>OU892280.1:12411801-13611801 GCA_917834065.1 Ceutorhynchus assimilis | reverse complement strand
ACAATGAGCACAGAACTTGATCCAAGTTTTAACTTACACCGAGTGAGTACCAGTGCAAGTTCGAGATCATCAAAAAACTGGACAACATTTCTAGACAAAGCAAATATTTCGCAAGGAAAACCCTCTATAGACAATAAGCTAGTAAAGCATTTCTCGCAGAAATCCCCATTTATTTAGTAAATTCCAGTTTTCCATTAGTTTTCTTCTTTTGGATCCTGTTTTCAACAATGAGCACAGAACTTGATCCAAGTTTTAACTTACACCGAGTGAGTACCAGTACAAGTTCAAGATCATCAAAAAACTGGACATTTCTAGAAAAAACAAAGATTTCGCGTGGAAAACCCTTTATAGACAATAAACTAGTGAAGCATTTCTTGCAGAAATCTCCATTTATTTAGTAAATTCCAGTTTTCCATTAGTTTTTTCCCTCTGGATCCTGTTTTCAACAACAAGCACAGAACTTGATCTAAGTTTTTTACTTAGACTGAGTGAGCACCAGTGCAAGTTCAAGATCATCAAAAAACTGGACAACATTTCTAGACAAGCGAATATTTCGCAAAGAAAACCCTTTATAGACAATAAACTAGTGAAAAATTTCTCGTAGAAATCCCCATTTATTTAGTAAATTGCAGTTTTCCATCAGTTTTCTCCCTCTGGATCCTGTTTTCAACATTAAGCACAGAACTTGATCTAAGTTTTAACTTACACCGAGTGAGCACCAGTGCAAGTTCAAGATCATCAAAAAACTGGACAACATTTCTAGACAAAACAAAGATCTCGCGAGGAAAACCCTCTATAGACAATAAACTAGTGAAGCATTTCTTGCAGAAATCTCCATTTATTTAGTAATTTCCAGTTTTCCATTAGTTTTCTCCCTTTGGATCCTGTTTTCGACAATGAGCACAGAACTTGATCCAAGTTTTAACTTACACCGAGTGAGCACCAGTGCAAGTTCAAGATCATCAAAAAACTGGACAACATTTCTAGACAAAACAAAGATCTCGCGAGGAAAACCCTCTATAGACAATAAACTAGTGAAGTATTTCTTGCAGAAATCTCCATTTATTTAGTAATTTACAGTTTTCCATTAGTTTTCTCCCTTTGGATCCTGTTTTCAACAATGAGCACAGAACTTGATCCAAGTTTTAACTTACACCGAGTGAGTACCAGTGCAAGTTCGAGATCATCAAAAAACTGGACAACATTTCTAGACAAAACAAATATTTCGCAAGGAAAACCCTTTATAGACAATAAACTAGTGAAACATTTCTCGCAGAAATCTCTATTTGGTAAATAAATTTCAGTTTTCCATCAGTTTTCTCCCTTTGTTTTCAACAATGAGCACAGAACTTGATCCAAGTATACCTATAGTATACACCTCTCCGTCCCACATGCCCTTGATAGGTTTTTTTTTGGCATTCTTCTCATTATTTCCCACAATATATAATTTCTAGTCCCAGCTCATTATATGGGAACATCCTTTTGACGTTTTTGAAACATCATTAAATCGTCCGAATCTGTGAAAAATGCGGTTGGGAAAACGTCTTTTAGAGCCTTGTTTAATTAGAAAATATTTCTGGATATAACCATTATCTAGAAACCTATCCTGATTCGCATTATTTGCTCTATTCAGAACTCACTTCTCATCAAAACACAAGGCCTAACTAATCCAATATAGGTACTTACGTAAATTAATACTAGTATAACAACTGAAATACGTATAATAAACTTCCAAAACGCGTTATTAAAGCTCTATTTGATTAGTCGTTCAACAAACACAGCAAAATAATAATAAACCCCCGGGGCCTCGTACTTCGAAACGTTAACTCTCAAACTCACTCGCCATGAATGTTAATGAACGTAGACT
This sequence comes from Ceutorhynchus assimilis, assembly GCA_917834065.1. Classification (NCBI taxonomy): domain Eukaryota; kingdom Metazoa; phylum Arthropoda; class Insecta; order Coleoptera; family Curculionidae; genus Ceutorhynchus; species Ceutorhynchus assimilis. The sequence goes on along the minus strand of OU892280.1, from coordinate 13,609,934 downwards.
TATTTCGGAGTACATAATTGGCTTGTAGTTATTTTTATTTCCGAAAATTATATTCGTGACTGAAATAAAGAATACTCCAAGTCCTGAAGACGAAAAAAAAAAACAATGAAATTCCCTCGGTGGAAATTCGCAGAACAGACTTACTCTTTAATTGAAGTTTTTGTTTGAATTTATGCATTGCTTGTGAAATGAGAGTTATAAATAAGACTTTACCTACTTTATTTTAATAAATTATTTTTTCAGCAGACGAGATTAAAGTCTTTCTATTCTAGCATTCGTGGCATATGAAAAATAGGTATAATATGCCTATTGAAAACCATTTTAACTTTATGTATACTAACTCTACTCTCTCTTAACTAATCAAACGGGTAAAACATTCTCCGAAAAATTCCAAAAATTTGCCTGTCTTCATAAATGAGTAGCTAACTGTAAAGATATTCGGGTATTACTATGAAACCTAATTTTTCCCATAATATGTACCTACGTAGAAAATTTACCTGGGGTTTCCCAAAAAGATCGTTTCCCTGCATTTGCGCCTAACAGCAAGTAGGTACTCTAGCATCCGCGCCAAGTACTCTATTATTTAGGTTAGATGGTAAATTGCGAGCGGTCGTATTTGATGATAATTATTTCCTTGTGCAACTACTGAAAATAAAATTATGGGGGCGGGTCTATTTACAATTGAAAGAAAAATGTATGCAATAAAGTTTCATAGTCAATTCACTTCATAGTCATTTCAACATTGATGAAGTCCAAATTATACTTGTCACTGGAGTACTTACATTTAAATTATCGCCCTTAAAGTCACTTAATTATTATTTACTTCAAAATAGCTAAAGCACGCACATAAAAACTGAAAGGTTTACTTCTTTCTTAATTCGAGTTATTTACTGTAATTTTTACTTTTTCCGAGGCCCGACTTTATTATACCTGTGATAATTCGCCACTTGTGAATACCACTAATTATTCAGTCTAATTCTCGATAATTGATTGATACTCGCCATCTAGTGAATGATCGTCCCTTTTATACTGTTATGTACCCACCACAATCGACAATATGGGCGGTCGTTTGACCATCTGTAATTCAATTCTATTGGTCGACCTAGATATTATTCCAAAAAATATAACTTGCTCATCGGATAATGTCGAAATTTGCATGATTATTAGGGGTCAACGAAATGGGAAAGAATGTAGAGGACACTTAATTCGTGGAAAAGCCGAACTCGTGCAATAAATTATACGATCTTTTGAAATTTCTGTCATTTTGGGACCTAATTTAATCAGGTACCTAACCTTGTATTTAATCTTTTCCGGGTTTTAATTTATGAATTCAACTAACTCGATGACATACGCCTGATGACTGGCTTTCAGAAATTAAACGTATTTTAGATATTTTAATTAATTTGGTGTCAACGTTAATTTTTCTCATCATTTTCCTGATTTGAAATATTGGAGATTCAATTTTTGATTATTTGATTACAGTTAATTTTTATCTACTGTTAAGACATTGTAAATTACGGGTCTATTTTTCCCGGATCATTACAGTACTGTGTCGCCACGTTAGCCCTCGAAAATGGGCGAAACGACATGAAAGTTAAATGGAAACTATTAGAAGTATTTATCTTCCTTCCTCTCTAATAACTTCCAGCAATCCATAACCGAAATGCCCGATAAATTGCTACCCTTAGGCTACATCCATTATTGATACTGTAAAGACGCAAGTTTGGTAAATATCAATGCCGTCTCCTTTTTTGTTCTAAAGGTATAACAATCCATTCGTAGATAATTTATTATTTCATCAATTGAATATGATTTACTTAGCCAGTATGGCAACGAAATTATATTTTTGTCTAACAAGACAAATTAATGTTTCTAGAAGCACATTAATTGACTTGGTTAGTTTGTGCTTTGACAGCAGCTATTTCTCATAGGAACAAAATGTATATTTGCAAAGGGATATGGATCCGCAACACGAATGTTAGCTGATATAATAAGGAAACTTCTGGAAAGTCATTAGGAAAATTATTTCGCATTCCTTTCATTTATTTGTATGAAATTGTATGTCAATGATATAACATGGAGCTCTATGCAAAACAAATTGCATTTACTTTTATCTAAATAATAGTAGTGGAAGCCTTCTAGTGGCTCAAGTAATTACTAGTATTTTTATGTGCATCTTCTACTAAGTACCTAGCTATTTAGATTATTTGCAATTTACCCGGCTTATCTGTCTAAGGCCAGATTTATTCATCTTCCTTACTGTCTGCCAATGTATCAACCTAGTGGTCGGCAAATATATACTTGCGTTTTCATCTATCAAATTGCATTACCTGACAGTTTGATAGTTTATCAGAAAAAAAATATAAAAAAATTTAATCCAAGAAAAATGAAAATTTGATTTTTTGATTCTGTCCATTATTTTCTAAGCCATCAGTGGTCCAAAGCAGGATTTTCAGATTCCCAATGATGTTCAAAATCCTGAGAATATATATTGCTTTTCCTTGTGAAATTAAATCCCTCGGCAAAATAATATGAAACCCATCCGTTTCCTGCCAAGAGAAGACCCTCACATTCTCATTCTCGTAGCAGAAACGCATAAACAAATTAAACTGGATAGCTGATGTTAAAAAGTTTTCAACTCGAACCAAAAATCACTATAGAGAATAGTTGGTAACACATGGGTTTTTGCAACAAAAAATTCTTAAGTTTTTCTCGTGCTTATGCAAACATCTAAATGCCCTAAGAGGGGCGTCAGATAAGAGCCAGCGCGCCATCTTTTGGGCTTTATGACATACATTAAATATTTTTCAATCACAGGTGTTCAAATTCTCTGTAAGTGATTGACTTATTTACAAGTAGATGGCGACATCTTCAATATCAATTCGTTTACACAGTAATTTACAGTGGATTAAATAATTTTATTCAGATACAAATGCAATAATGGTATTTCAAATTTTTAGCTAGGTAAAAAAGTTTTTACTGGCGTTTAAAAGAAGTGACTACCCTTCCCGAACTCAGCGACATCTTTTAGAGAACCGCTGAACACACGTTTGGTTTGAGTCTTTGCTGAAAATGACAGCAATCACCTCGTTGTTTGGCAGATTTTGATTAATTTTGTGATACAAACATTATAATTTTCGAAAATTCTGTTCTATTCATTTTTTCCAGCGTTTTACTATCCGAAATTTTGGAAATTTATTGTTGGTGTGCTACTCTATGTGCTTATCCCTTTTTCATTTAAATCCGTGACCAAAATTTGCATATTGTTGTCAACAAAATTGGTAATAATTTTACAATTTAGAATGCGTATTTTGCAACCAAAAATGCTTCAAACCATACTCCAATCTATTATTGTTATGAACATAACTTCATTTCACTAAGAAGTGGTCTAAATTTGGAATTGAACAGAAATTTGTGGAGGTCTGTAAATGACATTTTATTTAAACGCCCCTCTTAAAATGGTAATGTAATGGAAACTGCGCAGAAACTGCGTCTTGGCATTTTCAAACCTTCTTTCACATATTCATGAAATGAAATGGAATGTGATTATTACCTGGATTTTTTGTCTTGATAAAGAACCTATTTAAATATGCTATAGCTTTGTTCCAACACGCCAGGAAACCATAAAATGTACCGTCACGATTCTGCGCACATCCTAAAATTTGTGCGTAGAACCCGAAATTCGTATACTGAGTGGTTTCGAAACCGTTCATGGAACGATTTTTTGACGTGTTGGAACAGACCTAATATGTAGTATGTTTTAGTGGAAAGCAGAAGGAAAGTATTTCTTTGCCAGATGTCCTCCTTCAAAAAAAGTCACGAATCAATAACCAGCGAAAAATAGAAAACGTTGGCTCCGAAGATATACCAGATAGCGAAGAATTAGAGATCGGTACGCTATTAAAAATTATCAGGAGAAGATAGAGTCACAGCTGAAATGCTGGAAGAAGGATGAACAGGCAAAACAGCTATTTCACCTATATATTGGAAATGCGGAATTTCCAGAAAAATTTTCCAATATAGCATAGCTCCATACAAAAGCTGATAGGATTGACATCAGAAACTACCGTCCCATCTAGCTCGTTCTGATGAACATAATATCGATCCGTCGAGCATTTTGGGCTCTGACTTGGTTTTAGTACTGTTGACCATTTCCTCACTATAGAAATAGAAAAAGTCCTTAATAGCATTTTCCTGTTTATGTCGCTGTCGTGGAATATGGGAAGGCATTCGATAGCATTGAGTTGTGGGCCATAGAAAGAGCAATGGACAACCTAAGAATTGACTCATGATACAGACAGCTCATTCATAACATCTACTGAAATGCACATTGATAGCACAGCTTGAAGAAACCGAAAATCTCATTCCAAACACAAATGTCACAGATCCTGAACTTCATCAACTGCTTTTCTAGATCTCATCAACACAAACCGAAGAAATACTAAAATAGCTACTACGGAAAACCTGAATGAATTGTACATTTATATTAGAAGTTTAAGAAACACACTCAATGGAAGCTCGACTATACACATAATAATATTGACTGAAACATGGATTTATCCAAATGAACAAAGTTTCCTTGACTTTCATTCATACACATCAAAACATCAGTACATGGATTGCCGGAACACGAAAGGTGGAGGTTACAGCATTTATTTCAAGGATGGGCTTAAATATGTATTGAATAATAATTATTCTATATCTCTCGTAGATTGCAACATGGTCTCAGTATTTTTACCAAAACCTAACAATGTTTTCAATTTATAGACCACCAAAAAATAACAACAAATAAACATCCCAAATGCTATACTTACGAACAACAAAAAATTCAGCTTCTGAGTTGAATCATGTAGTAACTAACAAAAATATACGATGTAACATAAACTTAATAGGGCATACTATATCTGATCATAAAATTATTTTTACAGAAGTTATAAAAGTGTATCCAGCAAAGAACTTTTAGAAACTTTTTACATATAGATAAGTGGAAACAAAAAGTTAAGGAAGAAATGGGTAAGAATGAAACAAACGGTTTTGTATTGCTTGTAAAGATGTTGAATAAAACAAAACACAAATACGAGGCAAAATATCAGTAAAATCAGAAACAATAATTTTCGAGTGACACGTGAATACTTAACAAAATTTAAGAATCGAGATAAATTGCATGTGAAATGGAAACGAGTTCCAGATGAATACACAGAAAATTGATTTGAAAAAGTGAAAAATGAATGAAACAAAATGAGAATAAAACTTCAAAAGCAGTAGGTACGCAGAAAAAAAATTAAAGAAGTGCAGGGTGATAGCAAGAAAACTTTGTTCATTCTTAACGACTTGTGTTAGTGGAAGCAATAGGAAGAATACCAACATATAAGTAAGGTGACAAACAAGAATGGAGACATGCAGTGATGAAAATTGCAGCAGGGCATTTTTCAAGTATAAGACAAACATTGGCATCTAGAATAATCCAATTGATAGAGAACAAGAAGTTGATGGTATCACACTGCAAGACAGTAATGAGCGATTCAAGAAACAGTAGCTGCTCACCTGGTATGGATAATGTAACAAAAAAAGACACAGAGACATATCTTGATTCTTATAGTGTAAAGATGAAGCTTGTACAAATAATAAGTGGAGTTTTGAAAATTAGGTATACAGGAAAGGTACACACAATGATGCAAAAAGCTATCGGCCTATCTCATTGTTCACCACTTTCAGTAAAATTCTTGGAAGAGTGATTAGAAGCAGACTCATTGGGTACATTCAGGCGGTGCCAGTGGCTAAGCTCAGCCACTCAGTAGGGACTTTATTCTCGAAACCGAGGAACAGCGTTCTCATGAAAACGATTGCTCTGTCTTTGTCAGTGTTATGGAATTATAAACATGAGCAACGAAGACGGAACCTTCGATCTCAGGAGAACGCTGCTCCCCTGTTTCGAGAATAAAGTCCATGCTGAGTGGCTGAACTTAGCCGCTGGCACCGCCTGAATGCACCCATTGACTTAAAAAAGACATTTAACACTGTTGACATCACACTACTACTAAATATGTTGGAAAAAATGGGTTTCCGTGGCAAATGGTATGACTTATTACTCAACTGGTAAGAAGCAGAGTGGACTGAGGTAAATGGTACGGTTAGTATAGAGGCAAATGTCAGTATTGGTGTAGTACAGGCTGTGCTGGATCTATTGGAGTATCTTCTGTATGTCCAGAGTATAAAATATGCAGGATTAGAAGCAAGGTAGGTTTATAACGTTTTGTGATACGGTACTAGTGTACTCATCTGGCACAAAAAAAAAAAGAAAAACTTGAAACAGCTATCAATATCGATCTTAGAAAGTATTTTGAGTGGTTATCTTGTAATAAATTGATCATAAATGTGGAAAAAAACTGTCTCCTGTAGTATAACATAATTAACATACCCAGGTTCGTTCAGCAAGATTGACCGGTGCGAATTTTTATTACATTTTAAACAACAAATCTTCTGAAAAACGAAATAAAAAACAAATAGGACCTACGTTGTGAAAACTTACTTAATTTTACTTACTTGACATGCGCCCGACAAATACTGAGGAAATTTAAGGGAGGTTGTGATATGTAAAAGAAACGAAAAAATTGTGAAATGTCTACTTTATTATTAAAGTGAATCGTACCGTTCTCATCCTGGAACTAACGAGGGGAAAGAGCACGGCAGAGAAATCCTCGATCTTACATTCCTCAAAAATCAAAACATACTGTGTCATATTAATGATAATTGTGAGTCATTAATTCAATAATCAATAAAAGTTTAAATAAGGTACCGTCTCTGTTCTTGTGTTAAAATTTCAATTCCACACACTGCATTCAATCAACACCACCTATATTCAATACTGAAAAGTTTTTGGTTAGCCAGTTTCCCAGCAGGTACTGAGGTCCCATACGGAAAGCTACTCAGCTATAGTTGTTTTTGAGCCAATATCTTTGGATTGATTCTTTCAATTTGTTTGCTAGGATATTCGCACGTCAGGATAGAAAAGTGTTAGTTAATTCAGCAAGGCCCTAATGTACGCTCTAAATCCAAAGATCAAGAACCACATATAAGATACTTATTGCCATGTTATGGAAATGCTAATGAAGATTCGATAAACAAACTCCAAACACTGCAAGATAAGTCAATAAAAACAATTGTTTCTGTAAAGTACGGTATTGCTAGTGAAACTTTGTACAGCAGATATTCATTCTTAAAAATTAAGCAACTAGAAATGTTCGAGCAGGATAAGCTTATCTTTTAAATTAAAAGTAAGCTAATAATTAAAAGAAAACAAGGACTTTCATAATTATAACCTAAGAACCAGAGACAAATTAAGGATCACCTCTCTACGAACTAAAAAGTCGCAAGACTCTCCTATATTTATAAGCGCGTGCAAACTTACAATGGGCTTTGAAGGAGAAGGCTATTAGTCGTTACCTGAAAAATTATTTTAAAAACAGGGACTCCGTTTTAGTTGAGTTTTTGATTTTGAATTTTGTATGAAAGATTTTATTCTGTTATCTGTTTATAATTTGCTTATTTTGCAACATTTGAAATGTCACAAAAATATATATTATTGTTCTTAATTATTTTTATATATTTTGGACTCACATAAAGTACTATTTCGTACACCTAGCGACATCTATGATTCTTCTGCCTAGTTTTCCTAACCTAATATCGAGAATTCTGTTGTTTCCGAGAAACCTGTAGTCATTTTTATGATTTTGACTGCTTGACAAAGAAAGAAAAGACAGAACCAGTTTTGGTACTGACTTTTCTTTTTCTCTTTTGTCTTGGGACCGAAACAGGTCGTCCAGATTTTTAGAATTTTAAAAATCTTAAAATTTTATTTTTGTTTTTGGCCATCGAGTCCATATTCTTGAAAATTAACTAGCCAGAAGAGTGCTTGATCGTGTCGACTAGAAATTTTCCTGGAAAATCAACCGATTGTTGATTTTTGTGAAGATTTTGGAAAGTGAAGTTACTATCGGCCGTTCAGGTATGTAAATTCCTTTTATTTACAACCACATACGTAATGTTGACATTTCTGACTTTTCAAAAGTTTGAAAGTGACACTTTTTTGAATTTTACTTTCTACCCGGGTGGAAAGTGGTCCCGGGTGGAAAGCGCTCACTTTCCACCCGGGTGGAAAGTAAGTCCTCATTTCCTAAAATGTTTAAGACCAGTCCTATGTCGAACGTTTTTTTAAATAAGTCAGAACTTGTCAACAAAATTTTTTAATTTTTTTTAAATATTTAGGCAAAATTTTAATGGTTGTAATTGTCGTAAATAAAATAGTAAACAAACCTCGGTAGGAAGTTTCATTTCTGTCTCGAGATTATAGTTAACTTCGACGCTTCGCGTCTCAGTTAACTAACTAATCTCTCAACAGTAATGAAACACTTCCCACCTCGGTATGTAATATACTATTTCTCTCTGATGAATGAGTCCTTATATCCCCTCAATTCATTCAGGCACTTTCGGCAGGACAAAAAATCCGTGCCTGCACTTCTTCAAGTGAAAATTGACGAATTTGAGACCACGCTGTCCTGGAAACTCAGAGCAAATCTGGGGCCCCCTTTTCAAGGAAAGTTCGTATCCTGTAAGAAGTTGATTCCCAGCCATTATTTGGTTGTCTCCAGCCAGTTTGGTACCTCCAGATCTCAAATTTGTGAAAGCTCCCGAGGCTTTACAAGGATTCCGTCCAGGCTCGTGTAATTACTTACCTATGGGTGTCTTAAATATGCCATCTTAATTACCGTAACTTATTTTCACCTTTTCTTTATCGCCCCCTATCGTTTAGTTTTATTAGCTAATTAATATCTTTGTAAGTTCAATTATCGACTTAATCGTTTACCGTTTAGTAGTGTTTAGCTAGAATAGCTAAAGCTAACTACTCTTTAAATATAATTATTATTAATTTAATTAATTAATTATTATCAGGGTCAGATATTAGCTTTTATTATCGTTTTCTTTTATCATTATTTATTATCCAATAAGTATGCATTATTATAATTATTATAAATTTATTTCCGTAATATCGAGTATGGATCGATATAATATATTGTGGATTCATTAACCGTTAAAAGGTTTATTTAACTTTTGATTTCAAATCAATAATGTGGTAGTTTTACAAGGTAAACTAATGTAAAATCTTTAGGTAGTCAAATTCAAGTTTTACATTTACCTATTTTGAACTTTAAAGGTAAGAAGGTTGAGCTCTTCCGGAAACCCTGACCCTTGATTTCACGTAGCAGGTTTTTGATATTTAAAACTGCCTGATCATTTATCTGCTTATAATTTTTTTTTTTATAAAATTTTATACTGACATTAATCACCCTTAAACAATTTAGTTGTTTCAATGTTAATGAACAAGTTCGCCATCCTGTCAATAAGTTATTATTTTTAGAATTCCAAATCTTGTGTTTTTATTGAAGGGGTTAAATGACAGATAGGTATTGGATTTGTTTTGCTTTTTCAGATTTTTGTATTTATCTTTTTAAATAATAGCTAATTATTTGAATAGTGTCTAGTTTGGCTATTCTTTGATAATCAAAATAATTTTATACAAGCTAGTGGCGCCCTCTCTTTACTGTACCAACACCAAGGACCACCACAAGCTAAAGAATCAATGAGCATAGTCGAGCACAATTATGAGCATTCTTTTGTTCCGACAAAAGAGCGTTACAATTCAAGACCAGGTCAAAAAACCAGAGAAGAAGTCAGTCTGGGAGATGTAATATCACCAACACTTTTCAGGCTGGTAATGGATTATGTATTCGAGAAACTACTGGAGGACATGACATAGTTATAAACGAAAAAAAAACTAGATGCATATACGGTTCGCCAACGACATGGTATTCATTTCCAACAATTTTGAAAAGCTGCACGGAACACAAAGCTAGCATGGACTTGGACCATAAAGAACCAGTAGATTCCACTTCATCTGAGGAGTAGAGGTTTTGCCCAATGTGATCAACCATCATGATATATGATCGTCAGACTTGGACATTCATGAGGACCAATGTCGAGAAACTAAGGTTCACATGACGTTGTAGATGATTTTGAACGTAGACTCTCTTACAAAAATAGAGTAACCCTCGAATAAGAGCCAAAACCAGGTTGGAAAAAGCCACCCATCTAGAATGGAGATTAACGGGTCACCTTGCAAAACAGAAAGGCGATAAGTTAGAATTAGGACCAATACATGGATGGAGATTCTTATTTGTATTGCTAACCATCGGAATTCAAACCTCAAATCACATCGTATCTGCGATAATATGCTTAAAATTGATTGAGACTGTCGTATTTAAAAAAAAAATTACACTACGTCGGTCGAGTTTTTGCTAATTATTTATTCTTAGTGTATATATTTCTTTAAAGAAATAATGTTTTATTAGACACCAACCTATCATGCAAAGTGGCTTATCAATAATTAGCCTATACTGTAAGCGATCTGTCGATTAATAGTCCATGTAATTGTTCCAATTTAATAATTTCTTCGATTTAATGTAAAAACTTAAATATCCAAGGACCTAGGCAGAAAAAAATATGAAATAATTCATTTAAGTTGGATTTTTTATGAGTTAGTACAAATTACCTAATTACCAATATAGGAGCTTCACATTTGAAATTATTTTTTTTTTTTCGAAAAGATAAAATGTACAACTGATAGAAGTTCATATAAAATTCAACAAGGGGTTAACACCACGAATATAACAGACAAACAATAATACAATAGCAATTCAGCCGTGCCGATTTGATAATAATTAAAATTCACCAAGCGTTTCATGACATTTTGCTCCAATCTCCGCACATATTAGACATTTCGCTCGTTGAACTGGATATTAACCATATCCAGCAATGGGGTTTACATAATTCCGACAGTTTAAATGGGGCGTGAAAATCAAATTACTTGATAAGCACGAGGTATATTGCTTGTATTAAGGGTAAATTTCAGGTTTTGGATTGATAGCCAACTAACTATGAGATGGACAGTTAATTGACAATAAGCAAAACGATGAATCTGTAGGTTTATGGTTTGGTTTCTTTACCACTATCATCAATCTGCTGATTAACCACTTATGTTTGTACTGTTATTGTTGAGATTAGTCCAATAAATTTGAACTTGAACAACTTGGAAAGTAAATATGTTTTTGTTTATGAATACATTGTTAGTTATGAATCTTAACATATTTCTGGAATTTAAAAAAAAAATCATCTATTTGGCCAGTGTCGGTAATATAAACAAAAAATTATCTAATAAACGCACACGTATTGTGTAATCTGGCCGTGACCAGAATCAATACAAACTCATTCAGTAGGTGCTAGAATTAACCACTTGTGTCTTCCGTCAAATACAGCGTTGATTGCAGGTATCATGGAATGCACGTATTTTGTAAAGATACAAACAAAAAATTCGAAATTGCATTTTTATTACATTCTGGAAAAAGAGATTGAATTGCAATGATCAATCTCGAAATACAATTAACATTGTTTTCAAATTTGACGAGTACCTACATGAAAATAACAAAACGTAAAGCCATCAACAGGAAATTTAGCTTTTTATAATTTTAAACTGCATTTCTGCCATTTAGGTAATTAGATAGGTGCAAATAACCATTAATTTTTGTCATCATAAATCTTTGTGATATATCAAAAATGGATAGAAGGTAGGTACTAATAATTAAGACTTAGTATAGTCAGTAAAATATTTCACGATATTATAATATCTCAATATATTGGTGCCCCGATGATGGTTTAATTTAGACCGAAACGTCACTCAATAAGGACGTATAATCTCTCAGGAAACTTTCTTCTGTCGGCCACTCTCCTAATAATTATAATTTGTTTTTTCAACTCCCAATCCTTACCTGGAAAAACAATAGGAATTAAACATCCCATCACTAATCCTACAAAACTTCTCATGCTTCGTTTTGTTTTTCAACTAATGCCGCATTATAAAATAATTAAGTCGGCAACAACTTCACAAAAAACTTATGTTTTTCGACGCGTAAATATCTCGCGCGTCGATATCCAGGAGCGAGTCACCTACACCCAAGCGCTTCGATTGCACGGCGAAACTGGAAAAGTTTCCGAAAACCGAATCCAAAACGTGCGGAAAGAGTGCGATTGCGCTCGTCTTTATTGCAAGTTGCAGCGGATTCTTGAAGGAATTAATAATGTTTTTGTCACGTTCTGAGTGTCACTGGAAACTTCTTGGAAACGTATTGGGGAGGGTGAATCATGACTTGTTCGTTATTGTTTTTCTCGTAGTGGGTGATGAATCTGAGTTTCAATTTTTTTTTTTTTTTTTTGCAAATATACCTCTAAAATAAAGGTGAGATTATCCAGTTTTGTCAAAGATTGGTAAATAAATTTTGCCTTTCGATCTTCCATGTTTAGGGTATTTCTTTCTAAATATCTATTTAAGTTATAAGTCCGGAAATCATAATTTCAAGGTATGAGTAAGATGTTTACTTAAAAACGGAATCTTGAAACGAGTACTGTAAAAGTTTTCCTGGACGAATAACGTACAATGATTTATTGTATTATTGAATTGGCATCGTTGATTGTAGATTGTGATGGTTGGCGTGTTTAGGTTAAGGACCTCTCCGCACTACGACCTGATTAGATCTATTGTGCTTTCCCTTATAACTAGTGGGTTCCCAGACTAAGGTGTTTGGCAAAGCCTATAATGGTCCTGGGTCCTGGGATTAGCTTCTTTTACATTCACAGTTGTTAAGTAGGGCTGCTCCAAATGGATAAATTTTATTGCTCGGTCGGTTACTCTTTTAAGATGTTGGTTCTTATTAGGTTTCTGATCCAAGATGCCTCCCACATGTTTAACTTCACTTGCGAAGTTGATTTGACTGATGAGACCATTGCAGATTCACTTCCAATAGTTGCTTTGATTTTCCTATTCTCATGCATGGCTTCAATCCATGCAAATGTAGTTTGTTACGATAAATTTATCATTTACGTAACATGTTCCATCTCGTCTTATTTTCATTATAAAGTTGTATTTTTTTCATTTCAGAATCAGTAAAATAATAATTCCTAATATTCTAAAAATATCCACAAAGTTCAAAATAATACAAGTGCTGCCATCTATCCATCATGGGCGTAAAATGCAAATATCTATTAAATGAAGGTACTGCCATCTAGTACCTGATGGATTTATTTTTCAAAGTATGATTTTAATTATTTCGCATTTGACAGTCATTTGTATTTTCTTTGAAAGAAATTATATTTATCTCACTTTTAGCAAATGGATATATTTCTGTCTTTCTCTAACTTCTGATTCTGAAATAATCAATTTTTGGCTTAATGACCTAATTAATTAGCAGTTTTTCATTTTTGTCATAACCTTGATTTAAATTATTATAATTTGTAAACAATTAAAATAATTCAAGTGGATTTTTATCTATTCTCTTCTATTCCACGTGGGTTTTTATTGTGTTTTCATTGTAAAGTGATTATGATCTTTTGGGTGTACTCGTCTGATTGGTTGAACTGGTTAAAATGCAGTTAGGTATAAAAAAAACAGTATCGTTTTCCTGTGAGCTTTGGTTTCTAAAACGCTCTCTTTCCTCAACAGAAGTCTAGCAGGCGAGTCCTTTATATTTTTAATAATTTTTGCTCCTAATTTTTGGATTCTCCCTTATAGATTTTTCAATATATTTTGCTATCAATTCATTGCATTTCAAATCAAATTACTGATTATTGTACCCTCCGAAGGAGCGGACTTCCCTCATCAATTCATTTTATCATATCATTGTTAAGTTTTCACCTGATAAACCTTATCTTATCTATTCTTGAAATATAAATATTATATTTTCATTTTTTTTACCTAATTGTTGGCTTCCATTTTGTGTGCTGATTGGTAGTGCCACGTTTATCTGAGGTAAGTCAATTCAGACTTTTGGACTTAAATACTGCTGCACTGGTTTTTAGAATCAATTGTTAGTGTGGGAATATTGGAACATTTGCTCTAAATAGAGTCGGTGAAAACCAAATTTATGTGTCCATCCCTATCAGCTCTTTATTGGATCCAGGCAGAGGCCTGAATAGCCACCTGATTCTGTTGGAAGGAAGTGTCTGTACAGCAATCGTTTCATATTAAATTTCAATCTAAATTTTCTTTGTAAGACACTCACTTTTTGACAAAATTCAGGAATTTAATATTCCAAATATTGGTGAACCTGATACTGCCTTATTCTTTTCTGGGTACCTACTCCACATAAAGATCACTGTTTGGAGTCTGGATCAGCTGGAGTGACGTCACCCCAGCATTCTATCCTCTTCCTGGAAACAGGAAACAACACGAAGAGCTCCAGTTCACGAAAGTGAAACCCCAACACCCATTGAAGAGCTCCGGATTGGAAAGGTACATGATATCAGATTCACCGGAAAAACCAAGCTGTCAACACTAAAATCTTACAGAAAGTAACATTTGCTGTTACTCTATGTTACATATAACATTGTTAAATCTATCTATATATATAAAAATTAATACCACTTTTCGTTGTAATTTTATAACTCAAGAACGGTCTCACCTAGCCAAACCAAATGTTTAGGCTTTGTTCGGACTATTTATTAGATGGTTTATGTGAAGTTTGCACAAAATCGGTCGAGCGGTTCTTCATTTATCACATTTTTTGTAACAAATGAATTATTCAATAAATGGAGGATCATTTTGTTAATGGGGAGCAAAATCCCCATCAAATTGAAACTTTTTTCAGCGTTGACAGTACCAGCATTTTGTTATGTCATTAATGTGGTCATTTCATTACTTATTTTATTTATTTATGAAAAAAATTTACTAAGCCCGCATACGGCGCTATCTCTTATAACCGATACCAAGTTTATTTTGTATTTTGTATTTTGTATACGCCATCTCTGATACCTGGAACGAAGTTCGGCATTGCAGATACAGTAGAACAATGCTGCTCAGGAACTGGAGCTATTTCGAACAGAACTATTCCACTATTCCGATCAGATAGAGTAGTGCAGAAAGAGTAGATCAGATAGAGTAGTGCAGATAGAGTAGAACAGATGGAGTAGTGCAGTGCATGCAGTGCAGATAGGGTGAAACAGGGCTGCGCTAGAGATTTTTTTGTTTTCTTTACATTCTTTGAACATTCCTGTGTCTGAGTTTATTTATTTGGTGGTACACTTTACAAGAATAATGCCCACAAGCTGCCTAAAAAAGGATGATGTAAAATTTTAGTTTTAGGTGACTTCTGATCCAGAGAGTAAAAATTAATTTTCTTCAAGGTCACCTAGTATCAAATAAAATTATTGTCTATTGGATTTTGAGTGGTTTCATTTGCACATAAAAGGACTACACGTTATATCAATTTTTTGAATTCCACGACCCTAATTTATCTTGTCTTAAAGTGACAAATGTAATTTAATTTGTTTTGTCAAAGCCCTTATCTATAGTATTTTTAATACCCATTTAGAATAACCCCATCCTTATTTATCAATCACGAATCAGATGAAACAAAAAATCACCAAGAATAACGAAGGTCGATTGCTAATACGTCAATTTCATGTACAAATAGGAAATTCCTAACCTAATTTCATTTGTGTGTTCAAGAAGCGACATACGTTTAGTCACTAGAACGACTGGTAGTTCTAAATAGGTATTAAAAATTCTATATCTCTAGACGTGAAGTTTGAATTTGACATTTCGGTCCGAAAATTTTTCTTTATTGGACTCAGTACTGTTATGAAATAAAAGTTCATTTTTTGGATGTATTTTTGTGTTCGATATTCCAACTCCGTGAAATCCTGAGAGTATTTTTGTCTCTGACCTGCCACGTTCTGTGATAGGTATTTACAATATTAGATCTTTGAAATTCTATTCAATCCGTCTATGTTTTGTAAAATATCTCCACAATATTATTTTTCCATGTGTCGTGAATAATCCTCATAAGTATTTTCTTCTTCTATCTTTTCTTGTCTGTGAAAAAGATTTTCCCAGATGTTTTGGGTATGATTTTCTTTGGTAACACTTCCTTAGCATTTTTATTTTGTCGTTTATCTTCCGAAACTAACAAAAAATTTCTATTGATATTAATAAGTTTGCATTTCCAAATGAAAAATACTTTGTTCAGATCCTAAAATATAAAACACAATCTAAAATATCTCTTTAACGAAAACTTCAAATATAATCTCCACGAAGTTAATACGCTTTCCGCTTGGAGAAAAATCTGATGGTATACGAACGAGAAAAAGGAATTTGAAATGAGCTTCGGGATTTAATTATTAATTGTTTTTTTTTCAGGCCTTTCAGGAAATTAGTAAAAGAGAACCGGGAACTTTTTTATTAAATTTTTTATCAATGAATAAGATCCAATATTAAATAGCTTTTAGAAGTTTTATGTATAAAGATATAAATCGTTTATTGGACTATACAAAACAGATCCATAAAAAAAGGAGAATGCCTAAGCAAAATACGGAACATTATACATTTAATATGTACAATAATCATTTTTCAATGTTTAATACGAACAATTAAACAGTGATTAACCTTCAACAATCTAATTTGACCGACATCGTATATTTACATTTTATTAATATTTTATTCAATGCAACATTCAGATTGCTATATAAGATTGCAGTTTAGTCACAATGTTTGAGTACTATGAAAATATCCAAACGTCATAAGTTTGCATTTTCTTATTCTTCGTCTGCTTTATCCGTTCCGGATGTTGGCTAAGTCACGCCCAACCACTTCCGTAAGTTGGCGAGCCAGGAGATTCTGCTTCCACTTGTTCCTTTTACTTTAACTTGTAGGAATAGTTGAAGCAGGACGATATTTGACAGGGTTTCACAATTCACATGAATGAACCAAATCAAGTTGGCGTTGTGTTATGGTATTTATGGAGAGCTAATTGGTAGTTCATTCTTCTGAGTACCTCTTCGTTGGTGACACGGTCGACACAGGAAATTCTTAGGATTTTTCGGTAAATCCACAGTAAATCCTCATAATCCCTTTTTTCTCTTCTTGAGGTGCCACTGAATTTTTAAAAAAATTTCAACTAGAGATGAGCTAAGTCGCGAATTTTCATTCGCAGTTATAACTGTGAATGCGATTTTTTATTCACTGTGAATATAAACTGCGAACGGTAACTGCGAATGGTAACTGCGAATGACGTAAGGATTCTTTTGGCTCCATACGCCGTTTTGCGATTGCGACGTTAGTAGGTATGTTGTTTGTTCTTGTATATGATAGGTTCAGGTTAAATATGCTATGTGATTGCTTCTGTTTTATGATGTAGAGTAGTTTTTAGGTGATTACTGCGAATGATGCCATCCTATAAATTATTAAAAAATAAATAAATAAGACGCAGCAAGGTTTATTTTTTTACAACTTATAGTAAATAAATGCGCTAAGTAAAAACAACTTCGCGCCCTTCGCGGAATAAATGCCTTGCTTGCACGTAGGATGCGGCGTATAGCGATTAGCAACGAGACGATGCGAACCATCAACGAACGTTCATGCGATCGCGGTCTTTTATTTCTTTTTTGATTGCTAGCATCGAAGTGATAGTGAACGGCGAACGCAGCAATTTGCTTCGTTCACTATTCATTTTGACCACTAGTCGATATCGCTCTGTCTCTGTTCGGTTAGCTTGTGTGTAGCTTCACGAGTTCACGTCAGCTGTTCGCAATATGCACTATTCGCATTTCGCAGTTTATTTTAAAATAATTAGCAGATTGCGATTGCGACTTTTCATTCGCAGTGAATTTTTAGCAGTTCGCGATTTTTTGCTCATCTCTAATTTCAACCCACACCTAATAATTTTTCGCTGAGCAAACCGAGCATATTATGAACCTCATGTTATTTTATTAACAAAAGGGATTACATAAATTGGCGCCCAACGTGGGGCCCGAAAACTTAACTATGAAATAGGGACGAAAATGGCGATTTATATGGGACTGTAGGTATAAGGACAAGATTTTCCTCGGAGTGAGAAATGAGAAAAATCAAGAGCTCACGTAGGCAGGAGCGCTGTGTTCCGGAACAGTCTGTTCTTCGCTGGGATCGCTAGGAAGTACTGTTCGCTACCTAATGTTCCTCGGAGTCTAGAAATCCGGAGGAAAAAAAATTACAAAGTGGGAATCAACTTGCCTGTTCAGCTGTCTGCCAGAGAAGAGGCCTTTTTAGAACCCAATTCCCTTGAAGAAAACCAGTCTGATGTTTTTTATACTTAACTGCGTAGTAACCATTGAACCAATCAAAAACACACAAAAGATACAGGTTCACTTCATTATTGAAACACCACGCTGATTAAATGGGAATAAATAAAAACACACTAGAATTATTTTAATTTTTTACAAATTATAATGATTTAAATTAAGGTTATATTAGAAACACAAATTCACTAATTAATTGGGTCATCAAGTTAAAAATTATTATTTCAGAATCAGAAGTTAGAGAAAGACAGAAATACATTTATTTGCTGAAAGCAGGATAAACATAATTTCTCAGAATAAAAATATCAATGAAAAATAGTTAAAGAAACCTTTGAAAAGAACTGCTAAAATATAATAGTAAAACTACTGAAAGCATGAGAGCAGCAGTGCGTTAGCTGGCGCTGCGAATACTGTATGACAGTGAGAAATACAGGATCTTTGGAGACTTTCCTAAGACACAATCACCATTTACGGTCGATCGATTGATCCATTTTATAATTTTCAAGACTGAAAGAGACATATCGTGTTCTTCTTTTTCTTTTGCCAGTGATAAATCTGACAATGGCATGCCACTCTCTTGCTTGAGGTGTAGATTCGTTCAGCAATACACTGAATGTGAAAAAATTATTGTTTTCTTTGTGGGACTCTCTAGCTCGGGGGCTCCGTATCATTGCTACGGCTGATACCGCGGTAGCTACGCCCCTATAAATTATGCCAAAAAGTGAATTTGAACTAAAGCAATAAATAGAAATTTGCTGAACCGGAGGCAATCTGAACCAAACCTTCTTTCTTCTCTTCTTGACGTGGTCAATGAAAGGTGTTAGAGACACAAACGTAGTACCACTTACCACTTTCCTGCTGAAGTGATTGCAGACTTCTTTTTACCTGCACAAATTGGCACGTAAGAACTTTCTATGCCACTACCACTGTTTAAAGGGAATTTTAGTTTACAGTCCATTGATTAAAAAAGGAAAAAAAAAAAACATAAAACACTAATAATATTAAATGTTACTTCGACCAATCACTACTAAAATTACCTTATTTAATTATTAATGAACCAAAAACTAATTGAACTAAAAAAAAAAAAATTAAAGCAAAGAGAATATTTTTCTCAATTAAAAGGTTTATCCCAAAACTAACACTTAAATAAAATTGAAATTAAAAATTGACTATCACCTCTTTGAAGAGTCTTCACTAAACACTGGGCGGCAGATGAACTGGAGGATGAGAGAAACGGGTCGAGAGTTCGTTGAGATTTTGTGATTTAAATTTCCGGCGACAGTTGGCGTTAACTAGCCTCAACACTCGCTTAAATAAGCAAGAGGGAACCAGCCTCTAGTTCTCCTGCGTACTGCTTTAGAAGCCCATTGGCTATCTAATAATACCGTGGTTGAGAGTGGAGGAAGTCGAAGATCTCTAACCCTCCTTTCAGCGATTCGCTGAAAGTATCCTTCCGGTATTTCTTGCTGTTTTTT
The DNA here is from genome assembly GCA_917834065.1 of Ceutorhynchus assimilis. Lineage (NCBI taxonomy): Eukaryota > Metazoa > Arthropoda > Insecta > Coleoptera > Curculionidae > Ceutorhynchus > Ceutorhynchus assimilis. The sequence continues at coordinate 13,590,243 of OU892280.1, read as the reverse complement.
ATTGCTTCTCAAAGTTGCATCAACCTACCCTATTCAAACTGCTTCACCCTGTGATTCAGTTTGATGGCGCTCCAACAAAATTCGCCAGTTACATGATGTAAAATGAATAATTGAACATTTAACGTTTTACCCTCTAATTGGAAATCTTTCCCTTTTCCTATTTATGCCTTCAATTTTAATTTGCTAATTTCTAACATGATCATCAAGGGTGTGAAATGAATAAAGCTATCCTCTAGTAAGGTATTTATAAAATAATTGGTTGAGGTTTTGTTTGGGATTGTTTCGAAATAAAACAACAGAAGTCTGTTATTTCAGATTGTCGACGTTTCGCAATATATTATTGCATCTTCAGGACACTACAAAAAGATAAGACAGTGTTATTCTATAGAGTCCTAACAACTCCAGTTATGTTTATGGTATTGGGTACTTACATTTGAGATTGACAGATTCATAGGAGACGTTACATCCACATACATGATACAGTTTAAAACTTATCAAAAAGTATCATGAAAACGTTATAAAAACAATCACACATTAAAACTTAAAAATTAAACAATTTTAAAATAAAATATATAAGACAGACACAGCCAGCTGATATTCTCTCAATAATAAATTAAATAGTGTTATCATTCGTGGGAGCAAACAAAGGAAAACCGAGTAGGGAATGGCATCTGAATCAAAAAAACACTAATATGAAAGCTTTTTTTTCATATTGGTTTCTAAAACGTTCTCTTTCTCTGGCAGGCGAGTCATTTTTATTTTTAATAATTTTTCCTTCACATTTTTAGATTCTCCCTTATAGTTTTCCAATATATTTTGTCGTCAGTGCATACTACCATATCATTGTTGAGTTTTTACCTGATAAATCTGATCTTATCTATTTTTGAAATATAAAATATTATATTTTAATTTTTTTTATCTAATTGTGGGCCTCCATTTTGTGTGATTGGTGGTTCCACGTTTTCGAGGTAAGTCAATACAGATTTTTGGGCTAATATATAGGTACTGCTGCTCTGGTTCTCAGAATCAATTGTTAGTGTGGGATTATTGGACCATTTGCTCTAAATAGAGGCGCTGAAAAACAAATTTGTGTGTCCATCCCTATCAACTCTTTATTGAATCTAGGCAGAGGCCTGTAATGCCATTTTCTGTTTGACTCCGTCAATTATTATCTTCTCGAAGAGAAGAGTGTTGAAAAAGGGTGTAATCTTCTAAAATAGAAATCCAGACAGGTCAAAAATTCATTTAAAAAGTTTTAATTAAAACATCTCAAGAATTTTGACAGTTCTTGGATTTGATTGATTTCACCCTCAGGTTTATCTTGTAGTACCTATAGTATCTACCTTCGCTCAAAAGGAAAATTTTGTCTATTTGGGGGAGAATCTAGAGATTTAATTTCTTATTTTTTTAATCTGATTTTGTTCTTATTCTTGCCTGTTATTGCTACTGCCAGAAAAGCAGCACTCTGCTCAACTTGTAAAGAGCATTTTAATTTAATCTTGCTGTTATTATCTATTTTTATAATTATTTTTCAATTATTTAATTGTATTTTATTTTAATAAAATATTTCCCCAATTTACAATAGTCGCTCATACTTACCTGATTCTATAGGAAAGAAGTGTCTGCACAACAATATTAAATTTAAATTTAAATTTTCTTTGGAAGACACTCTCTTTTTGACAGAATTCAGGGATTTAATATTCCAAATCTTGATGAACATGATACTGCCTTTTTCTTTTCTGGGTACCTACTTGACATAAAGATCACTGTTTGGAGTCTGAATCAGCTGGAGTGACGTCACCCCAGCAATCTATCCTCTTTCCTGGATACAGGAAACAACCCGAAGAGCTCCAGTTCACAAAAGAGAAACCCCAAGATCCATTGAAGAGCTCCGGATTGGAAAGGTACATTGTATCAGATTCACCGAAACAACCAAGCTGTCAACTGTCATTTTAAGAAAGTAACATTGGCTGTTACTTACATTGTAAACAAAATAACATTATGGTTTGTTGGATTTTGAGTGGTTTCATTTGCACCTAAAGGGGCTACACGTTATCTTAATTTTTTGAATTCCACGACCCTAGGTTCTCTTATCTTAAAGTTCAAATAACGAGTATTATTTGTAACAAACTACAGATTAGTTTAAAGTTTAGTATTTATCTAGGAAAACATAGATTTTGCCTTTATATTTGTCAATTTCGGGTTACAGCCAAATAACCTTGAAATTATAAAATTCGATACCTTTTTGGCTTTAAAGTGATTTTATCCTCGACCAGATTAGTTCGTTCTCAGGAACTCCAGGTGTTTGTAAATCCCATAAGGGTCACATTTTAACTATCTATAAAAAAACACTGTTTTTGGTAATTCCCACGAAAGAGGAACTTGAACCGAGATTATGAATTTACTATTAATTTTGTAACATAGCCCTTTCTAAACTGTCAGCTAGCAGACCAGTGTCATCGACATATCTGATGTTGTTAATTAAGTCACCATTCATCCTAACGCCATCTGTGATATCTTCTAATGCCTTTCCTAATATTTTCTCTGAATAGAGGTTGAACAACAAGTGCGATAAAATACAACCCTCAAAATTCCACGTTTGATTTCCAAGGCGTCCGACTCCAGATTTATGGTTGGTTTCTGATTCCAATTTCCAATACAGATTGGAAATGATCCTTATGTCCTTCCATCTTAACCCGTTCCATGTGGAATTTTTACCATTGTTTCGTGTTGACAACGATGGAAAGCTTTAGCAGTCTATAAAGCACATGTGAACGTCGCAATTCATATCTACAGCGCAGAATAAGAACTTGCATGGTAAACAATGCCTTTCGAGTACCGATGCCTTTGCACCCCATATGTTTTTCGCATTTGTTATAGGCGGCTATGAATAACCTTGAGAGAGATTTTTAAACACGTGTGACATGAGACTGATAGTTCGGTAGCCACCACAAGATTTGGGGCTGGCTTTCTTCGGTATATTGTGGTGAATTGAAATAAGCCATTCAGCTGGAATCGTGTCAATCTCATATATCAAGGTGGTTACGCACTTCCACTGATATATGGTCGAGACCAGGAGATTTTTCTGTTTTTGGCAATTTCAATGGCATGTCTCACTTCATTAACTGATATGAGTCCATATTTATTGTTAGGATGTTTTTTGGGGTAATGACCAACGTGAAATCAGGGACATAAGAGTCCCTGTTTAGGAATCGACTCACTGAGTATTGGACCCCGCATTCCGTGCCAGTCCTTGACGCGTTTCGTCCTTGTTAGGACTCATCAGAAGGACATAAGCTGAAACTCCCTGTCCAAGCAAAATTGAACTTCGTTGACCAGTCAGAAACAACTACTCCGAGGGCAAATACCCCTACGGCGTTGAATTACACTGATTGGTCTGAGCTTTCGTTGGCAATGATAATAGTTAGGAAGTTTTTTCAGGTAATGACCAACGTGAAAACAGGGACTCTTATGTCCTTCAGCCTATGTCCTTCTGATGAGTCCTAACAAGGACGAAACGCGTCAAGGACTGGCACGGGAATGCGGGGTCCACTACTCAGTGGGTCAAATCCCAAACAGGGACTCTTATGTCCCTGATTTCACGTTGGTAATTACCGGAAAAAACTTCCTAACAATTTTCATTGCCAACAAAAGCTCAGACCAATCAGTGTAGTTCAACGCCGGTAGGGGTATTCGCCCTCGGAGTAGTTGTTTCTGACTAGTCAACGAAGTTCCATATTTATTGTTTGATCAGGTTTTCCGAGACACTGATCATCCTTGAAGAGTTCTGCCACGTTATTAGTTTTTCATTCACTTCATAGACAAGCTTTTTTTGTATCTGTTACTTCTTGACATTTCTCACTCAGCCATCCTTGGCTTTTTGTTTTGTTTGCATTTTAAACATAATTAACAATAATCTAAGATTCCTCCGCCTGTTAGAGAATCAACTCTTTTGGCTTTAAATAATGCAGCTTCAGAACGTTTTTCTAGTCTAAAAGCATAGGGATAAGAACGAAAAGAGAACATAAAAAGATCCAATTGAATCCTTTTTCCACATTATAGAGTTTTTATAGGGTCCCAACTATAAATTCTTTAAGGTCTTACCATTAACAGAGCCTTACAAACACTACAAAAGACTTCTTACATGAGACATTAGCATTTTCATTAAAACCAAACGACAGTTTGCGCTATTATGTCTACATTTCCGTGATACATTATTATGGTGCATTAGGCAAAGTTTATCTTCATTTCGGTGTACACTATACCGACAATAAAGCGTAGCTCTAACAAAACTCATGTATATGTAGTTACAATGTGAAAGATATAGTGAATTCTTGAAATTGATCCTAATAATTGAATTCCTGAAGACATAATTGGATGAATCTAGAAATTATTAGATACCCCAAAAAGTTTTTTCTCAACAAGACATCGATTAATCGGATTTAGTGTCAACAATCGGAAAGGGGCGCAATTAACCGCGAAATGATAAATTGCCTTATTCTGTGTTCTGGGACAGTTTCTGGGCCCGTACCAGATAATAGGGAGCCAAAGGCGATAAGGCAAAAGTTCGACTAAAGTTAATTTATGGGAATTTCAAACTTTAGAACTATTGTTTTGTTGAGCATTTATTTAGTGAAGCTATCATTTCAAAGGATCCTGATGTTCTGAAATTATACAATACAGACTTGATAATCTTTAGTATTATTTGAGCAAGTGTTATGATGATTGGTGTAGAAATGATTTATTCTCCTAATTTTTGAAAAAGTTATTAGATCATCTTCAAACTATAATAAGTTTGGATCACTGGTTCGAAAGCTAAAAAACTTGATGTTCTTTAGGATAACCTTGGTGAGTTTTCAACCCCATACTCCTTACACCATTCAGCATTGCACCAAAAATTGCAACTCACGTAACCAACAAAGTGGAAAATTGTTTCTCTTTCAAACTTATTATCTTCCCGATAAAGTTGTATTAAATTTAATTATCTTTCAAAAGAACACAAACGTGAATTGAGAGAAGCGAAAATTGCTGATGCCACGGAAATTGCCAATATCGGTCAGAGTAGAGAACCGAAACAACCTAATTGGCATACCAAAATTGTTTTGTGAAATAAAGATAACCGTTGCAAATTGAATTTGAACACTTTGTACGGATTGAATGAGGACGGTTTCAAAGTTATCTGATTGGCATACTAAATTGTGAAAGCTTCTAATAAACTATGGCTTTACGTTAATCAAATTAACCCTAAAACACAAGTTAATCCTGTTTACGAAAATATTATACGCTTAAACCCGCCAATTATTCGAGTTTCACTTTATTATTGAGTTTTATCCGTCCCCTATAATTTCCCATTTAAAGCAGCCGGTGTCCTATGAAAATTGTCCATTAATCATCCTTTATAGTTAATCATATTACTAATCGTTAGCTACGAAAGATTAATCAATCAGTTTCGCAGCTTTTTACTTGTTCAGCTTATTTGAGTATAAAACGAAAAGACAGTTAGATATTTTAGCAATCTGAAATTACATGCCAAAGCATAACAATGTTTATCAAACATAACGCTGGCATATAATAGCTATTTAAATAACAAGTGTGTTTATGAACATGATTACAATAACGAGTGTGAAACGACCTCGTTGTTCTAATCACACAAGTTTTCTTGTCATCTTTAAACGAACGTGTAATGGACAACGTTTTATCTACAAAGCGGAAAATAAGAAAAGATTTTTTTCTACTACCGTGCGTGAAGTACTCACTTTACGCGCTATTCAGAAGACGTAAAATTTCACTTCACGTACTAGTGCGTAAAGTAATTCACTTCACGTAGTAGTGCGTAAAGTAAAGTCAATGACAGATGTCGACACTGTCAATTTGGCATTTTTCTGGTAAATCACTTCACGCACTAGTTCGTAAAATGAAAATTCTTTACGCACTAGTGCGTAAAGTATTTGACTAAATTTATTTTTCTACACATATTTGATTGGTAGTAGAAAAAATTTTGTATGCAATACTTGCGTAAAGCACCTTTTTTCACTCATGTGATTGTCAAAATTCACATTCGTGAAAAAAGGTTCACTTTACACACTTGTTGCATAAATAACTATTTTCAATTTTCGTTTATTTGTAGTTGTCTACCTTCATCTTATTTTTACAGGTTTAACTATGAAATTTGTCAAATCACAAAAACTTTCTTTTTTTTTGCCGGGGGGTTTTGGAAAATCTGCTATGTCTGGTGTTCTGTCGACTAGGGTGGCGCCTGTTGTTCTGTCTTTGACGGGGTAGTGTCGGGTTGGCGCTCTTTTCCTAGAGTCGTCGACCGACTGAAAACCCTTTCCCCCTTGTTTTTTTTTTGCATCTTTCCTTCGGAACCGCCGTTAGACATAATCATCGAAAGGTGTGCTTTGTTATGACTTCCTTTTTATTTATTATTGCGGTCTTCTCTCTCCTCCCTTTCCTTTTCTGTCATCGTGTTCTTTATGAAATTATATAGTATGTCCCAGTTTCCTTTCGACTGTATCATTATTTGTATCATATTGTCACTATTTATGTCATTCCCCAATTTCATGTTAGTAAGCGTTCTGCTCCTATACCATCTCGGGCAATTGAACAATGTGCCGAACAAGCCGTATCTCGTTCCTCACAATATCTACATTTCTCATCGGTTTTCCCTATCCTGTGCGTGTATGTTTTAAAACTACCATGTCCTGATAGTGCCTGCGTCATTCATAAAGTAGTCTATATGTCTGTGTTCACATTTACACCATACTCCTATATCTGGTATCAATTTTTTCGTCCACTGGGCCTTCGTTGTAATCTCACTCCATCTGGCTTGCCATCTCTCCATTGTTCTACCTTTCGCATCTTCTCTCGTCTTTTCAACGTGTCCTGTTCCAGTTTGGTATATTTCCTCTCTTTTTTTTTATGGCTAGGGCAATGGGAGTGACTCCAGGGCCCGTATTCTCGTCTCCGGGGAACAGCGTTCTCTCAAGAGAACGATTTTTCGTCTTAGTCACCCATATTGTAATTTTCATAATACTGACAAAGACAGAGCAATCGTTCTCTTGATAGAACGCTGTTCCCCGTTTACGAGAATACGGGCCCAGATATTACTTGAATCGCCTCTGTAGAAATGGTCCTATATGCGCACGCTACTCTAATTAGTGCTTTTCTTTGTAGGCTCTCCATTTTTTTCCTGTATTTTTTAATGCTCATCATTTTTCCCCCTATATGGGCGCTCCGTAAAGTACTATTGACTGCATGGTGTTATATAACAAGAGCCGTTTTTCATATCTCGGACCCGCAATGTTTGACATCAGCCTACTGAGTGAGGCCAGACTTTTCCCTGCTATTAGCATGATATTTTCTATATGTTGTCTCCAATATGTATATCTAGGTATTTAAGTGACTTCGCTGGTCTTATCTGTGCTCCATCCATCCATCAATCTTAAAATATATTTGCTCCCTATTCCTTTTTCCGCTTAGGATTACCGCTTCAGTCTTTTCCGGTGCCAGTTTCATGTGGTTTTCCTGCATCCATATCTTCACCATTTCCAGTGCCCCATCCATTCTCTCCATAAGCTGTTCCCTATTTTTCGCTACTGCCACCAGCGCTAGGTCATCTGCATAGCCCACTGCCTCTATACCATCTCCGTAATCTATTGAGAGAACGGGGTCATAGAAAACGTTCCATTAAGCGGCCCCAGTACAGATCTCTGTGGTATTCCCGCTGTCAACACTCTAGTGTCCTCCTCTGTCTTTATAGCTCGATTCGTGAAGTAATTACTAATTATATTCTGCAGATATTGGTCCACTTTCCGGAGATGCAGTCCTCTCAGAATTATTGCCCAGGATGCTACATTGAACACATTTCTTGCGTCTAGAGTTACCAGTGCACACATCTTTCTCCTTCTCCTCCAGTTCTCATTCTCATTCCTATATCTGTGACATGTTTCACTAGGTCCCTCCACCAACGGCCAGGTCTCACAGTTCCCCGGAGGAAACTAATTGTGTCATAGATTCATAACCTAGTCTATAACACCACTAGTTGTGTTATGAATTCATAACCTAGTCCATAACACCACTTGTTGTGTTATGAGTCTCATGACATAACTCAAATACTAGAAAAATGGTTATGATATCTATGTACGATTTCGATCGACCTCTCTCAAAAGTGGACTTGTCTCCAGTGTTTTGGGCAATTAGTCCAAATCTTGCCACTGCTTCTGTTAGTATTTGGCCTCTCGCATCAGTGATAGGGGATCCCCAGTCCCAGTCCCCTCTCTACCCTTTGCACTTTGATATTTTTGTTCATAAAGTATATAGCTACATCTACCCTCAGGTCTGCTATCCAGTTTGAGTTATTTACCTGTCGTCGGTTCGGCTCGCTCGCAACTATTAAATCTATGTTTTCCTCCTGGGCCGTTAGAAAGGCAATGTCATGTGCCTTTTGGGATCTATTTGTATTTATCTGTAGGATCTTCATTGTTTATGTTAATGTATTACTTATTTGTTCCCTTTTTCTGAAATCTTTGCAGAACCCACCCTGTGTTCTTCTTGACATATTGGGCATATCGCTTCCTTTTCCGTGCAGGTCTGAGTGTCCTTCTTTACCCTTTGCACTCGTTGATAGTGTGGTCGTACACCCAGCATCTATAGCATCTTGTGACTGCTATTTTTTCCTCCATTTTGGCACTAGATAAACCTACCCTAATGTATGGCTCTTTGAGGAGTTCTTCTGCCTTCTTTCGACACATCGTTATCGTTAGTGTGATTGCCTGAGTGTATCCTTCATTGGGCCTTATATTACTCAAATTATACTCGCCTTGCTCTAGCTTCCCAACGAACTTTTCTACCTCTGTAATAACCTCCTCTCTGGTTTTTGTAATGTCTAAACCCCTGATATGGATAGTCTCTTTACTTTCTCCGTTTGTCCTGACCTTCATATCGTCTGCTGCCTCTTCAACAGCTTTTCTTACTTCTTCAATTGCCGTAGCGTTGTTGTCCATAGTGATCAGTACTCTTTCATTTCTCGTCATTCTGATCGTCTTTATGGCTTCGCTAGCCCCTTCGTCTTTGAGCTTTTCTTTTATTGTTTTGACAATTTTTGATTCCGCTGTTTTTATTTGTGTTCCATCCTGGCTTTTGTTTGTACATGCGTGTTTCCGCCATGGAAAACAGCTTCCACCATTTTCCTTAATCTGTCATTACTACTTCCTTCTAAGTGGTGTAGTGCAACCCACTCATCCTGCTCCGTTTCCACTTTCAGTCTGACAAGTTTGGCCCACAGGTCTTTTGCTGCATTCCCTAGCACAATTTTCACTATTTTTTGGTGGACTGCTGTCTCACTTTTGGTTTTCCATCTAGAGCTCTGCTCTAGAACCGCAAAATCGTCATCAGTATCCCCGAGTTCGGGGTACCTGTTCTTATAGATGGCCTGTATGCTCCTCTCCATGTCCAAATCTATCTATTGGCTCAACCATGACCACCTTTACAGTTGATGTCTTTGTCCTGAGTGAGTTCCGTATTTGCGAAGAGGTTTTCTCTCCATTTCATTCCTTCAGCTTCTAGCCACTCCTCATTCTAGGGTCTGGATATATTTTCCTTTCTCTATTCGTTAGTCTGTGTTCACTGTTCTTTCGTCTGTTTTGTAATCGTTAGTATTGCACAGTCCTTACTCTCTATTTCTACTGCTGTTGTATATCTGTGTTTTTCCAGCCATCTCTTCACATCTTTCCCGACCACTGTGTTAACTTGTTTTCTTAGACGTATAGTTATGTCTTTTAGTTGTTTTTTTTTGTATTTTGTTCAATGTGGTTTTCTAGTTCTCACCCACTCGTTTCCTTTTTGTATTCCTGTCTAGACTCTTTGACCTCCCTGCTGACTTTTGTTGTATTTATTTTTCTAGGGTCCTCCATAAAAACTACGCCACCATTTTTTTCCTTTGTCGCTGGGGTGCATTTAGTTGGCTACCTTTCAATGGTGTCCCTTCTGGCAATGGGATTTACCTCCTTGTCCTGCATCTTCGGCTGTTTCTCCGGCGGCGACCTTGTTATGGACTCCCGCCTCACAAAGGGGTCTGCCCATTCCTCCTCATGCGTTTTTTCGTTGCGGTCGCTGGCTGATGGTCGGGGGTGGGGGGGGTCTGCTTGCTCACCACCCTCACTGACCAGAACTGAGGTGTCCCTCCTCTGCTCCGTACTCTCATTCTCCTCTTTATCGCTCATCATTCATGTTTTTTTGTTTTTTTTGAAGAAAGGGAAGGAATAGCTGAAAAAAAAGAGCCCCCTAGCCCTCGAGTGCTCTAATAGCGTCGGGAGCTGAAGGAAGAAGAGTAGATCAAAAGAGATCGAGGAAAGAAGAAAGAAGAGATCAGACCCAAGACAAGTTGAAAAAAGGTCTGTATCCAGCTAGGGTGCCTCGGGAATGCCAGCTCCAGTACTCACTAGATGTGAGCCCCTGCGGTTTGTTGAGCTATCCTTAGCAACGCCTGACCGGATCAAATAGACGGTCAGTCACTGGGCCCCTCCACCAATGACCGTCTCACAGTTCCTCGGAGGAAACTAATTGTGTTATAGATTCATAACCTAGTCTATAACACTACTAGTTGTGTTATGAATTCATAACTTAGTCCATAACACCACTAGTTGTGTTATGAGTCTCATGACATAACTCAAATACTAGAAAAATTGTTATGTGGAAACGTCATAACCAAATACTTGTAGATAATAGTTATATGTCAGTTGTCAGTTTACATTATAAGTGCATTTATGAACATGATTACAATACCGAGTGTCAAAGATTAGAACGACGAGGTCGTAGACCGAGTCGTTGTAATCACACGAGTTTTGTAGTCATGTTTAAACGCACATGTGATATATAACGTTTTTGTACAAAGGGAAAAATAAGAAAATATTTTTTTCAATTTTTGTTTATTTGTAGTTGTCTAACTTCATTTTACATTTACAGGTTTAACTATGACATTTGTCAAATCACAAAAACTAGTTGTGTTATAGATTAAAAACCTAGTTTATAACACCACTGGTTATGTTATGAATTCATCACACCACTAGTTGTATCGGGTCTTCAAAAAAAACCAATCAGAGATTACTATGGTGTTTTAAGCACTATTTTTCTCTAATTTTGTCAATGAACTTTAATGTCAAAATGTCATGTCAAAAATCCTGACCAATAAAGAAACAATAATGCGACATACGTCTTCGGATTCAAAGCAATCTTTAATTGTTTTTTTTTTTTGAAGACCCGATATTATGAGTCTCATGACATAACTCAAATACTATAAAAATGGTTATGTAAAAATGAGTTTAAAAACGTCATAGCCAAATGCTTGTAGATAAAGTAATAATATAACACTCGTGAATCGGCGACTGAAATGAAGGTTATATTCCATTATAAAACCTATAATTGAATCCGCCGAAAACTATCAATGTTTTGTTTGAGTTTTCGTCTAGCTCATTGCGCCAGGATTCCATCGTGCATATTATTACTAATTATTTCCAATTTCTGTTATGTGAAAATTGCATGTGCGTCCACGGTTATTAATCATTTCTGTGCCCTTTAATTAATCAAATCTGCTTTTGTTTTATGCAACATGTGGAATGGTTTATGGTTTGTTAAATTCTACGCGAAAATTTTTAATAAAAATGATATGGGTATTTATGAATTTTGAAGAAATAATATTGTAACGGGTTTTCTTTGGTGACCAATGAATTATTGGGCTGACTGTGTCGCGCGGAATTTTTCAAAAAGTCAAAAAAAATTAAAATTGCCGCACAGCGCTGAAATTTGGTTCGATGGCCTTATTTATTGTTCTCATGAATATACTGCAATTCTAATTGTTGCAGCATTCATTTGAAGCAATTAAAATTGCAGTATACTCATGAGAACAATAAATAAAGCCGTCGTACCAAATTTCAGCGCTGTGCGTCAATTTTACTTTTTTTTGACTTTTTGAAAAATTCCGCGCGTCGTGTCCAGCCCAATAAGTCATTGAGCAATTAAGGAAAAAAAAAATCCGCTGGGGCATTATGAGAGGAATAAATGGGCTGCCGATTGTTTTCGATGCAATTTACAACTTTCTAGCACATGAGGCAAGTCCGTGCTCGCCTAATTTTCAAGCAAAAAATTCGAACAAAAAAGCATTGGAGAGTGAATTTTATTAGCAATAATGTGGTGTTTGAAAAATTGAAATCGGATTATGCATTCGGCCGCTGCTGCATCAAATGTGCGCAAACAGGCGAAACGTTGATTCAGTGACCTTGAACAAAAACATGGTACTATTCAAGACGCTGCAGAAAAAAAACTATAGAAGGTAGAGGGGTGCTGTTGCGGAGTTTTATATAGCAAAAGACTTCAGCTACAACAATCATTTGAAACTTTTTGTTATTGGACCATCCCTTTGAGCAGCGTTCTCCATAAACCACATATTACCCCTAAAAACCACCCCTAACTAAAAACCCTATGGAAGTACAAGGTCGCAAACTTGATATGTTATTTAGCATATTAAAAAATGCTATCTGGAAGTGCTGTCACATTACAGACTCAGTTGAACATCTTGGGGGTTACTGCAGAGGCCAACATGTCTTGGCACAGTCACGTGGCAGATATTGCTAAAAGGGCCTCCCAAAAGCTGGGGGTGCTATTTCGTACAAGACATCTGTACACACCAAGCCAATTGCTGACACTCTACAAAGCCCAGATTCGACCAACTATGGAGTACTGCTCACATATATGGAGTGCAGCACCCAAACATACCTTAATGCTTTTGAATACCGTGCAAAAACGAGCTATCAAGCTGATCAATGACCCCGTACTTACTCGTAACTTGGATGGTCTCGAACATCGCAGATCTGTGGGCGATTTATCTCTCTTCTACAGGTACTATCACGGAAAATGCTCTGAAGAGTTGGCACGTATGATTCCACCGAGAGTAGCACCTACCAGGCGAACCCGTCAAACAGACGGTAACCATGAATTTACTGTCAAACTACAGGTACCAAGAACCTCATTATATCAGAATTCATATCTCTGGAGAACAGCATGGCTGTGGAATAAACTCCCTGCGACGGTTTTCCCTGCAGGTTACAACCTGAACCGTTTCAAGACCAACATACACCGACATTTCCGCGCACTTGCCGCTTCTCGAGCGTGATAGGACATTTCCTTGCGAGTGCGCATATCCGTAAAAAAAAAAAAAAAAAAAAATGTTAACTTCTAATTATGTTGAGGTAAACCCTCTTTTCAGATCCTCGTTTCTTGGACTTACTTGTTTGTTTAAATACTTTCGATCCCTCTATGAAGTCGCGTTATTTCTATACCTTGACTTAAATTCCTCTCCCGCTATTTATAAGAAATAAAATTATTTACTCCCAAGTTCCTTGATTATTGGAGTCAACAGATGTCGTAAAAAGGTGATGCCGTATGAAATTAAAGAGCCCTCAGTCTCCAGCAGTTCGGTTAGCCCTGACCAAGGCAGCGGCCGAACAGAGGGGGCTAAGAATGCCTGGAGTGGACCAAGCTGCCAACTATACATCAAAACATACAACACAATGACTTTGAAAAATTAAGAAATGTTAAATGATCTAAATTAAGAACTTGATAGAATGAATTAGGACTGGCAGAAGTCAGAAGAAGAGGAGAAGAATGTCTAAGACCTAAATCAAATCACATGCTATTGTACAAAGGTGATTATAATAGCAGTAATGGGGGAGTTGGAATCCTGATACACAAACGAATGGCACCATACCTACAAATCTGACATTATTAACATAACATATTACATAACATTGAAAATCAACAGGAATATAACAATCAAAGTCATCCAAATTTACGCACCAACAACCGACCACGATGACCAAGTGGTAGTGGAACTTTATGAAGAGGTATTCACGATAACAAAACAAATCATACACTAGTTATGGAAGATTCGAATGCAAAAATAGGCCAAGATGACACCGGCTCTTGTTACATTGGCAAATTCGAACATGCTACAAGAAATGAAAGAGACAACATGCTAATCAACTTCTTAGAAAGAGAGCAACTTGTAACGATTCCAAGGGGTAATTTATTGTTCTATTTTTCTGGATCGTTACAAACATTTATTTACAATGTAATACATTGTTAAAATCAATTGTTGAAATCCAAAAATGGGTGGATAACAAGTTGCACCACGTAAATTTTCATCTCAAAAACCATTTAATACAAAATTTGATATTTTATGTAGGAATATACAAAAATGTCAAAATTATATGAAAAAAAATATATTTAGTCATGACGTCATGATTTCACAAATTAAACTCTTTTGTATTTAGAAATAAGTAATTAACGTGAATATTCGGTACCTAACCGACTGGATATCTGTTACAAGCGTTATATCAGACAAAACATTGGAGCCTAATTTAAATTTTGTCCTATTTATTAGAGAATAAATATTTTCTTTATAAAATTACATAATTAAAATATAAATACATGTATAAAATCGCTACTTACATACATAATTAAGAGATCTCTTACAATTTATCCCAAGGATAACACGAGAATAGTACGACTATTTTTTTGATGTACCTACCTATCTGATATAAAAAATTGGTGAGTACCTATAGTATTTACAAAGTCAGTTGAAACAAGGTGAAGGTAAATTACAACTGGTGACTGATATTTTCATAAGAAATGCGCTGCCACTAGTCAGCCACCAGTTGCCTTTACCTTTACCTTGTTTCAACTGACTTTGTAAATACTATACCTTACTTGTTCTATTTTTTGATAATAAAACTGACCAAACTCAATACAGAAATTCTATGAAATCAAGCTGAAAGTTCAACTTTTCTGGCTAAAAATAGTTCTTTCAGTCATATTTATGATTAGGATGCTTACTACCATCCCTGTTATCTAAATTTTTTGAACTCTTCATTTCCTGTCTTCGTTTCCTTTGAATCTCATGAATTTCATTCAGTTGATTATAGTATTCTTCAGGTATAAAAAACTCATCTTTTTTCAATACATTTCTATGTCCGTTTGCAGGAAAATTTGACTGAAAATGTCCGTGAACGTGAACAGTTTGACTGGTACTGGTTACGGGATGTCCGTAAGAGTCCACAGCCCCTGGTGTGTCATAGCTGGATTTTCCGTTGTCGCGTTCAAGGGGTTGTCGCTCAAAATGTGGAGGCTGAAATGAGAAAAAAATTAGCAAATAACAGAAAATAATATATTTTTCTTAATTTTATAAAACAACAAAATATTGAGTATCATTCAAATATACTTGAATATATTAAAAAATCTATAAAAAGTGCCTGATAAAATAAAGTAAATTTATTCCAATACTATAGACGGTATTAATAAATCTTCCAAAACTCTTTATTTAACGGTTGCCAAAGGTTTTGAATTTCTTGTCAAAGCGAAATTATAGTGTCTCCAAAGTTTCTATCAAAGGGCCTGGAGCATAGACAAACGCTGTTATAAATCAAGCTAGCGTTATCCTATTAATCATTTTTCGTTCAGTCCGTGTACACTAATGATGAAAAATGTGTTTGTTTTTAACAATAATAATTTTTCTAGATAAATTGGCCCTAATTCCGGTAATAATTATTGACATGTTTGTTCGATTTCCATAGCTTTGCTTTGTAAAGCAATAATAATCAGTGTATGGTTTGTTGTATTTTTGAGGGCTTTATTTTGGATTCAAAGGTTAGTGTACTTTCCAATAGAGAGTAAAATCGATTTTGTAATGAATTTGTTACTATGAGGGAAGAAGTTGTAGAGTGGTGCTTTATGGACTGCATCAATTTCAAAATCATGAAATGGAAAGCTTATTTCGAGTAGTATCGTCTTAAATGTCGTTTTGTTCAAAACTGAAAATTGTTGGGGTTTTCGTCGAATGTCTCTTGGCATTTCGCCAAGACGAGTGGTGCGCGAAATGTCCTATGAACAATTTTAAAAATTAAATTTGGCACCCATACTAACTTTTAAATTTGAAAGTGGATATTTACCACTCAAACAACTTCTTGCTAGCTCATTGAAGATGCATACGCGGAATCCCCTGACTCAAGAAAAGGAGAGAAAATGGCGAATAAGTTTCCGCCGCTCGATCCGCACAGTTTTTTACCCTTACACCAATAAACAATCCCAGAGAATTATACAATTTGGGTCGGAAAAAAGATTAGCGAACAGAATCTATAACCATTTTTTTCTTATTTAAACTTCTATTCGATTTTTTGACAAATTAAGACATTTTGATTCACGTCTAATGAACTAGTTAATGCTTTGACAATTTTTTAACATAAAAATAGCAGACTACTTCCAAATAAGGGGGAGCGAATACAGCCCGAATGAAAGACGCTTTTATCCAGCAGTAGACAAAATGAGCTGAAGTTGATGAAACCCTTCTGACTCTCACAAGTCGTATCAAATGTCCAAATTCGTGTGATGTTTTCAAACGGTTTTGGTTCGATGTTTCATTGCTTCCTTGATGATGTTCTTTTCTTGCACCTGAAGTAGTTAACTTATATTTTTACTCTATTGCGTTTCAAATCCACTTTTTGCCTTTGTGGAGTTTATTTAAATCTCATTGGTCATTTTTTTTTTGTATTGACAGGCTAAGGCAGGTTGGGTGCTTCCGAATCCAGGGTCGCCGCTGTTTGCAGCAGACAGACTGGAAGGGTGGGCGACGACGGGGCAGCATCCACTGCGTTCCACCTCAGCTCCATAGTCAGCTTTAGACTTGGAGTAGAGCAGTAACTCGTGACGGAACACCCTCATTAAATTTAATGTTATCTTTTGACCGCTTGGTACATCATACCCGCTGAAGGGGACGTATCTTTCAAGTCTGGCATACTAGGGATTTCTAGGAAGATCGTCTACTGATACATAAAGCAGGCTGTGGAATATATTTGATAAATTTCGTGTATAATATTGTAATGACCCGGGAAAAATAGACCCGTAATTTACAATGTCTCAACAGTTAAAATTAAATTTTTTGATGCGGTTTCTTGACTGTTTTTTTGAAATAGTGGAGGTTTTCTTGGGAGTCAGTCGGGTTGAAAAATGAAACAATTTTTTTTTTTTTTTACGTTTCGGAATTTTCATTTAATTCCATCCTCAGAAATAGCAAATGCAATAAAGTTTCATAGTCATTTCAATCATTCATTAATTCAAAATAAAACTTGCCACTAGAGTACTTACATTCAAATAATTGCCCAGAAGACACTTAATTCAAGGAAAAACTCGTGCCGGCAAGAAATTATACGATCTTTTGAAATTTCTGTCATTTTGGGACCTAATTTAATAACGTATCTAACCTTGTATATAATCTTTTCCGGGTTTTGATTTATGAGTTCAGCTAACTTGATGACACACGCCTGATGACTGGCTATTAGAAATTGAACGTATTTTAAATATTTTAATTAATTTGGGGTCAACGCTAATTTGTCTCATCATTTTCCAGTTTTATTGATACTAATTTGAAATATTGGAGATTCAATTTTTGATTATTTGATTAGGTACATTTATTTTTAACATAGTGGAGGTTTTCTTGGGAGTCAGTCAGGTTGATTTTTTTTTTTTCTTTTTTTTACGTTTCGGAATTTTCATTTAATTCCATCTTCAGAAATAGCAAAGTCAGAATTGTAAAAGCACAGATATTTTTACATTTTAAAACTTATAAATATTTTTTTGTATAATGACAAGGACGATGTTACATAGAATGACAAACAGAGTTACTTATACAACAAACAAAAATTCAAAAACATGGTTTTTTTTTAAATAAAACACATGCAGAAATGCCTGTCGCTTATTCTGTGTCACAAGTAGTTTTATTTAAAAAAAAAACATGTTTTTGAATTTTTGTTTGTTGTATAAGTAACTCTGTTTGTCATTCTATTCTATGTAACATCGTCTTTGTCATTATACAAAAAAATATTTATAAGTTTTAAAATGTAAAAACTTCTGTGCTTTTACAATTCTGACTTTGCTATTTCTGAGGATGAAATTAAATGAAAATTCCGAAACGTAAAAAAAAAAAAAAAAATTTGTCTCATTTTTCAACCTGACTGACTCCCAAGAAAACCTCCACTATGTTAAAATTAAATGTATTTAATCAAATAATCAAAAATTGAATCTCCAATATTTCAAATTAGTATCAATAAAACTGGAAAGTGATGAGACAAATTAGCGTTGAGCCCAAATTAATTAAAATATTTAAAATACGTTCAATTTCTAATAGCCAGTCATCAGGCGTGTCATCAAGTTAGCTGAACTCATAAATCAAAACCCGGAAAAGATTATATACAAGGTTAGATACGTTATTAAATTAGGTCCCAAAATGACAGAAATTTCAAAAGATCGTATAATTTCTTGCCGGCACGAGTTCGGTTTTTCCTTGAATTAAGTGTCTTCTGGCCAATAGACCTATCTCGCATAATTAAAAAAAGAGAGCTTAATTGTAATAAATACAAGTTAGAAAGCAATAAAAGATGACATGCGCGCGCAACTCGTAGGCTGCAGTGTAGCCATATTGTATTGTTGCAGAACAAATGTAGACAATACAAATCGAACATTATAACATTAAAGAAGTAATAATATAGTGTTAAGTGTTTTACAATGCCTTAAATCAGACAAAAGAAGAGCTTTAAAGTGGATGAACATCGTTTGCATTTTTATTTTGATAAATGTTTCATCCGGCAACATTGCTCAATGAAATTTCAGAGGAATGTCAAGTATAAACTAACATAACCTTAAACGAAACTGCGCTGAGTTCAAGTAATATGTAAAGTATTAGTTTGCTATTTGTCAAATTACATGTTACAAAGAAAGAAGGAACGATTCATTCTGAACTGGTCCCTGAATAAGAATATGACGCAAGCCTGTCACAAACTTGCTTCTCATTGGACGCTCACCTGCAACCTACAAGCGACGCGCGCAGTCCAGGTAATAGGAGATCGGTCTATTATTTGAATGTAAGTACTCTAGTCGCAAGTTTTATTTTGAATTTATCAATGATTGAAATGACTATGAAACTTTATTGCATAAATATTATTAACTTGAGTGAATTGACTTTAAATATTTTTGTGTTTAGTATAGATAGAAAAATTCAATTGAAATGACTGTCAATTGAAATGAACTTTACTGAAGAGTTTGGATAATCGAATTAACTGTTTTGTAAAATTTTTAGAACCAAATATGTTGGAGACGGCTCAACCAAATATAGACAAACTATATAGTTTTGGCATCGGGAAATTGTGCTCTTCAAAAATATAGAACCAAATATAGGACATCCTATTTGAAAAAAACTGAAAGCATGCAACATTTCACATTTCTGACATTCAATTTTTTTTTCTGACCATGAATTTTAAAAATATAGCCAATACTGTATAACTTTTGTATTTATACCTTTCATGTACCTACTTGTAAAGGTGAAGGCTGTAGGTGGGGTGTCAATATAAGTATAAAAAAACACCCTGTACTTGAACAATAACTTCCTTTTAACAGGAATTAGTAATGTTACTTTACCAAACTAGTAACATAATGTCACAAATTATTCAAGTACAAATGAGTGAATTGTTGCGGAACTTATGGGTGGACCTCGCTGCGCTCGTCCCGCAGCCATCTATTCACAAATATGTTCTTCAAGTACGATACTAACCTGACTCACTCAAATGTCAGGTATTCTCATTAGTTCAAAAACTACACGTTTCAGGTGAGTGTCTTTTTTGAATAGTTCAACAGTATATTGGTGAGTAGATGGCTGGGAATAACATCATTAGCCTCATCAAGATATTGCCGAGCTTGAACTCTCTCAACATCGAACGTAAGAGAATATGGGGCAAAAGAACATGCGCCAGACTTTTCCAATTTTGAAAGTGGTCGCAATATAGACCTTAATTCGTCCACTAACTTGGTATCACTAACTGAGACACCTCGGACAGTAATCTCATGAATAAGCATTTCCTTTTTGAGGTACGAGATAGTCATTTTGTAGTCCATTCTGTCTAGCAATCAATACATTAAGTAATCAACAATAAAGTAAAAATAAAGATAATTGGCTATTATACACAGAGCTTCGAAATACCTGTTACCCAAAAATAATAAAAAAAAAAAAAAAATTGGTAATGAAAATATTAAAGATAGAACTTGAAATTTGATTCTTTGCACTTAAAACAGCCGAAAGAAAATGAATAAAATTTTCTTTGAAAGAAACGGCAGCCCCACGTTGGGCGCCAATTAGTTTTGCCACGCTTTTCACTGATTAGTAGCTAATCTTCCCTTTGCAGGAAACAGACCAGAAATTTTCGTGCCAGAAGTTCCGCAGGCTCGTGGTGGTACTGGTTTAGAACGGACGGGACGGCGCGCTATAGTGGACCTGACGAATAACACCAGAATCAGAACCAGGCAGCCACCGCACCATCAAAAACCAGTGGTATCACCACGGCGTTCTTTGCAGGCCATTCCGGAGCAATCGGAAACTTCGTCTCAATTACAAGACAAAGCGCGCTACTTATCAACGAATTCGGATCTGCTAAATTGTGCATTGTTTTTATTTCGGCAGTCGCTTGGGGATGAGCAGATCCGGATTAGTGGCGAATGTTCGATAATTGAGATGGCGCCGCTTCCGGCAATCAGGAAGAAACGGAAATATGTTGCTGTGCCCCCAGATCCCCCAGCTCTTCCGAGGATAGCAATTTCCAGCCCTGAAAAGGAAGCGACGTCTGGTGAACGAAGTTCGACATCTTCATCCAGGTTTTCTGATTCCAGCGGTCATTCCTTAAATGAAGGAATAAGAAACTCGCTAAAAGACGCCCCGGCCCAAACGGCACCAAGACTAAATGATGGGTTTAGGACGCCACAACAAAAACAGATGGGTAGGTCTGAAATTTCCAGCCCTGAAGAGGCGACGAGTGCGACGACTGATGATGAGCGAAGTCCGTCTAGGTCTCTCTCTGAATCCGGAGGTGGTACAATAGACCTTACGATATCGCCACAGACTGGGCCCACTACAGTGGACCTTACGTTATCACCATCAACGAAGGGGCCCGCTACAGTGGATCTTACGCAGGATGATTCACCGCGGCCCGACAGAGTGGACCTTATGCAGGATGACGAAATTGACACCACCATCACGGAGGTGCCTGAATATCCGCGGCCCGCCAGAATGATAAGAGACTTGTCACTGCAAGATGAAGCTCACGCCGCTCCGGTCCAGCTACAACAGACGCAGCCACAACAGAAACAGATGGATAGGCCTGCTGGTTCCGCAACTGGTGCGATACCTCGCACTTGCCCGCAACCAGGACCCCAGCAGGCCAGTTCGCAAGGTGTTCGTGCTCGTGCCGAAGATGAGATGCGGCGCCGCGAAGAACTTCAGGAACGTCAGATATACATGGCCTATTTAATGGAGGAGATGGCCAAAAATCAAGCAAGGATAGCGCAGAGCACATATCAGAGATTATGGAACCAATGTTGAACCGGGTTCAACTAAAACTGATACTGAGTTCAATAGCCGAACAGAGTGGTTCGGTACATATACTTTGAAAACGGATTATTATAATTTGGAAACATAACCCCAAAAGAAATATTTTTGACAAATTAATATTTATTTGTTTATTATGAAAATCAGATTGGAAATGGAATTTAAAATATGGATTAAAATCAATGAAAAAAGAATTTAAATATTGAAAATTAGAAAATTTACAGGATTTGCAACTGCTCTAATTATTGTTGGAATTTTATAGAGAAAAAAAAGATAAACAAAATTGAAGAAATCTTAAATGGAAAAACTTAAATAAGTTGAATTAATTCGGCAATTTTTGGCTTGTTACAACTCCCTCTCTCCTACGATAGGAGGGAAAGTTAGAAAGAAACTTTTCCGACGATAATCTAAGCAAACTCCACCAGAGGTCCACCCATACGTTCCGCAATAATCCACTTATTTGCACTTGAATAATAACTTATTATATAAAGTGAAAATTTGTAAGATTATTCACTTTATGTCAATTTGCCTTTCAACTGGAATTAGTAATGTTACTTTACCAAACTAGTAACATAATGTGACAAGTTATTCAAGTACAAACGAGTGGATTGTTGCGGAACTTATGGGTGGACCTCTGCGGGACGAACGCAGCGAGTTCCGCAGCCAACTATTCATCAATATGTTGTTTAATTACGATACTAACCTGACTCACTCAAATGTGAGTTATTCTCATTAGTTTAAAAACTACACGTTTCAGGTGAATGTCTTACTTGAACAGTTCAATAGTATATTGGTGAGTAGATGGCTGCGGAACTCGCTGCGCTCGTCCCGCAGAGGTCCACCCATAAGTTCCGCAACAATCCACTTATTTGTACTTGAACAATAACTTATTATATAAAGTCAGAATTTGTAAGATTATCCACTTTTTGTCAATTCGCCTTTCAACAGGAATTAGTAATGTTACTTTACCAAATTAGTAATACATATATTGTTACAAGTTATTTAAGAACAAATGAGTGGATCGTTGCGGAACTTATGGGTGGACCCAGCCATCTATTCACCAATATGGTGTTCAACTACGATACTAACCTGACTCACTCAAATGTCAGGTATTCTCATTAGTTCAAAAACTACACGTTTCAGGTGAGTATCTTATATGAATAGTTTAACAGTATATTGGTGAGTAGATGGCTGGTCTCCCCATAAGTTCTGCAATAATCCACTTACACGTAGAAGAAAGGTGTAAATACAAAAGTTGTACAGTTTTGGCTGAATTTTTAGAAACCATGGTCAGAAACAAAATTTGAATGTCAGAAATGTGAAATTTTGCATGCTTCCAGTTTTTTTCGAATGGGATGCCCTACATTTCATTCTATATTCTTGAAGAGCACAATACTCCGATTTATATATTCTGATTGAGCAATCTCTCATATATTCGGCTCCAAAAATTGTAAAAATACTATCCTAAAGTTTTTTTTTTTTTTTGAAGATAATTCCCCAAGTCAAAAATTTAGTAACTATGTTGGCAATACAAGCCTTTTCTACATAAAAAATTTTGAAAGCATTGACAATTTTACATTGTACTGCCAACAAAATATCATTTTGACTTTTATCTTTAAAAAAAAAACAGATTTTACTACTGATTTTGTGAACCATTCTACCTGTATAGGTGAAAGCTGCAGGTAAAATTTGAGGTATTTGGTTTCTCTGATAGTATTTTAAAATTTTTAGAACCAAATATGTTGGAGACGGCTCAACCAAATATAGACAAACTATATAGTTTTGGAATCGGGAAATTGTGCTATTCAAGAATGAACCAAATATAAAGCATCCCATTTGAAAAAAGCTGGAAGCATGCGAAATTTCACATTTCTGACATTCAATTTTTGTTTCTGACCATGGATTCTAAAAATTTAGCCAATACTGTACAACTTTTGTATTTACACCTCTCTTCTACCTGTAAAAGTAAAGGCTATAGGAGAGGTGTCAATATATAAAAAAACACCCTGTACAAGGCTTTTTGATTGCATCATTTGTTTTACAAGCTCAGAGACAGTGTAGAGGTGGCTGTGGTTGTTTATTTTTGTTTAGAAAGGTGTTGGATTAGGGTTTTAGAAAATGTACCATTGTTACAGGAAAGGAAAGTCTGTTTATTTCTTAATAATAAAGTATAATTATTAACGCATAACCATATAAATCAGTTGTTTCTTTCAACTGCAAATAGACCCGCCCCCACAATTTTATTTTTCAAGAGCTGCCCAAGGAAATAAATAACATCAAATACGACTGCTCGCAATTTACCATCTAACCTAAATAATAGAGTACTTGGCGCGGATGCTACAATATTAATAAAGAAAAAAATCAAGAAATCAGTTTCTTCTGGGCTATGATTTTGTTGATTTAACAGCCTCTACAATCGACATATCTGCTTTTAGCGAAAAATCGACTTTGATTCATAATAATTATTGTTCTTCAAAGCTTTACAAAATCATCCAACGACAGTCTGCCTCATTTCATTCCACATAAAAGTTTCCAAAGTCGAAAA
Source organism: Ceutorhynchus assimilis (assembly GCA_917834065.1). Lineage (NCBI taxonomy): Eukaryota > Metazoa > Arthropoda > Insecta > Coleoptera > Curculionidae > Ceutorhynchus > Ceutorhynchus assimilis. The sequence goes on along the minus strand of OU892280.1, from coordinate 13,566,223 downwards.
ACGATCCCTTCAATCTTAAGACGCTCTTGAGTTTCGTTTATGAATGGCTTTGAAAAATCTCCTTCTGAAGCAACCACCTGTTACTTACTTATTTTGGATATGTATGGTAGAAATGCTTGCTGTTGATCGATCGTGTTCCCTGGTTTTGTTATCTTCTGTATTTATATAAATTTTATTTCTCCCGTTTTAAATTGAATAATTAATATTTTCACAACAATGCAAAATACAAATTAGTGCTTTTATTTAAGCCTAGTTGAAATAAACCTAGTATTTAACTAGCAAACAATTTTTTTTACTACTAACCTGAGAAATAGACATTATTCAATCTATTTTTCTAAGAAAAAATTGAATTTCTCTCCCTAGGTTAATAATGAAAATAATGAAAAAATACCTAGGTTAATAATGAAAATGACGTCATGACGCAAGGATATTGTCATGTTTCTATTGGTTCAATTTCAATTTCATACGTCAATTTGAAAAAAAAATGCAGGTTTCTGTAGGTACATAGGAAGTTATATAAGCTGTTAATAGAGGGCAGCACTTTCAAGAGGGCGTTCACAAAAAATAATTAGAACACAGATTTTAAACAAATTTTTTATTTTTTACTAGCAGTAGTAAAAAAAATTCTATATATTCCTCGGTAGAGAAAGTCATTATATACCTCAAGCATTATAAACCTAGGTATATAATATACTATTATTTGCCTACTTGTATTTGAAATACTGGACAAAACTAAAATAATGATTAAATTTCATATTATTTATTAAATCAAAACGTAGGACTCACAAACGCAATAAAGTAGGTGATGAAAAAAAAAAATATATATCGGGACAAACAGAATACAAGCCAATTTCACATTTGAATTATTTTTAATCAGGTTTTACACGTGCATCCTGATCCGATAAGGGCATTTTAGTTTTGCAAATAATATTATTCCATCCTTCCCCATTTTCCATATTGAAAAGGGTAAACATTTTAGTGCGGCTTATGGCTTTTGTTATTGTTGATTCGCATTTAACATGAATTTAGTTATGGTTATGGATTTTATAAAATAATTAGGTACTTACTAGTGAAATGAATTTGTATTGACTGAATATTTTTGTTTAATATTTTAAATATTTAATGATTTAAACAATGTTGAATTCGCGAATAACTTTTCGGTATTCTCACAAAAGTTCTACATAGGCGTTTTTGCCCCTACTTTATTTGTTAAAGTCAATGTTTTCTCATAGAAAGCACTATCTGACTCCTATTGTAACTTCCAAAAAAAAAAAATTATTGGAAATATAAATTTAAAAAATTCAAATCTTATATGTCCATTAAAATCAAGAAAGTATCAAGGAGTTGATCATCAAGTTTACTGTACGACCGCACTAAGAAATCAGAAAACGCATTTTCTCTACGGTGATCAAGTGTGGTCGTACAGAAACTTGCAACGTGCAACATAAAGTAAATGTACAATCATCCCGAGACATGTACGTTTTTACAATGGATATATGTGACACAAGTCTTCTCGCGGTATTTACTCCATGTCGCACGTTGCATGTTGCATATTTGATGTTTCATTGGTGTACTACCACACACGAAAGCGTAGGACAGCGTGCCTACCTCAGTTGAAGCTTTAGAAAATTATCGCAAAAATCAATATCAGCGTTACGTTAATAAAAAGTTTTGAAGGAACAACACGACACAAGCAAAATAAAGTAAGACAAGACAGGAGGTATCCAGAGGGTAAAAAAAAAGCTAAAAATTGATTTAAGTTTATTTCACCTGCCTTTTTTAATTTATTTGACTAAAGTAATTTTAAACTTATTTTCGACCTTTTTTTCCTCTAGAAAATGCATGATCTAGCAGTCTATGATATCCATTTTTAAACTTGTAAAACTATTAAATTATTTGTGGAGGAAGACTTTGAGTTTTTCTTTTGAATTAAATTTCAGCTCCACTTTGAAATATGGACTATGTTGAAGAATCTTTATTAAATTTATGTTAGCGTGTAATTAATTATTAATTAACGTTGGTTTAACTAAATTTGGCATTTTATCGTTGGTGACAATATTTTTGGATTTGAAAATTATTATTCGCTCGCTTAGCATTTTCGAAAATTTCATTTATCTATCAAACTTGACATTTCAACAATGAAAAACTGGTATTTGATTGTTTAGTTGAACCAATCAGAGTTGAATTACGCGATAATTGCACTAGTGCAAATTATTGGAGGTAATACCACCATAGAAACACAAGTATTTGGTATATTTGTCGAAAGCAAAAGCCATTAAAAATCAAAATGAATCGGTTTGGTGAAATGAAAGATGAGGAAAACGACGAAAGTATTGGAAGTTGAACCAAAAAAACACAGGGAAATCTAAAAACAGTATTTGGAGGCAGTTTATGTCATTTTGCGGCGAAAAAAAGTACACTTTTGATCAAGATACTCCAATATCCGAACTTGCATCTATCCTGAAAAGCTGGGCCTTTAATATGAGAAAAAGGAACGGAGAAGAATATAAAGAGCATTACAGCAAAAGTTCTCTGGAATGTTACCGCAAAATTGCTCATGGAAAAGTATTTTAACAAATTTAAATTTAATTTTATTCCATAATTTTTTAAAGTCGTTAAAATACTTTTCCATGAGCAATTTTGCGGTAACATTCCAGAGAACTTTAACTGTAATGCTCTTTACATTCTTCTCCGTTCCTTTTTCTCATATTAAAGGCACAACTTTTCAGGAAATATGTGAGTTCGGATATTGGAGTATCTTGATCAAAAGTGTAGTTTTTTTCGCCGCAAAATGACATAAACTGCCTCCAAATACTGCTTTTAGATATCACTGTGTTTTTTTGGTTCAACTTTCACTATAGGTATTGCATTGCCTGGCTAGCCAAACGGCGGGCGAACTGCAATAGAATTTGCTGCTTTGCCAAACTTGATGGAAACAATAATAAACAAGTTGCTGACATATTTTTTTTTTTGCTATATGGGCATATGTGGTATTTTGAAATAGAAAAAAATCCGGCAACATTGAGAAGTGATGGATGTGGAGAGGCGTGATTATTTAGATGCATGATTCGATTGGTTAGAGCCTAAGGTTAGAACCTGAACGACAGCACAGTGGCGTGGATATTGGCGAAACTTAAAAAAAAAAACTAATAATTTTATTGGTTCATTTCCTTGGTGTTTTCGGTGCCACTAAACCCAAAGACATGGCTGTCATCAAACGTTGTCAGTTGAGGTGTCAGTGAATATTCTTAGGTTACGTCCCACTTTTCTTCCCCTTTTCGTCTCTATCAACTTACCACTTGCCAGACTATACTTTCGTCGATTTCCTCATCTTTCACTTCACCAAACCGATTCATTTTGATTTTTAATTTCTTTTGCTTTCGACAAATACACCAAATACTTATATTTCTATGGTTACTATTGATTCCTGTCTCTAATTTACAATACAAACATTCATTTTTCTGTGTCGTCAAAATGTCAAATTGACTTATGTAGGTGATAATTTCACGTTGCCTAGATAACGTTGAATTTTCGAATGTAATACCACAAGAGGTTTCAGGATTACCGGATAATACCTTTACCTGTCACGAAACGTGTTCCGCAGCAACACCACGACTCCGAAGGAGGAGTGGTGTTGCTGGTAACGCGTTGAGTGTCAGGTAAACGTATTAGGTAATCCTGAAACATCGAGTGGCATTCAAAAGGTTATACAACGAACTAAACTTCAATACTTTATTAATTTTCATTATTATTAACAAATGAACAATATTGCTACCAAGCGCGATAATCCCAAAACGCTTATCACTTGTTAAGCCTCTCGTGTCATATGGGAATAATGTACAGTGAGTTGTATAGCCGCTGTAATTTTTCGATTTGTCACTTCTCTTATGGGAAAATTTATACATGAGTGAAATATTCGGGGATAATACCACGAAAGCTTCAAAATTACCGATAATTTTTCACGATTGCGTGTTTTCTATAATTTCACGAGTCCGTAGGACGAGTGAAATTTGCAGAGAAAACACGCACGAGTGAAAAATTATCTGGTTCATTTTAAAGCTCAAATGGTATTTAGAGGATTATTTCACGTATGATAATGCAAAAAATATGGAAATAAATATGTATTAAACGATTTGAACATCTTAACAATCAATACAAATAAATGGTTGCTGTCAGGAACCGTTTGTTTGTATCAAAAATTAGCATAACAACCATATATACAATAACATGGGAGAATTATCGCTGTAATTCTCTCTAGTTAAACAAATGGAAAAGAAAATTTTCGCTTTAATTCTGAAAATCGTCACTTGTCTTATGGGATTTCTAACACACGAGTGGAATAATCGGGGATAATACCACGAGAGCTTCAAAATTATCTGGTTCATTTTAAAGCTCAAGTGGTATTTAGAGGATTATTTCACGTATGAGAATGCAAAAAATATGGAAATAAATATGTATTAAACGATTTGAACATCTTAACAATCAATACAAATAAATGGTTGCTATCAGGAACCGTTTGTTTGTATCAAAAATTAGCATGAAAACCATGTATACAATAACATGGGAGAATTATTGCTGTAATTCTCTATAGTTAAACAAATGGAAAAGAGAATTTTCGCTGTAATTCTGAAAATCGTTACTTGTCTTATGGGATTTCTAACACATGAGTGGAATAATCTGATAAATATAATTCGTGCATTAAAAATGCATCCATAATTTTCGACAAATCTTCACTCATGCATGTTTAAATGAAAAACGCACTCGTGCACTCGTTTTTCATTTTAACATGCATTTGTGCATATTTCCCAAAAATTATCGATAATTTTTAATGCACTTGTCATATTAGATACTACTGATAATATGCACAGGTTTGAATGGTAAAACTCACATGCGTCACTAGCGCAAACATGTATCTTTCCGGTACTACATACGGGTCCTAAAAATAGTGGAACCACTGCGATTGAACCCGTCCGACAACGCACTAGAGTACCGTTGCGTGTAAAGGGCATGCAACTTTCCTTACCCTTACCTTTTGTTCTTAACTTTAATTGTGGTGAGAAAACAACTCTCGGCTTTCGGATTTTTCGAAACTATTGAAAAGACTTTACCAACTCAACTATTGTGCTGGTGGATTGAGTAACTCAAGGAAAGTGTTCCAGAGGGCACTCTTATTCAGGAATTTGATGATACGCTTCAAGATAGGTGAGTGAGTTCTTATTGAAATCAAATTTTGTGCATATCGCTATGGATTTGATTACACCAATTATACAGTCCACTTAATATTTGCAAATTTCCTGCACAGATTACTTCTTCAATCTATTGAAAATTGATTATTTGGACCAAGCGCCGAACACATAGTCGAAAGAATTGCGTAAATATGAGAATACCAGTCGATGATCTCATATACATAGTGCTTCGCAGACGAGCAAATAGTTCTGGCCCAAGATTACGAAGACATATGATTCGTAAGTTGATCTAAGAATGCCTTAAGTGAGGGCTGAAAGTAAATATGGTGAATTATAACAATAAAGACTGGCTTGCAAATAAGTAGCAACAATGGAAAAATGAACAGCAGTAACAAGTAAAGGCCGGCGATTAGACAACTCAGCAGAATACTGTGGGTGAATATGCACTTGAAGTTACATAAATGGATTTTTGAAAATGAGTTGCCAAAAATCTAATTTGTCCGAAATGAGAGAATACCAAGAAATTATGAGAGTTAAACACAAAATATCAGAGGACATCCAAATTAACCAACTGACATGGTATGGACACATTCAAGGAATGGATGGAAACAGGATACCAAAGAGAGTAGTGAATTGGACACTACAGGGAAGACCAAAAAGAAGGTTGGTAACAAGAAATTGGGACTAGTTATGAACCAAAAACCCTGGATCAATAGAGGGCAAATCAAAGGTTTGTCAAGCAAACGTTCAAAGGTAGTATACGATAACAGGCAGGAATCACCCAGAGCCTGTATTCTCATAAGAAATGACATTAATTATATATGTGTTAGAGAATTTATGTCACGGGACTTGACACCCATTGTCGTACAACTCGACATTGGAGGCTGCAACCGCAACATAGTAATTGCTTCAGCATACTTTCCTGGAGATGGGCTAACGACACCACCGCCGGAGGTACAAGAGCTGATCCAATATTGCAGAAGAGAGTGCCTGCCACTACTCTTAGGCTGCGACGCAAATGCACATCATGTTATCTGGGGAAGCACGGATATCAACGATAGAGGTGAGTGTTTGCTTGAATTTCTTATGACTACCGACCTTGAGGTCTTGAATGTTGGTACTATGCCTACATTCGTGACTAGAACAAGGTCGGAAGTATTAGATATAACTTTAGTCAGCACCAGTATTCGAGACCTCATCAAAAACTAGAGAGTATCAACCGAACCATCCCTGTCAGATCACAGGATAATTGAGTTGAACCTAGAGAATGTAAAATACAATAGACCCATACGAAGAGTTCCGAGAAAAACCAATTGGGAAGCCTACAAAACCAATTTACAGAACAACCTTCACTGCTTAAGTTCAGGTGGGAAAAGACACCACATGGACCTGGAGCAGGACACTAAGGAAGTCACAAAGACAATTATGGAAGCCTTTGAATTCAGTTGCCCAGTGACTACAGCGAGATCCAAAAAAAGATGCACCATGGTGGAACAGACATTTGTCAAAACTGAGATTTCAAGTCCGTCATCTTTTCAATACAGCAAAAAGTGAGAGAAATTGGCAGGGATACGCAGAAGTGCTTACTCTGTATAACAAAGAGATAAGAAAAGCCAAAAGGCAACATTTCAGAACCTTTTGTGAGGAAATTGCTGACACTCCAACGGCTGCAAGGCTACATAAGGCCATGGACAAAGGAGGAACAAATCCAGTGATGGCCCTCAAAAAGCCGGACGACACTTATACGAAAGAAGAAGAGGAGCAGGCCATCCTATTACTTCAAAAGCACTTTCCAGGTAGCGTACCAGTAGAAATAACCACGGTAGTCGACACCAGTAAACCGAAGAAGGAGGACTGGGAAGCTGCGGAACGGATGAAATGGGCAATAAGTACATTTCAACTGTTTAAGTCACCAGGAGTGGTCGGAATATTTCCTGCCCTTTTACAAAAAGGGCAAAAGGAAATATTTCCTCACCTACTTAGAATAGCTAGGACTAGTTTAGCCTCGGGATATATACCGAGTATCTGGCGACGAGCTAAAGTAACCTTCATACCCAAAATAGGAAAAAAGGATGGGGCAAACCCTAAGTCTCTACACTCACCTCTACACTCGTGCCAACATGCATACAGAGCAGGCAGATCGACAGAGACAGCGCTCTATCAACTTACAGAAATCATCAAAAAAACCCTTAAGGAAAAAGAAACAGCCATATTGTGCCTTCCTGGATATATCTGGTGCTTTTGATAACACGTCCCCTGGGGCGGTAAAAATTGCTCTAGAGAGGAGAGGAGTGAATAGAACCATAGTCCGGTGGGTCTGTGAAATGCTGACTACGGGAACAGCTGAGACAACTATGGGTGAACAAACCACAAGCATCAGAACCACTCGTGGTGCACCTCAAGGGGGAGTAACCTCACCCCTGTTGTGGAGCCTGGTAGTTAATGAACTCCTGTCCAGACTGACAAATCAGGGTCTAACTTGTATAGATTACGCCGATGATATTGTCATAATTGCCAAAGGCAAGTTTGAGGGCACACTATACGACCTCATACAAAAAGGCCTAAGTACTACCGAAGAATGGTGCACATCGGTGGGGCTGAGCATCAATTCAGCAAAAACCACTATTATACCATTTACACGTAGAAGGAAAATTCAACTCACTAGGGAAATTCACCTAAGTGGAGAGGATGTAAATCAAGCAAACGAAGTCAAATATCTGGGCGTAACACTGGATAGTAAACTTCTATGGAAAAACGCCTAGAAGCCATTGTTAACAAAGCTACTAAAGCCATTATGGTGTGCAGAAACTTGGCGGGTAAAAACTGGGGATGTACACCAAAAATACTGCGGTGGATGTACAATATGATGGTAAAACCCATAATCACATATGGGGCAGCAGTTTGGTATGGCATAGCAGAACAAAGCACTACAAGGTGGCACTTGATAAATTGCAAAGACTGGCAAGCGTATGTATTACAGGAGCCATGAGAACATGTCCAACAGCAGCGTTGAACGTCATACTTGACCTCACACCTTTGCACTTGTCGGTGAAGGGAGCTGCAGAAAGGGCTATGTTTAGACTAGCTAGGAATAGGACCGAGGCTAAGGACATCATCAATCAAGGAGCATGGTCATCCCAGACACGGTGTATTCCCTTATTCGATCTTCCTAAATACGATATAACCAAAGAATATCACTTTGAGAGAAACTTCCTCGCAAGGATTGATAATAAAAGCGATTGGGAAAGCGGCAAGATCACCGAATCTCTCAAAGAAAACACCATTAAATGGTACACAGACGGTTCGAAAACCGACAAAGGATCAGGAGCTGGAGTATTTGGGCCTTGCACCAAATATTTTGAGTCACTGGGTAAATACACCAGTATCTTCCAGGCGGAAATACACGCCATTGACAGATGTGCTCAAATGATCCTGAACAGGAACTATCTCAAGCAAGATATTGCAATATTCACCGACAGTCAATCGGCCATAATGGCACTGAGTTCATATGGCACCAGTTCTAAGATAGTATGGGATTGCCTAGGGAAACTAAATGAGGTAGGAAAGGAAAAAAAAGTCACTTTACTATGGGTGCCTGGACACACAGGAGTAGAAGGTAACGAGGAAGCCAATACCTTGGTAAAGAAAGGATCTGGTTCCCCGTTTGTAGGACCGGAGCCTTTTTGCGGTATAGGTAAAAACACTTATACAGCAGAGCTTAAGAAAATGGAAGACGACCTGAGAGCTCGCCTCTGGGACGACCTTCCAGGACTGAGACACTCTAAGATAGTCCTTGGAAAATTCAATCACAAAAAATCTAAAGCTCTAGTAAATTTAAGTAAAACTAAACTAAGAATTCTTACAGGGTTTATGACAGGGCACTGCCACCTTCGAGAACACCGCAGGAAAATGCTACTCGAGAGATCCAGTGGATGCAGGTTTTGCGGGGAGGAGGAAGAAACTCCAGAACACCTAATAACCATATGCGAAGCCGTCGCTAGAAGCCGGGCTACACATCTCGGTGACTATGTAGTTTTAGAAGGAGACATACCATCCTTGACACCGTATCAGTTACTAGCCCTCATCAAGGCCATAGGACTGGACGAAGTACTATGATTTGAGATCCACATCAAATCGGCCTCAGCAGGGGCACAATAGATCTTTAGGTCGCAGTGCAACAACACCCCAATATTAATCTAATCTAACAAGAAATTACTAGCGATATCAGAAGAAGTGAACTAAACGGGAAAATCTGGGTAGATTTAAACCAATACATAGAATGAAAATCAGAAAAATAAGTATGTAGGATATTGTTGGAAAATATGGCCAGAAGACTTCAAGTGCAAGCGATGATCGACTGTTTCAAGTATCGTCTTTTGATGTGTCGAAATTTTTTACAAATAACTCATCTTTGAAGGGAAAACTGAAGCAAAAAAAAGGCTCACTGAAGATTGCCAACATTAAAAGAGGACAAGTCGTTTCAAGAAGAATATTCAGCAATAAATTCTGAGTGCTTCCATGATGATGAAGTCGAAAACTTACGTTAAATGTTAAGATATAGAAAATTTGAGTAGGTATGAGTATTTTTTAATGTTTCAATCAGCAACCTAATTTATCTGTATACTTACATCCACAATATTATTCCCTTTAATTCCGTTTTGTTGCGAATGCAGGTCATTGTGATTGGTATTGAAAAATTCATTAAAATGATTCGAATTGAAATTATAGTTTGGTGGCTTCCCGGCTGTGATGTGTCCTTGAACAAGTGGCGTCACTATCTTATGAAAAGTTGAGGTTGTGACAGTTGGAAGAAGAGAAATATCTAATTTCGGAGGCTTGATACCTGAAAAATAATTTTAAAGAATTGAAATTTTCAAATTAAGTATAATAACTCACTTGCAAGATTTACTTCAAAACTATCGAAATTCTTATTTAAATCAAAATCAATTGAAGGTAATTTAGAGGTTTCATGAGCATTTTCCAAAGCTAAGTGCAAATTAATATCATTAAAATCATTCTGTTTGTCTTTGGGCAAATGTAAAATGTGAAGTTCCTTATTGTTTCCATCATATCCAGAGTGTTCTATTGAATCCAGTGAAGGAGTTAAGTCACTAAATTTGTTTTTATTGTAAAAATTCAACACTTCTAAAGGGTTGCCGCTACTTTTTATTTCTTCCAAAGTGTGATGATCAAGATTCTCACAATAAATATAATGATGGTTGATGAAGTATGGTCCATTTTGCAAGACGTTCAATGGTGGTGTTTTCTTTGATAAAATTCTGGGATCAAATGACGGTGTGCGATGTATTGGTGATCTTTTCACTGGTTTTGGGCGAGATTTCAGGGTGGTACTTATTTTTCCTGAAGGATGCGTTACGGAGATTGTGGTTACGTCTGGAGTAGGTACTGCCATGGTGATTAAACTAAGGATTATCTAGAACAAAAATAAATATATACATTTATGTTTTTTGCTTGTCGCTGATTTTATAGCATCAAGTTACCCTTATAATTTGAGGATTTTTTGTTCAAAAATAGGGTCGACTTAAATAGGATCGAACTTGTCAGTGCGTGTTAAAATGACAAAAGGCTGAAGTTAATTATTTAATATGAAATTTAAATGGAAACTACATTGAAATTTTTATTCTATTTTCACAATCAAACTTATTTTAATTGAAATTATATCAATGGCGCTACTAAATAAATTTGCAAAATTTAATTTTGCATTGGACTCATTGGAGCTTTGATAAATTAATATTTATAATTTTATTCTATTATACATGTTTCAATAATAAAGGTTTAAATTTGTTTCAAAAGTATAGCGCATATGCAAATTGTATTTGTGCATGATATTTTATTTTTATTAATCATTGCAGGAGGGAGATCTTGTGCTGTATGAAATTATTTCTTAGAGAGTTCCCTAAACGGCATTGCAAACAAAGTAATAGATAAATTTATTACAAACGAAAAGTTATGAAACTTCTACAAGAATGTAGAAATTCCCTATTCACTCCGCTTCGGTTAGCTAACTTATTTGATAAATTGTTAAAAAGTAGAGTATGGCAGGCTATTTTTACGGTGACAAGATAACTACAGTTGTCTTAAAAACATGTCAGTTATTCTTCTTTGACAAGCGGTAGTTATGAAAATTACTAGTAAGTGAATGAATACACTGGTTAAAATAGTCTGTTGTGTGTTTTTTCCAATTTGGTCTGTAATTTCACATTCGTCTTATCAAGGTCCTGTTGATTTAACAATTTTGTTTTTCCTGGTTGAAGCCTGTAAAGGCTCCCCTTTCAAATCAATCAATCCTGTTAGCAAGAGAGTAGTCCAAATATCACTAAGGGCCGGTTTATTCACCTTCTGATAAACTGTCATGTAATGCAATCTGACGCAGGACAAAAACGGAATCTTTAGGAATCCCATTGGTCGTCCAGCTATCCGATGATCAATATATACTGTGTGACAAAAACGCATCACCCAATAAAAGTATAAATAGGTAAAGTTTGTTTCGCCAGGGTTTGTACTTGCCACCAGCATTTGCCTTCCTTGTTTAACAAATAAAAATTGACTGAAACAAATCGATGACGTCAAAAACGTTCGTCGGTTCTTAAACCAGAAGTCATTCATTTCAATTTGTCAAAAAATTGAATGTGTCATATGAATTAGTCTACGACAACCTTTTTTTTTCAAGTTTCAAGGTCAAGTATGAACCCTGGTGAAACGGACTGTATTTGCTACCCAAATTCTGTACATTATGCTTGGGCTATTAAAGGTTAAATTTAAATTATTGAAGTAGATATATGAAAATAAAGTAACATTTAACCAATAATTGTTATTTTTTACACCATTAACATATGCAGAAAATTTGTTAAAAAATATACACTTTTAGTGAGTGATGCGTTTGAATTTATCTTGCCAACAGTAACCAGCAAGTTTACCTGGAATATAAATAAACCGGGCCTTAATAAACAAAACAAAATAATTTTATTAAAATAAAGAACAAATAATTTCACGAGCATACTTTAACATTGAATTTTACAACAATTTTGAATTTCTGTCTATAATAAATAGTGTTACTTATACGGGTTCGCAGATAAGTGAGACTACTTTTTCGAACTTATACGAAGCTTATACGGCACGAATATTTTCGAACGTGGTTATTTATTTCCTGACTCTGTAGTTTACTGCACTTGTTGTCAACGACGTAGCTATAACTTTCACATGGGGTGGGGGGGGGTTTAGAGCGGTAGTGGCCGCTCATGGTCTATGCTGGAAAGGGTTTCAATTTTAGACCAGCGACGATGTATAGGCGACCGGGCGTAGCATAGCCAGAGCTGTTTCGAGTACAGGCAAAATGTACTCGGCTACCGGGTACAAGTACTTAGCGTAGAATGTTCTTGAGTACAGAGTACAATAATTACAAGTATTCAATACCCAAGTAATCAAAGTACCGTGTACATTTATGAATACATTCTAATACCACCTTGCATTCCTACCCAATGATGACAATGATGTCATAGGTACAAGTTATTACGCAACGCCCTCTTTTAAACAGCCTTGATCTATCATGGAAATCTAATGAATCCTCATAGGCTGCAAGCGCTGGGGTAGCTGCGAACTTAGCATTGCACATGGGTTATGACGTCACCTCCCCTTTCACACTTCCGTCACATTTCCCAAAATTTATAATCAAACCGCCGGTATAGATGTTCACACATCAAAAATTGAAAAACACATTTTGGTTTACTAAATGAATTCAGCAATTTTTAAGTTTGATTTGGTTATCCAGAGTCCAGAGTTTATAAGGACTCGGTTATAACTGCACATAATATGATGTATAATTATATATTTTGAATCAGAATTAAATTATCTTCAAGATAAAATAAGATTCAATTCTTTATCTCAATTACTTTTGAAGATATTGAGACTCAAAGTCAAAACTTTGTCTCAAATTTCACAAAAGATTCAAAGCTGATTTTCTTGAAAACGAAGCCCTTGAGCTCGGAATCTCAAATCATCTTTTTCATAGCCCTTCTCAAGAGCTACAATTGGGCAAAAGATTCATGCAGATAGCTTCACTGGTTTCTAAAATATGGCCCTTTGAAACATTTGAAAATCAAATTTCGCCTTTGAAAAAATTTGAATTTTAAAATTTTTGAATTTTGCAATTTTTGACTTTACCAATCGAAAGAGGAGGTGAAAATTAGTGGAAAAGCATCTACGCAACTTTGTTTTTCGGGATTTAGGGCTTGTAAAAAAATAAAAACCGTTTTTCCACATTTTGGGCCCAGAAAATTTCAATAATCTGACATTGTCTCATAAAATCGCTCATTACTCGGTTATAACTGCACATATTATGATGTATATTATATATTTTGAATTAGAATTAAATTATCTTCAAGATAAAATAAGATTCAATTCTCTATCTTGAATACTTCTGAAGATATTGAGGCTCAAAGTCAAAACTTTGTTTCAAATTTCACAAAAGATTCAAAGCTGATTTTCTTGAAAACGAAGCCCTTGAGCTCGGAATCTCAAATAACCTTTTTTATAGCCCTTTGCAAGAGCTACAATTGGGCAAAAGATTCATGCCGATAGCTTCACTGGTTTCCAAAATATGGCTCTTTAAAATATTTGAAAAACAAATTCCCATGCATACCCCTTTAGAAAAATTTGAATTTTTAAATTATTGGATTTTGCAATTTTTGACTTTACCAATTGAAAGAGGAGGTGATAATTAGTGGAAAAGCATTAACGCAACTTTATTTTTTGGGTTTTAGAGCTTGTAAAAAAATAAAAATGATTTTTGCAATTTTTGAGCTCAGAAAATTTCAATAAATCTGACACTGTCTCAGAAAATCGCTCATTACTCGGTTATTATTGCAACAAATATGATGTAAAATAGTAAGTATATATTCTGAATCAGAATTAAATTATCTTTAAGATAGAATAAGATTCAATTCTCATCTTAAATACTTCTGGAGATATTGAGGCTCAAAGTCAAAACTTTGTCTTAAATTTCACAAAAGATTCAAAGCTGATTTTCTCGAAAATGAAGCCCTTGGGTTCTGAACCTCTTTTTATTGAGATAAAATTCAGTGAAAATTTCAGCTTTCTATCTATAATAGAAAAAAAGTTATGACCTTTCAAAGTTTTCCAAAATCTAAATCATAAGATGTGCTTTATGGGTTTGCAATTGGGTTGCTTATGACCGTGTTTGGGTTGTGCTCCAAGGTAGCTTTTGATAATTATTGTGAAAGGAAATCAGAATTTCCAAATTTATAGCCACAGACACAATGTCACAGTGCACAGAAAAGTTCAAAATTTTCGTTTGCAAATCACAACGATCAATGGAACGCATGCTAAGCATCTGATGCTAAACAAGAAATGGCTGAAAATTGGTCATATCGTAACCGTTACATAATAAGTCTGTTCCAACACAGTAGGAAACCGTACAATTTATCGTCATGTTTCTGCGCAAACTGTAAAATTTACGCGTAGAAACCGAAATTCGCTCACTGAGTGGTTTCGAAATTGTTCATGGGACAGTTTTTGACGTGTTGGAACAGACCTAATGTCAGATCTCAACTTGTCTGGGAATGTACTTGTGGCCAAATAAATATGTATTTAGTTAGAGTCCAATAATTTTACTCACCAACTGCGAATGTATTCGAAAACAATGAAAATACCCGGGTATAACAAATGTATTTAAGTAAAAAACGCATGTACGTGGGTATTTTGAAAATTACTCAGTACAATAAAAAGTGCCGGGTACCTATTTTCTATATTCTTAAGCAGTCCAAGTACGAGTACAAGTACGCGATTCAGAAAGTATCTTGGCCTGAGTACCGAGTAACTAAAAATATACTTAGAGTACAAGTGAAGAGTACTCGTACCGTACCCGAGTACCGCACAGCTCTGAAGCCCATCAGGATATCGTCAAAGGCGATTTTTTTTTTCGGGTGCCTCGCCCAAGAACGTTTATTTTTCTTCAATAAAAATATTTTTTTCAGTTCAATGTGGGGGGGAGTCGAACCCCCAAACCCCCCTTATATACGTCCTTGCTTGTACGTCAATCAGAACTGATCCTTACGCGGTGCGCACCGGGGCTTTTATAGTTATGTGCGTCCTTCTCTAACACGCTCGAATTTTCGTGATTCAGTTCATCTTGAAAATAGTCGAATTTTCTAGCTTCTTTAACTGTACTTACAGGGGGCAATCAAAATGTACGAGTGGCGGATTTATAACAATAGGTAGGTAACAAAAATAGCAAGTCTTTGAATAATTCTTAATTTTTTCTGATTCATTAATAATTATTATTATAGGACTATGTCACATTCTCTGAAGTATTTCTTATGCATTCCTTCGTGAGAAAATATTTCAAAAAAATAAAACCTGAAAAAAATAACCGCAGCCTGGTGTGTAGCCGGACGGAGAGAAAATCGCATTCAAAGGGAAAACTCGAAATATTTTCTAGCCATTCAGATTTATGTAATAAATATTTAAAAACCATAAATCTACTAAACGTGTTGGAACCGTTTTACCAACCCAAAAATTGGACTTCATACATTAATATCTAATAGATTTTATATACCTTCGTATAGTTTTTTTTACTTTCACCACAGCAAAAGCGGGTCCCAAGATTCCTCATAGATTATTTAGATGCGGTCTCTTGTTAGAAAGTTTTATCAAACATTTTAACCTGACATTGCAGGACATTCGGGATTTCTTGAATTATTTAGGATATTTTATACTTATACTTGATCGAAGCTTATTATGCAGTGCTTTTATTACATCTTAAGCTTGAATTACAGTAAGTACCTATTACTATTCTTAATATAATTTTTAGTATTGTTCATGATTTTATTAATGTCAGCTTTTGTTTTTCTGTCCTATAATAAATATGGGTATTTGAAATTATAATTTATATAATAGAAATTGTCCACAAAAATAATTATCACTGAATAAATTCGAATTAAACGATATGAAATGAATCTCTGATGGGTTAGCAGTTATTTATGTTATTAATAATTATTATCATAACTCTCGACAGCAGCTATTAAAAATAATAAATGTTGATGACAAAATTATTAATCTATATATCGCGTTTCATTATTTTAAACAGTGTTAGTTTATTAACCCTCGCATCAATTTCACTTGTTAATTGGGAAAAATTCATAATTTTTTTTAATTTGATACTAATGACTTTTTAAAATAATCTATTAATAATTAGAGTGATAAGGTAGAAACCTGAAGTGCATGCAATTGATTTTTTAATATATTATTCAAGACGGTATAATTTCACTTTTTAATTTTATTTTAAAAGTACCAATTTGGGCACTTCGGTACTTTGACTTAGTAATTTCTGTCTAACAAATGGCTTATTCTTATTATAAAAATGTGTCTGTATAGTCTTGTTTGGATTGACTCATCCAAAAATAAAAAATCCAAAGTCCTAATAAAATTTATTTGAGAGGAATCATACCTACGCCAAGTAAATTGAATTGTTGAATAGGTTTTTTTGTTTGTATCTGGTTGAATGTGCAATTGTGTGTGCTACAAATTATCATTCCGTATTATGATAAACGTAAAAAAAGTCCGCATTCAAGACACCAAACGCAATGAACCATGGACTTCCTATAATTATGAGAATATGAAATGTAATGATGAAAATAAATTTAAACAACTTTGTTAAGTATTAATTGTCTTCGATTACTATACAATTGAGTACAGAGTAAAAGCGTGTAGGACATTGTCGTGCCCTGCAGCTGCATCATACTTGAGTAGTCCGTTGTTATGATTGCTGACTAGAAAAAGCACAAGAGTCCAGCGAATTCGAAACGAACGGAAGCGAATTATCTACACCTTTTCCATAAGTATTTCAGAATGTATCACTTGTATTTCAGATTCATCAATTCTAGTTCAGAATACGTCAATTGTATTCCAGTTGTGTGAGTTTAATTTCAGAAAGTGTTATTTGTATTTCAACTTTGTCAGTTGTATTTCAGAAAAAGTCATTTGTAGTTCAGTTTATTTATTTGTAGATCAGAAATTGTAAATTGTATTTCAGAATTCGTCAAATGTATTTCAGATGCGTTATCGATGTAGTGTATTAAATGAAATTTATAATGGGTCACCTATACACCTTGCTCTTGTTGATTTGGGAAAATCTTTTCTTATATTATTATTATCTGAAATACAACTGATGATTTCTGAACTACATCTGACAAATTCTAAAATATAATTCACGTTTTTTGAAATACAATCAACGAATCTAAAATACAATTGACGCTTTCCGAAATAAGATCCATCATATGATGAGAAAAATGCATTTGCCCTTTTACATCAATCGTCTATAATTATCTACCAAATTCCATCACTAATGCCAAACTACAAAACATTAAGTTTTCAAAAATCTTTTTTTTTATTAGGTTAAGTAAAAGCACTAAGACGATTTTTTTTTGTAAAACTAACAATATTGACTTTGAATGTAATTATAGAAATTGTAATTAACATTAACATTGGATATTGGATTATATTAACTTTCTTCATTCACTAAGCATGAATGGGTAATATTATACGTTAGCCTATATAATGTAAATTGACTATTGAATAAGTAATTTAACCTGATGATTGAGTCTTTTGGTTGATAATTATTAATTGTTTTTAATGAAAGGGCATATTATTGACAGTTGATTGATGAATTTATTTTCTTCTCAGGAACACAAAGGGCTTTTAGTTGACACTAAATAATATAACTACAGAATGAATGTAGAATGATAATGACGATTATATGTAGCGGGAGATAGGCAACGCAGGTAGTGAGGTAGTGAAACTCCATACATGCGAATCGAAGCAATAGATGTCTTTACGTTGTTAATTTATTCAAACACAATGGTATGCGATTTTGACCCATAGAAAACATTAATTATTATCAAGAACCACGATTTTAATTAATATAATTCTTTTTTCTCACTTACCATCGCAATCTTAAACAGTTAAAGGGATGTTAAAGTAGCCATTATAGAACATAAAATGCATTAGTGAATTATTGTAATATTGAACAACCATTAATAATATCACACACAAAGTCAATATACAAAATATAGGATGTCAACTGTATAAATCAATAATCTGCTCTGAAGGTTAGAACCGATATGAATTCATAGAGAGATATTGTTGTCTCATGCATTTAACTATCACTATCACTTATTTAACCCTATCTTTGTATTTGTTTAAAATGCCGCTATAACAAGAGCTTAAATTATTAGTATCAGTCCTAAAATTAATTGAGTCATTAACATTGGTATGGATCATTTCACTGATATTCCTCTTTATGAAATTGTACTCCTTATCGAAAATTGTTGGATGAGACAAGTCAAGCTCGTGACTAAGGGCTGTTGAGTCCGTTCTATTTGGTCTATCACAATTATATCTGTGTTGTTTCAGTCGTTCCCTAAGCAATTGTCTGGTTTGACCTATGTAAAAGTTGTTATCACAATTTTTACATGGGATGGAGTTTACAGATCCTTTATAAACTTGTAATAAACAACGAAACGTTGGAAAATTGAATTGGAATTTCACTATCTGCCTTGCCCTATCTCGCGCTACATATAACTTACTTATTAACAACGAAAATTTTAAAAATAAACAAATCTTCTTGCAACAAAATAATTTCACTCGAGCATTTTTTTTTCTTGATTGCATATCTATATGCAAATCATGAAAATATTTAACGTGTACTTAATTCCCACGATACCACGAATATTCACGCATTTTCATAAATTAGTAAACTTTCTTCAAGTGTGCTTGAAATAACTGCTATCAATTTAGTAGCCTTCGAGATTTATATAAATGGTTAATTTGTGATCTTTCTTTAGGTTTTAACTCTCTTCTAGCTTGAAATTTAAATTTAGTGAAAGTGAGCTAGGAAGCTGTTAAGAAGGTCTTGTATAGAGAATGTTAAATTACTTAAGAAAGACAAGAAAACCTATATGGCTCTAAAATTAATTTCAAATAATCTGCTTCTTAATGCAATACCTATATGTCTGTACCTCTGCTTTCATTTTAACTAAGAAAGGTTCGAGAAATGTATGAAAATATTTTCTTAAATGAGCATGTAAGTAGTAATTATAAAGGCGAACTGCTTCAGTCCAAATTCAACACCAAAATATGCAGAAACTATTGAAAATTAGAGATTGTAGATTGTGGATTTCGGGGGAGTCGTTTCGGCTTTTTCAGCCGCTCAGCACTGCTACCTTTGCAGATATTTTGTACATGACTCTACATCTTAATTTATCTCCAGGAACCGTAGACTTCTGCCGAAGGAAGCTATTTTCCTGGGTGTTGGCCCTTTTCTTCTGGTGACAGTGTTGCCCCCTCGAGAAATTTGAGCCTCTTGCAGAATTGGGCTGGACATTCGCAGAGCAGGTGCTCTGCGGTTCTATTGCGTCTGAGCAGAATCTGCAGAGATCGTCTTCCGCTCTGCCCATTGACCTTAAATGGTATTTTACTAGGCAGTGTCCTGTGAGCAGTCCCACCATCTGATGTCTGGTCTGCTTATGTTTAGGAGCTGTTCAGCTCTTTTTGCTGAAAGGGTAATAAACCTTTTTGACTGTCTGAGTCCCGGTGTGTGCCTCCAATATGATGACAGTTGGTCTTTCTCCCATTTATTGAGTTCTTCCATGATGTGGCTTTTCATTAAGCCACAGTAGGGCTCTGGTCCATGGTATGGTGTTGAGGCCCCTTCTTTTACGAGGCCATCTGCTTCTTCGTTTCCTTCTATGCCTCGATGACCAGGCAGCCACATCAGCGTTACCTGGTTATGTGTCGCTAGTGTTTTTAGGGTCTGTTTACACTCCCAGACTAGTTTTGACGTGCATTTGAAAGCCCTTAAGACTTTTAAGGCAGCTTGGCTGTCCGATAGTATGAAGATGTGTTTTCTTTTGAGGCTTTGGTTAAGACACTCTTGTGCACATATATCTATGGCAAGCAGTTCGGCTTGAAATATTGTAAGATGTTTACCCAATGCCTTGGAGAGCTTGAAGTTAGGGCCGGAAATGCCCAGTCCAGCTCCTTCCATTAGCATGGATCCATCTGTGTACCACAGAGATGCATTGTCTGCTTGTGGCAATTCTTTATTCTCCCATGATTGGCGGTCGTTTATTACCACTGCGAAGGGGATCTCTAGGTCCAATCTGACCATCATGTGGTCACTTGGTTTGCTGGCATTCTCCAGTTTAATTAGATCAAGGATTCTCAGATGTCCCCTCAGATCGACAGGCTTGAACTTGTCTATTTGGAATAGCCTGTGAGCGCTGGTTATTGTCTCCTTTTTCACACATATGTGAAGTGGGGGCATGTTGAGTAGCGTGTCTAGGGCTGCGGTGGGGCAAGTTGACATTGCTCCCGTTATTCCTAGACATATCAGCCTTTGCACCTTTCTTAGCTTGATCTGAGCGGTGACTTGTTGGGTTTTAGACCACCATACCAATGAGGCGTATGTGACCATAGGCTTTATTATAGTTTGGTAGATCCAGAATACCATCTTTGGCTTTAGGCCCCATGTTTTGCCAACAAGTTTTCGGCATGACCAAATGGCTGATGTAGCTCGAGAGCATATTTTCTCTAACTGTTTGTTCCAAGTGAGGGTTCGGTCCAGAGTGACCCCTAAGTACTTCACTTCGTTGGAAAATGTTAGTTGTGTACCGTTAAGGGTAGGGGCTTTCAAATTTAGCTTCCTTCTTCTTGTGAACGGGACAAGGATTGTTTTGTTTGTGTTTAGGGATAGTCCTTCGCCTGTGCTCCAATTTTTAATGATGTTTAGGGCACTTTGCATTCGGATTGTCACTACGCCCTCATGTTTACCCTTAATTACAATGGATAGGTCATCTGCGTAGCCTATGACCTGGTATCCAGCACTACTCAGTCTGGTAAGAGTTTTGTCTACCACCAGTGTCCATAGTAATGGAGAAAGAACACCTCCTTGAGGACACCCTCTGACCGTGGTAGCGGTAGCTAATGCTCCGTTTATTTCAGCCGTAACGTAACGGTGTTTCAGCATCGACTCTATCCATTTTACAATTGGGACTTCAACATCCCATTCTTGTAATGCTCTGGCGATTGGTTGATGTGAGGTGTTGTCAAAGGCACCCTCTATGTCGATGAAAGCTGTGAGAGCAATCTCTTTGCACTCGATTGTCTTTTCAACGTCTTTAACCAGGCAGTGTAACGCACTTATTGTGGATTTGCCTGGCTGATAAGCAAATTGCTTCGAGTACAGCGGTCTTCTCAATAGAGTTTCGCTTCTGATGTACTGGTCGATTGCTTTCTCCATTGTCTTAAGGAGAAAAGAGGTTAGGCTAATGGGACGATATGATTTTGGTTCGTCCTCAGGTCGACGACCCGTTTTTGGTATGAAAATCACATTAGCTTCCCTCCAAGATAGTGGTATGTGCCCTAGGAGCAGGCTTGCCTTAAAAAGCTTTTGTAGGTGTACTTTTAAGTACTCGTAGCCTTTTTGCAGTTGTGCGGGAAAAATCCCGTCTTTGCCTGGAGCTTTGTAGGGTCTAAAGCTATCAATCGCCCATTTTATTCTGTTCATTGTGAAGATTTTGCCAGCCAGCCTTTTGCTCCTACCGTTAGGGCTTTGTGACCCTTCGATAGGCGGAGTGACCTGGTTCAGGGCTTCAACGATTACCGAACCTGGAAAGTGAGTTTGTAGTAGTACCTCTAGACTTTCTATATGGTCGGTACAGTGTTCTCCGTTTGGCTTTTTAAGCAGACCAATTCCGTTTGAGTGGTTTTTTGAAAGAACGTTGAGCTGGGGCTAATTCGTCTATCTCCTCGCAGAATTCTCTCCATGATTTCCTTTTTGATTTTCTTAGTTCACGGTTGTACTTGTCTAGATTACAAATTAAGTATTAATAAACAATTTTAGAGGCCTCCTAGAGAAAAAACTTCTTATGATATCCTCTAGACATCTTCAGGAATAGATAAATATTGGGAGGTTGTGAGGCAATTTTGAGTGATTTTGCATCTCCATAAGAAAATCTAAGGGTCGCCCCGTCTATTCTACAGGTTTTGAATACCTACATTCGTGTTTTTCTAGAAATTCTTGGCTTTGACTTCATCTCGGTTCAGCCAATGCGAATGCATACCAGCAATAAATACTACTATTTATTTTGTACCTTTCTCCCTAATAAATTTTTTTACCTTTCCTGCTTCCACAGAGAAGAAAAGGTCGGTTATTTGTACTTATAATGTGCAAATTACTGCAAATGGTCTCTATGTGTAAGTGTGTAGGTAATTTATTTGCAACTACACTACTATACATATATTTCTTATAATTATTTAGTAACTGCAATAAGATCAATTTAAATACCATCCTAATATCGCTGTAGAAAAAAATCCAAGTAGGTATATGTTCTTCTTTCAGATGTCAGCCTTCGGAAATTTTTAAAAAATATAGAAATAAATCATATATAGTCAAAAAGGTACCTACAAAATCTGTGTATATTTGTACATCTCCAGCAAGATTTCGAAACATCTATCTCATGATTTCAGAGACTTATTCTCATCAGAAAAGTATTGTTGTGAAAGTAATTATTATTACAGCACACCCGTAAAAGCAAAACGACAGAAACCAAAAAAATCTTCATTCCTGTCACTTCTATAAGATTAATTTATTATTTGCTTCCTGCTAGAGTGTACGTTATTCCGTTTAAAGGCAGATGAAACTTAACTGGTACCTATTCAGAATCGGAAGATTGCAGTACTTTCACGTCACATGGCATTGTTTTCTGCTATAAATAAAAAGGAAAGGTTATCAATATTTTAATGGTCAATGTATTGAATGGTTATTTTAATAAATATTTTTTTTTCTGATACAGTGGCACAAGTGTAGACACATTTTTTGATGTTGCTTTAGATGAGTCAATCCAAGCGTAAGATCTCCAG
Organism: Ceutorhynchus assimilis; assembly: GCA_917834065.1. NCBI lineage: Eukaryota > Metazoa > Arthropoda > Insecta > Coleoptera > Curculionidae > Ceutorhynchus > Ceutorhynchus assimilis. The sequence continues at coordinate 13,543,079 of OU892280.1, read as the reverse complement.
ATTGCACTAATTCAGGAACATTATGTAACGCTTTAGTGCTTACCAAATTATAGACAGACAAAACAGCCTATTGCCAAAGCAACGTGTGAGATAAGCTACATTTACTAAAGATAGCAGAAACAATGAAAATTTTAATCATCATCATCAATTATGTAATTTTTACACACCGCAAATTATTCTCATTTTTTTTTTTTTAGTTTAAAAGCCTAATGGTTTGTTTTTATTACGAAGTATTTTTATTGTTAAATAATTTATAGGTAGGTATATTTAGGATTTCAAGATTCTGCAGTCCAGTTTGCCAGATTCTTAGCATAAATGAATCAATAAGATGCAGATGCTATGCAGCTTTATGTAGCAAATCTTCTATGAAAAAAAAGCATAGGGTTCTCTATGTTTCTAACTATAAGAACTTAGTTGAATTGGCAACAAAGAATGCTTACTTATCGATTTATTATAAATATGTGTTAATGGAATTTAGTTCTTTTTTGTACGTAAAACGGAATAGTTTAAGTATTTGTTATCTAGTAAAATCCGAGTAATATATATCCCCGAATTTCGGTTTTAAAATCCAGAAAGTCTTACTTAGGTACCTCAAAATTGTTTGTGATGAACTTGAGCATCATCCCTTTTTTTAGTGTTTCTTCCTGAAAAGTAGCTAGGGGATGCTAGCTATTCATTTTTTTTTCTATAAGTCTGTGTTCAGAATTTATTTATTTATTTATTCAATCAGTACACTACAGAATAACAATAAGTTTTCTAAATAGTACATACATGAAAATATGGTTAAAAAAAAATAAGATATAGGACAAAATCACAGTGAACAACAGTTCGACTAGTAGTACACATATGCAAATATAAATTAAAATCTAAAGTTTAGACACAACAATTAATCGACGATAAGGAACAATTTAAAAGATCACACTCCCTATAATTTCTGTTGTAATTGCAAATCGTTCTGTCCACAAAAGCTGTTAATCCATAATTCATTCTGTGTTGATGTTGGCTGGTTCGTCTAATGGGGACCAAAAATAATATTGATTCCAATAATGTGCTGCAATCTATCCAATTATTCAGGATTTTGTAAAGAATGATGAGTAGGGCGTGTTTCCGTCCCTGCTCAAGGCTCATCATACCCCACAGTAACAGTCTGGTTTCATAAGGTATTCCAGATGAAGGGAAGCGGTGTTTACATGGTAGGTATTTTAGAAACCTGTTTTGGACGTTCTCTAGTCTATTAATATGGATGGTATAATGTGGGAACCAGATGTTGGAGCAGTATTCAAGAGTGCTGCGTACAAGGTCGTTGTAAAGACATGTTAGTGCCTTTGTATGTCGTTGATGTGTTTGGTATTTCGCTCAATCTGCAGCTTTTGACAACAATATTATCGATGTGCATTTTGAATATCAGTTTTTGATCGAACGTTACTCCGAGGTCGTTGATGAATTCCACATTATCAATTTGTTCACTACCAATCTTATATGTTGACATGTGAGGCAACGTACTCTTGTGGAATGTTATTGATTAGCATTTGGATATGTTGATTTTCAGTAAGTTTGAAGAGAACCAAGAAGCAAGTCTGTCGAGACCTGGTTGCAGTGGGTTGGTAACTCCATTCCTAATATTATAAAATTTCAGGTCATCAATATACAGGAGAAAGTTCAAGGATTGGAAGCAGGAGGAAACATCGTTGATAAACAACAGGAATATACCAGGTCCCATGTGTGATCCTTGGGGAACACCCGAGGTGACCTTGACGTTTATTGAGGGAGGAGTAGCCACACACTTCAACCCTCTGGGTTTGATCTCCAAGATATGATTTGATCCATGCTAAATAGTTTCCAGAAATACCAATATCTGATAGTTTTTTTTATAAGAAGGAGATGGCGCACGCTATCAAAAACCTTGGCTAGTTCCGTGTAAATAGAGTCGACCTTATGTGTCCAGCCTCAACGGAGATTATTAAGAAGTTCTGGTAGACTGCTAAGTTGGATGCAGTTGAACGCTTGCCAAAGAATCCGTGTTATTCTGGTATAAGGTAAAGTCTATAGGTTCTGAATATTTCCTCGGTTAAGATTGATTCGAATACTTTTGGGATGTCAGAAAGTATCGATATTCCACGGTAGTTCTCAATATCGCACCTATCTCCAGACTTGAAAATGGGAAGAAGGAGGAAAAACTTCAACTTTTCAGGAAAAAAGCCTCAATCCAAAGATCGTTGAAAAATAATGCAAAGTGGTAAGGCTAAGGAAGACGAGCAACCTTTCAGAAATATTGCTGGTATTCCGTCGGGACCTGCTTTTTTGGATATGTCCAGCAGATTTAACTTGCCTGTAATTTTCTGTGTCTGGAAGTTATGAGATGATAGGGTAGTAGCAAACTGGACAGGTTCAATGGATGTCATATCTAAGTCATCGTCGCTGGAGTAAGATGCTTGAAAGTGAGTGGCGAATGCGTCAGCAATGGAATCAGAGTTGTCCATTGTGCCATCTTTGTACTTCATCTGCGTCGGCAAGTTCAAGTTCCTCTTTAAATTATTGACAAATGACCAAAAATGTTTGACATTTTGAGCTTTCAGGTGCTCAGTGTTGGTAACATATAACAAGTAGCACTTGTCAATGCGGACCGATGCGGACTTTAGTCTCACGACGAATTTTAGTGTAGGCTTCATATTCACCTTTCAGTCCTGATTTCTTGTATTTCTTATGTGATCTAGTCTTTTGCGCGATGCATTTACGGAGTCCTTTGTCATACCATTTAGGATATTTATCGCTCTTTATTGTTTTCTTTGGGACTGAAAGGCTAATACCCTGAAAAAGGGTTTCATAGAAGAGAATTATCATTGTATCAACGTCGGTTATTGATGAGGACAAAAAAGACCAGTTTGCCTACTCATAAAAGTAGTTAAGTTCCGAGTAATTGGCACGATGAAAATCAAATACTTTGACCTCAGTTCTGACACTAACGTCAGGAGAAACAAGTTTCGATGGCCGGGTGATGCAGAAATCAATGAAGTCGTAGACGAAAATTGGGTCCAGAGTTCTGCCCAGATGATTCTCAATGATGTTCATCTGTTGCAGCTCAAGAAAGTACATGGTATCCATGAGCAGCTCGGCAGAAGCTGATGGTAGTTTTTTAGGCACTATTGTGTCGTCTTCAAATACCCACTTAATTAATGGCAGGTTAAAATCACCAAATATAAGAAAAGAAATATTTAACTACGATTACAGAATTATTTACCTATCAAACAAGCTACTGAAGCTTCCAATTTCAGCCTAAATATTGGATACAATATTTAACTACCAAAATCCAGGTGGAAGTTAAATATCAGTTCACATCAATCAATTTACCCAGAATAAATTTAAATAGTCAATCTTATACAAACTACATAGGATTTATGACAGCCATTATTGATTGATGAAAATAATGACGTGTCCATAAATGTAACTATAATCGCATTCATAACCGCTGAAAAGAAGTTTTTGACTGGATGACAGAATAGCATCAAGTTTATAAATAAATGAATGATGGCTTTTCAATGGATTAATTTAACGGTAGAAGTATATAATCGAATAATTTCTCCTGTGGGAATTTATTAATTAAAAGTGAAATACTTTCATTATAGGATATAAAAAAATAGATATAGATAGGCAAACTGAAATTCAAAAACTGTAGTTCACAAAACTGATATCTAGGGATTTTAGAAGAAATTTTAGTGGTGAATTTTAATTTTCAGAATTTCAATCGCCGAATATAAACTTCTAAATTACTTTTAGATTTAAAATGAGTTGATTCCTGATGATTACAGTAACATTTTACCTACTTTGAAATTCTAAAATTCTTGAAATGTTTGCAATCTAAATTACCTTTTAGGCATTTAGGTGTAGGTTTTCATATTTTCCTATTACACATCTATTACCGCCAAACTACAATAATAATTTGAAGGGTATATTTGAATTATGAAAAGCAATTTTCTATTTCGTTTTTTTTTTTTCGCAAATATATTGTTGTAGTTGTACATAATATATAATGCTGAATATACGCAAAATTTGTTAATAAATTATTCTCACATAAAATAAAATTATTAAACAAACAGAAGATTCTATGTGATAAATTATACGGGAGCCTCGCCAAAAAAAAAACAAAGCCTAGGCAAATTGCAATTTGGGGCTGGTAAACCAATTCCGATTCTGTTACCGAGAAAAAAAGAAATATTTTATAAAATGGGGTTGATTCCTATAATGGAAGTGCAAACTCTCATGTTTATTGATGAGGAACCGTGGATTTTAAAAATTTATTGGTGGAAAATTCGAAACGTGCTTATTTATTTATTTTACTTAAAAGTAGATTATTTTTAAATACCCGGCTAGAGCAGTTTGTCATGCATAAAATTTCTATTTAACCACTGAAACTAAAACACCCTCTAACTACGACCGTTGATGAAAAAGCCGACCCTAAATGTTTAGAGCAACGGATTCATTATTCAAATTCAGTGAGTATATAGGTACCTACTTACAGCTAAATAACTTAACATTCTGACACCAAACTTTCCGGAAAACTGCATCTTACAAACATTCAAAAAAAAAACACAAAGTCACTAGTCCGCCAAAGTCTAGTTCAATGTCACACACTGAAGTACCATTTGAGTAACCAAACGTGTTTGATGTTATTAATCCCCGTGCGGAGTATCAAACGCATATTACCAGTCTAAATTGGATTGGAAGGAGTGCATAGTTGATGAAAAGAAAGTAAATATTGCAGCTAATTTGAAGATGATACAAGCTGTGATGGTACCACGGGTCGGTCAACTGAAGGTGGGTTGCCGCGAGCTATGAAGAGCGGGTTCTGCAAGAAAAAAAAAACAAGGAGAAATTATGCGATCTTGGCTTGTTTTTTTTTGTAATTTTTCGGTTTTGTTATTTTTGGTTTTGGGTTCAGGTCAAAACTTTGTAACTTATCGACTTATCGTTTAACATTCGCTGAGCGGGAAATAGTTAGAGACATAGTTCGAGAATTACTTGACAATAATATCATCAGGAAATCTTCTCCTTATGCCAGTCCAATTCTATTGGTGCGCAAAAAGCGTATGTGCGTAGATTATCGTGCTTTGAACGCTCAAACTATTAAGGATAAATATCGTCTGCCGCGCATTGATGATTTACTGGATTGGCTCAAAGGTGCTCGATACTTTACTACTTTAGATCTTGCTTCTGGATATCATCAGGTGCCAGTTGCCTCGAATTCTATCGAAAAGACAGCTTTTATAACCCCTGATCGCCATTACGAGTATGTAACTATGCCATTCGGTCTCGTAAATGCGCCTGCAGTCTTTCAGAGGGCAATTCATAAAATTCTAGGTTCTTTACGTTATACTACAGCTATGGCGTACTTAGATGATATTCCGATACCGTCAACGGACGAAAAAAATGGATTCACTAATTTAGAAAACGTTCTAAAACTACGTGAAGCCAATATGACATTACAAGTTTTGTCACGTGTACCATTTAATGAAAATGACGGACGTGGTCACAAGGAATATCTTTTTAAAAATAATAAGAGTTTATCGAAAAACGCCACTCGGCTTGCGATGGATGGTCCCTATAATTCGTCCAAATGGAATATACTTTTGCATTATCATGATGCACCAGGACATTTTGCTGTAGATAAAACACTAGAAGCAGTGACAATATGGTACTGGTTTCCATCAATGCGGAACTATATCAAAAACTACATATCAGCCTGTCTCGGTTGCATGTATCATAAGACGCCTTCAGGTAAAGTACCTGGGAGTCTACACAATATCGAAAAGAAAAGTGTAACAATGGATACTTCATTTAGACCATCTAGGGCCCCGTTCGTGAAAAGTAAGCACGGAAATAGCTATTTAATTGTGGCTGTTGACGCCTTCACAAAATTTACTTTTCTAAAGGGAGTACCGAGCACAAAAACGGCACCAGTTGTTAAATTTCTGAATGATTTGATTGAAACTTTTGGGGTAGGTACCTCGAAGATTTATTTTTGATAGAGGCACAGCGTTTACAAGCCAATCTTTCTCCTCATTTTCTGCGGGATTAGGCATAAAACGAGTGTTATGCGCAACGGCAACTCCACACAGTGATGCCCACTCACTGATGTGAAACATCCCTACTCCAAAGTAAAATATCCCTAGATCAAGCAAAAATGGCTCATAAATTCCTCCCCGGTTTTCCCCTTCTTTCAATATGGCCCATTCACGTAGCCTGCGTAGCTAAAGAACGCAATTTAATTTGATGACTCCTGATTTTCAATGTTGTGTTGCCATAAAAAATGGGAAAATTAAAAATATTGGCAGGAATAGGAATGACACTATTGACAATTAACTAATTTGTTTTCTTTAATGTTGGGGTACCTACAAGGGGGGCTTTTTGTTCAACAAATTATCCACCATTATGAGAGAGTCATTTCGATTTTCCATGAACTAGACAAAGATAGACTGCTCCATCAATGCATCAACCGGCGTAAAAAAGAATGTAATAAATCTAATTAAATAGTAGATACCAGTAATACCACAGCAGAAAGCTAACAAAAAAATATCCTTAGTTTGGCCTGGTTTCTGGAAAATCTCCCCTCAATCCAAGAATCGTAAACTCTACAGGATTGCTCAATCCCATAAGACAAACGTTCATAAAAACATCGAAGATGGCGGTATGCGAATGACGTCACGCAGTCCTTGATCGCGAGTCTTTTATGCTTACACACATTAAATGAAACTTTAAATTTACACTTATAACACTAGATAAATCCGAATTTACGATAAAATAGTTGTCAGCACAAACTAAACATCATTCGTATCAGCGGCCATCTTGAAAATCCGGCATGCGCGTGACGTCACAGCAATTGTGAACAAATTTAGCCGATTGAGCAATCCTGTAGAGTTTAGGATTCTTGCCCTCAATCCCTAATAAGTGTTAAAATCCCTGGATCTAGGGATAAATTCCCTAGGTTGGCATCACTGATTCCACAAGACAAGAGCTTGGTGGTAGCAATGACCTATTAACACAGATAGACAGAACATCCCATTGATAAAATAGCTTTGTTTTGGTTAACTACATGTTTATGGGCCAGGGGGGGTGAGGTGTGAAAGCGGCTAGGAGTAGGGATTCAAATGATTCCGCTAACTCCGCCCCCATTTTACTATCGCATACTTGCCGTGCGTTCGTTATTTTGGTCCGAGTTCTCCGAGCTTGACTTTACCGTTCGTTTATTTAAAAAGTGTACTCGGTGCAGCCTCATTAGCGTTCGTTTATTAAAATTTCTGGCACTTTAATACAGCTTTTAACTGCTCTGTTCGCTCAATGGTCACGTGATTACGGCTCCGCTCAGCCCGCTCTGCTCTTTGAGCAAAATACCGAACGCAAGGTTGGCAACTCTGAAAATGAAACCAGAATCAGTGCTACAAAAGTGTATCTTCATCCTTATATTTTACATAATTTTAGAAAAAGATGCGGATACACTCACTGCGCACTGATATTGACAAATGGAAATTGTCAAAAAATACCTGCTCGTCGCATTTTGACATGACAATTGAATACAAGCCGCTGATTGGTGGAAAGGTGGAATTCGAGGTGGGATTTATTTTTTTGCAGCGTTGTTAATTTTCATTGAAAAATAATCGCTTTCCACGTGTTAGAGAAAGATACAAAATAAAACAAGGATTAATAAGTAGTGGGGAGAGATGCGGTTCCTCTCGCATGTAGTCAACCGATATTATTGTTTATTTTTCCGTCTATCTGTTATCTATCATAATAGGCACAGCCCTCTACACTTACAAGCCATGAAGTTGGAAATAACGGCAACGTCGCCAATGGTGCTATTTTGCTATTGAGGTTATATGTTTCTGTGTATTGTTTTCATTGTTTATTGCTAGAGTGAGGTGCATTTTCAAACGAAAAAGTGGCTAGAAACACCAATATATTGTTTACTTACTGTTTATATTTGGTTCATACCTGTTATGCCATTATTAGTTGTGTTTTGATTGTGAATTTATAGCAAATACTGCAATCGGTACAGGAGCAAAAATTAAGGTGAGTTAAGGTAAAAGCAAATAAAAACAATATAATATTTGTTTCCACTTTGCAAAGTGCAAGAGCACATGTATAGGTCTCGATATTATTATTATCTAAGATATTTAAACTTGTTCCAGATGCCAAGAAACTGCTGTGTGCCGAGGTGCAAATCCAACTATAGGAGTTCCCTGAAGACTGAGGAACTGCAAACAACATTTTCATTTCCAAAAACTTCCGAATTACAGAAATTATGGCTAAAAGCTATTCAACGAGATAATTATACGGTAACAAAAAATTCTGTAGTGTGTGCGAAACATTTTGATGTTATGTGTGTAAGTTTGCAGGAAATTAACAATTTCAAATTTGTTCTGCATAGTGATTATTTAAAATTGTACAGTAATTTTGATGACTCTGTGCAGGAATACATCTGTGGATACGTGGCTCGATCAGTTCTGAAGAATAATAAATGTGATAAATGTCAAAGTTTAGTAGTTCTAGCAAAAGGCATCCAGACGGATCATACATATTTTAATTCTCTGCAGAGAGGGGGTCTCTGTATTGCCACTCAAGAAACCAAGTTTATTTATTTTCATCTTTGTGCTATCTTCGAGTATATAATTAATAACAAAGATCTTGAAAGTATGTTCCTGAAAACAAATGATCATCATAATTTATTATCGCAGCTTACTTTATTAGCTTTAGAGTCCGATACCTTTAATATTGATTTGAACAAAATTTGTGAATGTGGTGCTAACTCAAAAAAAATTTACTCCTTTGCTTCTTTGATAATGAGTAATATTATTTTAAACAACTACACAAAATTTAAAAATAGTGAATGTCATAAAAATAAAACAGATTCAAGTAAAAAAAGAAAACTAACCACTTTGAAATAGAAAAAAAATGTACCTAGGTACTAAAAATAATAATAGAGGTATGTTTTAAGGGTAGCTTTCCCGAATTCTTAGAAAGTATTTATTTTTTTAACATGATAGGTAGTTGCTAGTTGTATAGAATTGTTTGACAAGACCTTGTACATATAAAATAGATATAGGATTATAACACTTTAGAATCTAGTAATATATTTATTTAAATCAATTATTTACTGTTCTTATTAACACAAATATTTATATTATTCATTGAATTACTGTTTTTACTTTTTAGTACAATATGATGCATTTTGTGTGATTAATATGTACAAAATATTGGTAATATTACAATAATTTTACTAACTACTAATATTTTTTCAAAGAAAACTACTTTTTTATGTAATTGAGATAAGAATTCATATCATCAATAAAAGTAAATAAACCATACGCGGAATTGAGGTTAAATAAAACAGCACCACTTGAGGAGCAATTATATGTCAGACAGTGATCACAAGTATGCGCATGTGTGAGGGATTTAGCAATGTTGCCAATTTTACTCTTTGCTAGAACGCGCGAAAAATGGAAAATATAAAAATTAAGCTGAGTATTGGCCTGAAAAAGCACTAGAAACTAGCCTGAATGGAAATGGATCTAAAACTTCATGGACATCGACCATCGTGATTTTCTCATATCTTTGAAAAAAAAAAACATATTAGGGATTTTCCGGTGGTTTCTCTTGAAAAAAACAATGCAATTATTATATTTAATGTTTTTATTAAATATCTATGTATTTTGACAGTGATATTAGGTATTGCACTTTAAAAAAGAATACAATAACTTTTTAGGCATAATTATGTTCCTCAGAACTATTTTTCAAAATAAATTCTTGACCTAGTAAAGTATTTTTCATTTTGAAGCACTGATATTTTATCTTTAGCCAACTTTCTTTTTTTAGTTGAAAAAAAGTTTTGTTGCCTTTTAATTTTTTTATTAGCAGGTTCACCTTGTGCTGCTGTAGGAGGTAGCTTTGATAATGTAATATTAACATTGCCTTTTAATAAATTAGTGATGTTCCTTTGCTGTTTTAAAGCGTGCTCGATAACAGTGTCATCTATGCCAGACAAATCTAGTTTCAGAACCTCTAAACATTGTTGTTTGAGTAACTCACGTGTGGGTTTTTCTGTACTTATATTACTTGCTGCCAGTGTTTTAAAATGCACATCCATTTCATTATTATTGCTATCGTGAAGCAAATTATTATTTTCTTCTTCTTTTATATCATAATGATTAAAAAGGATCACAGAATGTATATGTTTGCATATTGAAGCTTTTACAAAATAGTCTACACATGTACAACAATATGCGTGTATACAAATATTGCATGCGATACATTTTAATTCACAGCATGATGAATTCTGCACCTGATTCTTAGAAACCATATAGATTTTGTCCTCACTTTTTACTCGCCAGATATTTTGCTCCTCTTTGATTTCAAATGCACTTTTCAATGCAGTCTCATGCCTTTTTTTAATTTTATTTATATGAGTTGTATTTTTTCCTTTTACTTGTTTTATCATTCGGTCTATAATTTTATTTCTTATATAATTATTTACAGCATGAATACCCTTGTCTAATCTCTTGACAATATTGCCACCTAAGTGAAAATACTTAATGCTTTTATGCATGGATTCTAAGTGCATGTTGGTATTCACTCCTGCTGACTTTCTATAAACATATGCCCATTTTTCACACCTATTCGCATAGTTTTCAACAAAATATTTTCCAAAGTTAGCAGTATCTGGATCCTCATACAGCATGTGTATAAATTGTTCCAACTCTTTTAAGAAATTAACTTCTTCCATTTCAGTCTGTAAGACCTTTAAGGCATGGTAGACACTTTCCCTTTTCACTTTCTCTGATATTTTGCTCAAATTAGCTCTCCATGCGTGATCTATATGCCAGGAGCAGAAAATTTGATATTTTACTGGTCCCATAACAGCATTCCATGCATTATAAAATACGTTAGTGATATCTGTCATAAATGTTTTGGCTTTTATAATTCCAGTTTTCTCCTGTATTTTATTAAAAAAGAAAATGAAAACTTCTGTATCTTTTCGATTTGAAAACATACAAGCACCTGGGAATCCTTCTCCCCATTCATCAATAACTAAAATGGTGGTCAATTTAAAATCGTAGCCATTAAGGCCATGGGTGCTATCAACACATACAATGCTCCCATTTCCATAAGTTCTTAGCATGTATTCTTGTGAAATATTCATAAATATCAAACAGAAGTCATTGTTTTGAAAACAATCATGATCTTCACCTTGTTTTTTATAAAAAACTGTATTTGACTGCTGCTTATAGTCTTCAATCCACAGTTCAACGCTTACACTATCAATTTGGTGTCTCACTCCATCATTAATAGCAATATTATATGAACTCTTAATATTAGCAATATCCATCCTGGTAGGTCCTTTCGCTTTAAATTTTCTGATGATATTTTTTCTCTATTTGATTCCAAAATTCTTAAACAAAGAAAAAGAAATTTCAAATTTTACTTTTATAAGTAGATTTATATAACAGCTCTTAAATTATCAATAATATGGCTTTTTGTCCAAAATAGTAAAAAAACTTATTTTATATAAAATAGTAAAAAATCTTATTTTATATAAAATAGTAAAAAAGTTATTTTATGCTAGCCTTGATCTTGATTTACAAAATATTTAAAAAAACTGTAGCTGCATAATTCTGCATTACCAATATTTATAATATTGGGCCTATTCAGGTTTGAAAAAAGCACGGTTCTAGAATGGTTCAAAACAATCGCACAGTTTATTATTGAAATTTGTGATAGCCGAGCTGTTGCCATTTTGTTAATTGATAAACTGTCTGATTGTTTTGAACCATCCTTATTCCAAACCCAAATTATAGGCCTGGTTACTTTTCTAAATCACCAATGAAGACATACCTTGAAACACAAACGCCTTTGGTCAATTTTTCAGCTATTTCGGCTCGATCAGAAGCTGGAAGTCGTAAATGCTGAATTTCATTAGCATGAGCATAATGTAAAGCTACATATTTTATATTACATAAGCCTGTTTTGTTGTCCTTCGTAAGGTAAATAGTACTGGTACAAGCACTACCTGTCTTGCAAGATCCTTGACTTTTTGCTGTTCTTTTTCTGTCTTGATTATGAATAGTTCGAATACTACCTAAAAGATAACATTAAATATATATCAGGATCAGAAAATCAAAGAATTCTTGACAGTGTGTCGAATAAAAAGGTGTTTAAAAATTAACTTTGGAATAACACAAGTATTCAACCGAAGCTCCAAAAACATTGATAAATACTCATACTATGAGTTGTACTACTCTGATCACTGATCAGAATATGCAATGGGTCTGAATCTATTTTAAACCTGTTTCTCTGATTTTTTGTGCTCGCCTATCTTGCACTGCGAAACTAGTCTGCAACTAGCGCCAGTAACCAATGATTGAGAATTCAGGTTTCTTTATTGTTTTATAAAGCAAAACCTCTAACCACACGTATTGCATAATCTCATCAGTGATCAGAGCAGTACAACTCATAGTACCAGTATTTACCAGTGTGTTTGAACTTTGGTTGCATTCTTGTGTTTTTCCAAAGGTAATTTTCGAACAACACTGTTATTAAATATAACCTCCAGTAGGTATATCCAATCACAGCAATAGGAAGAATCATAGTGAAATACTTACCACTGCGATTGCAGTAATAATACACAATATCCAAATCTTTGGTTTTTCTTGTTTTTTGTCTAACATATTGAGTATTACTTGCTCTGCAAGTGTCTCTTAACCAGACATCAAATTCTTGAAAAGAACAAAATATGTTTGTGAATCTAGCATAAAAAATCAACAGACTAAAACAACTTACCTTCTTTGGTATTAAACTGAAGAGACTCTTCAGGAAAAGTTTTCAAATGAACATCAGTTAGATGGTGCCTCAGTTGTTCTATGTTTATATAGGATAGCCTACATTCAAAGCATTTGTTTATGAAGACATTAAACTCATAAGAAACAATGTTCTTGTTCCCAAATCGATGCACTGTTTTTAAATGTCTGTTTAAGTTACTTTGATATGTAAATATTTTTTCACAATGAATGCAAGCTACCCCATTGAATGATGGACGTGAAGGACCGGCTTCTTCAACATGATGAACAACATGGAGATGCCTATTTAAATTGCTACGAAATTTGAAAGTTTTTTGACAATGAACGCACGGTAAAACCATATTTATTCTATTTTTAGATTATTTCAAAACTTTTAGCTGAGAACTTTTAAAATCACTGGATTGGAAAGCACAACCAATGAACCAACTGAAAAAATCTTGGAAAAATGCATTAAAAACAAAATAAAAATAACATAACCCAAAAAATATTTCTTATTGACAAGGAGACAAGGTAGATTAGGCAACATCGCAAATCGCGCATGCGTATTATAGGGATCGGTGTCTGACAATTAAATTCCTCCTACCACTTGGCGGTAAGATTGCGGTGTTGCCTTTTTAACTTCATGGCTTGTAAGTGTAGAGGGCTGTGTAATAGGTCATTGGGTGGTAGCGCCAAAACAATTCTAAAAGGCAAGGAGTGTTGCGTTGCCAAATTGACGTCAAAGTATATTATTTTGTTTGGGTTAGATGTTCCTAACAGGTGCGGACAATGTTTATTGTTTAACGAGTGACGAAAACCAGTTTTTAAAATTTGTAGGTAATGTTTTCAAGTTACAGAAAATGATTTTTCTACTGACGTTTCATAATAGCAACTTTTCGATTGTCATTTCAGTTTTGAAACGACATTCTTTTAGGCACTGAGTGCGTGAAAGTTACTTTTAGGCACTCAGTGCGTAAAAGTGACTTTTGAATGCGTAAAAGTGACTTATGAGTGCGTAAAAGTAATTTTTAAGCACTAGTGCCTAAAAGTGTCATTCATTATTCAGAAATAAAAAACACACTAAACACATATTTGAATTTTGTTTTGTATTTATTATGAATATTGAAAATGGAATTACTGAATTGAACGTTTGGGTTACTCAAAACAGAACTTTGTGTTATTACCTACTTTCTAGGATTTTAATTATTGATGTCGAATTTTGAAAAGAAAATCGCATGAAAAGTGTCAGGTGTCAAGTAAAAGCAGGTAACAAAGATTTTGGGTGTAATCGACTTATTCACATGAAATAAAATTGTGTTTTTTTATTATAAAATGCCAGTAGAAAAAATCTTGTATACAATACGTTACGAAACGATGTCTTTTAGTCACTCGACGTGTTGTCCAACTCGGCTTTGCCTCGTTGGACAATTTTCACGTCGCGTGCCTAAAAGACGCTCATTTCGTAACTTATTGTATAAATAGCTATTTTGACGAGAATTGTCTATTTTTCAATGGTCAGAAAAACTTTTTGCAGATGCTAGTTTGTTTGTGCAATCAAAGATTAGGATTTTGTTGGGATTTTCGACATTTTTATACGACAATCGTAAACAGGATTACTCGTCCTAATAAGGCGTACGTCCACCAATTCTTGAGCGGCAAGGTCTGCGGGTGACGTCGCCACAGCTGACAATAGTGATGACGTCGCCCGCAGACCTCGATGGAAGGCTTGCGATTCAGGCTGTGCTCGTTATTTGATTTTTTCGTCGATTTTAAATGTAGAAAAGGTGATTTTAACAAGATTTTAACGTTTAAGAATTCATTTTTTTGTGTGCTTTAAACTCGAATAATGCATTTTACTCCAAGAGTTGAAGTACCCATACAGCTGACATAGCCGCTGACAAACACTTTCAGCTCAATAAGCAGTCCTACTAGGGATTGAAGACAGGATAATCTCTGCCATTTTCTGGACACCTGAAACTAAGATGATCCGTTTTTCTCCTACGAATGTGCGGAAAAAAAACTGTTGACATGCACACCCTTGAGAAAAATTGTGTTCCTTATTAAGCCTAGTACTCATAACAGCGAAATTCGCTCTTTTTCGACATTGCTTCGACAATTTGACGTTTGGTTCACGCATAGAACGTCAAATTGTCGAAGGAATGTCAAAAAAGAACGAATTTCGCTGTTTTGAGTCAAGGATGATACATACTACTAAGGATGGCTTATCCTCATAAGGCCTGTGTGTAACAAATCCCCCCCTTCCTCGCCTAGCCAAAAAAGCAGTTGTGACGTAAGCATCATGGCGTTTTTCGCCTTGACGTAGGCTGTTTGCACCACAGGTTATGTTATGATCTGGCTGCTGGCTGGAAATTATGAAACTAGTTTCTAGTATAATTAAAGTCTAAAATTATAAAATTTTATCAGATACATATAATCATGACTTTTAATCATTACTGTTGTGTTCCTCAGTGCAAGTCTTGGGCTAAAAAAAAAAAAGCTGACAAAGGATTGAGTTTCTACATATTTCCCCTTGAAACAGGCCACACAGGTTTATTTGGAATCGAAAATGGAAAAAGATAGTGTCGAGAAGAAAAGCCTACTGGATTTTAAAACTTCGTATTGGCAATAACCAGTCACCAAATTCATGAAAGTGTATTCTCTGCATCTCAAGCAAGAATTTTGTGTTAAGGTAAACAAGCATAATGGGTAGTTTTGTGCCCTAGCTTCATTTTATTAGGCCTGCTTCTAGGCATTGATCAAGTACTATCTATTTTTAAAATGTTTTGTTTGAAAATATTGACTGTTTTTTTTATTTACAGGTGAGAGTACAGGTCTTAGAGGTACAGGTAAAGGTCGGATATTGAAAAAAACAGTTGTACCAGCCCAGAATTTGCCCTCTTCTATAGTGATCCATAAACCGAGCCAAAAAATAGATTCCATGGGTGCTGAAAAACTTGCCAAAAGAAAAAGAAATCAAGATTCTATTGAGACTATAAAAGTAATGAATGTAGTTATACTTTTAATCAATTATTAAACTCTTCTCAGATAGACATACAAATGGCCGAGCAAACAGCACAACGTGTAAAGTTTTTATTGAATCCTAATTACCAGTATTATATTGTTATAGGTAGTTCGAGTAAAAATCTGATTTGTGGTCAAGTTATTTGACTTTGTTAATTTAATTTTCACCTATTAATAAATAAAAATAAAGAGTTATTTATAAAATATTTATTTATTTATTACATATACAAGTTATTCAAATACAGACATTATAAGGGAGATACCATACCTGCCTTTAGACCCTTTTGGCAATGTCCTATTGTAGAAAGTTTACAAAAATATAAGAAAAAGATCTGGTTAGGCTGTTGTATGGATATAATCATTTCGGATCAGGTAAACGAAATAGATTATAATGAATTTTGGCCTGCATCATCACGAGCAGCATTATGGGTGAAAATTATTACCCAGTGTGAAACTTTCGAGAACAGTGAATAAATAAGTCGATATTGCATTTACGGCACATTGTTCTTCCTCGGCTGCTACAGTTTTGACCACCACATCGTTTTTTTTACGTTCAGGAAAAGTGTTTGAATGATGATGCAGTCCATAATACCTTATATCATTATTGACTCAAAAATCACTTGCTGCAGCCCGAAGCATATTCTTCTGTAGCGCAAGGTGGTACTTTATATTTCCTCGGGTATGTCTGAAAATAAAAATAAAGTTAAAATTGTATGATTTCTCAAAAAATTGTTAATTCTGCTCTACCTGTGATATATTTCCCATTCGAATAAACAATTTTTGCACTAGCACAAAGTTGCCTAGTAGATAGGTCAGCTAAACCACGTTCCTCATCTGCTGAATCTTAGTCAGTGAGCTCTTTGCTTTCTGTTTTCTGTGTGGGCTCAATAATATGCCATCAACATTTTCATTATCATAAGCAGTATTCAAAACTTCCTGATGGCCAATTCCACTAAAACAAAATGTACAGCAAAAATGTTAGCTTCTGCCCAGGCCCATATGCCATATGGGACAGTAATGTTTACAAGAATATAATACATAAAGAAACGATCAATTTATGCTCGAATAGGAATATGTTTTTATAATAATATGAGAAAACCCTAAAAACAATTAAATAGTATAGAATAAATTATCTTATAGTTATTATACTTACATAAAGAAATGTAAACAAAACGCCGCGTAATTCTCCTAGGGCTCCATTAAATCATACATGCTGAAAACGTGTAAATAGGCAGAATGACGAAAGCTAGCCAAATATCGAAATATCGCGCTCAGATCGCACTTTTGACCTTGATGTTTATTGGTTCCGTCATAGGGTACCTTTACGCGCTATAATGGTTAATCAGAATCAAAATAATATATTTTTCATGACAAATTTATAAAACCGCTGGCGCAAACAGCTGGCGACTTAGTTATGACGTCAGCAGTGGTTAGAAACATTTGAAAACCAATATGGCGGCGATTACCCAAAAAGGGGCCGATAAGCACTCCTTAGAAAGTTTATTCTCCTTGGTTTTGAGTAGGTACTAGACTAAAAACTTGCGAGAAATGGTATTTCCCGCACTTGTTAGAAAAGTAACTATTTTTTTCCGAATTTGATATGAAAAAATTTTCCGCCCTGTAGGAAAACAAACGAGTTTCCAGTTCCACTCCAACCAAAAGGCAGTGCTTCAAAATACAAAATTTGTAGTTTCAATTTTATTTAATTTTCAATTTATTTAATTATAAGCAGTATAATCAAATTACGAAAGATTATTATATTCTGTGTCCACTCAAAAGGCCGGGATAATAATAATAAACAACTGTGGTGGCGTGGCGCTGATTCCAGTCCAAACATGAAAATGCCAAAAATTGCAACGTCGCATATAAATTGTTTCGGGGCTACCACCAAGCTCTTGTCTCCACAAGCCAACAGGTGGAGCGAATGAATAGAGTTATTCTTTCAGCTCTAACGGCCAGTGTAGATGACGATCAAAACTGGGACCGTGATCTAACTAAGCAAGGTGAAGTGGGGCAGTAACTCAACCATAAGTTCGGTGACAGGAAGATGGCCATATGAGGTGTTCTTCGGATACTGACCACATGGAGTTAATTATGCATTTTTGACAGCGGAAATTTCCGAAAATGATGCGGTAATACGTACCGAAGTGGCTGAGCGTATAAAAGAAAAGCAGTTGACCTAAAAAGAAAATTACGATAAAGGC
Organism: Ceutorhynchus assimilis; assembly: GCA_917834065.1. Lineage (NCBI taxonomy): Eukaryota > Metazoa > Arthropoda > Insecta > Coleoptera > Curculionidae > Ceutorhynchus > Ceutorhynchus assimilis. The sequence continues at coordinate 13,525,033 of OU892280.1, read as the reverse complement.
ATGGACTCAGGAGCCTTCAACGAGTGCAAAAAAAAACAACAATTCACTTTCAAAATGTTTAATAACTAAAAACAAATTTTCATTCATACACCATACAAAAATAAAATAATGTTTAAAACCCTTAAAACACTAACTGAAAAATGTAACATACTAAATATCAATGTATAAAGTAATACGTATCTGTAATAGATTATGCTATAAAAAAACAAAAAAGTTTAGTTGCCTAAGCAGTTTTTCAGTTCTTATGAAATAATGTCTAAAAAAAACATGTAAGTAAAATATACAAATTAGCAACTAGCTTATAGCACTAAATAACTAAAAGTACAAAACAAATCCAAAGTTTCACTGTAAAAAGTAATTTTAAAAAGTTTTGAAATATTTATTCTTAATTTAAATTGTTTTAGTTACTATTATCAAAATTCAATACCTACTTAAATTTACCTTGAGATTAAGATTAAATCATGTCTTCTAGGGATATATCTTAAATCGTATCAAATAAAGTATGCCTAAGCATTGGTTTAGGAAAAATAAAATCATTAAAAACTAGCCCACAATAAACGAAGAATTTCAATTTCACAAAAATATATCCTTAAAAACTATTAAATTACTAATATGGCAACATTGGTAAACGATTGTAATCTGCAAATGCCCTAACTTTGATACAAGACAAGCATTTTAAAACAAATCCATAGACACGTCAAAAAAGCGAAATAAAAATGAATGCTGAGACTGCATTACTCATTAGGAAGCAGTTGATTGGATTGTCTGTCCTTTGAATTTATTGTGTATTGTGTAATTTCCACTATGGCATTTTTTTTGTCATTAGCAATGCCTCTTTGTTTAATTTAGCCTGTTATAAAATAACAGAAATAGCATCTCAACCCCTACATTTTGTCAAACCTCTGTAGGCCTAATGACTGGAATATTCAAGGACTTTGGCCTTGACTTGAAAGACTATTCTAGCCGGAGAATTATTATACAGCGCTATTAGGGATTTCATGTATCGAATTCTAGAGAATCTAAGAGATGTCTTGAAATGGTATGTAAGCGGCGCACGACGTGAACGGAGAAGAGTTCCGAATTGGACGGTAAAGCTATTAGTTACAGTGATATAGTTCTGTAGTACTGTTAGTTTTGTCGTGATACAAATAAAATTGATTTCTGTTCGGAAAAGTAGTTCCACTTCGTTATGAATTCGCTTATGACGGAACAATACCAAAATACTGTTCACCTAAAAACTCATTTTACTAACAAAAACCACATTTATTGAGCTAATTTGACTTTACCAAATTCACTCTTACTTACATATTACACGATTTGTATAGGAACTTTGAACCACAGAAAGTTCCGTCGAAAACACTTTCTCTTCCACGTCTATTTACCATTCATTTCCAAAATGATTCCATTATTCTGCAGCTTCTTACTATCAGCAGTATTATGCCTCTCAGGGTCCTTAAACATTTTGGAATTGCATTCGTCCATTTATCATCTCGCACTTAAAGAATTTTCCTGAGTCTGGTTTGTTCCTGTTTGAATCTAGTCTCCTTGAAATTCAAAATTCTTCTGGCTTTGGGCTTCTTTTTTTTTATTTTCTTTCTCTCTTCGGTCTTCCTCTTCTTCTTTTTCTTTCTATCTACAGTTTCAGTTCAACAAAAGTTCAGTTATTGTACCCACCAATGAGCTCAAAATCAGGAACAAGAGTAGAAAAAAGTGCCTGTTCCAAATTCAAAAAAATTTATTAACCAACCATTTTTCTATGTAAATAATGCCATAAAATACAAAGATGATAGTTGTGGGACATTTACCAATGTTACCACCTAGCAATTTTTATCTTATAAAAGAAATGTTCTCTATTTTTAAATACTAAATTCTAATGTCATCTGAACAATACATAGCACACCTTATAACTAAAATAGACAACATAGCACACAAACTGTCTAATTAGCTTGTTCGTCTTGGTCTGGAGTCAGCGACACCTCAATCATAGACAGATCGAGCATGTGTCGCTGGTATTTCTTAAAAAAAGCGTGCGCCGAAGCGACACTTTTGAATGTTATAGTTGCCTGTCCCTTATCCCTGTGTAGCTTCTGAAAAGCAATTTGATTCAGTCATAGGTGTTAATTAGGGCTTAAAGACTAAGATTTTCTATGTCTAGGTATTAAAATTATATACTTATATAAGGCAGCGCATGAAAGTTTAGGTTTATCCTTAAAATAGAGGCAGTTTGATTTTAGTTTCTATTGTTGGCTGGTCTTGTTTCTCTCAAAGGTAAAATTTTAACACCTATAGGGATAGGGGGCAGTACTAGAAACTTACACATGTTGATATCACAGCAAAAAGCCTCAACCTGGTAATAGTCAAGTGGAACTTGTTTTTTGGGCTTCATTTATTGAATTACACAACAAAAACTGCATTCAGACACTTGCTTAAATATGACGTCAAATCTATATCTTTAGATTATAATTTATTCACATACAAATTCATAATTACCTCAAAAGGCCAACTAAAACACAAACAAAGCTGATCATTGGTGACACAGGAACTTAAGGAGTGTACCCTTGGAAGGCACTACCTGTTGTTCCACTGGGGAGTGTTCGTAGATCTCCTAATCCAATGCAATTTTTCCGTTCTTGGGATGATAAGTAAGTATTATGCACATGCCTCCGCCTTATTAGTGGATGAGTCATTTATGGAGGAAAATTTAAATGGTGACAGACCAGCAGGCAATGACCGCCAATTAATTAATTGTACAGGGTGGGCCAAACTGGACACTTTCTTATGGAAACACCCTTTATTTTTAGAGATAGAAAAAAATGGACCCCCCCACTCTGAGGCTCAAATTTCATGAAATCTTGATTGGTGCAAACCGCATTTTGATATCTTCAACCGTTTAGCCGCTAGAGGGCGATTCTCGATTTTGAGCAATACTGTAAAGCCTCCATAACTTTCTTGTTTATGTTTGGAAGCACTTTTTCAAGCAGAATTCAGTGACATTCTCAGTTTTTTTCTGTCTGGCTTCGATTTCGAGATATTGACCAAAATCCGATTTTTTTCAATAGGACACTCTATATATTAATAGTTCATTAGAAAGCTATGCTTTCGCTGATTTTAATGATACAAGGTTTGATAGGTTTATCTCTAACAGTTTTCGAGAAAAAAAATTATTTTGGTTTTTGTCATAAGAAACAATGTGTTGGAAAAGGACTTTGTCTCTGTAAGGAAACTGAGAAAGGTCTCTTTCTTACACATTGTTTCTTATGACAAAAACCGAAATAATTTTTTTTCTCGAAAACTGTTAAAGATAAACCTATCAAACCTGTATCATTAAAATCAGCGAAAGCATAGCTTTCTAATGAACTATTAATATATAGAGTGTCCTATTGAAAAAAATCGGATTTTGGTCAATATCTCGAAATCGAAGCCTGACAGAAAAAAACTGAGAACGTCACTGAATTCTGCTTGAAAAAGTGCTTTCAAAAGGTCTTTACGGAAATAAATTATTTCCATAAACAAAAAAGTTATGGAGGCTTTACAGTATTGCTCAAAGTCAAGAATCGCCCTCTAGCGCCTAAACGGTTGAATATATCAAAATGCGGTTTGCACCAATCAAAATTTCATGAAATTTGAGCCTCAGAGTGGGGGGTCCATTTTTTTCTATCTCTAAAAATAAAGGGTGTTTCCATAAGAAAGTGTCCAATTTGGACCACCCTGTACATTGGAATTTCTCTTTGAAAAATATGGTACAACTCTGTTGTTTCCTGTCAAACAATGGTTGCATGGTCATTATCCAAATCACCCGATTGGATGAAGATGAGAATGGCCGACCCAACACTCAACAGCATCAAAATTCTGCTGTTTTCAAATCTAAAACTACTGAATGAAATAATTTACTTTAGATGGAGTTCTTAGTTGGTGATAGTTCAATAAAACAACTTAGAGAATCAAATCAGATAGAGATAGATAGAATCAAATAAGAACATAATGACCGTCATTATGTTCCTTATATTTTATTATTTCTTCAAGTTAACACAGGGGATTTAACTTATATGTAAGTATGATGATTAGATTTATTTTAATATTAGGCCTTAGATAACACAAAACTTTTTTATATGCAACAATTTCAGCTACATTTTGTTGTACATGAAACCTATAGCTTTCTGACCCTTAATTTATTATTTCAAAATCTTTTTGTACTATTTTATTGTTTGTAACAACTAGAGATGTGAGGCGAGAATATTCTCGAGACGAGAATAAACTCGAGAGAATATTCTCGAGAATGAGAATTTTCTCGAGAATATTCTCTAATAGAAAATTCTTGCGGTAACATTCTTCCACCTAACCGCGTCGCGTAGGTCCTAGTTTTAGGCGATTTCAAGTCAGACACCAGTCTTGACGCTCTTTGTATTCACATTTTCAAATCAGAAATGATGACGTCAAGTTTTAAGACTTTGGCTTGAGAGGGGTCACTCTCGCTAGTTACCAGAATAGAATTTGAATTTGTGTTCATCATATCCTCATGACGTGAGTCAGTTATTTCAAATTCCAACATACTAGACAAAGATAGACTGCTCATCGTCTCATCAGAAAAAAAGATTGCGCCGATTGGTCAAGACGTAATTTTAGATTTCAATCTTGGATTTCCGATTTCAATAGGTATTTCTATGTTTTTTTTAACCCTTATAACCTGATAGTTGCGTAATAATTGGCTTTAATTAAGTTGATATTAGTTTGAAAGGACGTTCTCAGAAAATTCGCAAATTTGAGAATATTCTCGAGAATATTCTCTTTTTTATTATTCTCGAGAATTTTCCATCTCTAGTAACAATCTGTCTATGATGTATTTTAGGATCCTGAAGATGATCATATATTGGTCGAAACGTTGCTCCATACAAAATTTGATCTTTAAGCTGTTTGATTGACCTATCACCAACCAAGAACTCCATCGAAATTCATTGTTAGGTCACAAAAAAACCATCCAGAAATATTGTAATGTCATGTTGATTTACCTCCATAACTTAAGTCTTACTTTATAACACAGCATGTAGAAAATAGAAAAATTAATGCGATGCAACGCAATGATATCTTAACACAGATAGACACCGCATCCCATTCATAAAATGATGTTTGTTGTGATAACAAGACCACCCATGGGCCAGGAGAGGTGAGCTGCTCGAGGAAGGTCATGGTAGGGATGCATCATAGGTGTAAACAATATCCGTATTACCCTCTGAACCCGTCATTCACTTGACCAAAATAATCAAGAACTGCGCACCGGTGCATCTATCTGTCTGCCTCTAACTCATATGAAGTAAGTTTGATGGGCGCGTTGACATGCTAATTGATTGCAGGTGTGTCCTTACAGAACCGGCGTTGCCAGTAATCGTTTTCAGTCTTGAACCTCCAACTTTTTGAAACAAAGTCATAACAGGATAAAATATAAATCCGTAACAATTTGGCAACTAAATTGGTGGTGGATTGTTCTCCTAGATGTTGGCGCCAGAAAATTTTGTTTTCTGTAATGTCTATCTGTGTTAATAGAGAGATTTTAAGCCGCTGAAAAATCAGCATTAAACATTAAACGTTTTACTGCTCATGCGCAATAGCTTGAGAATTGAGGATAATATAAATAACTGATATTGTGTTCCTTTATTTATGTTCCAATAAGGGCAACATTATTAAGGGAAATGTTATCAACATCGTTGTCAAATTTAAGTTGATTAATTTGATTTTCAGATAAAAATGAAATAATTACAAGTAGAAGAAGTCCATCTACATGGATGCTTCTGCAAAACATTATCTACATTACATAAATTATATATTTGCTTCGAAAAACACAAAATATATACTTAACGAAATTTTGGTGGCATCCTTGTATTTATCCAGCAACAAAAATGTATATGAAATTATAGGAAAATCACTGAAAATAATCGTTAACGAAAGAAAATGTATGATTATGAGATTGGGAACAGCAGACGCAGTCGTCAAAACTTGAAAACTGATATTTTCAACGTAAGCACAATCTAGTGGCTTCAAAAACTGAAATAGGGGATAATGCAATACCTTATTTTGTACCGAATGCGCATGCCCCATTTAACGTTTAGTGTATAATGACTAGTCAGAAAATGATGGCTTAAAATCTCTCTATTATGTCATTGATGCAACGTTATTTCGATTACACACAACGAGGGTGCGAGTAAGGACATGCATTAAATTAACCGTGCACGTTTTCTGAGGGAAATCAATATATTGGTTTTGCCATTATACCAATATTCTCCAACTTGATTATGTATTATGTGTGAATGAACAAAAAGTCATGTAACTCAATAAATGAATACAAGCTTTGTTCCGAACAAAACACTTACTATGGCAAATTTGACACAGCCAATGAATTATACGCAATATAATATATACTTAAGTATTCTTAACAAGTAGGTACTATAAATATTTCAACCTCTTTTTTGGCAGATATCACAGAAGAAGTTATTGAACAAACCAACAATATAAACTTTAATAAGTAAAACACAACACTTATGTTATACAACCAACAGTATTTAATTATGAAGTACTTATACTCAAGTAACAAAGAATCAATCAGCCATGTTCATAAGGCACATTTATATCCTGACCTTTAAATAACCATTAACCTATTGATCCTAACATAAACATTAAATTCTTAAATTAATATACCTATAATGTAATAGAGACTTTTTTTTAATTAAAACAAAACGAATGTTAATTCTAATGAGAAATTTCAATACTGATAGGGAGATAATATACTATTCATCTGAGAAGAATGGTAACTTAAATAATAGCTTGTGAGAGTAGCTATGTCAGAAATATATTGGTTCATTTTGCAAATAATAAGTTGTCTTTTTCTTATTCAGAATTAATTTTACCATAATATTTTTGGTATAAGCCTCATTTTAATTAATGTATTAAAATGAGTACCTTTCTATATTATCTAATAATACAATCCAAAAAATATGATGCGACATTGGCTTATAGTATACCCAAATAATTCGGATTTACGCTTATTCTAGAACACTATGATTTACAAAGTCTGTGCATTAGAGCAACTCTAGTTTGCAGGTGGATTAGTAGAAATAGCATCTAATCCACCTGCATGCCAATGCACGGCCTACGTAAATCCTAATTGTATCAAAAATATAATACTTCCAGATAAATTTAAAAAATCTTCCAATAACCAAAGTTTTATTCTAGCATTTAGCATTATATTCGTATATAAAATTAACAAAACTGTAATCACATTTTTAGATATCATTGTTGAGTTATCAATACTGAGTGTCGCAAAAAAAAAAAACAACAATTTAATTTTTCTTGATGGAATACTCCTATGTATAAAACAAAGAGTCTCAGCTACTAAGAGTGTCTAGAAATGTAGCTTCACCTTCTTAGTTTCAATTTAAATTGCCCCGAGTGTATTTTTCAGAATTTTCTACCAGCCTGTTGAACGTTTTTATATAGGTAGCTGACATTAACTCTCTTTTTTTGCTTATTTGTCAGTCCTGTTTTTTACATCATTATCATTAGCGAAAATTGTAGGCTTGTGGGCAATTTAATCCTGAAATTTGAATAACATAATTACGTAAAATTGCCATGTTTTTACTAGAACGAGTTCCATGACGTACAGAGGCAAAGAAGACCAAAGTTGATTGGGCAAGAAATAATAATAATTGGTCCCCTATCCAAAAACATAATATCATATTGCTCAATGTTGTTAATGCTTATTTTGTGTTTATTATGTATTCATGCGAGTTTTGAATTTTTTTATCACATATTGACTACAGTAACATTTATTTCACGTGTTGTATCCGGATACTAAGTGGATTAAGGATTATTAATCCATATTCGTTTATTTCACAACTATGCGATGGATTTAGATTAGTGTTAATTCTTTTCTTGAGTCTTGTCGGTTGTGTCTACCGCCTGAAGGCAAATAGTTTTAATTAACAATTAAAAGGTAAACATTTTCTTTTCTCAGACCAGTTTTTCATCAAAAAATATCCAAATAACATCAATCCTCAAAAAAATTACAAGTAACAAATGTGATTTTTTCTTGAAGTTAGCAACAATTTTCTTAAATCCAAGATTAAGGTGTTTATTTCACATTTCAGATAATCCATTTTAAGTCCAGTCCTACAAATTTGGAGGATTGAATTAGGTACTCCGATCCAGATGAACTCTTCAAACCTGGGTGTTAATTTCAGGATTATTAATCCCCATTATCAATCCAATCCACTTAGTATCTGGATACAACGCATGAAATAAACGTAGTCATTGAAAGTTCAACAGCTTTACAGTTTGTTTATTAAATTATTGTGTGATTTTTTTGCGACACCTAATAATAGCATGTAAACTTTCTAAAGCAAATATATACATATTATATTTGACACAAATAGCCTAGAAAAAACGAAGTTTAGGAACCAGCAAATACATAACGGAAGGTTTTTCACTCAGCGAAAATATAAAAATTACTGGAAATAAGAATCTGAATTCTGAAACTTAAAAATAGGTTTTTGTTGCTTAGTACCTACATCAATTCAATTTAATAAGTGTATCTTTATGGAAAAAAAATAATAATTTCTATCTCTAGTACTTTACTTAGAACGAAAAAAATATTCAACAAATGAAAAATCAACAAATATTTCTTGTCATAAATAAAAGGAGATATGTAAAGAGCGGGATAGAGACTTAAACTACTCAAAACAAAATAAATTCCAACAAAAGTCCTATGTAGTGTTAGCAGTCTTTTGACAATTAAAGTATAGTCCAACGCACAACTATTTGATCTCATGCTGAACAACTTTTCGTGCGTTCAACCCTACATCAATTTTAAACTAGTAGAAAATAGCTTGGCTTGTAATAACTATAGGAAACTCTAAGGCATATTTTGGATACATAATTAAAGCTAAAATTCAAGAACATACATATAAATTTAATTATTAAAGATATTGTTCTGGCAATGGGGAATTGGTAAAATCTTAAATATCTTGAAGGAATGAAGTTTTTTTATGTAGAAGAACTTGAGACTCCAACAATATTATAATATATATTTTACTAGGAACACAATGTAATGAAATTACAAAGTGGTATAAATCATGCAAAGTTCGACATTGCCACATCTACCTTTTCCCTCAGTTGGGGAAATTTTAGACACACTTGTCCCAGAGATAAGTACTTTGATAGGAATTTTCTGTTTCTTTGAAATAACAGAGATAGCCCTTGAACCGTATATTGTACTTATTGATCAAACCCCCGATAGATGAGAATTATTTAGAAAATTACAGTGAAATTGAAAGAGTACATAAGGAACCCATAAGTAAGATCAATGAAGGTCAATCAACCCTATAACTTAAAGGGGGTGTGACCCTAAAAAACAACTTAAGCTACTTAAATCAAGAAAAAAATTCTAAGATCTCTCATGAAAACCGCAGTCCTGTATTCAAAATAGTCTCCGAGAAAATTTCCTGTAAAGATCAATTATGCAAGAAATTATGATGTCACAACCGCCGAAATCGCAGTCTTCTGGTGGTTCAGTCGTCAGTGAACCGTACCCTATACTTTGAGTGGTTGCAATTCGGTCTAAGAGAATTCTCATATACATGTTAATACTGTCCCTGAAAATTCAGTGTGACGTCACAAACGCCTAGTTGTAACTTTAAACCGCCTTAACTCGAAAACGGACCACTGTAGCAAGATGCGGTTTGAATATTTATTTTTAGATTTTTTTGCACTAAAACTTTCATTTTTGGGTCACACCCCCTTTAATCCTAGTTCTTCGGTGATAACGACGCGCTACAAAATCGAGTCAACACTGGGAGAAAAAGTCAGTGTGTTTAGTCAGTTGGTGGTAAATTAACAGTGTGAAAAACAATAATAGAACTTTGTTTTTGTTGTTGCTCAACATTACTTCTTATGAACAATACTGGAATTAGTCCCCTTTGAAAAAATAAAATAAAAATAAATCCAAGAACTATATGCTTGTTAAGCTCAATGTTAAGTGTTAGATGAACACATAACGATAAAAAATCAGGTAAATCTGTCCAAAATATAGTTATCTTGATTATGAGAAGAGACTTCCTAAATCTGTAAATTACGTTATAAATATGTAGAAACATATTATACCTTGTGTTCTATTATTTAATAGAGAAGAGCATTTGGTTGCTACTATCTGATAACATAATGACTTGACAAAGAAAAATGTTGAGCAAAAATTAATTGAACAAATGCAATATGGAATGAAGTCACTCAGAATTTCTTAGATGAAAAAACAAAATTTGTTTTAAAAAAATATATATATTTTAGTTAAACCTCAAACCATTGCCACAACAATATCCAATTGACATTATGATATACATCTACCTAGAAAACCTAACAATTTTTCTTGGGCCACTGGGCTGATTGATATTTTTTGAGACTCTTGACCGATTAAGATTTTTTCTTACCTGCACTTCCCCGATATTCCTACAAATCTGAATAACTTTTTTGTCTCCTGTACTAGTGGCGAGATTTTTAATCACCACCGTTCGAGTATTCGTTAGCGAATCGTCCTTCGCTAGGACTTTACGGCCCTGCAAAAACGTACTGTTTAATTGGATCTCTGGTTCCTCGATTTTGAGCGGGATCTGTCCGGCAGTTACCACTCGACGAGCTGTCAGTTGTTTAATAGATTGATCATCTATTTGTCTAATTTGTTGTAATACCGGCTGGCGCGTTTTAGCTGGTCCTTGCTGATGTTGTAGCACAATACGATTATGCTGCTGATGATGACCACCCTAAAAAAGAATTAATATTTTTTTATATTAAAATCACAGTATTGACCACAGTGTTCTCACCCGTCCTCTTCCATGGAGTTGCCGTCCCTGCACCTGTCTAACTGGCGATTGTTGCTGATCTTGCAAATTTTGCAACCTTCGTAATTCCTTCCACTTGCACAGTTGCTCCCTTGCTTTCTTTTGCTCTTCGATTTTCATCCTTAGGTCACGCGTTGCTTGGTCATCCTCCTTAAATATAAAAGTTAACTCAAAACTATTATACATATTATTAAAAAAAAAACTTACAATTTTTAATGTAGTTACATTAGTGACCCTCACTTTTTTTATGACAGATGGAAGATTATCTCTGTTATTGGTAATAGTTTTTGATTGATTGTTGATGCCCAAACGATCCTGAATAATTCGCTTCTTTTGTATTGGAAAATTATTTGGAGTGCCCTACAGAACAAAAAAAAAATCAGTTGAGAAATATACATTTCTTATGTAGAGGAAGAAATACTTATTCCTCCGCTATTGGAGTTGAGAAGACTAAGTTTTTCTTCTGTACTCTTCTGTAAAAATATTAATTTCTATTGAGGCGCTACTTGCCTTTCGTTTAGTAAACAACTCCCGTTTTTGTCCGTTATTGAAGTTTTTCACGAAAACATTTTGATTATTTTGAGGGTGCTGCATTTGCGGAGGATGTTGCATTTGCCGTGGATGTTGCATTGGCGGAGGGTGTTGCATTGGGGGAGGGCCCTGGGCCTGATTATTAAAATGTTGATTGTTGTACTGAAAATTGGGATATTCAATTTGTGGAGGTGGCTGACTGGTGTTCATCATGTCTGGCTGATGCTCATAGAAGTTTTGCTGCTGGTAAGGCATATGTTGCTGATTGGGGCCCTAGAGAGAAAAGAAAAAGTAAGGGTAACTAACTTTTTTGAGAGTAACTGAAAGTGACATAAAATAGCAGTAGGAAAGGATTTAATATTAAACACACACCATAAAATTAATGGTTAAAACCCAACGATTATAAACAGAGATAATGATGGCATACTTCTATTTACTGTACATTTGTTAAGCATTTAATGGTTTGACAAAACACTGTGCAGAACTGGTCTAGGATACCCTAACAGTGCTTTGAAAATTCCATTCTTACCCCAAAAAAAAAAAATAAGCAGTAGCAGTAGTTAATTTAGGATGTTGACTCAGATAAATAAATGTAAATGTAGAAGTTCAAGTTGAATGCTAAATCTAGCTTTTTAGTCTAATTTCACGAGTTTCCCTTTCTCTTTAGCAACTAAAAAATTGCCTAAGAAGAGGAAAATTTTCTGCAGCTGGCAACATCGAGTCTATACAGACGTAAGCCGGAGTCTCATGCATCCGTTTTCCGACGAAAGATGTCCGAAAAACCTTCTATTTTGACATATTTTCATACGATTATGTCAGAATAGAGGGGTTTTTGGACATCTTTCGTCGGAAAACGGATGCATGAGACTCTGGCTTTAGAGGTGACATGCGACAAATGCGATGAACTTAGCCATCCTGTAAATTCTTGGTCTGAGCCAATTCGATTTGTCAATAAAAAGAGGCTAAGCCGAAACAAAAAAAAAACAACAGCAAAAGAGCATGCGTCCATTTCAAAACCAAACAGAGAATTCGCTTTGGACTTTTTTGAACCAGGTTGGACGTGGCACCATTTGATCAATGAGAGAATTTAAAGATTTAAACCAAGTTGAACCTGGTTCAACCAGTCCATCACAAGAAAACGTTTCTGGTTTAGTAAAAGCTAGAAGCCATAAATATATATACCTGATGCATTGGAGGCACATAATTTTGGCCATCCCAGTATTGTGGGGGCCCCATCCCCAGACTAGACTGCTATTAAAAAAATGTTTATTTTAATGTATTATAAATCAAATCTGACAGTTTAGACTAAAATCACAAGTCTAAAAAAAAAAAATATTTTTTTTCTCTGAATATTGTCATGTTTTTATTTGAGTGAAATTTCTTATAGAGGCGAGCTAAACACTCTATTATTTGAAGCTTACATGTACATGTATAGGTTTGTTCAAATTTTTTAACTGACTCTAATTTGTAACAAATCGGTAAATAGTTCACTAAGCTCTAGTGAGAGTTTTCTGTTCAGAATAATCAAAACTATCACCACCCTACTAATAAATAAAATAACCTTTGAAATAACCTGAAAAAACAATCAAATAGACCAATTTTCCTTGCATATTCCAATTTCATTATGAAAAACACATACACAGCTAATTATTTTCGAAAAATTTTACCTGTTGCATTCCATTCTGCATTGGTTGATGCATAAACTGCGGTGGCTGTTGCTGTTGATACGGTGGCATATTATGCTGAAATGGCTGATGACCCATGGGCGGATTAGGACCCTGCATTTGAAGAGGAGGCTGGAACTGCCTAGGAGGTTGAAACTGAGGCGGTTGCCCTTGCATTTGCCAATTCTGATGTTGGTAAGAAACAGGAGGGCCCATTGAGTCAGCATGAGGACCGTTGCTCCAATTACTGTTGGGATTTCGTTGTTGGTGTTGTTGAGCGTCCCATGCAAGGCGAGCTAGAAGTATTCATGAGTAGAAAAAAACTCAGCTTTATTATATATATACAGGGTGTCCCACGGTGGATGGCGTATTAGACGTTTATGGAGAACTAAAAAGCGGATCATTTTGAAAATTTGGCAACCGGGATAAACGGCCATAATCTACACTTTAAAAATATTTTTGTTTATGCGGTGTTGCCGCTTCTACTCTAAACCAGTAGCAACAGCGCTATTTTAAATGGAACACCCTGTATGTGATTACATATTTGGATTCTACGTAAAATTCTGAGCAGATTTCATGTGATATACCCTATACCTAAGTTCAACTGTTTTGGAATTATTGACAGTTGAAAATTGACTTTTTGCAACTTTGACAGGCTGTAAAACCTGAACGGTTAATTTAAGAGAAAAACCAATTTCACATTCCTATCTTACATTTTCATGAACTATCATTTGACACCAACTTTGAATTTACCCGGAGATTAAATTTATTTGGAATTTTTAATCATGGATTAAATTTGAAGTTGGTATCAAATGATAGTTTATAAAAATCTAAGATAGGAATGTAAAATCGGTTTTTCTCTAAAATTAACCGTTCAGGTTTTACAGCCTGTCAAAGTTGCAAAAAGTCGATTTTCAACTGTCAATAATTCCAAAACAGTTGAAATTAGGTATAGGGTATATCACATGAAATCTGCTCAGAATTTTACGTAAAATCCAAATATGTAATCAGATACAGGGTGTTCCATTTAAAATAGCGCTGTTGCCACTGGTTTAGGGTAGAAGCGGCAACACCGCATAAACAAAAATATTTTTAAAGTGTAGATTATGGTCATTTATACCGGTTGCCAAATTTTCAAAATGATCCGCTTTTTAGTTCTCCATAAACGTCTAATACGCCATCCACCGTGGGACACCCTGTATATATAACATACCATTATTGTTCCAATGTACTACTCCTTGGAATCTAGGATTAATCAAAACCGTTTTGTTTCTACCTGGTGGGCCTTGCTGATTGAAGTGCCTAAATTGTCTGCCATTTACTTGGTTGTGATATTGTTGTGGTCTCATGATGCCCCTGCCCCGATTGATTCTGTTGTTTAGTGGTCTTCTGAATTTGTTCGTATTCAGATTATCAATGACTGAAAAATTTATATTATTACCTAATAATAGAAACGATTTTATTCAGTAGATAGTAAATGTCGAAGATACATTCTATATTATATTTATGAGGTTCATAAAAAACTGTTTTTTTTGTTTCAATATTTTTGGTATTGTGTAGTTCAGCAGTTCAAATTAACTTCCTATATTGATGATATTTTGACTGGCTCAAACAAGTAGGTGCTAGGTTGGTTATAGGGGTCTGATCACTTTATGTATCAAATCAAATAGGTATCAGAAAACAAAAAAGTCGTTTTTAGGTAAAAAATATCATACTTACAATTATTCTCTGATTCTGGAGCAGTGATTATTTTCCTTTCCGTGGCAAATTTATCTTTCCTAGAAGATTTTTGTTCTTCAGCATCTGCCTGCTTATTGCTAGATTCTAAATAATTAAATTCAACTTAAGTACAAAACCAACTAACATTTAAATAATAGGTACCTGTCTCCATAGAATCTCCAAGTTCCTTTTCCAAACTAAGGACATCTTCGTCGTCTTGTAGGAGGGCATCCTCATCCTCCTCGCCAATTTCAGACAAAATTTCCCGTTCTTCTTCTTCATCAGTCAATAGTTTGTCGAGACTGCAAAATATTTATTGGTGAGTTGAAACTTTCAATCCCATTTATAGAGTAGGTACAGTTTTATCCGGGGTTTTATCAAAGAATCTGACTACATACTTGCTTGCTACAATTCAATTTCTGCTCAAGCTGATAATATGCGAATATTCTAAAAACTGTATTAGAGTATTTTAAACGAGATTTTGAATAACTCTGGACATTCAAGAGAGTAAGTACCTAAATATAACCATACCAATTTCCTTTGGTATTCAAAATTTAAAAAAAAAATGTTTACGTTAAAGATAGAGTGATAAAATAGATGAACATAAAATGATTTTTGAAAAAACAGAATGGTTCAAAAAGGTGTGGCCATAGGAGACATGAATTTGGTAAATAGCACACCCTGTGTATATCAGATTTCTCAATTTCAAAGGGCTAACGGCCAATTTCATAATAGGGAATTAAAAGTTACTTTAGCTAAATAGACTTTAATTGAAGATCTAAACTTGCTTAGTTTTCATAACTTTATGCAAGTGTTCCATATGAGTTTGCCAAATGAACAAACTTCAAATTGCATTATCTTGAATTAAATAAATAATAAAAATAAAAATAAGCTTATTTTGTAGGGTTTTTTTATCCTCTTCAAGTTGTCTCAAGATATTCCTGTAGCCGAGCCTGTAGCTGCCTCAGCATTAACTATTTTTGTTGGTGATATTTTGGTTTATTGAAATTAATTTGAATTTGATATCCCAGCTCAGAATTGTGTTGCACTGCAAAACCCCAAACATGCTGTGTGCCAAAATCACATATATTGTCTAGGACCAAAAGTATTTAATAGTTTACCTCTGTCTATTAGGTCAAAACCATACTATGAATGCAAGGATGACATAAAGAAGTGGATTCTGGAAAATACCTAACTCATTGGAAAATAATTTTGTTTTTTGTTTATTTTAAAAAAAAAGTTTATTGTTTATTGTTGTTTTTGCTTCTCTCTTATTTTTTTTGTTGGTTTTTTAGGTTTGGTTTTTTGCTTCTCTATTGATTTTAGTTTAATTTTTTTGTTTGTTTTTCTTTCTTATTTTTTGATTAGGAGGTGGCGAGGGTGGTGGTTAAACTTTTCTCCACATATACCTCATTATGATAACATGGTTTTGTTAAGGGTATTGAATGCGCCGTTTAAAATATATTGTAACGCACGTCGAACTATAGGACTACCCAACAAGTTAATACTAATAAAGATGCGAGGTTCATCGCGATTATTGCATTGGGCTACTGTTGGGCCGGTTGGCACTGGATCCTTCATGATAGCGATTTAAAATTTATCGCAAAACAGGCGGAGGAAAGAGCCATAGGGTTTGCTGCGGGTATAACAGAGACAGGCAAAATGACAAGAAGAATTAATTTAATTTCTACAAAAAAACTAGATAATTTTTGGGATTCTGGTTTGTGCTATTGTATTGCTAACACACATAAGATTGGCGCTAATTAAAAAAGACACCATAAATTGATTAATTTTCTCGTTTTTTTCCAGTTTGAATTACATTTTTGTAATTTTTCGAGAACTCGTTTCTATTACCGGATTTCTAAAAAGATAGGGCCATTCCTCCCTATAATATAAATCGAATGCAAAAAAGAAATTTGATATAACTTCAACTGCTAAAAAGTTACGTTGAAATTAAGAACGCAATGCATTCCTTGTTTCATTCATCTCATTCCCACTAAGAAGTATTAATAGGGGAGGAAGAATACAATAATAGACTGCGTTAGGTGCTTCGCGCAGGAAAAAATATTTTGGCATTGAGGCGCATTCAATCCCCTTAAAGGGTGCACACACAGTATTCTAAATACCATAGTGCACCGAAAAATTGGCAGTAGTGAGGGAATTTATTTTAATCTTGTTTTACTTTAACTAGTTAAGATATATTCTTATTTATTATGTTAAATCAGTATTATTGTATTTACTAAAAATGTATTTACTACTGCAAATAAATAAATAAATAAATAAAAATAAATTAAACAGCATACATTAAACATTCCATGATGACAAAGATATCAAAGCTTATGCAAAAGGCACAGAAGCGGGCTTATGTGATCAACATAAAATTTATCACTGGGCTGTAGAAAACTAAAGAAAATTTCAAACCATCAAATTTCAAGGAAGGTGTTCGATTCATGTTTGGTGTGGTATCTTCAATAATATAATTTTGGGTCCAATATTTTTTTAAACCGGTTAACTAAATGGACAACAATATCTTATATTGCTTCACAACAAAATACTTTTTTTTTAGATGAATAACTTTTAGAAGAACAAGATGGAGCTCCTCCGCATGCCTTGCATGAATCATGATCTCATTCAATTTTTAAGCCAACACCATACTGAATGTATTGGACGTAATAGCGTAATTTTTTAGCCGCCCAATAACCCTGACCTCTAACTTTTGGATACATTTCTTTGGAGTCATCTAAAGAATCTGGCATACTAACAAAGAAACCAAAATATTGAAGAAGTGATGGAAAAAATAGTTACTGAAATAAATCAAATTAATCAGGAACATGACATATTATAACAGCAAGTTTTAGATAGGCTTTAAAGAGGATATCGTTGTTGTTTTGAAAACAACGGGGGTTACATAGAACACCTAAATTGAAAAATAAGGTATTCAATTTTTTTTTTTTTGGTCATGTTGAAGACTATTTTCTTCAAATTGTATTTACAGATATATTTCTTTGGAAATTTGCAATAAAATACATTCCAGTTGATTGTTTTGAATGTTTTCAAAAATACAGGGAAGGTCAGAAATAAGCCCTTGTGTAGACCTTGTTGTAAGGAATACCTTGTACAATCAATTAATACCTACTTACTATTAGTGAATTGGAATCTAATGGTAGGTAGGTACTGTGAAGATGTTTAAATTAAAACTAAAATTATACCACACCCTCGACCACAGCACAGATAAAAAACATAATCTCTTGAACTAGCTTATTTATTCATTCAATCTTATATATTTGTGTGGTAATCAATAAATTACAGTTTAACTTATAAATTATCTTTCTTTTTTAGGGGTTTGTTGGTCTCAATTATGGTACTTATATCTGTTGTTTTCTTTCTCTTTTGTTAGTTGCTTTATTTGGTTACTTCATGCAGATATTTACTTAAAGCTTAAGTCAAAATTTAGTCTTAGGTATGTTTGTAAGACAAATACATATATGAATTAATAAAATCAATCTACAATTGAGCGGGATCAGCTGTGTGGAATAAACCTAAAGTAGTTATGATATAATAAACACTTGGTTCAACCCTTGAGAATTCACTTACTTCAAGGGGTGTTTCACCCACTACATTTTGTACACCTATTGTATTTGACTGCAATAATTGCATCAAAGATGATAGTTGACTGCATTGACTTTTGATCAATATCTAACAAGATTGCAGGCTCAACTCGCAGCAACTGCTTACAATTTTTCGCGAGTGTATATGTATTATGACTGCATGCGACTGTATCATGACTGCACGAGTCCATGCATTTCGTTGACTGCAGGAGAATAGATGGACTGCAGAAGAATGTATAGACTGCATATACCTACATGAATGTATGAAATTTGTACACCTATACTGCATGAGTGAAACACCTCTCAGCTTGCTTGCATTTTAATCCTCTTCAAAAACTGATCTGGATAAGTCATGCCTTGTGAGGTGCTGTGGCAATGCAAATTTGAGGCTGCTCTATAGTTAGCTACAGCTGGTCTGATATAACTTCAAGACACGCCAGTATAGAGATAAAGGCTTGAATAATGCAGCCCTTTAGGCAGTAGCCACAGCACTACTGTACAAGACAATGCTGGCTGGGGCCTGGAATATCTATTCTAATTTCAAATCTAATTTTGAAGAATATGAAAAATTGCTTACGATAATTCAGACATTTCCTCAGTGCTTGTATTTGTGAATTTCACAAAAATTCAAAGGAAAATGCAAAAATATCCAATTAATATGGCGATAGACAACTAAATGCAAAATGCCAATGCCAAAAGTGCCAAAGCTCAAAATTTGAGGTTGGGTTGCTTACGACTGAGCAGTGTTGCCAGCCTTACTTTCGGAAGATCAAGTTCTGTTCCAACCGATTCCAGCCGACATGAGAACCGTTCCAGAACAGTAATTTCCAGTTGCCCACCCATTTTTCCATATTATGTTGAACGGAACGTTTATCCTACTTGACAATTGAATGATCATCGACTGGAAATTACCGTTCTATGGTTTATTTTTTTCCAAGATAGATTTTGGCATTGTCAACTTTGAAACATAAACAATGCCGCTAATGCCGCTTATTGGTGGCTACTGTTAAACTGATGTCAACCTGCAGAAACACCTCATTTTGCGATCAATCAGGGTCAAGCGTTATTGTTTATGTTTCAAAGTTTTCAATGTCAAAATCTATCTTGGGAAAAAATAAAGTGTAGATCAGTTCTCATGTCGGTTGGAATAGGGCTAAAAAAATATAGACTTTTTGCGGAAAAAGGACATGACAAACGAAACGAACACGGCTTGTATTAAAAAATGAAATGAGCGCAGCTTGTGGGTTGCAGTGTAGCCAAATTGTATTGTTGAAGAACAAATCAGTTGTTTTCTCGCATTCACTTTTTTGAAACTGGTTCAAAACAGGTTTGAAATAGTATATTCTCGCGATGAACCCATGACGTCACTCAAAATTGGTTCAAACTGCTCCGAAATACAATCCAATCCATGCTTTTGAAACATTTTCTCGCGCCATGAAGTTATGACGTCATTGGGAAACTGTTTCAAACTAGTTTTGAAAAATTTTCAAAACTTCGAAACGCGAGAAAAATAGGCTCGTACAGCATATTTTTTTTATTACATATTCTAAAAGAGCGTATTGAGTTTAGCAGTTGTGCAAAATTTCATAATTTTCCGAGCCCTTGTTCATATTTAAATAAATTATCAAAAAGCTCCAAATTGGAAAGTTTTGAAACACACGGTGACGTCACTGCATCTCTCACGTTGGTCGTGTGACGGCCTTTAGCCCGTCTTGACTCGAGAGATGACGTCATACAATCTCTAAGGCCCAGTTGTATAATCTTGGTTGAAAACAGAGTTCAGCTGAACTCGACTGGTACTTGAACTTCCCCATTTGAAATGCATTGCTGTCAAAAATGATAGAATTTGATTAATAGCTGGCAGCAATGTATTTTAAATGGGAAAGCTCAAGTACCAGTCGAGTTCAGTTGAACTTTGTTTTGAACTGAGATTGTACAACTGGGCCTAAGCGATGAATTTCTGAGGCATAATGTTTTATTATTCAAAGCCGCATAACTTTTTTAATATTTATCCAATTGCGCTGAATTGTTTTTTGTGTGCTATATGTGAGTAATACTCCATAAAAATATCAAAAAACGTGGTTAATGAAACCTCACTGAACGAGCCTATTACACGTTACAACGAAAAATGGAGCGATTAATTCTGAACTCGCCCCTGAATAGAACTACGACGTAAGCCCGTTCTAGTGCCATTTCGTGCAGAACAGTTCAAGTGCATCACACTCCAGAGCAGAAACTGGAAAAGTTCGCTTACCAGTGCGGATACCAAAATCGCCCTCCTATTCTATTGTCAATAATTATGTCAATATGCCAAATAGTCGACTTTGTTGTTGTTTTGTTTTTATTCAAATCATAAATTATTAGATGTTTAATTAATAATGTTTCTACCAATTAAAACACCACCAAAATAGTTTTAATTTATTGTTCAAGTTCAATTCAAACACATTAGATTCTTTTGTATTAGAATCACAGTGCATCGTGATGGAAAACCAACATAATTGTTACCCATTGTAAGTAACGGCAATTCAAACATGTCATCCAATCTAAATACTTAATAATTTGAGTAAAGTTAACGTAGGACACGTCCGCTTGACCTCGGACCCAATCGCTACACATTTTTTTTTGCGTAGGTACACCCCACGCCTTCCACATCCACACACTAACTCACTACCGAGTCGAAACGAGGCTGACCTAATGATCTCGCAGGAGAGAGATGGCAAAGTATCATATGACTCGACTGCACGTGATTTTTATTTATTGTTTTCACTGCTGGCATCGAATCAGACTTGACTCGTGCTGATTCAACCTCTACATGAATGTGAATAGTGCAGGGTCGATGGTATGGCTCTTTTCAATAAACTGTTTTCAGGACTTAAAATTGTACAACAAAATTGTCATGACGATGAACCTATCAGGTGTGTATTTAACTTAAGTTGACTTTTCTTTTTAAACGCACCTATGAATAATATACATAATATAAACATCAATAAATTTAATTTGTGTTTAGAAATTAAAATTATTACCAAATATTTCATTACATGGTTCGAATATTTGTAGATACTTAAAGACTTATCTTTAAGCTTTGCTATGTTGTGCAAGTTTCTTTTCTTTTGCTTAATTGGCTACCTAATAAGTATTAATGGGCCTGGTACAACATATTTGGATGATAAAGTTAACATAGTGTCATTCTGGTGATAATACAGTTCAGCAGCTTGCTTTACTTTTCCAAACTTTAATTAAAACAAAACTAGCTCTAATGGTTGAACCTTTAAAAGCATAGGTAGCTTTTTTCCTAAAATGCCAATGAATCAAACAATGAACACATTTTCTGATTATAGCATTTAGTATAGAATATTCCAGAATCTTCTTCTACAGAAATTGTTACAGAAAAGTTCAATCAAAAATAACATTTTGACATTAATTGATTTAGGTACCTATACTCTATTTTTTTTCCCAAAATAGATGTGGAAATAAGGAAACATAAACATGTTGCTGTATCCCTACAGGTGAGGTATCCTCTCGGGTATCCTTTTACAGGGTTGGAAACAGTTTTATCATGTATGTTGTACAATTGTAATAAAAAAAATATTACATTACTTAAACGTTCCATTAAATAATATATAAATCAAGAAATAGTTGTTGGACGAACCCAAGGAAAGCTGTTACAATATTTTCATGAGATTCAGCGTAAAACCCCTGTGAAACGATACCTTCGTTGACTGCTTACCTATACAAGGCATCAAGCAAAGCATTTTGCGACCAATATGCTGCATTGTTTATGTTTTCAACATTGCCAATGTGGTGTCTATCTTAGGAAAAAATACAGTATAATAAACAAATTTTTTTTCTCATCATAGGAACTTGAATCACTAATAATTATTGCTTAATTCTATGTATTTTCCATTGTTTTTTCAATTTAAAATTGAAATGATTTTTACAACTAAACTATTCAATATAAAAATAATAAGTATATTCCACTTGTCAACGTTTTTCTTGATATTTTCTAGGCTCTCTAAATTGGTATATTTTAAAATTTTTCCTAGATTTAAAAAAAAAAATTGATAAAACTTGACCAGGTTTATCCTTGATTTCATGCCAGTTACCTAAGTACTGACCTTTTTATGTTCTTGACAGTTTTTATCAAACTCGTGAGTTCTGATGGTGCAGGTCAATAATCATTGATAACAATTTTCTATTTATAAGAGAATCACATGCTTTCGCGTTTTATCTTTCAAAAATCTGAGTCACAAGATTAGGTCAAAGTGGCCCTCCAAGCCATTTGATAAGTTTCTAGTTAATTCCAGATTTCAAATTTTTGCATAATGATATTCCGAATTGATTGAGTAATCAATAATATAATTGATTTTCATGGGGAATGTGATTAGTTGGCAAAGAAGTAGCCTTATATTTCAAATCTTGATTTTGAAAATAATAATATCACATTTACCTACTTGTTCACGCCATTTTCAACGTCTTGAAGATAATGGGTAATTTTCTCGGTAATTTTGGTCCAAAACTCATCAACATAAACTTTCTTGTCTTGTTGTGTTCACACTTGACAGTATAACATTGACCCCAAATAATATCAATATTATCAATATAAGTGGATGCCACCAACAACTGGGCTAGTGGGAAAGCTCTTCATATTCGGTTTTATGTTGGCAAGTATGAAAATGCCAAATTATTATTTATATTAGCTGATTGTTATCTTAATATTAAGAAATCAAATGCTGTCAGTATATTTTATTTTTTCTTTATGACATAATCGTAACCGTTCTATGCATAAAGATATTCATAAGACGTAATAGGGTATCTTGTTTTTCTTTTTGTCCTTGTCCTTACCCAACTACATTTGTTTACTTGGTTAGTTATCAAAATTATTTTTAGCTTCAACTCACATGATTCTTTCAAAAATAAACATAAAATATAATCCAGGACACATACCTATTCGTTTTGTTGAGCGCTAATTTAAACAAATTACCTTAACTTAAAGAAATATTGAATATGCCTGTTGATAACTATCATGGCTTTTTTTAAAATATTTATTATTTGTTATTCAAATATTTACGTTGGCTTCCTGCTAATTAATTAGTATGGGTAATTTTGTTTGCATGTGACTTAATATCACATGATGTTTTTGTAAAAAATAATTAATTAATAACCTACGTTTACATATATATTAAAAGTAGCATTTTTTATATAATTATGCCTTCGTCAATGACACAGCAAAAAAAAAACTATACATATTATACTTTGAATGTTTACTAGTCGCTTGGGTTTATTTAGTAAAACTATAATAATTGGGATAAAATTGTTTTTCTCTGTAATGAATAATATTGTTTCAAAGTATAATAAACAACACAAATTGTTTATTAATTCGTTTTTTTTTTGATGAAATATATATAATTATCGGTTTATAACGTTCTGCGTCTTCCGATTCCCGATCTCCAACCATCTCTGTCAATCCAGGCATCCTCTTCTAAGACTCTATCTTTCATTTCCTCGTCTACACTTCTCCAGCTTCTTCTTGGTCTGCCGCGTCTTCTTCTTCCCCCTGGCTTCCACTCAATTATTTGCTTGGGTCTTCTTGTATCTGCCATTCTTTGTACATGTCCGAACCAAATCAGCTGTTTGTCCTTTATATCATCTACTATTGTGTGTTTTACGTCCATAATCTCTCTAATTCTCAGATTTGTTATCCTTTCTATTTTTGACTTGCCTGCCGATCTCCTCCAAAAGCCCATTTTAGTTGCTTCCAGTATTTTTGCGGTTCTGATCTTTAGTGGCCAGACTTCTGAACTATACGTGACTATGCTTTTGACTATGGTGTATATTCTCGTTTTGTTAGTTTTGTTGATATTTTGATCCCACAGTACACCATTTAGTAGGGATATTGCCTTGCGTCCTTGTATATTCCGATCTTTAATTGCTTCGTCTAGGGTTCCCTCATGTGAGATTTTCATGCCCAAATATTTGTATTCAGTACATTATTTTATTTCTTGTCCGTTATTCAATTTCAGAGTTCGTTGTTCACCTCCTATAGTCATATATTCTGTTTTCGTAAGAGTTACTTCCAAACCCCATTTCTCGTATTCCTCTATCAATTTTTGTGTCATGTACTCTAGGTAATCATAGTCCTGTGCAATTAATACTCGATCATCTGCAAAGCTTAAAGTATATAAATTGTATTCATCGAGCGGTATTCCCATGTGTCTGCATTTGTTTTTCCACCCCTTAAGCGCTTGTTCTAAGTATATTTTAAAAACTGATGGTGATATGCAGCATCCTTGTTTAAGTCCTTTAGTTGCTATAAAGCCTTACTGATTATGTTTCCCTGTTTAATCTTGTTCTTTGCATCACTATAGAGCGTTTTTACTGCCTTTATTAGTTCTAAGTTGATATTGGTCTTTTCCAGTGCTTCCCAAAGCCTTTTCAGCAGTACAGCGTCATATGGTTTCTTTAGACCTACAAAAAGTAAATGGAGTTCTTGGTAATACGCTAGTTTCTTTTCCATTACCTGGGCCAAACTGAATAAATGGTCTACAGTTGATCTTCCTGCTCTAAAACCGGCCTGTTCTTCTGCCTCGCTATCTCTGTACTCGTTCTCTATTCTGGCTTTTATAAGTTTTCCATACACTCTGCTCAGCGTATTTGTTACTGCAATTCCTTGGTGGTTCTAGCATTTGTTTCTGTCCTTTCTTATATATTGTTGTTGAATAGCTTATTTTCCACTCTTCCGGTACTTCATGTTTATCTATGCATGTTTGAAATAGTTTTGTTAAATGTTTGTAGAGTTTATTGGTCCCACACTTGTATCCAGTTCTCCATATATTTCTCCTGGGCCTGGTGCCCTACCATTTTTCAAGAAGCCGCAGTTTTCAACTTCGTTTTGGATGAAATAATTATTGCTATTTGCTAATAAACTGGAAATTGTACCTGCATGATATTTAATGTCTATCAACTTAGCGAGACAACTTCGGAAAATCGATTTTCCGTTATGCCAAGAATTTGCCGCTTTTTTGCCGCTAATTAAATGTGGAATTAAAAAATTTGCCGCTCTTTTGGTTTTTTCTTAATTACGTGTTTTGCTAACTTGACGTCAAGATAGCGAGACAACATCACTAAATATGTCAGCAGTAAAAAATTAGGTAGATGAAAATTTGCCGTTTTTTTGCCGCTAACTAGTTGTGTAAACCAAAAATTTGCCGGTTCTTTTTTTTGCATAAATAATCAAGTTTGAAAAAAATAAATCATTTGTTTCGCTAACTTGACGTCAAGTTAGCGAGACATTATCACTAAAAATGTCGGTAGTGAAAAATTGAATGAATGGAAATTTGCCGTTTTTTTGCCGCTAATTATTTGTGAAAACCAAAAATTTGTTGCTTCTTTTTTTCACAAAAAATCAACTTTGAAAAAAAAATCATGTGTTTCGCTAACTTGACGTCAAGTTAGCGAGACAATATCACTAAAAATGTCGGTAGTGATAAGTTGAGTGAATGGGAATTTGCCGTTTTTCTGCCGCTAATTAGATGTGGAAACTAAAAATTTGCCGCTATCTTTCTTTTCATAAGAAAATCGTGTTCGAAAATAAAATAATGTTTTGCTAATTTAACGTAAAGTTAGCGAGATCACTAAAAATGTCGGTAGTGATAAATTGAGTGAGTGGTAAATATCGCGTTTGAAAAAAAATATCATTGTTCAATTGACATCAAGTGAGCAAAACAGTATCAATAAAAATGTCGGTAGAGAAAAATTGAGTGGTAGAGACAAGTTTTGGAAATTTGCCGCTTTTTGCCGCTAATTAAATGTGAAAACCCAAAAATCTGCCGCTCTTTTTCCGCATGAAAAAATCGTGTTTGAGAAAAACTTGTGTTTCGCAAGCTTGCCGTTAAGTTAGACCGACATCAACACAAAAAGCGAAGGGCAGTATAAAATTAGATGAGTCAAAGGGTGTTCCCTTATAAATGATCTCCCACCCTTGATTTTTATGCAGCCTGTAAGTATATTTTAATTAGTGAAACTCAACATTTGTTGGAACAAATATTTATTTCTAAATTTTTTGAGAATAGTTTTACAATTTTTTTTTCTTTAGTTTAGGAAAACTCTATTGGAGGCCTTATATAGGTTTCAAAAATCAGAAAGCGAAATATCGTGTGCTCATTTATACAGAAAATAAAATAAAATTAGAAATAAAATTAAATTGGGATAAAATGGAAATTATCGATAATTTTTGGCAAATTTTCCCAAATGCATTTTTAGTTGAAAAAAAGCACGAGGGACGAGTGCTTTTTCCAGTTAAAAATGCATGAGAGCAAATTTCTCAAAAATTATAGATATATTTCCATTGCTCGAGTTGTATTTTATGAGAGAATTTCATGAATCAAAAATTTAAATTTTTAGTATATCCTCGTAAGTATAAAATGTCAGCAATCAGAAAAAATGTCAAATGCCACCCGTTAGTAAGCAATTGTCCAATCCGATAATCCTGCACTACACCTTTTCCATATGTATTTCAGAGACCGTCAGTTTAGTTTCAGAAAGCGTCAATTGCAATTTAGACTAGTGAATTGTATTTCGGAAAGAGTCAATTGTATTTCAGACTGGTATATTTTATTTCAGTAATCGTCAAATGTATTTCAGATAAGTTAATTTTATTTCGGAAAGCGTCAATTGTATTTTAGATTCGTTGATTGTATTTCAGAAAGCGTGAATTATATTTTAGAATTTGTCAGATGTAGTTCAGAAATCATCAGTTGTATTTCAGATAATAATATTATAAGAACAGATTATCCCAAATCAACACAAGCAAGGTGTATAGGTGAACCATCATAAATTTCATTTAATACACTACATTGATAACATCTGAAATACATCTGACAAATTCTGAAATACAATTTACAATTTCTGATTTACAAATAAATAATCTGAAACACAAATGACGTTTTCTGAAATACAAGTGACCAAAATGAAATACAAATTACTTTTTCTGAAATACAACTGACCAAACTAGAATACAAATGACGTTTTCTGAACTACAACTGACACAGTTGAAATACAAATAACACTTTCTGAAATTAAACTTACACAACTGGAATACAACTGACGCATTCTGAACTAGAATTGATGAATCTGAAATACAAGTGATACATTCTGAAATACTTATGGAAAAGGTGTAGTACAAATTATCACGTAATCGTAATCTGATTGGTTGAAATCAACAATTAAAAAATGCCAGTTTATGCATGGGATCTGTGTCATTTGCGCGACAACCGTTTGCGCGACAACCGTTTGCGCGAGGGAGAAAAGCGCGATACGAAAAGCGCGAGGGATAAAATCACGACGGAACAAAAACGCGACAGGACAAGTGCGCGATGGACAAAAACGCGACTGGATAGAAGCGCGAGGAACAAAAGCGCGAGGGACAAAAGCGCACGGCTGCGCAAAAACGCGACTGGATAAAAGCGCTAGAAGCAAAAGCGCGAGGGGACAAAAGCGCGACAGAACAAAATCGCGACTGGATAAAGCGCGATTGGCCAAGAACGTGAAGTGCCTTACTACGAGAACTGGACATCGTTTTCCAAAATACAAGATATTTTCGGTGGCTCCGGTTCAAAAGAACGATATTTAAAATAGCAACATCAAAAAGGCGACATATTGTTAAAGCGATATATCAAAATAGCGACATTTGGAACAGCGCTATTCAAAATAGCGACATCTAAAAAAAACAGCAACATATCAAAAGAGCGACATATGTAAAGAACGAGATTTAGAACAGTGAAAAATTAAAAGAGCGACATTTACAACGACGACCTCTAAGCAAAAGAGGGAAACATCAAATTGTTCCAATATCAAAATTATGTAGACTTACTCAAACTAACCCAAACTAACCCGTCCGTCTAGGGCAATCTCGTCCTCATGAGTTAGCATTTTATTTAAAAAGCACTGCGCTCTCAAGAGACCCTGAGCAATCAATCAGTGAATTAACTTTGTTTTTTTAAATAAAATGCTTACGAGGACTAGATCGTACTAGGTGGACGGGTTATTTTGGGTTAGTTTGAGTAAGTCTGTATTGCGACATCAATTTGAACCAATAATAATAAAGCAAATACAGACTTGCTCAAACTAACCCAAAATAACCCGTCCGCCTAGTGCGATCTAGTACTCATAAGTTAGCATTTTATCCAAAAAAACAGTCAATTTATTTATAGCGTAGGGTCCCTTGACCGCGCCTGGTTTTTCAAATAAAATTCTATTTAACGAAGACTAGATCGCACTAGGGGAACAGGTTAGTATGGGTTAGTTTGAGTAAGGCTGCATTTTTCTGAATTTTATTGATACAATTTGATGTGTCCCTCTTTTGCTTACAGTCCTCGTAGATAGTTAGATACTTCGCGTTGTTGTCCAATCGTGCTTTACTACAGTCGCGTTTTTGTTCCGTCGCGCTTTTTCTCCCGCGTTTTTGTCCCTCGCGCTTTTGTTTCTCACGCTTTTCTCGCTCGCGCCTTTGTTTCTCGCGCTTTTATGCAGTCGAGTTTTTGTTCCGTCGCGCTTTTGTCCCTCGCGCTTTTAGTATGGCGCTTTTCTCCCTCGCGCAAACGACTGTCGCGCAAATGACACAGAGCCAAGTTTATGGTTCGAATACCAGTTTTGACAGATGAATGAAATTTTCTACCGACATTTTTATTGATACTGTTTACTGTTTTGCTAACTTGATGTCAAGTTAGCGAAATACATGATATTTTTTTCAAACGCGATATTTTCTTGTAGAAAAAGAGATAATTAGCGGCAAATTTCCACTCACTCAATTCATCACTACCGACATTTTTAGTGATCTCGATAACTTCACGTTAAATTAGGAAAACACTATTTTATTTTCGAACACGATTTTCTTATGAAAAGAAAGGTAGCGGCAAATTTTTAGTTTTCACATCTAATTAGCGGCAAAAAAACTGCAAATTTCCATTCACTCAACTCATCACTACCGACATTTTTAGTGATATTGTCTCGCTAACTTGAGCGAAACACATGATTTTTTTTCCAACTTGATTTTTTGTAAAAAAAAGCGGCAAATTTTTGGTTTTCACAACTAATTAGCGGCAAAAAAACGGCAAATTCCCATTCACTCAATTTTTCATTACCGACATTTTTGGTGATAATGTCTCGCTAACTTGACGTCAAGTTAGCGAAACAAATGATTTTTTTTCAAACTTTATTTTTTATGAAAAAAAAAAATAACCGGCAAATTTTTGATTTTCACAACTAATTAGCGGCAAAAAAACGGCAAATTTTCACGTACCTAGTTTTTTAGTGCTGACATATTTAGTGATGTTGTCTCGCTATCTTGACGTCAAGTTAGCAAAACACGTAATTAAGAAAAAAACCAAAAGAGCGGCAAATTTTTTAATTCCACATTTAATTAGCGGCAAAAAAGCGGCAAATTCTTGGCATAATGGAAAATCGATTTTTCGAAGTTGTCTCGCTAAGTTGATAGACATTGATATTTATATTGAAGAGGACTTAATATTGGAAAGTTATTTTGTGATAAAGAACAGTTATAAAAAATGTTTAAACAGTCATAAACAGTTGCCAGATCCATATAGTCCCATCATTATAAATAAACAAATAATTTACGATTCTTCCCTTGTTAAAAAAAGCTTCTGCATTATTAGGAATGTTTTTGAGACTGTTGCAGTACCAGATCTCCAGAAAACCTGAAGATACGGTTCAGTCAAAGATAATTATCTAGTCCAAGCCTTATGCTGTCCTAATTTTTTTGATACTGGATACTGCCAAGAACCCGAACAAGAACCTAAAATTAATTTTGCTAACAATTCTGGAAGCTGTTGATTTAAAATCGATAGTTGATCTTGAGAGGTTTTTTTCTCAAATTTAATCTTTGAAAACTTCTAATAATAAATGGATGGTAATGTACATACAAATAATTTTTGTAGATATAGTAATATTGTCAAAAATTGGCCTTTGGGGAACTATTAACCTTATCAGATTCATTTGGGGATTTTTACTATCCGGAAATAAACTGGCCGACTCTGAGCTTGTCATCTTAATCCTTCCAAGCCAGCGACTTTCTTAATGGGTACAAGGAAAGTCGAAAATTGCATATTGCTGCATATCAGTCCAAACAACCCAAATAGTCAATACACCCTCTTTGGAAAAGCCCTCAAAGAGGTCGACCACCAAAAGGACCTTGGAGTAGTTGTCACAAAAGATCCTAAATGAGAAAGCCACATCGTGGGAAGAGTAATGTGTACCACGAATACCAACCGAACTGAAGGAACTTCCGTATGAAAGCTACCCACTCTAAGAGAACGCCAGCAAAGAGGCGACTTGATGCAGACCCACAAAATAATGTCTGGATACTATAGTGTCCAACTAAATATCTTTGTAACGAGAGGCGAAACGATGCTTAGAGGACACTCCAAAAAACTCTCAAAAGAAAGAGAACCTCCTTACCAACCGGTTAGTATATGTATGGTACACACTCAGCCCTGACACTGTGGATGCCTTATCCTTGAACACTTTCAAAAACAGACTGGATAGAGACCTTACACATGTGAATCGTGAATATGTACATTATTAAGTTTGATTGTTATGATTACAAAGTGGCAGTTTTTATTCTTTCCGCCTACTGTCAGACTAATAATAATTAATAATAACAATAAATCATGTGGACTTATGCAATAAACAAAAAGTCAACACTCCAAATCAGTGGCGCAGCCAGACATGTTGTCTGAGGGGGCCAAGCAGAAAAAATTATAGGAATATACACAGACCCATTATCCTTTAAAGGGGGTGTAAACCAAAAATCAAAATTTCTGTGTAACAAATTCTAAGAATGATATTTCAAGCCGAACCATTCTATGTCTAAAGTTTTTCGAAATACATATTCACAAAACAACCGTTGAAGAGTGATGTCACTGTTTAATATTTTATTGTAAAATGTGTTGACCACTACCTGCAGGTTGGTGGCATATACCAATAAATCATTGAACCAGTATCGTATGGAGTTGAAGATAAAGAGTCACAACCACTCGGATAGCGTAGACTCAGACTCTGATGAAATCCTGCGACTCTCACTTAAACACTGGTTGACTGAAATAGGTGAAACATGGCTCCACGCGGTTGTTATGTCATGTCTATGAAGTCTGTTTTGTTGCAAACTATAAAGACAGATATCTTTTGATAAAAATCCAGCAGAGAGGCGAGATTTTCGATGTTGTTCTTGGATTTTTTTTACATATTTTAGCTTTGTTCCAACACAGCAGAAAACCGTACAATGTACCATTACGATTCTGCGCAAAACCTAAAATTTGTGCGTAGAATTTAAAATTCTTATACTGAGTGGCTTCGAAACCGTTCATGAATCATGGGACGGTTTTTCGGCGTGTTGGAACAGATCTATCATAAACCAAAAATACGTTTTTGGTACACCCCTTAAGCTTTTTATGATATGAGCAGTTTAGAGCTTTTGTCTACTCCATTGTTTTTCTCTAAAGCCTTGGGGGGCGGACCGCCCCTGCTCCAAATTTGATGAACCAGTAAGTTCGTAAACTGATATCGCACAAAGTTCATAAGACGCCACTTTATTATTTGCCAGAAGTAATTTTAATAATAAACAAGTAAAGGTTGGGTATTACTGCGTTTCTTCTGATAAGATTATTATTGGATTTAGTATAAAAAATTATTTTCTTCAATGAAATACTGCAGTGGAAGATCGTATTGTGCAAACATAACAACTTGGAGAGAAGAATTTTTCAACTGTTTTGAAAGAGTAATTTTCTTATAATTACTTGTGTGTCGTTAAATGTGTTACTTATTTTTGCTGAAATTTTGTGAATATTATAATGTGGTAAGAAACTTCACGGATTTACAGTTGCTCAAAATCTAAAGCTTGTGAATATTGTGTAATTCCCCCCCTTTTGTTGACTTAACATTTGAGGCGAATTTCTTTTACTTCTATCAACTTTGCCTCAAATCATTGGAATAATTTCACTAATTTTGATTCACAAACATCACATTTCAATAATGTAGACCGAAATTGTCTGTAATACACTCTTCATAGAACATAATTATTTTTTTCAGTCATAGAGTATCATCATTTGGTGTTGAACAAGTACGACTGGTACTTTTCAGAGAGTGCGATTTTAGAGGCCGTAAACTCCTATTCGATTCTAATGCTACCGCAAAGATTCAGCTGGAAAAAGCGGAGACGGATACAAAGTTCGTCGAAGTTTGTAACGGATATGGGTATTTAGTGGTGAGGATCTTTATTATGCTAGATTTTTTTTAATTAATCCAGTTTAAAAATTATAGGTTGCCAAAAAAAATGCTGACTACGAGCAACTATCTGAAATGGTTTTTGGATCAGTTGCAATGAGTTTTCGTGGTACTTTTTTAAAAATTCATAGTCTCAAGGAGCCTAATCGAATCATGTTTACTCAGGTGAGTTAAAATTAATGCTAAACAAACCTTTTATGAATAAAAAATCTGATAAATTTAGGTCTTTCCAAGTCCTCATAGTAAACGCCCTAAAACTTCATCAACATCAAGCATTCAGTCTCATTCATCCACACAAAGCAACTTTGAACATTCCATTAAACTAGATGATTCTGGAAGAAATAGTGCTTTTTCCACTAGCGACAGATTGTCTGATAGAAGTACAGCTTCGGATACTGTTTTAGGTAAGAATAACTTATAATATATATGATAACTATTAGTCCAGAAGGGCTTCTGACAACAAATTCTAGCCTTCAGAGGTGATAAAAATGAAAAACAAGTCAAAAACGGTAATTGTGGCTTCACTTGTTTTCCATTTCTGCTCTACTTTGGATTGCCTACTCAGTACATTTGATTCTTCAAAGCTAGAATTAGGAATTAGGCGATAATTGGCTATTTATAGAAATTTTGAATAATTATTATCAAATTTAATATTGTTGTCACTGATAACAAAACAATAGTTTCTGATACAAAATAAGTTCTGGGACTCAATGTATTTTTAGGAGCATGTCTTTTTTGCATAAATTGTGTTCTCAAATCTATTACAAATTCAAAATTAAATTTGCAATCGGATAAACAGACATAAACTATTTATAAGAAAAGACCTTGAAAAGACTTTGGCTTGGCCTTTTTATAGATTAACGACATTAGAAAATAAGAATTAGGTATTGTATATTATTATTATATACAGAGGGGCTAGAATTATTCTTTCAATTTAATCTCGTACTAAAAGTTTGTAACTGTAAGGGATTAAAAGACAATTAAAGTCCAGTGATATCTTTGTATATATATAGAATAGAAAACTATTTTTAATGATTCAACATTTGATAATACCAATTGATCCAGCATATGATGATTCAAATCAATCTCAAATTAATTGATTTGAGTTTCATTCCCAAGGGAAATAAACTATTACCGATGAAATCAATTCATGTATTTTGCTTCCTTGGGAGTGAAGGATCCGATTAATCCCTTGGAAATAAAAGTTAAATTTCCACTTTATCCTTATTGTTTGTGAGGATTAAAATGCAAAATTTATTCTCAAAATTACAGTGCAGTTATTTTACTTAGATAACTTATTGTAATACAAAGGTGAAAATAAAATTATTAGAAATTTGTGCTGCTTTGGATGTGTGTGCGTTTGAATGACGTTTAGAATTATGTATTAGTATCGTAACCAGAATAATTCTTAATTTTGTGACGTCTTTAATAAAAAATTCATAAAAGTTGGCAGTAACACAAAATTAAAATTTAATAACATAATACATATCTACTTTTGTTTGGGGTACCTTTTCTTGTCAACAAAATCTTATCCATCCAAATGAATTTTCAACTTAAATAATTATTTGCAACTTTAGGAAGAACCTAGTTATTTCTGTTAAACTTCTCACAAAATAAAATATAATAATGTTAGAAGTTAAATTAATAATAGTTTGGCACAAGAATCCAATATTACATAAAGTATTTTCACGTGAGTCTCCAAAAAGATATATATGTAACACAAAACATTGAATTTCAAAACATATTATTCAGCAAACAAGACATTAATTAATAATTTTATCCCGGTGTAGGCGTATTTACTATAATTCACTGAGGACTACATTCCCCACTATTTAACGGAATGTATTTTCTTAGATAACTAACTTATTCATGCTCACATGAAAAGGTTGGCTCTTCGCCATCGGACACCTGTTGCCTTTGAGCACGTATGCACTTTTAGCGCAAATTATTCACAAACAATTCTTATTATATGTAGGTATTTATTTTTGTTAAGTGATTTAATATTTGCGGATGTTATTGACCCTATTTTCTCGTCCACCTTAGTTTATCGAAGGCGTCAAAGCATTCCTCTAGACGTTCCCGGGAGGGTTTCCAGCGGCTCAAAAAACAGTTTAGTGGTCGATTCTGGATGTGCTGACCAGTCATTTTCAAGTTTAAGTACTGGGCCTTTGAATTTTCCTACATGGGAATCTACATTTTCCAATAAAGGTAGGAGTTTAAATCAATTTTAATAATATTATAGCTACTAAAACACTACACAGAATTTCTATGAGCTTCCTTTTTCCATATGGAGAGTTATGAAACAATTTTCATTGTCAGTCAATTAAAGTTCGAAGTTTACAGTTCAAGAAACGACTCGAGAATTGATTTTTAGTTCAATATACCTAAATTGCAGTTTGACTAACAGCCAATGAAAATAGATTATTGGATTAGATCTTTGCAATGAAAACTGTTGAAAATCAAATTTACTTACCTACTAAACCTCAAACTTTAAGTTTTTTTAATAATGTTTCTCTTTGAAAAATATATACGTGTTAGTTTCTAATTAGCAAAATTTCTTAAATTTGTTTCTAGATCTTTCGGCTATTTCCTTTTCATCAAGTGGTATTTTTAGAAGACTACTCAGGAGTTCTACTAGATCCTTACAGGGTAGTTCTACATCATTGCCAAATTCCTCTGAGGGTATTCACAAAAGTCACCATCAGAAAACAAGTAAATTGGGGTTGACAATTAGCATAGAATTGCCTTCGGGAAAAGAAAAGTAAGTTAGATTATTTTGAATTAAAATTTTTGGCACCTGTTAAGAGTAATTTTTCGCAAGATTGTCGAAAAACGTGTTTTTCAAATGAAAATGATGATTACAACGTATTTTGGCAAATCATTATCTTTCTAAATTGAGGGCAATTTTTCTTATGAAAAATTGTTTTCATCAAAATAACTGCAATCTTCAAATGAGAAATGTTTATTTATTTCAGATTTCTAACCCAATTTCTAATGGAACACATTGCCTTAATTGAATCCTTGATATGGCGCACCCATCATTCAGTGACTTTAGCCTACCATCGCCCATCCTCTTTTATTTCGTTCATGATGGAAGTGGCCCAGAGTACTGCCGAATGGTTAGTGAATTTATTAAACGCCCCAGGTTTGATGACAAACTTGTGGCAACGTCTCTCTTGCAACTGTGATACTAGTGTTAATGCATTTATATCTCATTTAAGTGACAATAGTGCCAATTTGTGCCGGTCGTTTCAAAACCAAACCAGTGATACTAGCAGGGATCGTAGTTTATTTCTGGGCTCTTTTAGTGGCCCACCAGTGTCGAGTACCATTGACATAATGGGATTTAATTTTAGTAAATTTTTAAAGACTGATTCAAATAAGGATGTTGTTAAAAAAACTGCGGAAAATAGTGATTTTGTTGGTGATGGATTTTTGAAGCAATTTTGTGAGCTGGTGGAGGCGTTTGATGTTAAAGATACCAACTTGTAAGTATTTTAGAACCTAGAACAGATTTAAAAATGTAGAACAAGAATCTACGCAACCATTCATAATTAACCTAAACGTTCGATGAGTGATAATAATTGTAATTTGCCTAAAATCTTGATTGTTGGTTTGGGTTAGTTTTGTATCAATTTCAAGCAGTAGTTTCAAATGGGAGTTAGTAACCCCATTTACTGTATTGCATTTTCATTTGAAATACTGCTCAGAAAACCTATAAACCCTAGAGCCAAATCCTTAGGTATAAACCGTACGAAATAGCAAATTAAATGCCCTTAATATCTGAGCATTAAAAAAAAAAAACAATTATTTCTCTTCTCAAATTGTAATATACTATTACCGTTCCATGATGGTATTTTATCTCCAGTTTTGGAGGACTGGTTATTTCCCGATTGTAGGAAGGTTAAGTTATGCCTTCTCCAGAATGTAATCTAAATTATGGAAATCAAACATCTGGGAGGGACTAAAATTCTACAGAATCTAAATATTTTTCTTATTAAAGATTTGTTGAGTAATATGCATTTCAAAACTTACCACCCCTATTATCTCGGAGTTGAAAAATTTTCGAAAAAATCCCTAAAACCTGTCAACCATAATTTTAAGGGGGCTTGTATGCAAAATTCAACTGCCCTAGAAAATCCAAAATGGGAAGAGGGTGGTAACTTTTAAAATGAACACGCTGTATTATGCTCCAACTTCCACTTTGTTGAGATAATTTTATTTATTTATTTATTTATTTATTTATTTATTTACGGGCAAGACCCATTAAAAAAAAAAACAACAAGAAACATTAAGTACCTTACAACTAAATAAACATAGGCCAGTAATACTTGGCGTAGTGACAGGATAAAAATACATATAAATTATTAACAGTAAAACATTAAATCAGTTATAGGTATAAGAAAATAGAGGACAAACATAAATAATGACTGATCAAGATGACTAGAAATTCTTAGCTATCGAACTTGGCATCACAAACAAACAAGGAGAATTACATTAGAGAGTTAAATTTTAAAATTTAATATATATTTTTTTGCTTTCAGTTTCATCAGCACACTCCTAACTGCAGTCCTCACCCATCATCTCGGCTGGGTAGCAACCGTTTTTCCCCCATCCCCACTAGAAACTGAATATTATAATAAAAACTTCAAACAGCCTTATAACGCTCTCTGGAGCCAATTAACAGATTTATACGGAGCTATAGGTCACCCTGTAAAAACTGCTCAGACTGTGATAACTGGAAGTAACAAAATCAACGTCTCTAAACTATTAAGCGCTCTTACCTATTTTATAAGATTCAGCAATGTGGAGCGAAAGCAATTTTACAGGCCTTACGTACAAGGAGAGAATAAGACAGCAGAGTTACTATGTATTAAAAGTAATTCAATATCAAAGCAAAATTATAAGAAATATGAGGATCATTTAAAAGAGTTGTTAGTGCCCGAGTCGCCTAAACCTGGATGTAGTAGTGAGGAAAAACCTTCTTGTAGTCAAATGAAAGAAGTTTTGATCCTACAAGCAGCTAAAGGGTTGAGTAAAATTAAATCAAGTGGTGGTTTAGCTGGATTGATACCAGAAAACCCAAAGTTATCAAAAGTAGCTTCTAATTTAGGTAATATTTCAGTTGAAGCGGATTGTGATGAAAATCAAAATAAAAAATCTTTAGCTAAATCGATTAAATTTAATAATTTGACATTGTTAGAACAAAAGACTGAAAATGTTGAAAATAATAATAATTGTGAAAATAATAAATCAAAAAACGTAATATTCGTTTTGGGTGAAGATGAAACATTAGTTGGATTCAAAAAGGATGAAGATATTGCCCCAACAAAGATGGATATTAAAGTGGGATCTGGAGCCAAAAGAAAGGTTTCTTTAGCCAAAAGACCTTCATCTTTGAACTTATCAAAAACCAGTTATGAACTTTTTAGTGAAAATCAATCAGAATCTATTTGCCCGTATATGCATCCTTCGTCTTCATACGAATCTCTTTGTATAGATCCAAGTGAGAAACCTTCCAAAAATTCGAATATTAGAGCTCAAAGTGAACCACCCGAAATACGAAAAGTAGCACCATACTCTCGAGTGAAATTCAATTTGCAACAATACCCTCAAGTCGTTAGAAACTACATGAAAAGCA
Organism: Ceutorhynchus assimilis; assembly: GCA_917834065.1. NCBI lineage: Eukaryota > Metazoa > Arthropoda > Insecta > Coleoptera > Curculionidae > Ceutorhynchus > Ceutorhynchus assimilis. The sequence continues at coordinate 13,486,701 of OU892280.1, read as the reverse complement.
AAAATATCGAATTAGAAGGTTTGAGTTTAGGCGAAAAAGTTTTTGATAAGTTTGCCACAGTGCAAAACAATATTAAACTGGATTTGTCTGGATATGAAACTGACGGGGAAGAAGTGGAAGCTTTGCAGACTCCTTCGAATGCTTCAGAATTGGAATTTAGTCCAGATATGGGAACGGATGAGGTGAGGGATTCAAGGGAAGCATCTCCAGTTGGATTGGAGAAGCTTATGAAGATAGTCGATATTCCCATGCCAAAGTAAGTATAGTGGCAAATTTAATGTTTCTAATATAGAAATGGAAAATATACAGTAATCATATAACATTACATTAGTAATTGTTAAGAAAATCTTGCACTTTTCCAGGTCTATGATTAGTGATAATCAAGAATCCTCAATGCCATACACCTCAACAGTAATCAAAGGAATTGTGGACACGTTTATTCCCGATATGGCACTACAGGGGGTTGTAAGCTCCAAGCAACAATGGTATTCGGAGTTGAAAAGTAATCTGGCAATGAATGCTCAACATTCCTTATTGGATCAACCTGTTGATGAAGCATTAGCCATTGTGGCTAATACGGATACATGGTAATTACAGAACTCTAATATTTTGAAATGTTGTAACATACAGTAATTTTGAGAGAGAAAGCAAATTGGACAAAAACTGTTTTTTCCACAACTGATAATCGGACAGGTCCTTTCTATGCCTAGTCCTACGTCTGAATTGATTTTTACGTTGTTAGTGATTTTTTTGTAACTTTTTAGTAGATAAGCTCTGTTCCAACAGTTCCAGAACCAGTAATTTCCAGTTGCCCACCTATTTTTCAATAAGTTGAACGTTTATCCCACTTGACAAATGAATTGATCGACTGGAAATTACCGTTCTCGTGTCGGTTGGAACAGAGCTTTTTGTATAGAGAGTGCAGGCATTCGGAAAGCTATTAACTAAGTCTGAAAATCTTTTTTTCTTATAGGGAAGTACAAGTTTTATCTAGTCACACATACGTCATCGACAAAGGAACCAATGGCGTTAGAGCTGGGATGTCCCAATTGGTCGCAAACATGTTGGAATCTCTATTACAAATGTGGAAATTGAACATTCCTACTCAATATGTAAGCTAAAAGTTAATTAATATTGAAACAGATTTTACTGAAAATGTTTTTAGTGTATGTTACATATTGAACAAAGACTTCAAGAACTTTGCGTGCGCTCCAAAGCGTTAGCGGAAATGCTTCTATCCAGTGAGTTTTGTAGCATAGAAATGCTCACTTCGACTCTTCGGATTGAAGTAAACGACGTTCCGCTTCTTATGGCGGTGGCTTCCACTCATTCACCAGAAGTTACTCAGAAATATGGACTAAGTTTTCATTAATAATATTTTTTATCCTGAATAATTATTAATAATTGTTGATTATCTAACTTTTAAGCGCAAATTTTTTACCAAATGCTTGTGAATTATTAGTTTAAAACTTAATTAGGTACTGAATAGCTACTTACGTAAGGTTGTATAGGTGAATTTTTAGTTAGTTTTTTTTTTTTTTTTTTTGTTGTGATAACGTGATATTTTTCCTTATATCTGATTCCTATAATTATTATTTGTTTTGTTTATTTTATATATTTTATTGGTTAAACTAACATTAGGTGACATAATTCAACAATTTTTGTTGTGGAGTTTATAAGTTGTTCCAATTATTTTAATACTGTTTATCTTTTTTTATATTCCGACAATAAAATATGGTTTTGAAAAACACAGGTTTATTTTTCTGAGTGATTTATTATTGTTCTATATCAAAGTTTTGTGATTGGTTTCTTGCGAGAAGATGTAGTAAGTTAGAAGAATAGTCTAAAATACAAAATTTCCAAATAAGGACACATCCGCTCGGCATCAGAGCATTGTGCCTTAGCTTTTGCGGTTACATACATAGTATTTTTTTCCAAATAGAGAGGTTTTTTTCACCAAAGTCCATAACAAATACGATTTTTCTCGATTGAATAGGTTTTGGCAATAAATTATTATCATTTAAGAAACAGCAGGAGGTAAAACTGATGGAGCTACTGTATACTGTCGATTCGGAAGTTGTGTTGTGTTCAATGGATTATACAGGATAATGAGCCAGTCTGTTCGATAATAAACCGAGGTCGCCATCCAGTCTATTCTTGAATGAGTTGGTATTGGGTGCTGCGACTGTTTCTTCGTTCAACGAACGTATAGACCACTCTGTTGCACAAGAAATTTCTTCTGAGGAGTTTAGAACATCTCTCTTTCTCCAATCTTTTGGAGTGTCCTCGAAGGTTGTACTTGTCACTAAGAGTATATTTATATACTCATGTTGACAGAGTAGGTAGTGAAGTTGTTAGGTTGAACCGCTTCAAACGGTCTTCGTATGAGAGGTCTCGAATTTCTGGTGGAATTTTAATGATTCTTCTTTGAACTCTTTCTAATGCGTCAATGTCCTTGACATAGTGGGAATTCGAAACTGACTGAGCATACTCTAGCATGGGTCTGATGAATGACATATATTTGGGTTTGTAGTGACTGAGTGGTCCTTGAATGCTTTTTTCGTCAGGTAGGCCACTGAGTTAGCTTTTTTGATGCATTTTGAGATATTATTATGTGCTTCTGGTTTCAAATTGTTTATTAAAACAACGCCAAGATCTCTCTGTTCATCAGTAGATACCAAAGTTATGCCGTTAAGTTCGTAATCATATGAATGATTGTTGGTGCCAATGTGGAGTACACATGGCCGGATTAAGCTTTCATGGGGCCCGGGGCTATTGAAGTTTTAGGGGGCCCTTCATAAATTAAGTGCAAAAAAATATACAGGGTGTCCAACGACGTTTTTCCCAGGTAATAACTTCGGAACGCATCATCCAATATAATTGAAATTTTGAAGATGTGGGTAACTTTGTATGCCGCTTCTACTATCGTCATCCAATTTCACCACTTTCGCTTCCATTTCGGTCAAGTGACGTCAACTTTCGAATCTTAAATGTAACTCATGGTATATTATGGCATTTTTCGTTAGAAAATTGAATAAAAAAATCGGCAATGCCATATTTGTTAAGGCTTTGTTAAAGAAAATGATAAAAAATTATACAGTGGAACATACGATGATGCGTTCCGAAGTTATCATTTGGGAAAAACCTCGTGGGACACCCTGTATATTGGCTAATTACCTTATAGTCAGCAGTCCAGAAGTTTCTTTTTTTGACAGAGTGAGTCTCCTTGTGTTCAAAGGCTCGTACGACTACATGGTCACTTACTCCTGTAGGGGATTCACTGCGGACGTTATATACTTAGAAGTTGTTTGTCATTTACCTCTGCAAGTCGAGGAGTGAGTATAGTGATCGCCTCTAAATCTGGTTAGGAAGGTTATTAGTTGGAAAGCATTCATCGTTTGATAAATATCAAGAAAATCGCTTTGGAAAATGGATGTTGTAGGGTTGTTAAAATTAAAGTCTTAGCACAGATAGACACCACAACCGCATCTCATTCATAAACTGATGTTTGTTGTGATGACAAGGCCTTCCATCGGAGGGGTGGGGATGCATCAGAGGTGTAAACAAGACCCGCCTTCCCGAATCCCGTGTTCTCTCGTTGTATACGCTCGTTAAAAATATTAAATAAATGCATGGGCTTATGGGATTTATCTTATCTTACAGAGGATTACATGATTTCTCTATTCTTTAAGTTAAGTTCTCTCACTCCGATCACGGTTATAAAATACAACCAAAGATGGCCGAATAACAACCGGATTTCCAACCGGTGAAGGTTGAACAAACGAAACGAACACCACAAATCACAGGCAAATGATGTCAAAGTCAAATTGTCATAGTGTAGAGTATAACCTAAAATTTAAATTTTTTATTTTATGTTCATTTTCTTCAAGTATTTTTTATTTATAATCCTATACTATAGTAATTTAATAATAAATAAAATAAGTAAACAAATACAATGACGACACACACTGGCAGCTCAAGTTAAGGATACTTAAATGATGTCTACAGTAGATAGTTCCATATGGAGAAGATAGCTTTACTTCCAGAGAATATGAAAAGTTTATCATCATAAAACTGGAATTTTTGTATTATTAAGGACAACTTTATCATATTTTTTTAAATGGTGAGTAAAACCTGAGGTAAAACTGTAGTCTTTGTTTTTGGAGAGTGAGCTTCTATAGAACCAGTTATCTGATGCTTTTAATCTTTACTCGAAGCTGCTAATTCTAATTTTTAAAATTTGTTGAGATGTAGTAGCTCGTTATATTATGAGCCAGATCAATTTTCTTGAATTAGAAATTTGGTAAGGGCATTGAATAATGCTGTTTTGGATGCTAGTCATTATACATATCAATATTATTCCATAGATAGTTAAGTATAGAAGTTGCCCTTTGATGAGCCCTTTGTATTTTTGTCCTTGACATTAAGAACGAAAAATATTAGACCACCTACCTATATCATAATCAATTAGGTATTAGCGAGGGTATTAGATTAAAGAATAAAGATAAGTTTGGAATGCGTGAAATGTTAACAATAGTAGTAGTTAAACAAAAACGATTGGATTTGACCTTAAGTATTTGATAGATTTTCAAATTTAAATTCTACCAGTTTACCAAAAAAAAAATATATATATTAGTCCAATAATAAATAGGTAAGTAGGAAAACATGTTTAGGCAAATTCTTTTTATTTATTTTATTAATAAAATTAAAAATATCTACGTGTCACTACCTATTGATATGAAATTTAAGATAAAGCATATCAAAATATGATAACATTCTCCCTCAAAAACATCTTTATTGTTATTAAATTAGCCAATGAAAAGACAATACTTCTGTAGAAACCGATGAAACACCTTCAAAATTCATTTATTATTCAAACAAATTCAAATTACCTACATTTTCGATTTAGGTTAGTTTAGTTTGTTTCAAGTCTCAAGTTTACTCGCCTACATACTTGAATATTGGAATATTGACAAATATTAGTCATACTCATAATTCGTCATCAATGTCTGACCATATCATACAGCTGACACCATACATATAGTGGTCAGTGAAAGCTCATTAGCAGACATTTACAGGAAGAGATCGTTAACCTTGATACTCTGCTATTTTATATTTATGATGTAATAATGGTTGTATCGTCTTAAAGAAGACCAGTGTCAACTGATTCAAATTTTCAGTATTTTTAGGAATTGATAAGTTTTGCATTTATCTCTAGCTCACAAGTCATACTGTCAATTGAAAAATCTGCATTGCTTGCTAGTTAGGTATCCTCTATTTACAGAAGTTTGAGTAGAAATTCCAAATCCTTTCTCATGGCTGGGGTTTGTGAGTCTTGTGTTGAAAACAAAAAAGGTGAATAAATGTCATCCACACAGACTAGACCCCTCCCTAGACCCCACAAAAATGGTAGAAATCGTTGATATTTGAATTAACTTTCAACCACTATTAGCAAAGATTAATTCGTCTGCCAATCCGTTAAAGTAGGTAGGTACCGAGGTAGGTACTTTATTAAAGCCCTAGAAACTAAAAAAAAAAAATCTACATAGATTCTTCCTATACTATACAGTCTATACTTACACACTATACAGTGTTACTATGCGAAAATATATAAAGAGTCACAGAGAGGACAGGAAAATAAAAGATCACAAAACGCAATTCTTGAAGCAATCACAAGCAAAACAAGCAGAATTATTATTAGAGAAAATGATTATTGATTCGCTCTAAAGTGAGGTACACTAAGATCTTTCAAACTGGCTGGTATATAATTTTAAATTGTGATACCTTGACCCCTTAACAATAAATTGAGCTCTGGCCCATATTACTATGTATCTCCACTTTTTCCAAGTTTTCACTTTTACCAAGTCGAGGGGTCAACCACTTCCCGAAATACGTGTACACTCGCCCGCAATACCTCCGAAATACTTCGAAGTACCTAGCAATACCGTGAGATACCTCGAAATACCAGGTATTCCCATCGAAGTACGCGAAATCCCATAAAATTATCGTCGAAGTACCCGAAATACCTTCGAATTACCGCGCGAAGTCCCGCAATACTTCTAACAAAATTCTTGGTGATAACGATTCTTCTTGTGGATCGCAGTTAAGAATTTTTGCTCGGATTTTTGTGTCTTCTGATATGATGGATTTTAATTGAACACACAAGATAGACAATTAAATCAATAGTTGCAGGTGACTGTTAGTTCTACAATGCTGTTAGGTACAGGGGCAATTTTTGACTTTCCCTGTTTTTTTTTTTTGAGAAAATTTGAAATAGCCAATTGGATTTTTTTTTCCTGGACAATTCATAAATGATACCAAAAAATCATTTGAACCAAAAACCAAAGAGTTACGCCATGGATGAACTGTTTCCTAAATAGAACGCCTTGTTTTTTATATGATTTTTGGAAAAGTCTAATTTTTTACGTCTATTCTGTGGAACATATTTGATACTCCGATAGCTGTTTTTATTTTATTTTATTGTTTTTTGCTTAATAATTTATTTCAGTTATTTGGTTCATAGGTGAAAAGGGTATAATCTTTGTATTTTGTTCCCATGTATTAATCAGGTAAAGCCAAAATTGATAACATTGAAACAAAATAAAAAGAGGAATCGGAATATCAAATATTTTCAACTGAATAAATATAAAAAAAGTGCGACTTCTCCAAAAATCATACAAAAAACAGGGTGTTCCATTCAAAAAACAGCTCATCCATGGCATAACTCTTTGGTTTTTGGTTTAAATGATTGGTAACATTTTTGAGTTCTCCAGGAAAAAATGTTCCAAATGGCTATTTTGAATTTTCTCAAAAATACAGGGAAAGTCAAAAATAATCCCCAGTTCAGTCCCCGTTGGATGACCCTGTACATAACTAACTGACATTGATTACTTATACATATCAGGTAGTATATCTACTATATCTTTCCATTGGTTTCAATTAATCTGCAGTAAATCCAAATTATGTCAGCATATTCAGCCTGTTCAAAGATGGACTATAATTTTCATTCTATAATATTCCAATTTTAGGTGATAAAGAATTAACTGTTCTCGGTACATAAAAAAAAAACTACTTTTAAATAGCTCGAAATACCCCTCGTACAAAAGGTTAGTTGAAAATCTGCTAGGCCTAGGCAAGCAATACAGGTTGTTTATTGCTATGTTCTGTAAAGTCATGAGTGGCCTGATGAACTTCCTCCTTATGGGAAACCATATAGCCGCCAGGTACCATTTTTGAATTCTCTAGCCAATTGGTTATTTTGGTTTTTTTCAAAAATACAGGGAATGTCAAAAATAAGCCTGTATTCAGTCGTTGGATGACCCTTTATAAGAATTAAAATCAGTTTTTTCTAGTATAGAAAACAAGAAGGCATTAAGATGGGCTGACAAGTCAATTAAAATTTTCGGTGAGCTGTCTGACACTGCCTTGAATGGATACTTTTCAAGTTTTCTAAAAAAAGCAATTATAATTCCATTGCATAAGGGAGGGAAGGAGGAGTCTTTCACCTACCTTGTCCAAAATAATTGAAAAACTGGCTAAGGGTAGAAATATGCCTTTTCTGTTGAGGCATAATATATTTAATGTCAATCAATTTGGTTGCCCTAACCACTCTACTTACACAGAAAATATAGCCTCAATTAATCAAAAAATGATGAATGTTGTGGAACGCCTAAAAATGGTTTCAATTAGTATCGACTTTTTGGATTTGTCCAATAAATTCACTTATAGAGAGTTTAAAGAGTCGAAAATTTTCCTAAATAAGAGGGGTTTAGTTAGGCTGGGAAAGATTGTCAGACACTGCGTACTGAATTTTTGTTCTTCTTCTTCTAACCTAGTATATGTTAATTCTGAAATAACTTGTCATCGGGTGTCTTCTGATTTTGCTGTCCCCTCTAACATCCAGACTACAATAAATAATTTTTCTGAAACGAATTCTAATAAGGACTTTTTCGGATTTTTTATAAGTTCAGCCTCTGACAGCACCAACCTTAAATATAGTCTAGGAGGCAGTGACGATTTTCGGTACTTATTTTCCCAGTCAGGAGATAGAATTGTAGGGTTAGTAATTCTAAGCGAAATATATATATTTTTAGAGGGGGTTTTCCGATGGGTTGAGGCGCAAAATGCGTTAAAGCCTACGAATGCACGGCCTTTTTTTTCTCAGTGATAAAAATAGGTCTACTTATGAGAAGTCGAGTGAGAAGTATACTGAAGTTACGTAAAAAAATAGTCTAGCTAATCTGTAAGTATGGATAATATGTCTGGCAAGTGAAAAATTTAAGATCCGAACATTTTCAGCCAGACTCACTTTCACTATCTGAGATTAGCCAAATTGCTATTTTCATATACTTTATGTTCTATTGTAGTAAATATGAAATATTTATGTCTGGGAAAATAAGCGTACTTGTGTTTTTCATTGATCTTGTGAACCCATCCAAAAATTTTAGCCAGACTCAAAAATTCTTGCTTTGTATCACCAGAATAAAAAAATATATACAGGGTGTTAATAAATAGTGGGATCAAACTTCTAGGATAAATAGTACTCATTAAAATAAGAAAAAAATTGATAGAAACATAGGTTCGCAAATGCTTAGTTTTCGAGATACAGGGTGTCAAAGTTTGAAAAAAATCCGTTTTTTAAAATCCGTTTCCCGAATTTCTCTGAACTTGGCAGATTTGTTTGTAATAATAACAAAAGGTATCTTTTGATTCAATTAGATTTACCGTAATTATTCCAGTGGCGCCCCAGAGGACAACTCGTAAGTAAAAGTAGAAAAAAATGGCATGTCACTTTTTTTATAACTTTGATATTTTTGCAGATTAAGTCATATTACAGTCAAAACTCGAAAGATACCTTTTGTTATCACAAACAAACCTGCCAAATTTGAAAAAGAAAATTGGAAAAGGGATTTTTGAGCTAAAAAACGGATTTTTTTTTTCAAACTTTGACACCCTGTATCTTGAAAACTAAGCATTCGCGGACCCATGTTTCTATGAACTTTTTTCTTATTTTAATGAGTACTATTTATCCTAGAAGTTTGATCCCACTATTTATTAACACCCTGTAGAATAGACACTAGGGATATGAGCCAATTTTCCTGACAATGTCATGTCACAGTCAAAATGAAAATGACGGTCACCTCATTTATTTTTATGACACTCCTGTCATTTTTTTTTTATCTATTGAATTTTCTGACTGTCAAATTATCAACTGACCGTCATTAAAATATATGACCATCATTGCCGTCATTGAAATATATGAAAGTGTCACAAAAATATCTGTGATACTGTGAAACTGAAGAAGAGCTTTAGTCAACCGTCAGATATCCGATTATTGGGCAATCCAAACCACGTGACACTCAAAAAGGCGTGGCGGCTACACATGGGCCAAAAAACAGAAAAAAAGATCTAGTTTCTGCTCGATTCAATAGTTTAGATACCTAGTCAACAAATATTTCATTAAATAATCAAAATCAAAGTTGCAAGCAAAACTCTAAGCAAAATAATTCAAAATACGCATAAAAACATATTCAAAACAAACCTGCTTGGCCGCCACGCCATATTGAATTTTCCTTTTTGACAGATGGATTGGATTGCCTAATGGCAGGAAATATCCAGTTAAGTTCTCCGAAATTTTGTAGAGGTCGCGAGTGAACTTGGAGTGCTTCAAATTTTGGCGGTAAATGTCAATAGTTTTATACCGTTTAAATTGAGTAGAAGGAAAGATGACTACAATATGAACAATGGACAATGAATAAGTTAAAATATCTTCCAAAGCATTCAGTGGCCCTTAGAGAATATTTTTAAAAGTGTCAGCGTCAGCTTGTCTTGAAACCACACATCAGACTTAACTTTTGAGGTTAAAATTACAATCAATTTATTTACGCGCCATAATTTAAATAGCTCCAAGTACAGAAGCGCCCTCTTCAACTCATCTGTCAATATTACATGCCATTGATTTGAGTTATGTTAAGTTCAGAGGTTATGTTCTACATTGAAGATAAATGACCATAAATGACAATAAATGACAAAAATGACAAAAAAATTACTGTCACCTATCACAAAAAATAAATGACCGTCATTTACATTTACATCCCTAGACACCAACTGGGAAAATAAGTGCTGAAAAATTTCACTGCCTCCTGGACTAATAAGGATGGTTGCGTGTCAATGCTACTGCTTAATGTTCAGTATTTAAGAAACACATTTAATGATTTTTTTGGTTTTGGCTAATATCAGTTTTTCTAAAATAAAGCAACTAAGAAGACCTAAAGTTGGAAGAATATACAGGGTGATTGATGGTCGATGATACATTGGATGCCTATGGAAAACGGAAAATTGGATTTGTTTGAAAATTTCGAGGAAAATTTGCATGCCCAAGTAATTTCTCCTTATACCAAAAAGTAATATAAAGTTTAACATTTTAAATGAGACACCTTGTATATTATTGCATTTTCCGCTCCTCTATTACTTTCTGATTATTTTTGTATAATACTCTCCTATACCTATCGTTAGTGATTTTCGACTAATTTCTATATTTTTTCGTCAAAACATAGCTCTCTAGTTGAATTTGTATCACTACGTCACTGAGATTCGTAGAAAGTTTAAATTTTGGAAATAACTTAGAGACTCGCTTAGAGATGTCCTGCATATTACGTTTGAGCAAGAAAATTTGTTCTACATTTTACAGGGTTGGTCATAATGAGTAATTCTGCTGCCAGGTACAAAAAAGATGAAAAGTGCACTTTTTCAATAGTAATTTTTGTCACAAGTACCTAAAATGAAGTTTTTCAGGACGAATCATTGTTGTTTCCGGACGAGGCGTCAGCCGAGTCCGGAATAGCAGATGAGTCCTGAAAAACTTCTTTAGGTAAGTGTGACAAACACTATTTTCTGTCATACGCTTTTCATAATTCTTCAGAACGCTAAAATTTGCAAAATTTCCTTAATTTTTGAGATCATAAAGGTGCATCCAAAAAAAAAAAATCCTAAAAAGAAGTATTTTACGGACTTGAATGAGTCCGTAAAATAGCTGTTTTTGGGAGCGTATGACAAAAAAAATTATTCAGGATTCTCCTAAATTTGGAAGGGACTGCTTGTAGAGAAGGCTTATCATGCGGTTACTGAGCATTTTTTTGGATCCGGTGGGGTTAGTATTGACATATTGCATCTAAATGTTTTGATATAAGGTGTTTTGTATGTATATTCTTGTCAATTTTTGTATATCTTAAACTTATACTGATTTCTTTATCACTGGTTCAAAATAGTCAATGTTTGGCCTTTACGATTGAAGTTTTCTGCGCTGTTTTCACGGATAAAAGAAAAAAATCAGTTTTGATCAGAAAATATCAACACAGGGTTTTTCTGACTCATGTTCAAGCTCTTTGACAAAGCTGAAAGGTGGGCAAACTATCAAATATTACTCCGATTACTCCATTACTCCATATCCAACACGTAGGCAGATCTTGATGCATATACCAATTTGCAATTCTTGGTACTTATTGTAACGTCTTGTTAACAGAGTGTCAGCGAATGTGAATAGGGTTTGTGAGTCACTACTAGAATTCTTTGATGTTTCCCATAAAAAAATTAAGAGTTGTGCAAAAAGGGCTGTTTCAAGTTAGTTAGTTTAAGTTAAGTTGTAAACTTGTAAATGTTGATACGTTAATAAATAAATAAATAAATGTAACTTCAATGTATTCAATTTTCTTGTTTTTGGTGCTAAGTACATTGTTAATATTTTTTTGTTGTATAACGAATCACCTGAAAAATTATGTTTTTTGTTCAAGGTCCAAGATGGAAGGCACCAGAGGAGAAAGAAATAAAGACATAGATTGGTCCAAGTACGGTCTAGGAAACGAAACCGCGCAAAGAGGACGAGCAAATGTAAGTGGCTTTGTGGACTTATCAACCGAAGGACACTATGCAGCAGGCGGTCATCAAGCTTCAGGTGCCAACGAGCTGTTCGCTGAAGAACAAGGAGACGTGCCTTGGTGGAAATCCAACTTTTTCATATCACAACCTGTGCTTTTTGGAACGTGGGATGGCGTTTTCACATCGTGCCTAATCAATATATTTGGAGTAATTGTATTTTTACGGTCTGGTTGGATCGTGAGTCAGGCTGGAGTGATAAGTGCTGTCTTAATAATTTTATCAACAGTAGCAACTGCCTTAGTATCAGTATTATCAGCAGTAGGGATTTGTGAGAGATGTAGAATAGAAAGTGGAGGAGTTTATTTTGTCCTGGGGCATGTCCTTGGTTCCAGGTTTGGTGGTTCCTTGGGCTTATTATACTGTTTCGGGCAGGCTGTGGGATGTGCATTAAATGTCCTCGGTTTTGGAGAGTCTATGGCTGAGCTAATAGGATTCGGAGATTCAACGTGGGCAGTCAGACTTATTGCAATAGCGGCTGTTATTCTACTGAGCAGCATTAATATTGCTGGAGTAAAATGGGTTATCAAACTCCAGTTTATTTTGTTACTTATTTTATTGTTGGCTGCCTTAGATTTTATGGTAGGTAGCTTTGTACATACTGATGAAGCGAATGGGTTTGATGGATGGATTAGTAATAATATGCAATTGAATTTATGGTCAAATTACACTGATGGCTACGGAATGTTTGCAGTTTTTGGAGTATTTTTCCCAACAATCACTGGTATATTATCTGGAATTAATATGAGTGGAGACCTGAAAGCTCCTTCCACTAATATACCGAATGGCACTTTAGCTGCTATCAGCTTCGCCACGTTCCTCTATTTGGTTTTTATATTATTTTTGGGAGCCACTTGCACTAGACAATTTTTACAAGAAGATTATATGATTGCTGCTAAAGTTTCTTCAATAGGAGTACTGTTTTTAGCTGGTTTATATGTTTCATCTATGTCTAGTTGTTTGGGAGCCATGTATGGAACACCCAGAGTACTACAATCTATTGCCTTAGAAAATGTTATACCTGGTATTGGAATACTAGGTATGGGCAGAGGACCAAATAAAGTGCCATTGTATGCCATGGCAGTGGTTGCAACTGTAACTTTTGGCTTTATTTTAATAGGAAATATAAATACACTAGCTCCAATTGTGACGATGCCTTATTTATTAACGTACGCTTGTATAGATTATTCGTATTTTGCTTTGGCACAAACTTTTGATAAACAACACCAGAGAGAACAAAGATTTCATAGACCTAGAATTCAAGCCACAATTAGCGTAGATTCAGATTCAAACGATTTAGATAGACTGTTTCCTGAACGCACAAGACATAGAACTTTACGGGGAGAATCAAGCACCAATTCTCCATCTAGTCCTACAACAGAAAACTCAGAAACAACACCCATTTCGCCAAAAAATCATATACATTCCAAACAAAAAAACTGGTATTCGCATTTATGTAACAGATGGTTGTCCCTGGTTGGTGCCTTAATAAAAATTCTAATAATGTTTTTGGTTAGCTGGGTATATGCCGTTGCATGTTTAAGTGTGGTGTTCCTAGTCTGGTTATATATAGGAACAGCCAATCCAGCAGTTAAACCAGGCATAGCTAGTGAATTCCATTTTCTGCGATGGCTTAAAAGCGTACTTTTGCGCTGTTTCGGAAAAAGAGTAACTGATTACGAACAAATTGTCGTTACCCCTGTACATCCAGGACTGGATGTTTCTACAGCACAATTAAACGAAGACAATGAAGATTTTTCCAATAGGAGGCGATATCATCAGTCTGAAACTGTTACTGGTCACATGGTTGACATAGATGACTGAATAATAATAACGCGAATGCAATTTTTTTCAATGATTTATTTTGTTAATAGTATACAAAGAAATATATAGGTATCGAACAATAAATAATTTTCTTATGGCAGTGTTAATTTAAGCTTTATTAAAAATCTTATTTTTCTAATTTATTTGCAATAATGTAATTTATCTTCTAATTTATTATATTGTATGTTACTTAAAACCAAATTAAACATGTTTTAACAATTGCATGTATGTATTTAATTTATCTAGTATTTATTAACCATGAAAGTACTTTACAATATAATCCGTATTGGAAGCTTGTGGAAGACGCAATAATTATAATATAATGTTTGATATTTTCTCCCAGAAGAAAATGGACAATACAAAATGTAAGTAGAGTAAACATTTTGTAAAGAATAATTGATATTTATCAAGTAAAAAATGTCCTTGTTGTAGAGGCAAATAGTTTATATTTTTGTGCGAATTTAAACTAAACCCTGTTTTCCATTGTAGGGATTTTTTAAATCAGCATTTGTAATGATTCGCTGCTGTTTTATTGATTTTATGGGAGACAGTAGGTAACCTCCAAAAATGCCGGATCTGTTCTTAGGAAAAATTACTAAATTCATGATAACTATCATGGTATTTTTTTTTAAGATAACAAATTTACAAATAAAGTAATAAGGGGTAATTTCCTTAAAATGACATATAAAAGGATAGGATTCCTCATAATAAAAGGTAGGAATCTAGGTTACTAATTCTTGATCCATAATCAATAATTTTGCATTTCAGTCACAATGAAATTTCTACCCTGGCCAATTCATGCCACGAAACGCCAATAATTAAAGATTAACCTATCTACAAAGACAATTGCTAATTATGGAGCGATGACTAGTGCGTTAATTAACAGGAAACCTTTATCAAATCGCAATGGTATGTAGCTTCTGTGTAAAATACTTTTCATTATAGAATGTGTGATTCAAAAGAGAGTCTTACAAAAAATGTGTCTCTAACCAAAGCTGTCTTCTGACTGAAAGTTATCTCATGACTGACTCTCTTCCCAAAATCCTCTTTCCACATCCAGAAGGCAGCAAAGATCCTACCTAAATCCAAAGGGTGTTTCTCACGCCTGATTACAGTGTTATTTTCGAAAGTTCACACAATCATGAAAATTTAAAACCTATTTGGACATTTACAACAACCATTTGACCTTACCAACAATGTAACAATAATTTATAAATTGAGGATGATAAAATGAGGGTCGGAAAAGAATAATGAACTTTAGCTGTTTAACCGACCAAGCACATCGGTCGGGTCTCTGTGAAGCAAATGACAATTAATATGAACATGAAGTATTATTAGATAGTATTTATTATTAAAAACAAAGGGAAAACACTACACAATGAACAACAAATATGACGGCAAATGCCTTATATATTGGGAATAATTAAGGTACAGGGTGTTTTTTTATATATTATTATTGACACCCCACCTACAGCCTTTACCTTTTACACGTAGACAAAGACAATACTACTACGTAGTAGTATTGGTTTCTAAAAATTCAGCCAAAACTGTACCACTTTTGTATTAACACCTTTCTTCTACCTGTACAGGTAAAGGCTGTTGGTGGAGTGTCATTAAAAACACCCTGTACAAATAAGTGGATTATTGCGGAACTTATGGGTGGACCTCTGCGGGACGAGCGCAGCGAGCTCCGCAGCCATTTACTCACCAATATACTGTTGAACTGTTCAAATAAGACATTCACCTGAAACGTGTACTTTTTAAACTAATGAGAATAACTCACATTTGAGTGAGTCAGGTTAGTATCGTAATTGAACAATATATATTGGTGAATAAATGACTGGGTCCACCCATAAGTTCCGCAACAATCCACCCGTTGGACTTGAATAACTTGTCACAATATATTACAAGTTTGGTAAAATAACATTACTAATTCCTGTTAAAAGACAAATTGACAAAAAGTGGATAATCTTACAAATTCTGACTTTATAAAATAAGTTATTGTTCAAGTACAAATAATTGGATTGTTGCGGAATGCGGAACTTATAGGTGGACCTCTGCGGGACGAGCGCAGCGAGTTCCGCAGCCATCTACTCATCAATATACTGTTGAACTGTTCAAGTAAGACATTCACCTGAAACGTGTACTTTTTAAACTAATGAGAATAATTCACATTTGAGTAAGTCAGGTTAGTATCATAATTAAACAACATATTGATGAATAGATGGCTGCGGAACTCGCTGCGCTCGTCCCGCAGAGGTCCACATATAAGTTCCGCTACAATTCACTCATTTGTACTTGAATAACTTGTTACATTATGTTACTAGTTTGGTTAAGTAACATTACTAATTCCTGTTGAAAGGCAAATTGACAAAAAGTAAATAATCATAATCTTACAAATTTTCACTTTATATAATAAATTATTGTTCAAGTACAAATAAGTGGATTATTGCGGAACTTATGGGTGGACCTCTGTGGGACGAGCGCAGCGAGTTGCGCAGCCATCTACTCATTAGCATACTGTTGAACTAATGAGAATAACTGACATTTGAGTGAGTCAGGTTAGTATCGTACTTGAACAACGTATTAATAAATAGATGACTGGTCCACCCATAAGTTCCGCAACAATCCACTCGTTTGTACTTGAATAACTTGTCACGTTATGTTACTAGTTTGGTAAAGTAACATTAAAGTGTGTTTTTTTTTTCAAAGATAAAAGTCAAAATGACAATATGTTGGCAATACAATGTAAAACTGTCAATTTTTTTATGTAGAAAAGGCTTGTGTTGCCAACATAGTTACTAAATTTTTGACTTGGGGAATTATCTTTAAATAAAAAACAAACTTTACTAATTCCTGTTAAAAGGCAAATCGACAAAAATTGGATAATCTTGACTTTATATAATAAGTCATTATTCAAGTACAGGGTGTTTTTTTATATATTGACACCCCACCTGCAGCCTTCACCTTTACAATGAGATGAAAGGTGTAAATACAAAAGTTGTACAGTATTGGCTAAATTCAAAACTATTTAGTTTGTCTATATTTGGTTGAGCCGTCTCCAACATATTTGGTTCTAAAAATTTTTTAAAATACTATCAGAAAAACCAAGTACCTCAAATTTTACCTGCAGCTTTCACCTGTACAGGTAGAATGGTTCACAAAATCAGTAGTAGGATAGTATTTTTACAATTTTTGGAGCCGAATATATGAGAGACTGTTCAATCAAATATAGACAAACTATATATTTTTGGAATCGGGGCATTGTGCTCATCAAGAATAGATAGAATAGAATATAGAATGAAATATGGGGCATCCCATTTGAAAAAAGCTGGAAGCATGCAAAATTTCAATTTTTTTTTTATGACCATGGTTTCTAAAAATTCAGTCAAAACTGTACAACTTTTGTATTTACGCCTTTCTTCTACCTGTAAAGGTAAAGACTGTAGGTGGGGTGTCAATATATAAAAAAACACCCTGTACTTGTGTACCTACCCTTCACAAAGAAAGAAATACATAAACTTGCAATGTTTTCCTAAATATGTGATTGGTATCACTAAATTAATTAGTGACCTAATAATTATTATGCTGTATATATTTTCTTCAAAAATACACCGAATAGATGATTAGACGGTTATTGGAAACAAACAGATAGGTGTGAATAAGTTGAATTATGCTTTTAGAATGTAATAAAGTTCACCTGAGTTTTACTAATAAATTGACATACCCTGTATAGATTACCCATGCCTATTATTGTATAGCGATGATAATAACCAATTAAAGTGGGTTATTATTTTTGGTATGAAAATTATTGTATGCCATAACCAGACAGCAATAACAATGAAAATTGCAATTCAGTCGGTGTGTTTAGTGGGAGGAAACACTCGCCGGTTATTTTTCAATCATTTATACTTTTTGTGTGTCCATCGGGGCGTTTCGAATTGTCTGCTACAGATTTCGATATTTTTATGAAAAATTTGCAATTAAATAGGAAAATTAACAAAAGTAAGTGTACCTTTTCTATAGAAAGACTCAAGGAATGTTTAATAAGAATTTGTTTTAAATAGTTCCTTCCTATTTTAATATCTATAATATAAATTTATTTTACCTAACCAAAAATTCAATTTTATTAAAAATAAATTGTACTAATTAGGAAAGTTCAATTCACGAAGTGTGGCAATTCATTTTAACATTTCAACGTTGATAGAAAGTAGCTTGCGATTAATAAATTAAGTATTCCTCATGCTGGCCGCAGTCTCTAAAATGTTCTTATATTATTCGTGTTTTGTGCATCAGTTTTTACTTTATCAGGTATTTTTATTTACTTTCATTGAACCAACATTTTTTTCAGTGTGATAGAGTTCTTGAACAGATCATAAACAAAGTTCCATTAAAGTTATCATTGATGGGACGATATCCGTTCAATAAAGTTAATCAACTGATTTCAAGAAATCTTAAGAAATAACATTACGATTAATTATTTGCATTGCAATCACATATTTGTAATAATTTTCATGGAATATAAATAATAAGCTGGACTTTCAAGTATATACATACAATTTGGAATAGATTCTTATAAATTTCAAATTCCCAATCAAAAGATGCCTGGAAAAATAAATCAAAAATCATTCACAGATTTAATTACAAGTAATTTCTGTTTCAATCATTATTCATCCCCAAACTTTTCAAATGTTTTTTTAGCCTTTAACCTCCATTGCATCCTGATGACACACAAAGTATTATGACCTTACAAATTATAAATCTATTGTTAGGTATCGTTTTTTTTTTACCAGGTATCCAGATGAATAAGTTGGTATAATAATTCTCAAAATCTAAATTCAACCTTGTAAAAATGGATTCGTTGTTACTAGTGTTAAATTAAATCAGTTTCTTTAATATTTTATGATTATTGGATTTTTTATGGTAATTCCGTTAATTAGGTTTTTATCTGAATAGCGCTTGACAAAAATTATTATTCCGTTTTCCCATACGTAATGGTGCAGTGCACAATTTGACGAAACGGTGTTGGGTAATTTTTCTCAGATTTTGCGTTAGTAATCGTTGTTTATGTGCAGGTGTGTTTTGTAAAATTCAATTTCAAAGTTGAAGCAACAAGCAGCATTCTATTTAAGATAGGTAGCTATTTATAATTAGTTATTTTTACAATATAAAACTAAAAACAATTTTTTTTTGCAGATAAAATTTCAGCTCAATGTCCACCGCCACTCCAGAACCAATTCAAACATCCACCGACAATACCAATGGAAATAACAATAGCAATGCTAAAACCCCATCAAAGGAACTGTTACTGCAAATTAAAACATTACAAGACTTGAAGAAAAGCATTAGAAGAAAAACGTTTGCTATGAAACAATCAGCTTCCGGTATAGACGCATGTCCAGACTTAGAAAAGAGTGATCTCAAAAAGGATTGTGAGAAACCTAAAAAGGAAAGATGGATTTTCAAAAGTAAGCAATTAATTGAAATTTATAATAAATAGTATATTTTATGTGTCAGGTAATACTGAAAGGTAAAGGATTAGGTACTGTATAGATTGTAGATTGTAGATTGCATTTGGAGTCATTAGAGCTTGTTGCAGCCGCTCAAGCACTGCTACCTTTCTAGATATTTTCTGTATTATTCTGCTTCTAGTTGGTATCCAAGATTTGTAGGCTTCTCTCAAAGGAAACCAGCTTTCTGGTTTGTGAAGTGCCCACCTATTAGGTTGTTAGCCGTACCCCTTCAATGTATTTCAGCCTTTTGCAGAAGTGAGCAGGGCATTCACAGATTAAATGTTATGTAGTTTCAGTTGCTCATTTACAAGATTTGCAATGGTCGTTGTCTGAGTTGTATATTGTTTTTAGGTGATATTTCATTAGGCAATGCCCAGTGAGCAGTCTGACGACTGTTCTAATGTATCTTCAGTTTATGTCAAGAAGTTGTTTAAATTTCTTTGCTGAGATAAATATAACTTACTTGCTGAAATAAATAATACTTTAATTTTCCAATTTAATGTAAAAGAGTCCTTTCATTTTATTGAGCTAGTCAAACAAGAGCGCATACCTGATAACTACGTTCTTTTATCTTTGGATAGGGTCAGTCTTTTCACAAACATCCCCAAGCCATTGGTCATGTATCTCCAAGAAAAGGATGGAATCATTTCATCGTTACTACTTTTCCTACTCTAAAAGATGACATTTTAAAATTTGACGTTTGGTCTTTGGGCCACCATCATCAACTTAATTTTTTTGAATACGGACTCCTATTTTCTATTTTAGATTCTATAAGCTTCTGTCTCAAAACCAATGACGTATTGCACTTATCCGAGGATTCCATTCGAAATACATTTTTGCTTGTTTCTCAACGTTTGTTTAACCCAATTTAATCCAGAAACCATTGATTGTTGTCCAAGTTTTTTGTGCTATAATTGGATATTGAAGAAAAATTAAGCATCTTGATTGACTAGAACTTCATGGCCTTTATAAAGATTAGTAGGTTTATAAGTCTATGGGAATAAAGGTCATAGAGGCACCATTGAACTAGTGTGATGTTTCAAATAAAATTCTGAAATTATTCAGGTTGTACAGGGTTTCCAAGATTCGATGGTTTTGGGGGGTTTCGAGTATTTCTAAAGGAGTTGGAAAAAATCTGACCTCCACTTGCGAGCCTCGATTTTCAAGAGAAATCGGAGAAATTGACTGGTGAAAACCGCATCTTGATATGTCGAGTAGTTTTTAAGTTACCAGGGGTTTTTGAAAAGTTTGGAGTTTGGCAGGGGGGCTATAACTTTTTTATTTATGAAAATTTGCTCAACTTTTCCCCTTGTAGCTTAAAAACGAATCGAGACATCGAGATGCGGGTTTCACCGGTCAACTTCTCTTGAAAATCGAGGCTCGCAAGTGGTACCCGAAACCCGCTAAAACCATCGAATCTTGGACACCCTGTACATTTAGACACGTAGGTTGCAGCTCTTCACCATTAGGTTTGGATTGAATATGTTTTATTTTTTTGTTTTTTTTTTGTTATATAAATTGAGTTGCCCATATGAAATTTTAGAAGAGATGAATGATATTACAAATGTCAAATAGACATATCAGAATAAATATTTCTGATAAAAAACCTAAGAGGAGTAGGAAACCAAAGAAATTTAAAAAAAAAAATATGTTAAATTAATTCTCCTTCAATTAAAAAAAAAATAACATGAATGGTGAGAACGACAGGATTTGAATCAGATACTAGTATTAGAAAAAAATCTGTACCTACTATTTACTTACCTAGAGGAAATTAGGAAAAGTTGATATGCTTCAATCATTACTATTATAGTTATAATGAAATCATTAAGGTGTCCTAATTATAAACTTTAGTTGGTAAATATTATTAATATGTGTGGGATCACATTTTACTAATGGTACTTAATCAGTAGACTGTTTACATAGTGATAAAATATTAATTATCAATTGTAATCCACAATGTTATGCACTATTAATAATCTCTCTAGTTGAGGAAATTAGGCACAATCTTGCAATACTGCATGATGACTGGAAAACTCGTGAAAGAAATTTTACTGTCGTAATAGTCTAGTGAATTCGAAACCAATTTAGCGAATTATCTAGACAATTCCAAAAGCAACGACGCGCTATAAAATGGACTCGGCTACTGAGGTTTCTGAGGAAAAATTCACTGAGTGATGATGATCAAAAGTTGCAAAGATAAAAACTACGTTAATTCATAAACATTCAAAAATTATTGACTTGGTACAACATACAGTTGAACTTTAGACACTAAAATCACGACACAGGCACCAATAATAATACAAGTAGGTATATCCAGTTATAGGAACCTGTTAAAGGTTGTCATTAAAATATCCGTCAAGAGAATAATATGCTCTATCGGCCAATAAGCGTTTGACTATTTCTAAAAGATTTATAACTTTGGTCTGTTCTTAAATTTAATGGTAGCTTATTGTACATTTCTAAACTTCTATAAATGAGAGAATTTTGTGTAAGTGAGAATCTTGGTATGGACAAAGGTATCAGGTTATAGTTCCTCGTTGGATATAGTAATATCCATCCACTTGTGTAGTACCCTGGGCTGGAACTCTGTAACGGATAGAGATCGTTATCCCTATCGCTATGGCACTTGCTGTCTTCTTCTTTCTTGTCAAAATCAATAGAGAGGAGACATCAATAGAGATAGAGAACATATCTTTATCCGTTCCATAGTCCCAGCCCTGGTACCTCTTGTGAACCAGGCAAACAGTCTAAGATAAAGATATCCACCAAGGTTAACATGTTTCCCCTTTGAAATAATGGTCGGCAATGATCCCTGAGACCTGCCCCAAAAATATATCTAACACAACGCTTCTGAAGGGTAAATACTGACTGGAACAGATACTGACTGCAGTTCCCCCAAAAAGGGAGTCCGTAACGCAAGTGGGACTCAACAAGAGCAAAATAAGTAGTTTTAGCCATAGACTGACCCAATTCATAACAAGTTTGGCGTACGGCATAACCTCCCGCTGCTATTTTTTTATTTAAATTTATTATGTGTTGAAAAAATTTCAAGTTGCAGTCAATATTAATTCCAAGAAATTTAATATCCTCACTGAGACCTATTGACTGATTTCCAAGTTGCAGATTGTCAAATGTAAATTTAAAACTAAGTACTTTGGTTTTTTCAGTATTAAAACTTAGAAAATTTGAATCACACCATGCTTTTATTTGATGGAGGTCATTAGAGACCATTTCTTTCAAGATCTGTGGGCCTTTATGGTGTTGTCAAAGAGGTGTAATATCATCTGCAAAACCAGTAAACATACATTTAAGTGGCAATTTAAAAAACGATAGGTCCTAGGACAGAACCTTGTGGAACTCTTGTGTCAATTGTTAGGGATGATAATATGGAATTATTATTTTTAACCATTTGGGTTCTTTTAGACATATAAGAATTAAAGAAATTCAATGACGTGTCCCGAATTTCATAAATGTACATTTTTCTGTATGTCAGGTCTTACACAATCGAATGCTTCAGAGAGGTCGCAAAAAACTGCAGCTGCAACCTCTCTATCGTTCAGTTTCAAATATAGTTGCTCTAGAAAGCAAAAGACAGCATCACTAGTGCTTTTGGATGACTGAAATCCGAACTGCCCATCGCTAATTATATTGTTACGTGATAGAAACTCAATCAGTCTATTTTTCACCATTTTTTCCACTATTTTTGACAGGGTATTTCGAGGGGTATTTGAGAGTGAAATAGTTCTGAAGTTAGCTGGATCTTTGATGGAGCCAGTTTATCAGAACAGAATATCGTTGTTTAGGTTATGAAATATTTTGACAGACATCTCGTTTATTGCATTGGACATTCTATTCTGATAATATTGTAGTTTTGCTGCTTTGATAATTTTTTTATAAATTTTCCGATAGTTACTATAATAATTTATAAAATATTGATTATTATTAAATTTTTTAATAGAATGTAAGGATCTAAAGTAAATTGAGGAAGTTTTAATACCTTTCGTTATCCAGTTTTTTTTTGGCTTTTTTGCTCTCATACTGCGCAATGGAAAGCTTCTGGTGAACATAGTATGCAAGATTATATGGAACATTTCCAGTGGTTGCTCAGAAGTAAGTACACACTCCCAGTCCGCCAAGGAACAACTAGTACTAAATTTTCCAAAGTTCTCACCTGAATAAACTCTCCCATATCTTTGGGGTATTTTTTCTTTTGTAGAAAGTAGTGAGCAGTTGGCCAACAAGGCCTCATGGTCTGACAGTCCAGGGGTGGAAACTACGTCACATTTAACTTTGTTTTTAACCAAATTGGTACAGAAATAATCAATTACAGTAGCGGATTCTTCAGCCACTCTGGTAGGAGAATTTCCATACATGGACAGACCATAAGAGTGAAGCAAGTTTTTTAATGCTAGAGTATAGCTGCTGATTGGTTATTAATAAAGTTAATATTGAGATCGCCAGATAATATGACCCTACACGTAACCGGAAATCCAATAAAATTGTTTCTAAGTTCACTAAAAAACCGGTAGTATTTGTTCTTGGAAGTCTATATACACAGATTAGATACAAATTGTGTTTTTTGTTAAATACAATTGAAAATTCAAATTCTTTTTCCAAACGTAAGAAGTCATACCTATCAACGTTTTCCATATGGAAGGTTAAAGAGAAAGACTTTTTTATTTAAATAATTGTACCTTTATACCCATTTGAAGTTTCTCTACAGTAATTTGAGACAATATAATAATTTGGTAAGTGAAAAGGCTCCCAGGTCTGTTCTCACTGAAGTCACAAACCAGTCAGATCGAATTTCATTGGTTGAAAATAGTTAGAAAACTGGTTGTTGCCGACTTGCACCAATCAATCAATCTGACTGGTTTGTGATTTCTGTGAGAACAGAGCTTTGGTTGAATGTCTAGCACCCAACCATCCATTAGGGATTCTCTAAGACATTTTTACTGAGAGACTACTAGACATCGTTAGATCATTCGAGAAATGATTGATCTGTTATTAACTTCTAAGGTCTGTTCAATTAAAAGTTAGTTCAGGTTGTTTTTACCTATTTTTGGGACATCTGTATTGGGTTTAGTTTTAAATAGAGAGAATAGTGGTTATCTATTTCTGTTTTAATTTAATGTCAGTTCAATTGATCATTGTTCCCTTTTGCTACTAGCAAAATAAAGTTTAATCTCCTTATCTTTTGTCAAAGTGATAAAGTCCCAAAGCTTACTTGTGGGTAAATGATTTAATAACCCTAGCTTTTAACCTTTTGTTTAGATAAATACTCATTAATTGGATAAAAATCTTAGAGGACTCTTACACAGTGGGTCACTTAAAGTTTTTGACATATTATTATTGGAGCAAAATTTTATTTTTGTTCATTCTGTTATAGTATCTAGCGGTGGCTACCAACAATTTGAAGAGAGAGAAATTTTTATTCTCCTAATCATTGTGGAACTAGAGTTAAAATAAATTCACTTACAAATTTGGTCCACCTGATAATAATAATAACAAATTTATGTAGAGTACAAATATTTAATACTTGGCAGGTATTTGTTAATATGTATTCAGAGAGCAATAATTCATTACAATAGTTTACTCTAAATCACTTCTCAAACATAAAATTGGGTAAAGGAGAATTATGTCGCTCAATATTTGCTCTTCTACTTGTAACTATTTTCAAGAGTGACTGTTTCTAGATAAGTAATATATTATTATGTACATTTTTTTCGTTTATCGGGATTTTTTTCCACTTGTGTGCAATTTTCGATAAAGAAACACTTTGGTGTCGACATTGGCCTAGCTTACTTGGGAAGGTGAAGTGATTTTTCGAATAATTTTATCATGGGTGAGTTTAGTTATTTTTTTATAAATTTAATTTTTATTATGTAATTTTTTCACTGTGAAATAAGCGATCTATTATTTCTGATAAGTTACCATTTAGGATTATTATTTTTTTAAACTAAGGTACTAATTGGGAAATTGCATATCCAACATTGGGACAACTATAAATCAGCCCCTAATAGATTTTACTACCCTTTTATCCGTTGACCACTACTGCAAACAAACTTATCTTCCTAGAAAGGTCAAAACCCCTTATTTTTCGACCATTTGGGTTTTTTCCATTTATATTTTTTTGAAGAAGATGCCTCAAAATCAGTATTGATGCTTATGTACAAGAGGAAGTACAGAGTGATACAAATTTAAAAGTAACGTGCTGAATTAAGATTTTTGTTACCCTATAATAATTATTTAAATTATGATTTGGGACACGGTTAAAAAAAAATTGGATTTATGTAAGGGCATTTTTTTATTAATGTATTTTATTTGAATATCGAGAAATTTACAAAGAAATCTAGGTGGATATGTAGCCTCATAACGGACCTAAACAAAATGTCCAGTTAATTTAACTTTTAGATCCTCTTCTATTTTTCTCATTCTTTATTAATATACTTCTCCTAGAACACATTTTTGTTTCATTCTTGTTTTTGATTGAAATTGAAATAATTAACTTTTTCACTCAAACGCCATACTAAATTACGTCATCAGTGGCCCAAAATATTGTAAAAATGGATTTTCACATTATTGAGATATCAATAATTATCAGAAACAAAAACATGCATCTTCCATTTACGATTAAACCAATTTAAATTGCGATTTTGATTAAAAATGGACCTTGTAATGTTTGGGTTTTATAAAATTATTTTATTATCGGAAATGTTTTTGAATAAAATTTCCCATATTAATGATCAATTTTAACAATTTTAATAACTATAACTTGTTATGCCAACTTGATCCACACTACAGCTTTTTCTCGGATACATATTATTTACACACTGTTGCATTGAACTTCACTTTTTATGTATATGAAATACGTAAGTGTTAAATTTTTTAAGGACAAGTGAAGTTAAATCTAGGCCGGATTGTAAGGTGATCAATATCAATGTCAGTTGTTGCGGAAATAACCCCCAAACAGATTTAATTTTTATTATTTTTAATTTATTATAATTTTCTTCTTTAATATTTACCATAAAAATAGTATTCTAGAAATAGATGCTATTGCTGGACTATTTATCCTGTAAAACCGGCAATAACAACCCTTTGAACCAATAAAATTGCAGGTTTCTTCATTACCTTATAAGGTAGTGGACCTTTCTCGCCGCTGTGATTGGTCAGCCGCCACATTGTTTCCTAGTTTTTGCGACCTGCTCCCTGGCATGTTTCGTCTCTCATTGAAGTTTGGAAACTTCAAGGGGGGGAATATGTTGCGGAAATAACCCACAACAGGTTTAATTTTTATTATTTCTAATTTAATATAGTTTTCTTCTCTATTATCTACCATAAAAATAATATTCTAAAAATAGATGCTATTGCTGGACTATTTATCCTGTAAAACCCGCAATAACAACCAATAAAATTGCAGGTTTCTTCTTTACCTTATAAGGTAGTGGACCTTTCTCGCCGCTGTGATTGGTCAGCCGCCACATTGTTTCCTAGTTTTTGCGACCTGGCCGACCTGTTCCTTGGCAGAGCTAGTCGACGGACATTCTTCAGTACTATTAGAATAAGCGATGAGTTCGCGCCCTCTGATGCTCCCCAGAAGCAAAACCCCCGTTAGTACGCGCGATTTATAGTAAAATACTACTCTCTGTGTCTCAAGGCCTGACATATAGTCTATATTATTGATTACAATTCATGTAATTAACCCCCTAAATATTGCAAGTCACCTCGGAAGAGCAAAATTCTCTCGTAAGCGCCTGTTTTTTTAGCTCTCTCTCTCTCTCTCACTCTCGCCAGGCTCCAACGCCCGTGTATATCGTTGTGTTTTCATCTCAGTGGAAAATTCCCTGGCTGCCAGTGTAAATAGTGATAAATGTGGATTTATCTGCATGAACCGGATTAAGCAAGTAAGACCGTTACAATTTCTTTAACAGTCAAACGGTAAATACAGATTAGTGATTCGCTTGGAATGCACTATAATTTGAAGTGTCTTCTAACGTTCAATGCAGAAATTTGGTTTCACACTCGTGAAATTAAGATTTGCACATTGTATATAGAAACTGAGCATATATAAAGACTTTTCTTGCACATATCGTTTACGCAGAAAAGTGCTCAAATTGTTAACTCTCAATAAATAAAAGAACTTTCAAGGATCAATAAACATTTTGTGATGTGTACAGTGAACTGATTAAAGTTGACGAATTATTTATGTTGTGCTCTCGTACATTTAATTAGTTAATTTGTGTTTTCGTTCACTTTAACATTTAACCATAAATGAGATTATTATCATTATCAGATTTCCCTACCTTTTATAAATCAAGATACTTACTTACTTTAGATTAGTATAAAATTTGTAGTTCAACTATAAATCCAATTAGGAATTTTTAGATAGGATTTGATTGATCTATACCGAATTACTTTCATTAATTAATTAAATTGATAATTTTTCTATTTCAATGTTTTATTTGTATAAATGAGAATCATGGCACCACTAACCCAATACAAGGCTTAAATGATCCAATACCTAGTGGTTAATATTTACAGTCAGTCAAAGTAAAAACTTTTGGCATCCCTGGTGCGGTTTGACTAAAGCCCAATAAGGGAAAAAAGCTAGTTCCGTCACAGTCAGACTTCTTTTCAAAATACAAAAATCGTAATGTCTATAGCAATAACTAGGTATATTATTTTCATTTCCACTCTCTCATTGTTAAGAGAGTTTTGATTACTTTTCTCTAAATAACTGAGGTACCTTTACTTATCTCTAAATAACTGAGGTACCTTTATCAGTTTTATCAACTGTAAAATTTGCATCACTTCTAAAAAACCTAAAGTCTGTTTTTTTTTTAAAGATAAAAGTCAAAATGACAATATGTTGGCAATACAATGTAAAATTGTCAATGCTTCAAATTTTTTATATAGAAAAGGCTTGTGTTGCCAACATAGTTACTAAATTTTTGACTTGGGGAATTATCTTTAAAAAAAAAACAAGCTTTACTGATAATACAGCTTCATTTTATTTATTTCAGGGGACACAAAAAAGCAATACTTCACCAACTTCATGGCCGAACTAATCGGTACAGCTCTGCTCATGTTCCTAGGCTGTATGGGATGCGCACCCCAAGCTGATAATCCACCTGCAGTACATCACATGTCATCTTTTTCCTTTGGTTTGGTTGTTTTGCTTATTATTCAGGTAAAAATTTAAAATGTCCTATCAAAAAAAGGGTTCATGAGCTAATTACTTCCAAATGCTCGATAGTATTATTTAAGTTCAAGCATTTTTGATTGTGAATTATTGATTAGTATTGACAAATCAATATAATTGATTTTTCTTGAAACGATTGCACAATACACTTCAAATAATTACACCTTTGAATTCATGTGGGTTTATTTAAATTTTACATGTTTTTTTTTTAGACTTTCGGCCACATTTCAGGGGCCCATCTCAATCCTGCCGTAACAATCAGTACTGTGATATTCAGAATGCTATCACCGGCAATGGGGGCCGTGTATATTGCCGCTCAGTTTATTGGTGCTATTTTTGGATTTGCCTTATTACGAGTAAGTAGCATATAATCATAAATATGGATCATTTGGTGTGAAGCACTGATGAGAACTATAAACTGGAAACTTTTTATCTCAACAGAGCACAATCACTTGTATTGCATAATCTAGCAAGATCTAGAAGGGAGGCAAACTTGAAGTATTAAGGTAATAGGTAGTGAACTTTTACAGTTGAGAGTTAAGTTTATAAAGATAAATTCTCGGTCAACTAAAATCTCTAAATTTTTTAATACATATACTCTGAAAGGTTTCAAAAGGCAACTGATAATTTGGAAGATTATAACTTTATATCTCTTAAATTGCACTTCTCACACCCAATGATCAAATCACACATGAAGTTTGACACTATACTTATAATTGACATAACAAAACTAATCTTCGTAGGTATTGATGCCTCAAGAATGGGTTGTTCCTGGATTCTGTGCCACCAAACCTCACGAACAATCCACCCCGATGCAAGCTTTAGCTATAGAATCGATAATCACTTGTGTGCTTATCCTAGTGTGTTGCGGAGTGTGGGATAAAAGGAATGAAGCTAAACAGGATTCGACTCCTGCTAGATTTGGGTTGATTGTTGCCGCTATTTCTATGGTTGCAGTAAGTAACTTGTGTTCATCATTTAAATTCACATAAAGGGTTTTAATGTTATTTCTTTTTCTATAAAAAAAATAGGGACCAATAACTGGCGCCAGCATGAATACCGCTCGGTCTTTTGCTCCAGCTGTTTTGGAGTATGATTTCACTAATCAGTGGGTAAGTAAATAATAAAATTACTGTGCTTATGACTCGATGGGCCTATTCGGGTTTGGAAAAAGTACGGTCCTAGAATGGTCCAAAAGAATCGCACAGTTTATTATTGAAATTTGTGATAGCCCAGTCGTTGTCATTTTGTTGATTGATGAACTGTGCGATTGTTTTGAACCGTTCTAGAACTGTCCTTTTTCCAAACCCGAATAGGCCTGATTAGTGACAAACAAGAATTAAAATCTTCAGCTTTTTGCGATCCTCCAGTTTACTGAACTTTGATATGGGATGTACTCAAACAATCATTTACAGTGAGATTAAAGTGGGATGATTTGAGGATTCGTGTAACATCCCTGGCCGAAATTCACTATCATTATCTCCCTCATTTTATAAAGAGTTCACTTTCTATGAGATTTTTTTTCTCAACTCTGAAAGGTATTCAAAAGAATCGCAGCTCTATTCTATCCTAGTCTTACTTACCAAGATATTTAAACTATGTTACATAGTTCCTCCAATACTACAATTTTTGTGATTTGTTTTTAGATTTATTGGATCGGTCCTAATGTAGGCGCAGTTCTCGGTTGTGGCATCTATGCGCTGCTCTTCACTTACGAAGAGCCAGAACAAGACGATAATGATGTTGAATTGGAAGAAATAAATCAAATGATCACGACAAAAGCATGATAATTTAGTTTTGGGAAAGTCCCATGTATTAAATTGCACTGGGGGCAACAATTAAAAATATATACCTATATTACTTTTGTATGACGAGCAGAAAAGTAATGCCAGATATTATTGTGCTTCTATTTTATTTTTTTAAATATTGTATATTTCTTATAGTTCCTGTATCTTTTAGTTTTTAAGCCTATATCGACCCAACACAGAAGCTACGTGATATAATTTAATATTTCTATTTACTACAACTTCTAATAGAATCTATAGATAATTGATATCTAATAACAATTCGGATTTACAGGGTGTTAATGTTTTTGATAATAATTGTTCGATATTTTTTGTATGACTTTAGTATTATACAAACAGAAATGTATAATTTAAGTGAATGCAAATGATGTGCTGTAAATTGTTTTTTTATGGTAATTAAACACATTTTAATTTTGTATTTGACCACAATTTTTTGCTGTACAAGATTTTTGTGTAAGTTATATTAAAAATCCCTATGTTATTATTATATACATAATTCTCCTTTCCTCTAACATGGGGGAGATATGTAATAATCCCAAATGGTATTAAACCAAACCTAAAGAAAATCGCAAGCAATAAGAAAAAATCCAATCCCAAAAACTGTGAAAGAAATTAAATCATTACTAGGATTGATAGGATATTGCCGAAAATTCATAAAAAACTTCGCTAAAATACCAAAACCAATGACAATTTGTTTAAAAAAGGATAAAAAAGTAATTCACGATTCTGAATTTCTAGAAAGTTTGTCGGTTTTCTTGTTGCTTCGTCTTGTGTTGTGCTTTGCTTGATATTCTGCTGATGAGCTTTCTGGAATGTTACTTGCAGTGGCTTGTACAATTGTCGGTTCTTGTGTCGGTTTCCGTGGTATCGGAAACTGGACTGGCAGTACTGGCACCCGTTGTGGAAGTGTGCTTATTGGTATCTGTGGTGACAATACTGGTGGAGATCTAGATGAAAGATTGGAAATGTTAGTTTGATCAGAATCTTATGATTGTGAATGTCAATATTTTCATCGTCATTGTCACTGTCTATAGATTGAAAACTGTCGTTTTCGTCAAGGTTGTTATTTCCTGACGCACTGTCCTGCACCATTCTATTTTCATGCAGCTGTTTGTTTTCTGCATCACTACCCTCTGCGTTGTTGCAGCTTCGGTTGCCTTCCTCGTAAGCTATTACTGCTTCTGATGGTACTTCTATTTTGCTCTGTTTATTTAGTTCTTCCTTCTCTTCTGGTTTTCTACCTCTGTGAACGATTTTATTATTGTGTCTTTTTCATATCAAGTTGGTTCCCTCTAACTGGCATAAATAAGTCGCTTTGCCTATTTTTCTCATTATGTTCGCTGCTTCCCAAAGCGTTTGGTTCACCTTCCTGTAGTCTCGAACCATGACTCTCTCCCCAACTTAAATTTTCGTAATTTTGTCGATCCGTAATGTTGTTTCTGTTTTTCTTTGGATTTTTCGATATTTCTTGTTATAGGTGTGGGTTGCAACTTTTCTGGGGGTTTCAGCAAATCTAGACGTGTTCTTAATTGTCTTCCGAACATTATGCTGGCTGGTGATTGTTTTGTTGTCTCCTGCACTGCATTTCTGTAATTAAAAAGAAATCTGTACATTAAAGGTGTTTAAATTTTTCCTTTTATTTGCGTCATCTTCGAGTGCAGCTTTCATAGCCCTTTTAATTGTTTGGATCGTTCTTTCAGCTTGTCCGTCGCTTTGAGGAAATGCCACTGGAGAGATGATGTGTCTTACGTCATTTTATTTGAAAAAATTTTGCAATCTTGCTGAGACAAATTGTGTTCCATTATCTGTGACGAAAATTTTTGGTAATCCAACCAAATCTAGAAAATGCGTCTCTTAGTTTTTCTTCTGCTGATAATTGTCTTCATAGGATAGGTACGTTTCTGGGTATTTACTATAAGAGTCTACAATAATCAAAAACATAGTTCCCCGAATAGGTCCTAGAAAATCTGCGTGTACTCTGCTCCAAGTGGTTTTCTCGGCTGTCCATGGAGTTAGCTCAGACTTGGGAGGCTCTGATTTCTGGTGCAAGCACGGTATTCATGCTGTAATCAGATTCTCGATGTCTTCATCAAACTTAGGCCACCATAAGTAACTTCTTGCCATAATTTCCAATCGTCCATCGTGTGATTAAATTCTGTTATTGCCCCTATTAATGCCATATTCCAGTAATAATCTGTATTTCCTCCTTTAAAAATCTCAACAAGAACAACAACACAACAAATCAAGTCCGATTGACTTGACCTTTGACGTTGCGTCAATGTCGCGTTCTGTGAATGTCGCTTCTTTTTTCTTTTTGTGGCGCTTGCTCCCTCCAGCAAAAATGTCAACTTCAGTAGCGGCCGTGTTGCCATTCCAGCCAATTCAGGTCGACCTTGCTCGTACCTGTCACCGTCCCTCACTATGTCGTCACTAAAAGGAATGCGGATTTCGGTTTTTTTTTTTATTATTTTTTACGGAATTGTCATTTTTTCTTTATACGGCACTAATACTCGTTTTCCTCGTCGCCATTGTTAAATTTAAATAAAACACGTCGCTTGAAATCACTGGTGAAACAGGTCCTGACAACCTGGCAAGGTATACCTAGACGAATTTTACTTTTTTCATTAGATTTTTTAAATTTTTAACGAAAATCGGTCGTAATCGTACATAAAATCATGTATATAACGCTTACATAAACAGGCTTTATTGACTCATCATTTAATAGCCTCGCTCGCAAGCTCGCTCGGCCATAAAATTATTCGTACAATAAAGCCTTACTTTATGTACTTGTTATATAAATAGCTATTAAATCTAACCAAATGGTCTAATAAAGACGAAATTGTTACTTTATTACAAGTAAGTATTGAAACTAGTCAACAATTCTCATACGAACAACAAAATAAACGTGGAGTATTCAATTTCATGGGTACAGCACAAAAATGGCTGTATGGTACATTAGACGCAAATGACGGCGATAGATATGATTTTCACTTTCAAACATTAAATGAGAATCAGCAAACTATCTATAAAAATCTAAAAGATCAAACAAACGTACTTAAACAAGTTACGAAAACATTTCATGATCAATTTCCAAATATCGAAAATAATAATATTAATTTCAGATGAGATAGGAAATATTTCGACGGATAATCAAAATATTCAAACTATCTTGATGATGAATCTAATTTTAGAAAACATTAATATGCACAGCAGTAAATTACACGAGTTAATTATCCACATTCAAAACGCAATTAGTTTTGCACGCGCAAACATAATGCACTATACGATACTGCAGCATAATGAATTGAACTTGATCTTGAAAAACATACCCACCAGTCAACAAATACTGTTTGACAACGTAATTAAATATTATGAGACAATCAGGCCTATGATGTATCATTTTCTGTTATTTTAACAGCAGCGTTAAGTTATCTGTCACTATTTATTCTATACGTCAAAATAGAGACGGAAATAGATGTTAAGCCTTAACACAACCGTTAAAATAACAGGACAGGATACATCATAGGCCTGAATGTCCTCTCATGTAATAATTCAAAAAGAACTAATTATATTTACTATATTCACACCAATAATTATTCCTAAACCTTTTATATTATATAAATTATTTCCTATATTCATCCAAAATTATACAATTGGTGTTAAGTATCCTTACCTCTGACTTATCACAGACGCGTATTACAATGCTTTATAAAAATGTCCAAATATTGAAGACATTTATTTGTGCAAAATAGAACTATTGAAGCGAGATGAGCCCTGTGTTCAAGATATTGTATCTAGTGAACAACAATTATGCCCATTTACGAAAATTCAATATAAAGAATCGACAGTTGAAAAAATATTTCGTAATCAAATATTGGTTATTCCAAAACGACATGTGACAACAATGCTGCAATGTGACCAGAAGAAATCATTTTCAGTTCAATCGTAATTTCCAAAGGTACCTAAATGTTCAATAACTATTAACAATCGAACATTTTTGGAAGACACGCATGAGAACTTCAACCTAGAACTTGAGCTACCCATCATCGACATTCCTGAACTTCTAGAGAATACCAGAACTGTAAGACTAAAAGCAGTCGATCATGAAGCTCAGCGATTAAAGAAGCAAACAAATTAAAGACTGACCCATTAAAAGAGTTAAATTTTGAAACTAATAATGTGTCAACCTATATTATAATCATAGTATTAAGTTCTATTTTTATAACAATTATTCTTATTCTATA
This sequence comes from Ceutorhynchus assimilis, assembly GCA_917834065.1. Lineage (NCBI taxonomy): Eukaryota > Metazoa > Arthropoda > Insecta > Coleoptera > Curculionidae > Ceutorhynchus > Ceutorhynchus assimilis. The sequence continues at coordinate 13,452,182 of OU892280.1, read as the reverse complement.
ATTTAAAGGAAAATGTAGTAAAACTAAAACTGAGGTGCAGATTGAATTGCCCAACATTGTTAGTCAATCCTAATTTGCAACCACATAAGGAGGAAGGGGTTATATTATAAAACCTAATATTATTATTATACTAATAATTCTCCATTTCAATGTTAAATATAAAAATACGCCACTGTAAAAGCTCACGATATTTTAAAGATGCTGAGTAAGCGATACTGCCTGGAAAAGTACCGACATATCAAGGTTTCACCCACATGATTGCAACCGTCAGCAGTATTTTAATATAAATACGGCGCGCAGAGCCTTCTCTCCTCATATTGTAGCTGAGACTATAGCAATTAGAATCAAAGATTCTTTTGTTCTCGGCTTTCGCCGCAGCAATTTAGAATCTAGTATTTTTTGTTGTAACTTCTTAGTTTTGAATAAAATAAATAGTTTTTAAAAACAAGATTTACTGAACGAAAAATATAATTCGTACAAGATTTTTATGTACTTAAAATATAGCTGTATTAGGGAGTTAAACTTCAGTACTAAATATCACTTACGCAACTCTTAACTGTTGAAAGCGGAAAAAAAAACTAATATCGTGAAAATGTACTGTGCCTCATAATAATCTTATTAACTAAAAAATTGGTTCAAAATATCTGCAAATTTTTCAACAGTTTTTTGCTCAAGAAGAATGTTTCCATGGTCGCCATCCAAATACTCTATGAGCAATGGTTTGAAGCTGCAGATCTAAAAATATGATAATGATAATTTTTGACTGAGAACAAAAAAAATGTATGTGTTACCTTTGATAGTCCATAATCAACATCAATTTGTGTTACAATACTCTTTTTAGCTTTAACCAACATTACAGGTCCATTGAATATTTCTCCAGGTTGGTATTCATCGCCAATGATGATTCGTTGCACGCAAAATCTTGCAGCCTCGATAATATCTTGTTTATCAAAAGTTGTGGATTCCTCAAGGAGCATCGCTACTCTTAATGTTTTTTCTGTTAAAGTTTTATGAGTGGATAGTTGCTGCAGAATCTATAGAAAATTAATCAAATATTATTACCATATAATATGGGTACTAAAAAGGTTTTTACCGATTTTTGATCAAATTTGCTCCCAAATCGTTGCATAAAAACGCACAAAGTAATGTTCTGTAAATCAAGTTTGCCTCCTGACGTCATGATTCGTGATTGAGTTGCCATATAGTTGGGAGAACCGTCCAAAAATAAAAGTCTGGACTTTTTTCCCTGTTTTTCTAAAATAAGTCCCATTTCGATCAGTACCAAAGTGCCATAGGAATAACCCATCTAAAAATGAAAATGACAATGTCAGTTATTGATCCAATATAAGCTTTGCACAGCTTTTTTTCTTCTGTAAATATTCTGAAAGCTTAATCTTGCTGTACAAGGCTAAGTTATGAATTAATTTTGATAGCTTGACTTGAAATAAAACATACCAAATTATATGGTCCTTTTGGTTGTACATTTTGAATCTGAATAATGTAAAACTGAGCCAAACTACTAATGCTATCTAGTGGAGCATTTCTGGTGCATTGCAAACCATACACAGGAGCATCAATATGTTCTGCCAAAGTCTTGAAGCAATCAGCAGTTCCTTCCATAGGATGAATCATAAATATTGGACTTTTCCCTCCATGATTACCATTTTCTTGGGTATTAAATTTTATTAGCGTTTGGCTCGGTAATATTTGCTCAACATTATCCATAACTACTTGTTTTTGAGGTGTATGAATGCCACCTTCACTAAGTTCCCGTAACCTTCCGAACGTCAATGCTCTAATCTCCGGAATACTAAGCGTCAAATCGAAATTTCTTTCCAGAGTTTGTTTAATTTCAGTGCCCATAAGTGAATCTATACCCAAGTCAACTAATGTACGTATAAAAGGTACAGTACTCAAATCCTTAATGCCTAATATATTAGCCACAACATCTGTCAAGCTTTTTTGCGCTGATTTTTGAATGAAGTTTTTGTCTGCTACTACCATACTGGCTACCACAGGATGGGGCTGTGAGAGGAAATAGTCCAATGTTTCGAGACAAGAGGTCATTCTGAAAAAATTACCAATAAAGCTAAATTGTATGGTTTCTGGCAATATAACTTACTTTTGGGGCAAAGCTCCTTGCAAGCTATCATCATTCGATCCAAGAATACCAATTTCACCAATTGGACCCCATTGAATGGCTAATCCAGGCAAACCAGCTTCTTGCCTAGCTTCTGTAATCCTTTCAATTGTAGAGTTGGCTAAGCCATAATTTGTTTGACCTGCATTTCCCCGCCCGCAAGAAAAAGAAGAAAAACTAACAAAATAATCCAGAGTAGGAGCTAATGTTCTTGATAGAGCGTCCAGCTGCTTACTTATATTAGCTTTTGGCTTGTAGGCAACCTCAAAAGATGATATGGTTTGATTTTCAAATAGAGCATCTTGCAGTACTATAGCTAAATTAAAAATTCCTCCAACAGGAGCTAGTTCATTAGCATCATTCAAAAGTTGTCTTGCTCCCTTTGCAGTACTCGCGTCAATGGTTGATATTATAACTTTTACACATAAATTCCGCAATCGGTTAATGCAAAATGCTTGGTACTCAGTTGTAATGCCTCTTGTAGATACTAGAACGATATTCTTAGCTCCTCTTGTCACTAGCCACTTGGCAAGCTCCAGACCGAACCCTCCAAGACCTCCAACAACAATATAACTTTTTTTGGGGTCCATATAACTAGAAGTAATAGCATCGACACATTTTTCACCAACAGTTAGTTCATCCCTAATTTTAATTAAAATTTTGCCAATATGTTTCCCAGTGCTCATAAATCTGAAGGCTTTTTCAACTTCATTTTCATTAAATACTGTTCGTGTAAGCGGTTGGACTGCACCAGATTTGATACCCTCGTCCATAAGTCTTTTAACTTCTTCTGTTTTCGATATATTTAATAAGTGATCTAATGCAACACCATGAAAAGATCTGCCATATGAGAAGATTTTCATGCCTAAAGGGGTATTGTTGGCAACATCAACTTTTCCAATTTCTAAAAACCTTCCACCTTTAGCTAGACACCTGATTGAAGCCTGCAAAAATTCACCAGCAAGCGAGTTCAATACTAAATCAACTCCTTTCCCATTGGTTTGAGTAAGCACCATTTGCTCAAAGCTAGTGTTACGCGAGCTACCAATAGAATCGTCACTTAAAGCTGGAAAAGTTTTCTTTAAAAATGATCTTTTCTCTTCAGTAGAAACTGTAGTGAACACTTTGCAACCCATATGTAATGCTATTGCAATAGCGGCTTGTCCGACACCTCCAGCACCAGCATGAACAAGTACTGATTCACCTGGCAGCATTTTTCCTCTAACTATAAGAGCATAATAACAAGTTCCGTAAACTATAGGAATGGTTGCGGCTTCTTCAAGGCTCCATTTATCAGGAACTTCCCAAATAAATCCTTCATCAGTATCAACTTGTACAGTTGTAGCTAAACAACTTGTTGATAGAATACCCATTATTCTACGACCGTTGGAATCTTTTCCAGAAAATTCCAGGCCTAAGACAAGTGTTTCGTTTTCCAAGGTAAGCTTTCCTGTGGCTAGCATAATATCTTTGAAATTTAAAGATGAATAATGTACGTTACATATTTGGTTGGCGTTGTTATGGTAAGTCGGAGGTCTTTGGATCCATTTTAGGCTTGATAAGTCCCCACGGGTGAGGGTGGTTATAAAAGCATGCTTCATTGGCTGATGAGTATCATGTAATAAAGGTAAGTGCCTATAAGTGCCCCATGAATTATTTTTGAATACATTATGTACCAAATCAAGTTTTAATTGTTTTTCATAGGCCTCAACAGTAAATGGCAGTGCATTTTTATCCTCTATACATATTGAACGTACGTTTCTTGTTTCTTTAATTAGACAATTAATCATTCCAATCAAGCCTATTTGAGGTTCACCGATAGAATACACATATACTTTAAGGTTGGTTTTTAAAGCCTCTTTAAGAGTATCAATCCAGGCAAATGAGTTTTCTGTTGCTTGAACAACTAAAGAATTTTGAGCTACCTGTTGAGAGACTCTTAGAAGAATATATGACTTGCTTTCAGTAGATTGAATGCTTATAATTTCCAAGTCTAAAGAGGTAAAGATTGTATCGTTATTTATTTGTCTAGATTCTTCCACAAGGACAAAACCGCCTTCTTTAATAGATTTTTTAGCGTTAACTAACAATGATTTTGAAGCATTGTTAATAATAATAACGTGAGCATTATTATCAATAAGATTATTACTAATATCTTTAGTAATTATTTTAGTTTTGGATGTTATAGTATTGTCTTCAGTACTTGTCACTATAGTTGCATCTGTATAAATTAAAGGTTCAGCTTCAAATATACTAGCTATAGTTGGAGCAATAGCAGCCTCAACGAGTTTTTTACCTAAATATTCAGTAACTTTTAAGTTAGTGACTGCAAGAGAATTTTCCAAAACTAATTGACAAATTACGGTAAGGGCATCAACTTTTTCTTTAAAGTTGTTACGTAAAGGCACAAATAAATACTTTTCCAATTTTGGCAATTGAGCTTGTACCTTTTCTGAAGCTAGTCGAATTTGTAGATCTCTAATTTCAATACCTCCAGCTCTTATTGTTTGTAGATATTGATTTCTATTGATGTCAACTTCATGTCTTTTATCAATTATGGATAAATGCTCTTGAGGCTTAATGATAATGCTGTCTAATTGTGTTGGCAAATGAAGCTCTGTGCTGTTTATGCTTAGAAATAAAAATTGAAGCATTGTATCGATAAAAGTAACCCAGTTTCCTTGCCACTGGAGCTTACCGTTTAAAAATTCTTTATCAGATTTAATGATACCTTGAAATTCATTGGTGTATTTATAGCCTCTGAGTCTGAATATTTTGTATATATCTGCTGATTCAAGGGTAATTTCTCCATCGTTATTATTATTATTTTCTTCTTGTTTTATAATAACGCCAGGTTCCAAAACACTGACTGTTCCTGTAGCTACAACAGAATCACCTTCGCATATCTCAAATTGCCCTGTACCTTCAAATATATTAATGGACAATTTAACAGAATTTTCTTTTGATAAAACTGTAGCTCGATGAAACTGTACATTCTTTAACTGAATTGGCATTTTTTCGTAGTCTATATTATTAAGCTTTGCTAAACATTTCCATACAAGCATCAAATATCCAGCTGCAGGATATAGTATTCTACCACCAATTGTATGTCCCATCAAATACTGATCAGCCTCCTTATCCAAATTAATATCAATCTTTATTGAGCCTTGATTTGACTCAAGTGTAGCTAAATTCGGCACAGTCCATTCAACTGAATGATCCCATTCGATTAGAGAATTTAGCATAGGTGTTCCATTGCTTACAGGAAAACTAACAGGATCGTACAACTTCTTCAACTGCGGTTGAGCACCAGCATTGTAAATTTTTCCTAAAGCCATTAAAAAAAATTCAACGTTGTCGTGATGGAATTTTTTCATCAAAGGAATATTAACGACAGATGGAGCTAATGATCTTCGTAAAATTGCTTGTAGTAGACCTGTAGGGGCTATTTCAATAGCGATGGCGTTTTCGGGAATATGAGCGAGAGTTTCTTGAAAAAGTACAGGTGACAGCAAGTTGTTGACTTGATATGCTGAACTAGAGTATTGGGCTAAAGGTGTGTTCCAGGATGATTCTGGAAATGATGAGGATATCCATCTGAAACAAGAATTGAGAGAGATTTATTTTTACTAGAAACTTGTTGACTACTGGTCAAATATTTGGTCAAATTTCCGATAAGGTCAACATAAATGCAATATTTCCACACCTATATAAGGTTTGTTTCAACCCATCCCAGAATATTTTCGGAACCACTCTGTATACGAGTTTTGGTGTCTACGCAAAAATTATAGGTATTGCGCAGAATCCTGGTGGGTTAGAACAAAGCTATATAATCATTTCCTCCTTCACCTCTTCCAAACTTGTTATAGAATCTAAGCAATAAATACCTCTGTGATCTAGGTTTCGGATTTGGAATAACTGCATCTAAGACCCTTTGTAACCTTGGACCTGCTCCAGCAATGTGCTTACAATGAAAGGCAAAACCTCCAGTATTTACTTCTTTCGCAAATATATTTTCAGATTGAAGTTGAGTTATAAACTAAAAAAAAAAACGCACATAGCTCATTTCGACTATTCTCTGCATCAATTTTACCTTGATCATGGCTTCCTTGGGTCCTGAAATCGTAACTGAATCTTTACCATTATGACACGCTGGATAAATTTCTGGTGGACATTTGGACTTGGCTTCTTCCCATGTTAATCCCACAGCTGCCATTAGGCCAGGTTGTAAGTCACTGTCCAAGACTGTGCGACCTCTATAGTATGCTGCAAGCATACTTTGTTCTATTGTAAGAGTTCTATCAGCATAGGCACAAGCTGAAATTGATTTGAATTAAACCAGGATTTTTTTAAGAACTTACTTTCTTACTAGTTTCTCCTGCAGAGTGTCCGATGATGATATCAGGTTCAATTCCAACTGTTCTTAGTATTTCAGTTAAAGCAATTTGCATAGCCATTATGCCTACAAATGAGTTTAGAATATCATCGAATGTCTCAGCACCACCATTGACAACCATATCCATTAAATCAATTCCATATGGCTCCATTACTTTAGCGCATTTCTCTAATGTAGCTTTAAACACCGGAATTTTTATTAAATCCTTTGCCATTTCTGGCCATTGAGACCCCATGCCAGAATATATAAAGCATATTGGGCGTTTATCTGCTCCAATTTGACTTACTTCAACAATAGGTTCCTGGTTGAGCAAAGAGTAGCCTCTAAAATAGTGTCCATTTATATTTTTGGAGTTTATTTCATCAACGAGTGCTAAAAACTCTTGATCATGTCGATGTTGGTGTACTTGTTTAAGAAAATATTTCACTGCACTTTCAGTACGTCCAGAAACTCCTACCACTCGAAGCAATGTTGAGTTTAAGGGTAATATTTTTTGTTTAGGATTGGATTGAAGAACAACGTGAGCATTAGCACCTCCAAACCCAAAAGAATTCATTGCCATAATCCCTCCATTCCAGGAAGTGTTTTCAGTTAAAACCTACAAGCAATATTATAAGTAATTTGATGGAATATAAATAAGTTTCTTGCCTTCATCCTGCCATTCGACAATGCAAGAATATTCTCAATAGGAGTTTCAAAATGTAAATTGCCAGGGATAACACCACTATCCATAGCTATTAGGATTTTAATTAATGCAGCTATTCCAGAAGCAGCTTCTGCGTGTCCCATATTCGATTTTACAGAACCAATAAGCAACGGTGTTGGACGGTCTTGGCAAAAAAAGTTCGCCAAAGATTGTGCTTCTTGTGGGTCGCCAGCTTTGGTGCCTGTTCCATGAGCTTCTACGTAGAAAACGTCATTTGGGTGCACGTTGATTTGGGCAAAGGTGTCTTTGATTAGTTGGTTTTGTACGGTGCCAGATGGAAAGGTGATACCTATAAAAGATGTAGGATAGTTCAAAGTTAAAAGAAAGATTAAAGAAAATCGACACATCTTAACTACAACAACATAATCGAATCACCATCCTAGACAATGGTTAATAAAAATTCTGGTTGGGAATTGAATAGAGCAATGCGTCCAAACAATCGATGAACATAGACGAAATTGCCAAATACTACAAATTCTAAAAACACAGACACACCAATCGCCTTTAAGGATTCCTATCGCAGTAGATGTTGGAAGTACCGATAGACCACCACGGCCATAGGCGCAACTAGGGGGGTGCTAAGCACCCCTAAAGCAAAAATTAGCACTCCTATTCGGTATCCCACCATAGCCCTACCTAACACTTATAAAAAAAATTAGTGCAACCAAATAATTTAATTTTTTTTTGTACTTTTTGTAGGTACTTACTTACGCCATCGATGACCTCATAATTTAGAAAAAAGTATTTGTCGTTGATTAATTCATAGAGAACGTTGGCAATTATTACTGTTATGGAACAAAATTTTTCAACCGGGGCGGGTATTACAATATTACCTTAAAATCAAGACTTACCCTAAAGTATAGGGTTTTTATGTTATATTTAGGATGACGTCACCGAACAAGGTCAGACAATGTTGTCAATGTCTGTGTTTATTCTATATCTTAAGGTGACAGGTGACATTGAAATACCGGCTCTTAAAAAATCATTAGAGTCAAATTAATTAACTGCATATTATACAGGGTGTTCCTAAATATCATGTACAAACGACAAAGGGTGATTCTTTTTTTTTACGACTGAAATCTCAAATATGTTCTAAAAAATTGACTTATTTAGGCAATTAAAAAAAATTCACCCTCTTACATTTTAATTTTTTTCTGGAAAACTTGCAGAGAGAAAATTTTGAAATTTTTCCAGGAATAAGAAGAAAAAGAGGAGCTCATTTTACGAAAATTCAAAATTTTCCAGTAAAAAATCACTCCAGGAAAAATTCTGAAAAATTGACTTTTTCAAGTAAAATTAAGGAAAATTCACCTCTTACATTTTAATTTTTTTCTGCAAAACTGGCAAAGGGAAAATTTTGAAAATTTTTCCAGTAATAAAACGAAAATGAGAAGCTCATTTTACGAAAATTTCAAAATTTTTCAGTAAAAAATCACTCCAGGAAAAATTTTGAAAAACTAACTTTTAAGCAAAATTAAGGAGAATTCATCCTCTTACATTTTAATTTTTTTCTAGAAATCTGGCGAAAGGAAAATTGTGAAATGTTTCCAGAAGAAAAAGAAAAGTGAGGAGCTCATTATAGAAAAATTTCAAAATTTTCCAGTCAAATATCACTCCAGGAAAAATTCTGGGAAATTGACTTTTTTAGGCTAAATGCACCCTCTCACATTTTGATTTTTTTTTGGGAAACTGGCAGGAAAATTGTGAAAATTCTCCAGAAAAAGAAGAAAATAAAGAGCTCATTATAGCAAAATTTGTAATTTTCGAAGACTCGTAATTCTCGTAATTTTTCTTTAGACATTTTCCAATTCCTATCATTTCTCAAATAATTCTTATAATTTTTTATCAATTCCTGTTGTTCTTCAAATTTTCGTAATTTTTTAATTCCCGTAGTTTCTCAGAAAATTCCGTTATTTTATTAATTCCACGTACTTGTATATTTCGAAAATTAGTAGGTAATTCCCGTAATTTCCGTATTTATTCTGGGCATTTTTCAAAATTTGTTTCGTTTCCCGAAAGCCTTTGTAATTTTTGTAACTTTAATTTCTAATTCTCGTAATTCCCGTAACTTTTTCGTAATTCCCGTAATTTTTTATAGTTCTATATATAGCTTTGATAGTTTTCGTAATTTTCAATTCAATTTTCAATTGTCGTAATTTTTTAAATTTCTTGGACGTTTTTGGAAATTTTATAATTTTCCGAAGGTCTTTATAATTTTTGTAATTGTAATTCCTGATTCTTGTAATTCTTGTTATTTTCTAACTTTTTGAAAATCATCATAGGTTTTTTCGATTTTTGCAATTCGTTAATAAATTTCCGTGATTTATTTCCAGAATTTTCGTAATTTTTGTAACTTTTCTAATTTCCATAATTTTTTAAAAATTTAATTATTTTCGGTAGTCCCGAAATTTTTCGTAATTTCTCCAATTTTTGCAATTCCCTTAATTTTCGTTAATTAACAAATTCCTTAATTTTTGTGTTATTTCCGATATTTTTTTTTTCAATTTTTCGTAATTTCCATAATTTTTTCAATTCCTATAATTAATTTAATTGTCCTAATTTTTTTTATGATTTTCCTAGTTTCTGTAATTTTTTATGATTTTCGTGATTTCTGTTATTTTTTTAATTCCCGTAATTTCTTTATTTTATTTTTCAATAATGATAATTTCCGTAAGTTTTTGAAATTTCTGATATTTTTGAAATTCTCGTGATTATTATTATTATTTCGTAAAACGTAATTTCCAATGATTTTTTGCAATTCTACGTAATTTTTGAAATTCGCGTAATTTTTTTCAATAATTTTCATTGTTTTCCGTAATACTCGATTTTTTTTCTAATTTTATAATTCTTCTCTCAATTTTTTTAATAATTAATGTATTTTCCGTGATTTTTTTAAAATTTTTGTGATTTTTGTTAATATTTTTCCATATTACGTAATTTTCCAATAATTTTCGTAATTTTACATAATTATTGAAATTTCCGTGATTTTTTTCGTAATTTTATAATAATTCTCCTAATTTTTCAATAATTGTAATTCCCGTATTTTTTTGAAATTTCCGTGATTTTTTGCAATATTCGTTATTTTTCATTTTTGTAATTCCTGTAATTTACGTATTTTATCAATGACTTTTGTAGTTCTACGTAATATTTGAAATTGCCAATAATTTCCATTGCTTTTGTAATACTCAAATATAATTCTCTTTTTTAGTTTTTAATAATGGTGGTTTCCGTAACTTTCTAAATTTTCCGTGATTTTTGCAATTCTTATGCCTGTATTACATCTGTGTATTTTTTCGTGTATTTATTCATGTAGTTCAGGGTGACAACCGAAAAACTTCAAACGCATCATAAATCAGCATTATGAAAAACAAAATAATGTTGGCACCCTGAACTACATTAATAAATACACGGAAAAATACACAGATGTAATAATTTTTGTTATTTTTTCGTAATACGTTATTTTCCAATGTTTTCGAAATTTTAATAATTTTTGAAATCCCCGTGATTTTTTTCGTAATTTTTTAATTCTCCTAATTTTTTACAAATTTAATTCTCGCAATTTACCCATGATTTTCGCAGTTCTACATAATTTTTGAAATTCTCCTAATTTTTGTAATCCTCCTGATTTTTGTAATTTTTCCGTAATTTCCGTAATTTGCCAATGATTTTTGCAATTTCACGTAGTTTTTGAAATTCCCGCAATTTTTTAAAATTATTTCCGTTACATAAGTATTTCCATTCCGGGTTTTTTTCGTAATTTTGCAATTTTCATCCTAATTTTTCAATAATTGCTGTAAATAATTTTATAAAGTGATTTAATGATTTTTGTTATTTTTTTGTAGTTTTCGTATTTTACGTAATTTTTCAATTATTTTTGTAATTTCACATAATTTTTGAATTTCCAGTATTTTTAAAACTTATTTTCATTGGTTTTGTAATACCCGATTTTTTTGTAGTTTTTCAATTTTCCTCTTAGTTTTTTAATGTACTTATTTTCCGTAATTTTTCAAAATTCCCGTGATTTTTGCAATTTTTCCGATTTTTTTTTTCATTTTTTCGCAATCCCTGTAATTTTTGAAATTTTTATAATTTTTCAATTAATTTTTATTAATTCTATATTTTCCGTATTCCCGTATTTTCCGTAATTTTTTAATGGAATTTTTATAATTTTCCTAATTTTTGTGATTTCCGTACTTAATTTTTTGAGGAATCTTTGCAAATTCGGTAATTTTTTTATTTTTTCGTAGTTTGTAATATTTTTTAATTTTTGTAATTCTTTAATAAATTATTTTCGTGATTTTTTTAATTCTTTTAATTTTTATAATTCTCATATTTTTTTAAAAATCTAGTAATTTTTTGTAGTTTTGAAATTTTTGTAATTTCTACTAATTTCAATTTTTGTAAATTTTTCGAAATTTTTGCAATCCTTATATTTTTTAAATTATCAATTCAAAACTATAGGAATTATATACATAATTCAAAATTTCAAAAAATATTCTGAAATTACCCAAATTATTCGAATATTGCAGAAATTACGAAAAATAACGGAAATTACAAAAAATTGGGGAATTACAGGAATTATTCCAAAAATGCAGGAATTACTTAAAAATTATTCAAAATTACAGGAATTGTTTTTAAATTCCGGAAATTTTCTCAATATTACAGAAAATTACGGAATTTACGAAAAATGGAAATTATGAAAAATTACGTGAATAACGAAAAATTACGAGAATTATGGATATTACGAAAAACTATGAAAATTACAGAAATGATTGCAAAAATTTTAAAATTTTCGAATGAAAAATCACTCCATAAAAAATTATGGAAAATTGACTTATTTAAGCAAAATTAAGGAAAACTCACCCTCTTACATTTTAATTTTTTTTTCTGAGATTGACAAGAAATGTCAGCATTTTTGACCGGTTGACAGGTCGCAAAACCCAATATTCTGGTATTTTAATTATGTTTCAATAGTTGCTAAGGAATCAATGAATAACAATACGAGAATCACTTTTCCAACCTAGGCCGGGAAAGTTATTCTCGTATTGCTGAATAATTGGAACAAAAAGACAAACGTTTTAACAGATATTTAACCGATCTCAGAAAAAATAGTATGTGTATTTCGGTGGAAAAGCACATTCTCGGCTTTCGGTGTTTGCCAACTTACACCGTCGGCCGAGAATGTGTCACTTTTCCACCTAAATACACAATATACTATTCTGGAAAACTGGCAGAGGGAAAATTTTGAAAATTTTCCAAGAAAAAGAAGAAAGTGAGGAGCTCATTATAGGAAAATTACGAAATTTTTCAGTGAGAAATAACTCTAGGGAAAATTCTGGAAAATTGACTTTTTCAAGTAAAATTAAGGAAAATTCATCCTCTCACATTTCAATTGTTTTCTGGAAAACTGGCAAAAGAGGAAAAAGAGGAAAGTCAGGAGCTCATTATAAGAAAATTTCAAAATTTTCCAATGGAAAATCGCTTTAGGAAAAATTTTGAAAAATAGTATATTGTGTATTTAGGTGGAAAAGTGACACATTCTCGGCCGAGGGTGTAAGTTGACGGACGAGGCGTAGCCGAGGCCGGCAAACACCGAAGGCCGAGAATGTGCTTTTCCACCGAAATAAACATACTATTTTCTCTGCGATCGGTTAAATACCTGTTAAATGTTTGTCTTTTGGCGCCAGAAGAAGAAGAAAAAGTGGGAAACTCAATGTAAGAAAATTTCAAAATTTTCTAGTGAAAAATGACTCGAGAAAAAATTCTGGAAAATTGAATTATTTAAGCAAAATTAAGGAAAATTCACCCTTTCACATTTAAAGTTTTTTTTGGAAAACTGGCAAAGGGAAAATTTTGAATATTTTCCAGGAAAAAGAGAAAAGTGAGGAGCTAATTATAGGGAAATTTCGAAATTTTCCAGTGATAAATCACTCCAGGAAAAATTAAAAGAAAATTGACTTATTTAGGCAAAATTAAGGAAAATTCACCTCTTGCATTTTAACTTTTTTCTAGAAAACTGACAACAGGAAAATTTTGAAACTTTCACAGGAGAAAGAGGAAAGTGAGGAGCTCATTAGAGAAAAATCTCACAATTTTCCAGTGAAAAATCACTCAAAGAGAAATTTATTTATATATTTTCGGATAACTAAATAAACTCTATTCTAAGTTAAAAAATGTATAACAAAACAATAATTCCGAAGGTGCTCCATGGCCTGACTTTTTCTCTAAGTTATGACGTCATCGATGACGTAAGTAAAAACCTTCATGCCATGCAACGAACTATATGTTTGTTTGAAATTTCAGACATAAAAAAACCTATTTTTCAGAAAAAAAGGCAAATGATACAGTACAAACCCTCGTGAAACCAACTTTTTTTTACGCGTCACATTTCCTTTCCATCAAACCCCATCAAAAAAAAAAAAAAAAAAAATGGTGCTGCAGCACCCCTCAAATTTGAAGCCTAGTTGCGCTTATGACCACGGCATGATAATCCGGAAAGCATTTCCTCAACACAAGTATAAAAATGTTAACTACCTTCTTCCTTATATCCATCCGTATTTATCTTAGCAGCCAGAATCGTAGCATAAACCCTCCTTGCTACATTTGCTTTTTGCAGAAACACAACGGCTACAGCTTCAGAACGTACATATCCATCTCCCGTTGCATCAAACGCATTACATTTCCCTTGTGGCGAAAGCATACCGAGCCTACAATGTGGACAAACCAAACTAAGCCAAATTGAATATTAACGCATAATGCTTATACTTATGAAATTCCAAAGACAAGGCAGGTTTTAGTAGCAAATTACTACCACCCACAATAGCAGCATCAATTTCGCCGCTCTTAATACGATTCACGGCATTTTCCAATGCGGTAAGCGAACTGGAGCATGCAGTGTCCATAGCGTAACTTGGGCCTTTGAAGTCGAAAATGTACGAAATGCGGTTTGGTAGCATGGCTTTAGCACAACTCAGCACTCCGTGGCCGGTCATTTCATCGGGTTCTTGTGCACAGAAATAGTCGTGGGATTCTGTTTCTGAGACACCGATAAATACGCCGGTTCTTGATCCTCTTAGATCGTTTGGATTGAATCCTAAAAAAAAAAAAACACAAAACGGTCAATTGATGGAAGCAAAGGATGTTTGGTAAAATTTTAATGAACATACACGTACAAATATTGAAAAATGTGAATGAGTAGGTACTTTCCTGCATCAATAATAGCTTCATAGACAGCTTCCAATAACATTTTGCCTTGCGGATCCATTTGATCAGCTTGTTTGGCGTGAACGCCGAAAAAAATTGCGTCAAACTTGGATAAATCGTTCAATTTCCCATTTCTTCCTGGTAATCCATGTAAACCTACTGGCCATCTTCTTGAGTCTTCGGTGACCATGTCCACTCCGTTCAAGAGGTTTTGCTTGAATTGTTCAACGGAATCAGATTCTGGAAAACGACCAGACATACCGGTGATAACGATATCGTCGTTGGTTTTAGTGGCCATTGTGGAGTAGATTTCCTGGTATGATTGAATAATAGTTACATGAAATATGGGGATGCTTGCAAAGAAAAATAATAGGACACAATCAATAATAACACGTTCGAACCTAACGCCTAATCCTGATGATCCTATATTCCTAGCAAAATAAGTGCGAAAACTCCACCTTTGCTGTGTTAATTCTTTTTTTTTTTAATTAAATGTGGAAAATTGGTCGAATCCGGTCGCACAAAATGAAATCACATAGTTACTGAGTTGAGAAACGGGACACAAGATGATCTGGCCCTGCTCTTCAGTGTAATGTAACATATTTACCGGACTATTGTCAAAAACAACGCGACAAAAATTGGATTACCACAGGGACCTGCTATTTCCTAAACTGCTCTCAAATTGCAAAGGTTTCAGAAATGTTCTATTAAAAAAAAAAATGAAATACAAAATAGTTGACCAGATTTAGATCTGGATTGTTCGGAAGCCAATTGTTGGATTTAATAAAACGCGACATTGTTCTTGCAGAAATCTTACTGTTTATTGAGATGTCTGAATTTTGGTGCAAAAATGTCTGTTTTATCACCGGTACCATTGTATCCGGTACCGAGAATGAATGAAATTGGTTAATAAATAAAATAACTAAACTGCAAATAGAGGTAGGTACTGGGTGTCAAGTTATAAAGTACCACCGCCTGTAACTTTTTTATGTAGGTAGGTACATCAAAATTAGAAAAGTTACAGGTTGTGGTACTTTATAACTTGACACCCTGTACTTTTTAGAAAAATCCGGTTCTCTCTGAATCTTTTTGACGAGAACATAGCAGCCTACTGTAACCCTCCAAATAAAAATGAAAAAGAGTGAAACTTTAATTTGGTCCACAGTGTAGTAGATTAATTTGCTATGAAAAAAACTAAATAATAAGCAGTTTGGCGAAATTTAAGAACATTTTAATTAGCTATTTTCATTATTAGAATGCTTAAAACTTACCTCGAAATCTTACCACAGAAATGAAATTTAAACAAATATTTGTCAGTTGTTTTACAATACCTATAACTAATCTTACTGAAAACTGACCATTGTCAATACATCTTATAAATACCCTAGCTCAATAGATAATTTTTTAAAAAACATAAATCAATTTTAATACATATCTTGTAAAAATAATAATTGTGTCTACTAGGTACTTTCCGTCGATATTATTTTTGTTATAAAATTAATTTAATAATGCCAATTAATAAATAACAGGGTAATAAAAGTTTGATCCAAAAAATGGCGTGTAGTTTTTTTAATTAATATTTTGTTGTTATTCAAACCAAGTCAATAAATCTACTTAAGAATCGACAGGATAATAAAGGCTAAGACCCAATCATTCCCTCATAAAAAGTAAATAAACAAATTTGTCACTGTTTAACGGTACGTACAGCAAAATCTAAATGAATTAAAAAAAAATGATAAAAGCCTTCCCTCGTTCCCTCGGCAAATCATACCTAAATATCAAAATTTAGATCCCAAGAGCAGATGAACCTGTATTCAGGCTGCTAATAGCTTTCCTTTCCTCGTATGTCAGGTTGCACTTTGGAGGTTTCGCAAGTCGTAGAATCCTAGATGTTCCATTGCGTATTTCCTCCGCAGAGGTTTGATTGAGGTAATGTGCGTATGCTGGCTTCCACATTTGCTATGATGTCTTCGAATGGGAGGTCTTTCGGTGTTATTGCAAAATTGCCTCCTTTTCTTAGAACACTAGGTTCCGAATCGGTCAGAACGCGTTGGGTCAGGTTGACAACTGATCATTGCCTGTGGGTTTCGCAGTGTTCACTGGTTTCAAAGACTCAAACTTGTTTACCAGTTTCTTGATTGTTTTCGCTAGTGTGGTTTTCATCACGTCATACGTCATTCGGTCAATTTTGTTCCAGTCACTCCAGTGCATGCTGTTGGATAATCTTTGGTTTATCGATAGAAGATCCTTGGAAAGACCGGCCATTCGAAGACATCATAGCCAGCATACGCACATTACCTCAAAGCACTGCGGAGGAAATACGCAATGAAACATCTAGAAGTCTACGATTTGCGAAACCTCCAAAGTGCAACCTGATATACGAGGAAAGGAAAGCTATTAGCAGCCTGAATACAGACAAGAACATACTAGTCCTGCCTGCGGATAAAGGAAACGCAACGGTAATCATGAACGTGACTGACTATGAATCAAAAATTTCCGAACTGCTAGACCCCTCCACCCACCTACAGAAACCTGACATGCAATCCCACTGCTTCTATACTGCAAAAAACCAATCAACTCGTCCGAGCACTACCGTTGGACCCGGAAAACATAAGGAAACTCATCATATCTGAGGCCTTACTTACTACCTAGAATATATGGGCTTCCAAAGATTCACAAAACAGGCAACCCACTCAGGTCCATTGTAAGTGCATTAGATTCGCCCACATACAGCATAGCCAAATACCTCACCACCTTCCTTGAGCCACGGATTGGCCAATCCAGCTCTTATGTTAAAGACATCTCATTTCATCAAAAAAATCAATGACATCACTCCAAACGACATTCTGGTTAGTTTTGATGTCGTCTCATTGTTTACTAAGGTACCAGTGAATCAGGTCTTAGAGTATCTGAAAGATGTTTTTCCGGAGGAAGAACTTATTTCACGACTACGTACTTTCAATTGCAAAATGAATTCTTTGAGCAGACAGATGGAGTCGCAATGGGGAGTCCACTCGGCCCGGTCATCGTTAGCTTCTACATGGAACACTTCGAACAAATGACACTGCGAACGGCCACAAAGAAACCTACTTGTTGGTTTCACTATGTAAATGACACATTTGTTGTTTGGAACCATGGAGAGGCAGAGCTCGAAAACTCCCTTAATCATCTAAACTCAATAGAAATCCTGGGTTCTATTGTTCTCAGTTAACGATGGAAATTGAGGACAACAAAATTGCATTTCTTGACGCCCTCTTAGAAAGATTACCCTCAGGTAAACTGGGACACAGAGTATATAGAAAGCCGACGCATACGGACAGATACTTCAACAAGGAATCCAATCACCATCCTAGGCAAAAGAGAGGAGTCATTAAAACTCTATCTGACAGGGCAATCCGGATTTGTAAACCCAGGTAGGTACCTTCAGGACGAGATGCAAAACCTAAAATCAGCACTTGAAAGAAATGGGTACTCCAAGCAGGAGATAAATAGAGCCATAAGACTAAAGCAACAGCACACAAATAACAAAGGAACGAGCACAGGTGGCAGAGAGAGCCTTTCTTCCCTATATCAAAAATGTCACAAATCGCATAGGACGAACGCTAGAAAGACACAACATTAAGCCTATCTACAAGCCCACAAGAACAATTCAGCAAAGTCTAAGATCGGACAAGGATCCTAGGGCACCTCTTGACACGGCTGGTGTCTATAGAACTTCCTGCTCTTGGGATCCGCCTATGTAGGAACAACCAAACGTTCTATCAACACCAGGGTCAAAGAGCACAAAAAAAAACTGTCAGCAGGGACAAATAGATAGATCAGCAATCGCCGAACACGTGCTTACACAAACAAACCATGTCATTCGTTCTGACCAGACTCAAGCATTGGATAGAACCGAACATTTTTACACCAGACTCCACAGAGAAGCCATAGAGATACAGAAACAACACAACAACTTCAACAGAAAAGATGAGGGCCTGAACCTTAACAAAAACTGGTTGCCAGTTCTCCAAAAAACAAAGACTGGATAAAAATGTTGATAAGCAACTTGTAGCCGCGTCGTTGTATCCCTTTCATGTCGTATGGCGTCGTGAATACATTCATTTAAATATATAAGGAAGAACTCACACCAAAGCAATAAGCAATTAGCAACTAGCAACACGCGATACGCAACATACAAATCGTATTGCTTCTGAATTCACACCAATACAATAAGACTTTGACAGCGACTAGCAATAGAAATCTGCAGAAGCGGGAAAACGAAAACGGTGAACTACACCCAAATCACTGAGATAGGTACTGCCGTTGGATAAACAATAAAAAAAAAAAACTATTTTTTTGGTTTGATTACTTACCTGAAATGTTTTCTTCCCTAGCTACTGAATTCAAAGCTTTTTCGGTAACTTGTAACTTGCGTTTAGAATAATCTGGGGGTGTGTAATCCATACATTTTTCAATAATTTGCACAAAAATTACAGTTCCCCTGTCTTCCATTTTGAAGAAAAATAAACACGACCAAGCAACATGTATCTCTAGCGATCGACAGACTATGTTGCTGGCGATAAAAATCGCGCATCACCCGCAGATATTCCATCGGGTGATATCGGAGTTGGTTGGGTATGAATAGATACATTATTTATTGTCTACTTTTTGAAAACGATAACGCGTTGCGTATCGCGCGTTGCTAGTTGCTTGTTGCTTATTGCTTTGGTGTGAATTCTCCCTATGTGTTACTTCGTCTGTATTTGGCATTGTCGGTAGGTGTCCAACGTGTATACCAAAAACCGTTCTACTAGGTTGAGCTGTTATTGAGCTAGAGCGATAACATACCGACACAGAGAGACAGACAAACAGACCGACATACAGACATACCAACAGAATTGAGAAAACATGATTTCCGTAATCTAGGGACCTATAAAACGTATAAATGTGAAAAAATTTCAATGTCGATTTTTACGTCAATACAATACTTCCGAAGGAAGTAAAACTATATTGTCACAACCCCTACTCCCCTATACGTTTCGTCATAGGATGTCACAACAGGAGCGTGACCTGGGGGCGTAGGTGGGGTCCAGGTAGATAGAAACTCGCTTGGTATAGGTACAATAAGATATGTATTGAATATAAGTATAGAATTAGAATTATATTACCCTAGGGACCGGTTTCTCAATAGCGAGTCACCTCCGAGTTAGTTTTAACTTCAGGATACACGTGTCCAGTTGCTATGTTATGCTTAACCCGAGGGTGACTTGCTATTGAGAAACCGGCCCTAGGAATTATACCATAATGACGTGTCTTCTACGGAGGGACGTACTACTTAGGCCACTTTGTAGACTGTACACTCTGTACACTTGGCGTGACTGAAGACTAGTGAAGTCTGAAGCTGGGTTTAAGACAGGTCCAGAAGGGCGTTTCCCAATAAAGGTAGTTTGAACTGAACCTAGTCTGCTGCGTTCAATACTCCCAGAAGGGCGTTTTCCAATAAAGATAATTTGCACTGAGAGGAAAGCTTAGCTAGAGGGGCTCTTCCCAATTGGGGTACTTTGCACTAGCCTTAGTCGACAATATTAAAATACAAATTACTTGTTCAAATCTGTTTTTTTTTTTAAAGATAAAAGTCAAAATGACATTATGTTGGCAATACAATGTAAAATTATCAATCGGTCAAATTTTTGTAGAAAAGGCTTGTGTTGCCAACATAGTTACTAAATTTCTGACTTGGGGAATTATCTTTAAAAAAAAAAACAGACTTTACATGCTTCTCAATATACCTATTTAACGACCAGGGATATCATCACGTGAAAATGTTGACTTTTCAGTTCTTGAACGGATTTTCCGACTGTTTTCCAAGTTTTTCGGAATTCCGAACACTCACAAAAGACGAGGTCAGTTACTTACAATAGCTATTTATACAATAAGTTACGAAATGAGCGTCTTTTAGGCACGCGACGTGAAAATTGTCCAACGAGGCAAAGCCGAGTTGGACAACACGTCGAGTGACTAAAAGACATCGTTTCGTAACGTATTGTATACAAGATTTTTTCTACTGGCATTTTATAATAAAAAAACACAATTTTATTTCATGTGAATAAGTCGATTACACCCAAAATCTTTGTTACCTGCTTTTACTTGACACCTGACACTTTTCATGCGATTTTCTTTTCAAAATTCGACATCAATAATTAAAATCCTAGAAAGTAGGTAATAACACAAACTTCTGTTTTGAGTAACCCAAACGTTCAATTCAGTAATTCCATTTTCAATATTCATAATAAATACAAAACAAAATTCAAATATGTGTTTAGTGTGTTTTTTATTTCTGAATAATGAATGACACTTTTAGGCACTAGTGCTTAAAAATTACTTTTACGCACTCATAAGTCACTTTTACGCATTCAAAAGTCACTTTTACGCACTGAGTGCCTAAAAGTAACTTTCACGCACTCAGTGCCTAAAAGAATGTCGTTTCAAAACTGAAATGACAATCGAAAAGTTGCTATTATGAAACGTCAGTAGAAAAAATTATTTTATTAATTAGATCTTTTCAACGTTTTGCCTTGATAGCATAGTTTATTGCGGGCGGCATCCTTTGAGACAGAAATTTAAATAGAGATAAAGTAACACGTATGTATAGGATCCCTGGGCTGGAACTCTGTAACGAATAGAGATATTTTCTGTAACTATATTGACGTCTCCTCTCTATTGATTTCGACAAGAAATAAGAAGACAGCAAGTGCAATAGCGATAGGGATAACGATCCTTATCCGTTACAGAGTTCCAGCCCTGGGGCCTTATTCTGTAAAGAACGAACCGTTCGATTCGGTAGAATTTCTTCGATTGTGACGTCATTTTCGGTTTGCTAGCGCGGAAGCCATTCCGAAAATGCCGAAAATCACGTCACAATCGAAGAAATTCTACCGAATCGAACGGTTCGTTCTTTACAGAATAAGGCCCCTGGTGTTCTGATGTTGCCACCATGTAGGACATATTCGTACCGAGAAAAATAAAAATTAAATTTTAAAGTGTCTCTGAACGGATTTATAATTTATTATGGCGGCATCTGGGCGCGAATTTTTAGAAACGAACACCTGCAAATTTTTTCGGCTTTTAGATTCACAAAGAAAACAATTTCTAAATAAAACCGTGAGACCCGAGGCTAAAAAAAATGACGTAAAAATAACGTATAAAAAGGACATGTCCATGCAGTTAAAAGCTATGGTTAAAAGGCCGTAAGAAAAAGTCAGTAAATCAGTAAGACAGTAAGAACGGTCAGTTAGAAGCTTGAGTTGAAAGTCGAGTAATAAGTCAGTTTCCGAAAATGTAGAAAACAGTAAATTTCGATCTAACTCTAAACAATGTTACGATAATAGGAAATTCTTGAATCGGAGTGGGAAAATTCTTAAATGGTGAAAACCAGTGAAGAGAGTTATCAGAAATCGAACAATACATTCGGGATGGGTAGTAAATTTAATTACGCGTCGCGACGACAAGTAAAGACACCCCTAGGAAGAGAATTGAACATTGTATACTAAGGTAAATACTTTTGTGGACAAATTTGTGAACTTAATTTGTGGATTTAAATTGTGAACTTTAAATATTTGAACTATAACTTATGCATTGCTTATTAGTAATATGAATATGCATTCAGTGCTAGAATTATTTTATGCTAGTAAATCGTGAAAACTTTTGAAGAGAATAATAGCAAAGTAGTGATTGATGATAAATAAAGCACTTGATAAAATGTTTTTGAAATTGAAGTTACTATTTCAAGAGAAAAGCTCTTAAGTAAAGGACGATGAAATGTTTTTGAAATTGAAGTTACTATTTTAAGAGATAAGCTCTTAAGTCTTGGAGTAAAAAATGTTGTTCACCTCATTATATAAATAAAGATATATTAAAACCATTTAAAATGCAGAGGATTTGTGTACTTTTTTCCACCCTTAGCAATTACGAACCTTACCACTGTAGCCACTCTAGTAAAAATCTGTAACAAATTGGAAACCGCTCGCCAACAATCAACATCATAAACAGTGTTACTAGGGCGGCGGGCGCTACAACAGATTAATCCGAACTTGAACCTGATATCATCATCGGACACTCTGCAGGAGAAACTAGTAAGAGAGTGAATTCTTTGAAAAATCCTAGTTTAATTCAATCCAATTTCAGCTGATGGAACTCTTACGAAAGAACAAAGTATGCTTGCAGCTTACCATAGAGGTCGCACAGTCTTGGACAGTGACTTACAACCTGGCCTAATGGCAGCTGTGGGATTAACATGAGAAGAAACCAAGTCCAAATGTCCATCAGAAATTTATCCAGCGTGTCATAATGGTAAAGATTCAGTTACGATTTCAGGACCCAAGGAAGCCATGATCAAGGTGGTAAAATTGATTGAGGGAATAGTTTGGAAGAGGTGAAGGAGGAAATGATTATATAGCTTTGTTCCAACCCAGCAGAAAACCGTAATATTACCTTCAGGATTTTGCGCAAAACCTAAAATTTTTTCGTAGAAACCGACATTCGTATACAGAGTGGTTCCCAAACTGTTCTAGGACGGTTTTCTGACGGGTTGGAACAAACCTTATGTAGGTATGGAAATGATATTCCAAATATGATGACCTAATCGCAAATTGGACCAAATTTTTGACCAGTGGTCAAGTTTCTTGTCGTTAAAATAAACCTCTCTGAATTTGAGGAAACAAGTTTCATAGGAAAATCGTAGGAAAGATTATGCATCAGTTGGCTCTTAAATGATACAACAGAATAGATGTTTTTGCGATAGGAAGTCATAGAAAAATACTTCCCATGAGTTTAATTTTTGTTTCAGATGGATATCCTCATCATTTCCAGAATCATCCTGGAACACACCTTTAGCCCAATACTGGGCTAAAGGTGGTGGAGATCCGTGGAGATCAGCGTATCAAGTCAACAACATGCTGTCACCTGTATTTTTTCAAGAAACTCTCGCTCATATTAATAAAAACGCCATCGCCAGTTCAGTTAAAGGATGTACAGTTTCATCGAGCTACAGTTTTATCAAAAGAAAATTCTGTTGAATTGTCTATTGATATACCTATTTGAAGGTACAGGGCAATTTGAGATATGCGAAGGTGATTCTGTTGCAGCTACAGAAACAACCAGTGTTTTGGAACCTGGCGTTATTATAAAAGACAAGAAAATAATAATAATAACGATGGAGAAATTACCTTTGAATCATCAGATATATACAAAATAATCAGACTCAGAGGCTATAAGTACACCAATGAATTTCAAGGTAACATGAAATCTGATAAAGGATTTTTAAACGTTAAGGTCCAATGGCAAGGAAACAGGGATACTTGTAGTTAGTAAATACTTTTGTGGACTTAAATTGTAAACTTTTAATATTTGAACTATAACTTATCCATTGCCTATTAGTAATATGCATTCACTGCTAGAATTATTTTATGCTAGTAAATCGTAAAACTTTTGGAAAGTATAATAGCAAAGTAGCGATTGATGGTAAATAAAGGACTTGATGAAATATTTTTGAAATTGAAGTTACTATTTCAAGAGAAAAGCTCTTTAGTAAAGAACTTGATGAAATGTTTTTGAAATTGAAGTTACTATTTTAAGAGATAAGCTCTCAAGTCTTGGAGTAAAGAATGTTGTTCACCTCATTATATAAATAAAGATATATTAACCATTCGAAATGCAGAGGATTTGTGTAGGTACGTATTTCCACCCTTAGCAATTACGAACCTCACCACTGTAACCACTCTAGTAAAAATCTGTAACAAATTGAACACCGCTCGCCAACAATCAACATCTTAAACAGTGATACTAGGGAGGGCGCTATTTTTTTACACAATGCTGAAACTGAAAAAGCAATAAATATAGATACTACAAAAACTTCTGTATAATGCGCTGCCAAAGATGTTCCGAACATTGTGATTGTGTGGGAAAACTTTTTGATATGTGAACATCTTTTACAGAGGGTAAATTTCGGGAAATGGGACGGAAGTGTGAAAGCGGAAGTGACATCTTAACCCATGCGCAATGATTGGTGCACAGCTGCCTCAAAGGAATTAAATCAGACCTCGCTGGTCATTCAATAGCACTCCTTTTTCTAATCTACCCATTGGGCAAAACTTATTTCAGACAAATATTGCATATACAGTTTGGTTATAATGATCTGTGGTGCACAAAGCATTAAAAGTTAGGATAAGGGCTGTCGAATAGATATTGTCCATAACATACAAGTGGATTTATCTGAAACTTGATATCTTGTTTTCATCTAGAGTCTAGAGCATCCCTAATTGTTTCACAAACTTGTGCGCGGCGATCCATTACCATCATTTTTTGTTAACTCTTGATGCATTTGCATTTTGTATATCATAGTTTGAAATGAGTGTGAGAGTGTTGGTAAAAATATGAAAATAAGAAAACGTCGTTTCAGCTACAGAGTTTATTCCCCTTAAACTTTTCATGCAAGTCACAAGACTCGATGAAGAAAAATGCTTCTTTATAATTGACCCATTTTCCATAATCCTTTAAAATGATGATTTTAAAGATGAAAGTAGGGATACCATTGCAATTTAAGATTGAATTGAACAAAAAAAAAATAAAACTAAAAAAATATGTATTTGTCATCTTAAAATAGAACCTATTCAAAGAGTTTCATTAATACTTATTACTAAAAAAGGCAAGAAATTGTTTCATACACCACAGTATCTACCTAACATATTATACCCATACACAAAAATCTAACACTAATATCGACAATGAAATGGACTAAGTATATAATAAAAATTAACTATTTGCTATAGAATGCTCAAAGTTCCAGGAAAAAGTATTATTGAATGCATAGGACAGTTCCATTTTTATCAGCTTTTGATCAACTTAACTTAGTCAGTTCACCATTCTCAGGTTGATTTTCAGTGGAAACATAAGACATTGACAGGATAATTATTGAATTTAAATCAAATTAAAATATTTCCAGAAATCATAGACTTCCAATTTTAAACTTCAAACTACAAAAAGCCAAAGCCCTAAACACAATTAAATTGACCACGACCCATCCTACATCGACCCAATAAGACGCCTGATTCATTCCGATTTCAGCAAGTAGTGCTTTCGGGTTCGTGTACAAGCAAAAATCCTCTTCCTCTGGACAAATTAAACTCTCCCTGTTGAAGCCGTACACGGCTTGTAGCAGTCCCTCTAAGGAGAAGGCCATGTAGGAGAAATTGGAGACAAAATAGAGCACGCCGTTCATGTGAGGGAAGAAACAAAGGAAACCGGCCACGCTCAGTTGGATTACTGTTGTTATTGCTCCCAAAAATGTACCATTCTAGAAAAAAATTTGTTATTTAAAATTTTATAAACTATAAACGGAATCTCACCACAGGATTTACCAAAGCCCCATACATAATGCCTATACCGGCTGCGACAAGGCCCACTAAACTTAGTACCAGCAGTACCATGAAAAATCTACTGGCTTCCATTGGTTGCGAGCTGATCACATAAGAGCCGACAGTGTACGACATTGTGAATAGAACCTGAAAATTTAATTACAATATAACTTATACATATACGTGGAACAGTTTCTAGTGAGCTAGCCGAGAAAAAGTATTTCAAAAATCACCTGCATCGGCATGTCGGCAGCCAGAAACGCTGCATAAAACGTGCCCAGTTTGTACCATCGATTAAAATGTTCTTTTTTAATTATTCGCATTTCCTGGGGAACTAATAAATAAATAAATAAATAAGTCACTGTTCTCAGGTATTATGAAAATTCATACTTACATCTTAAAGCTGCAGGCATTAGGGCTGTATAACTAATATAAACGATACTTATGATAAAAAACGACACGTTCTGGATGGTTTTGGAAGCGTCGTAGCCGGACTTTTGGAAAGTAATACCCAAAAATAGGCCCACCAGAAAGTGAATTATGATTTTTAATTTTGCCACCGTCCAGTCTCTATAGTGGTAAACTATTTGTTTTTTAAATAAAATTCGAAATCTTTTCCATTCTGAGGGTGTTTTGCGGCTCTTTCTATTTTCTGGACAGTAGCTGTTGGCTCTGGTAATTTCCAGTTTTTTGTCTTTATATTGACCTAAAACATTATACCGAGTCTTATTATAGAGAGATAATATTTGCATGAAAATACTTACCATCATTTTTGGTAGTAATACTGTTGGTCCAATCCGTTTCTTTGGCAGCTATTGCTAATCGATCCACACAATCTCCGTATTCGTCATTGGTAACTTCTAGTACTGGAAAATTGGAACAAATAAGAAATTTACTTCAAAATTTTGTAACAAGTTTTTCCTTTTAATTTGCAGAGAACTCATTAATTTTATGCGCAGACCAATAATTACATGTTTCATTTATAGAAGATAAAATATTCTAAATACTCAATACATAAATTCAAATATGTTGAATAAGACCCAAGACGTTGGAAGACTCGGCTGATGAATTTTAGAGCCTTCTAGATTGTAAAGACTTTGAAGAGTCGTGAGGCTCATTAATTGGGCCTAAGGACTTCAAAGGTCTAAAAGTCTTCTTAGAGGAAAGATACTGATCTAAAAACACTGTAGATTTTAGAATGAAGAATCAAGAATCTGCCCATTAGTGCATGGGCGTCGAGGTTTGTCCAGTCCCTTATGTTTTTTATCCATGAATGCTTCTTCTTCCCGATGCCTCTCTTTCCCTCGATCTTTCCTTCCATAATTCGCTTTAGAAATCGATACTTGGAATTTCTGAAGATATGACCAAGGTATGCAGTTTTCCTTATTTTCAGTATCTGTAACAAGTCTATCTCTCTCATTCTATTTAGAACTTCTTCATTGGACACACGATCCGTTCACGAAATTTTTAGCATTCTTCTGAATAGCCACGTTTCAAAGGATTCTAGTCGGTTCATGACACTGGCCTTTACTGTCCATGTCTCCAGTCCATACGTAACTAGTAAATGTAGTGTTTTACAAAACGATACCGTTATGTCAAGTTAGGACTGTCTACGTCGGGATCTAGATCTTCAGCTATCCAGCTTTCCAGGTAGCTGAACTAAACTTTGCGATTTATTGGATTTTCCCGCCACTCAATGTGTACATTTCATGTTCTGTTAATGCTGTCATTACTCTCGTTTTGTTTATGGTAATGTTTAGGCCGAGTTGTTCGCGTTCGATAACTATTCTATCAACAAGGCGTTGTAATGCTTCCTGCCGTCTGCTATTATGATTGTGTCATCAGCGTAACGTATGTTGTTGACAACCTGTCTTGATGCCGTCATCTGCGTCCTGAGTATAGATTGAAGAGTAGGGGGGACAGAACGCAACCCTGTCTTACTACTCTTTTTCGTGTATCTAACCCCTGTCTGAACCCAAATTGCGAGTCGCTTATGTCTCTTTCACATTTCTTGTAAATTTTCTGATATAAAGGTATGATTTTAAGAAATATTTTCAAAGTATGGCTCACCAGGCTTAAAAGTCTATGATCTTCACATTTTCTTGCATTGATCTTCTTAGGCAGAGGTATAAAAGTAGAGCACAACCACTGTTTGGGATAGTGACCTGTCTCATAAGTAGAGTTAAATAATTTATGTAGTGCTGTGATATATGCCTCTTTCATCTAGGAGTTTAAGTATCCCTGAAGGGATTTCATCTGGGCCAGCCGCATTGTTATTTTTTGAATGACGTATGGCACTTTCAATCTCGTCCTTAGTGATCGATGGGCCGGTTAGAGAGTTATTGATACCAGCTGTTGGGCTATCGTCATCAAAAAGTTCTTCAATATACCTTTCCCAAACATTGTTCTCCTCTTTGCTGTCGAGGACTGATTGTTATTATTTACTGTTATAGTTGGTCTAATTTTTTTATATAATATGCCGGCAGTCTCCTTCCGTTTTTTGTGCATTTTAAAGAGATAGTGTTGATTTTACAGCTGCTCTAACTCTGAGCATTCACGTTTAAGCCATTCGTTCTTTGCTATTCTAATCTTTGATGTTATGAGTCTTTGAATATCCTTGTAGATGTTGCTGTCTGTTTTGTTCTTGTGCCTTCAACGTTCATCCATTTACAACAAACTCACATCCGTCATCCATTTTTGTTTTTTGTTCTTTGTCTCATATCCTAATCTGTTTTGCATTGAGTTTGTTGCAATGTCCATTATCATTGTCCAGGCTTGTGTTCGCTCTTCTCCAATATTCGATGTTATTGTTTATATTTGTGTGTTTATCTCATTACACATCTCAGATTTTATTATTGGGTCCCTCAATTTTTCTAACGTCACCCGTCGCTGTGTGGTTGGTTTTCTTTGATTTGACAGAGAGATTTTCAAGACGGCCACCAACAGTACATGGTCAGAAGGCATATCTGCCTCAGGATATGTGACGGCTCTCTTGATGGTTGAGCTGAATCTTTGGTTGATCAGGATGAAATGTATTTCGTTTCGCACTACATTGTGTGGACGGTCCGCTGGGGACTTCCAGGTATGGAGTCGGCGAGGGTGATGTTGATACCATGTATTTGTCACTTTCATCCCAGATAACAGTTAAAGAACATTCATATTCTCAGAATATTCCCTCAAAGTGCTTTTTGGAATGTTTATCAAGGAATGTATAATGAATATTCTGATTGTTTTGATTAAAATATTCATTTTTGAACGTTCTATTTATGTATTAGGAATGTTGCTTCTATGCACCTACCTGAAAGATTGTGCTTAAAACCTACTTTATATAACATAATTTGAATATTGTCATACGAACATTATTATAATGTACCATAAAGCATGTTATTTCAGCTAATATCTCCATCAAGTATTAAGAATATACTTAGTTCTGCTGAGTAGTTTATTTTGAGTTTGTTGTTCAGAAAAAAATGCACAAAAATAAGAAGCACCAATACCTATGCGATACCTACCAACAGATAGGACCTTTATTTTTTTAAAAAAAGTAATATTTGCTATTTTCATTTTATAAAAGACTATTTTTGACAAAAACAATATTTAAATAATAATGTTGCGTATCGGTATCGGTTACTTCAATGGTATCGATAGTATTGGGTATTATGTGGAATTATTCACCTAATTATCTAAAGTAGGTACCTACTCAATAAAAATCTTGATTGCACAATTAAACAATAACGTTAATCTATTTAGAATCTACTAAAAATATTATAGGTATATTCTTTTCTTTTGCTTTGTAGGATTTCGAAGAGAGGGAGCCATGCGCTCTTAAAGATCTATATATCTTTCTTGTCGTATGAATCTCTTTGAAAACTGTTTCTCTGAGTTGGCGTGCTTACCACCGCTTATATTGCTCTGACGACTGACGAGAGCATGACAAGCTCGAAATGGAGCTTTGGTTAAACACTTGTGTTTTCCAAAGAAACTATCTCACTACAGTCACTACCTGGCTATAATCCAGATAGCAAAAAAGCAAAGGTTCCAAGAATATGTGTCCTAAAGTGATTTTGAGAACATTGTTTTATTCATGATACGCATTCTGAACATGTAGTTCTAGTTTTTTTCCAAGAACATTCCAAGCATATGTACTGAATTTTTTGTGGGATATTCCTAGCACCTCCGAAGAATCTAAATAGTGTGAACACCAGCCTTTACTATGAAGGTTCCCTGAATATGCGTAATATGTCACGTGTTATGTTGAAAGGTCTGTACATTACATGTTATATGAATATGGAATTGTTTTCTGGGATGCTTTCCTCCTGGCAGAATTGTGAGAGTCGATCACCCCTTTCGTTCCTTTCTTCAAGACCATCTGATCCAACTAACTCCTCAAATTCACCCTTTCCTATTTTAGCATTGAAGTCACCCATAACTATGTTGACGTCATGTTTTTTAGTCAATTTAAGCAATTCCTTGACTTCATCATAAAATTTCTCCACATCATGATCCGACGAGTCCACAGTTGGTACGTATACTATACTGATTCAACACTAGGCGAATATAGCTTTCTTCCAACCCAGCAAGAAACCGTAATACTTATTGCGATCAGGATTCTGGGCAAAACCTAAAATTTTTGCGTAGAAACCGAAATTTGTATACAGAGTGGTTCCGAAACCGTTCTGGGCCGGTATTCTGGTCCTCGAAAACGCTCACCGCTTTTCAGTCGCTCGGCACTTCTGATGTAAATTTACATTAGAAGTGCCGAGCGACTTAAAAGCGGTGAGCGTTTTCGGGAACGAGAATACCGGCCCTGGGACGTTTTTTTGACGGGTTGGAACAAACCTTATAAAGGTTCCAAAAACGCTGTAGAATTAAGATTCTAAGGCTTGTGGCTTGTGATAGGTATAAATTGTTTAAAGACAAAAATTCTGAAGATACTAAAGAATTTGAATTGTTGTATGCAAGGCTCCTGACTTGAGACTAAAGGTATAAAGATTCAAAGTTGAAGAATTTGATAATTCCGAAGGATTTGATGAAAACTAATTTTTCAAGATTTCAGACTGTAGACCCTAAACACTCGGCTGATTTAGCCCTACTGAGTACTGAGACTGAAAACGAACATTCTGAAGACGCTTTAAGGGCTTCAAAGACATTGAAGATCTTATTAAGATATCTAAGATTCATAAAATGCATAACTTAAAAACTAAAATATTCTAAAGGACAGAACAAAAGTGAAAAAATTGAAGTGAAAATTGAAAACTTTGAAGTCTATCAAGTTTCATTATTCCTTAGCGTAGAACTACGATCAGTACAACAGAAAGAGTTCAAGAAGTTAAAATCCTGCTACCGCTGTGGTGAAAATTCTCATTTAGCAAATAGCTGTGTTAAAATTTATCTAAACTGTAACAAATGTGGTAGAACAGGACACATTGCTAAAGAATGCATGAATTCTTCTTCTGTTCCAAAAAATCATCCTCAACTTATAGAAATTTAAATTGATGATTAGAATTTTTGGAAAAAGAAAATGAAGATGAATTATATTACCTTAATGCACTTGATACAATATATTTACCAGAAAATTTTGAAAAACCAAAGAAATATCTAGTAAAAGTAACTTTAGATGGAATCCAGCTAGAAATGGAGTACGATACTGGAGCTGCGGTATCTTCGATTTCATATAAGGATTTTATTAATAAATTTCCTGGAAAAGATATAAATAAAACATATCTACCATTAAAAACATATACAGGTGAAAATATAGAGCCCATTAGTTATTCAAGTATGAATTTGGAAGTTATGGAAAGGGAAGTTACAGCTAATTTATACAGGGTGTCAATTTGAAAACTTCCCACCCCTATTATCTCGGAGTAGAAAAATTTTCGAAAAAATCCCTGAAACACGTCAACTGTAATTTGAGGGGGGATGAGTTTTTAAGCAAAATTCACCTCCCCCCTTTCAACCAGGAGAAGTTCACCCGATTTTTGGCAGAGAATGGATAAATAGGTACCACAAAACTTGAGACCTCAGAAATAGATTCTGCATGTAAA
Organism: Ceutorhynchus assimilis; assembly: GCA_917834065.1. Classification (NCBI taxonomy): domain Eukaryota; kingdom Metazoa; phylum Arthropoda; class Insecta; order Coleoptera; family Curculionidae; genus Ceutorhynchus; species Ceutorhynchus assimilis. Next base: position 13,420,300 of record OU892280.1, on the reverse strand, counting down.
CATATTGGAGGAAAAATAGGAGGTGACTGCAAGTCCTAAAGAAACATTTACAGATGTTTTTCAAGACGAATTGGAAAATATTGCGAGATCTAACGCTTGCAACGAGAAGACGAAAATATTTCAGATTTCGTTTCTGATCTTGAAAAGTTATGTAACGACTGTGAGTTCAAATATCTTAGCTATAATGCTTCTACTGTTGATGTGCACCATCGACAACAATTTGTTAGCGGTTTGAAAAATCCAAATCTTATTGAAGAAATAATACAACTGATAGCTTCTTTCTTAGTTGTTCCACCTTGAGTAAAATTAATGAATTACGAGATCCGAACGAAACTTGATCTCATCAAACCTACTTTACAAGGAAAAGAAAATTTGAAATCGACAGTTGGAGAAGAAAATTTTAGGAAATTTAAAATGGGCGACAGGGTTAGAGTTCGTCATTTTTCGGCGGAGAAAAATACAAAATAAAAATATGGTCACATTGCAGAAAGAAAGGGGCTATTACATTATTTTATATCCTACTGAACTATTAAAACCATATAATACCTTGGTTACGATAATCATAAACAGGGTCTTAACTCCCAAGGGAGTTAAGGATTTTCATAACTCCCAAGGGAGTTAAGGAAGGGGGTTAAGAATATCATAACTCCCAAGGGAGTTAAGGATTTCCATAACTCCCGCTTTTACCTTGAATAGGTAACACTTTGACAAAAAATAGAAATTTTGATTTATGGCTTATTCCTTTATAAAAATAGACAGAATACAGTAAATTCAGTAGGATATAAAATTATCTATGTACCACGGGAATTATCAGGAGTTAATACCCACGGGCAATTGGTGTCCCTCGGGCCGGAGGCCCGAGGGACACAAACGTTGCCCTGGGGTATTAACACCTGCATAATTCCCTTGATACATAAATAACTATAATAAAACTGAATGATGGTCGTATATGACGTAGACACGTTGACCATATTGCAATCACACAAGTACCCATAGACACGATTAATGATCCTGCAATTCTTTTGGAAGAGGATATAGATGGAGCCGTCCAAAATTCCAATAATAATATCCACTCGATCATACAAGAAGTAACAGATAAAGACATGCAAACCACTAGTACTACTCTACAAGAAGAATCTGATGAAGACATTGAGAATATTAGCAATACCATATAAGCAGTGACGCTTTAACCTTTCTCTGGCCCTTAGGTCAATTATTTGGTATGGCCTTTCATGAGTGATTGTTCTTTTTTATGGGGTTAAATAAAATCATTCAGACAATTTCAAACTACTAACCAGGATGTGCCGTAGACTATGAAATCTACTTTACGCGGTTTGTCTAATCGTTGTCTACGTATTGTTTACATCCACTTTTTCCATGTAGACTATGTAAACTGTAAACTATGTAGACAATGATAACCATGAATTCGAATTCAAAATGTAGACAACAGAAAATTTGAAATTTGAGTAATTTTTTTGAAAGTTTGCATTGCATTAAATTTATATTGTATCAAATTAGACATCATCTGCAGTTTAATTAACTTTATAAAGCAAAAAACAAAACAAAGCAAAAACAGAAACATAACCTTAAAGGCCAACCAACTGTCAAAAATTGTATACTTTACGCGTTGTCTACATATTTTACACGTTGTCTACATAGATTACATAGTTTACATTGTCTACGCGTTGTTTACACGAGACGTAGACAATCTTTGTTTACGCGTAGATGCCCATCTCTGCTACTAACCAGAATATGAAGACAAAAAATGTTGCCAAGTGGTATCCGGAAAAATCAAAGAAAAGTACTACCAAATGATGCCAATGATGGTACAAGAATGGTCACCAAACATGCTATATGGTAGGAACGTCCTAAAAGAAAATGATGGCATTGAGTTCCCAGCCTAATACCAATCACCACATATGGATGGTGGAGACTAAAAGTGTACTGATGGGTGCTTCGGAAGAACAGCTGCATGGCTTGGGATCAAATCCATGAGCGAAGAAGAGATGCATAAAGGGTTGCATTGCAACTCTGGGAAAAATTCGTACCACGTTGACTGTGCATGTCCTACAAGCTCAACAACAGTAACGACTTCGTGGTACACTGGACCCTTAAGACACTGCTCAAGTCCCTAGGTGCTCCAGAAGAAGCTCAAAGAAACTAACAATTTGGCAAAGCAGCGCAAACACTAACAGGTTCCTGCTGTAGTCGTTGCCACGTGCCCGCGCTGCGCTATGACGCAACGATAAGTCAGCGCAGCTCGGTGACTTGAGGGTGTGTTATGGATTGATGCTCAATGGAGCGAGCGGAGCGATGCCAGAGTATCGTGACGTCAGGCAGTTCACTCTGGCGAAATCAAATGTGCTTGTGCAGTGTGAATTATAAGAATTAAAGAGTATGGAAAAATATGCTAGTCCTGCTACTAAACAAATCGATGTTTTTAATATAGTGGGCTTTTATATTTTATATTAGGTCTGATTCTCCAGAAATCACAAAAAATTAAAGGCCAGCAGTTGGCCTTCCATCCTCTAGTGGCCCGTAGGACATGACCTAATTGTCCTAACGGATAAAGTGTCCCTGCATATAAGAAGAATCTAACAATAAAAAAAGGATGATGTTACTGAGGAAAGGGAGACACAAGATCAGAATTCATCTATTCTACAAAACACCATGACTTTTAAAAGATCTGAACGCAAAATTAAGCCAGTTCAGAAAATTAATTTATAATGAAGATTTAGGAGGGTCGACTGTTATGTCTTTTTCACCTTTACCATATAACTGGTAAAGGTAGAATTTGAAGTGTTGTCATTTATGGCATAGGTACTTTTAATATGTAATAGGATATTTTATTTTATACCTATCAAAGTTCATCTATGCTCAGACTCAAGCAACAAGCAACTCGAATCTTGTAGAGATTAAGAAACCGTGAAGGTTCTCTAGTCTATATTACTTACTCATCATATTACTATTGCATATATATGGATTTCGTAGAACTTAAACTTACATAAATGTTCATTAAAAAAAAAACAACAATTTTATTCCAGTCAGGTAACAAATAAAAGTCATAATGTTTTGATGAAATAATAATATTTCTTGATTTTAATCTTACCTCGAAGTTAGGTCACCGAGAAAAACGTTTGTTTATCCTACTTGACAAATGAATTGATCGACTGGAAATTACCGTTCTAGATCGGTTCTTATGTCTGTTGAAACAAGGTTGAAACAGAGCTAATGTTTCAAGTTTCAAAATAAAATTGGATAAAATCAGTTAATAAAGCATAACTAACTTTTAAGTTCTATGACAAAAAATACGAAGAAAAAGTCAAATATTTTTTTAACAAATTAATTCAGAATCAGATAAAGATTGCGAATGTGCGTCACGATAAAAATAAATCTTATAAATTAGGTAGTTGCTTAAAACTAGGACGTCATCTTCGAATTAATTGTAGATATTAAAGTACCAGGATGCCTTGATATTTGACCCAAAAAAAAAATGTAGTTATGTACATGGGTTTATATTAAAAGCTTTTAGCAAGAAAACTCCCAATAATTGTTTTGTTGTCTTAATAATGGTAGGTAATGAATTAGATACATTGCTCAGTTTTTGTAACAACCAAGTTAAATTATATGACAATCATTCATGAAAACGAGCTGGCAATTAATTTTTTTTATAGTACAGTAGGTACCTACCTAATTTGTAGATAATAATAATAATTATTAATTTGAATTTTATTTTTTTAGGACTTTGTTGATTTTTGGAATAGGTATAAGTACCAGTTAATTTCCTAACAACATAAAAAAACATCAATTTTCAAGTCTTCATGTGCTATATAAATAATGGTGATTGATTTTTATAGCTTTTTGTAACAAAGTTTCAACATTTAATGACAAAGTAACTGAAATAATTTAAAAACTTGAATAAAATTCAAGATATTCTAGACAAAATTTATAGAATTTACTACTTACAAAAATCCGCCGGATTATGATATTTCGGACACACAAATCCCTGAGCAGCAAGATAAGGTACGGTATTTTGCGGTACGCCCATGTAAACGCATTTTCCTTTGGCCATAACGTAAACTTGACTGAAAGTCTCGTACAGGGACGCACTGGGCTGATGGATCGTGCAAATAATCGTACGACCTCGTTGGGCTAAGGATTTCAGCATTTGAATGCATTGATTGGATGAACTACTGTCTAAGCCACTAAAAAATAAACTTATTATAGGAATTACGCTAATACAATAATGGATTCTTATTATCTTTTTTTTAGATATCCCCTGTTTTTAATAATATTTTGTCGGGTCAGTTAAGTTAGCCCCCCCCCCCCCCCATAGAAAATTTCTGGATGAAAATTATCCCATAATTTTGCTCTCATTTTGCTCCATTTTGCTCCACTAATTTCGATTTATGCTCCATTACAGTGGAGAGACTATGTGGCCTATTAGATGGGGGGGCTGAATTAACGCTAGCCCCCCCTCAGTGAAAATTCAGAAATTTGATCATGCTCATTTTGTTCTCCGAGTTTTGCTCCATTACCTGGAATGACCTCTAGGGTCCTTATTCTTGAAACAGGGGAGCAGCGTTTCCATGAGAACGAGTGTTCCGCCTTTGTTGAAGCCCACACCACGGATCATGACGGACGACGTCTGAAGGGGGAGAGGAAGCCAATGCGACAGGACTCATAGCGACAGATTTTATGAACCTATCAAACCTATCAAAACTATTGAGATATACTTAATAGCCTGTTGACTAGACAAGGACAACAAATAATACGGCTATTATACTCAATGCGCTTTGCACTCAAATGCTTGAAAATCAGTTACAGGTGCATCAGGAAAAAGAGGCGAGGAAAATGAGAGTAGGTAGCTTCAGAGCACCTGAGTGCTCAAAGCGTGGCACCCGAAAGCAGCTCAGGTAATGGAGCAGAACTCACCGATCATGGAGCAAAACAGAGCGAAACTCGGAGAGCAGAATGAATATGATCAAACAAAATTTTCACTGGTATGGGAGGGCTAGGAGAGATTCTTAGAAGCTCGTAGGTCATTCCAGGTAATGGAGCAAAACTCGCCGATCATGGAGCAAAATGGAGCAAAACTCGGAGAACAAAATGCGCATATAGAAACTCCAAAATTTTCACTTCCTGGGAGCTGTGTAGTTCATTCCAGAGCCGCTTTCGGGTGCAGTGTGCGAAGCACCTGGAGCATTTCACGCCCATTATACTCAATGCGCTTTGCACTCGAACGCTTGAAAATCAGTAACAGGTGCATCAGGGGAAACAGGCGAGGAAAGTGAGAGCTCCAAACTCTGTTCACTCGAATGTGTAAAATTGTAGCCGAAGTACTTCGGACTAACTCGAAAGCGCTGAGCGCTCAAAGCCTGGCATCCGAAAACGGCTCGCCATGGAGAAAAACGAGCTGATTATGGTGCAAAATGGAGCAAAACTCGGTATGAGTAATTTAAAGTTTCAAAATTTTCACTGGGGGGCAAGAAGAGATTCTTTGGAGCTCTGTAGGTCATTCCTGGTAATGGAGCAAAACTCGCCGATAATGGAGCAAAATGGAGCAAAATTCGGAGAACAAAATGAGCAAAACTCGCCGATAGAGGAGCAAAATGGAGCAAAACTCGGAGAACAAAATGAGCATGATCAAATTTCAGAATTTTCACTGGGAGGGGGCTAGCGTTAATTCAGCCCTCCCACCTAATAGGCCACATAGTCTCTCCACTGTAATGGAGCAAAAATCGAAATTAGTGGAGCAAAATGGAGCAAAATGAGAGCAAAATCATGGGATAATTTTCATCTAGAAATTTTCTATGGGGGGAGGCTAACTTAACTGACCCTATTTTGTCTTGATTACAATAAAAAAAACTTGCTGTTGTTAAAGGCAAATAGGTTATTCGAATCATTATAAATTAAAAAATCATTAATTTGTCATCAAATTTTTAGGTCGATGAAAATAATACACACTGGAATTACTTTGTCTCTGAACCGTAAACAAAATGAAAAAACTAATTAAAATTTGACTTACGTTGTGGGTTCGTCCAAAAACAGAATCTGTGGATCGTCAATCATTTCCAAGGCTATGGAAAGACGTTTTTTTTGTCCTCCAGATAAACTTCCACAAAGAGTATTTTTCAGTTTGGACAGGCCCAGTGTGCTCAAAATATCATCTATCTTAAAAAAAAAAAAAACAACATACAATTATTATTTTATGAGTAGGTATGCACCTAAACCACATTATAAGCGTTTAGGGACTAAAAGTATTCTTTTAGTCCCTATTTTCAGGGTCTTTTTAAACCTTAAATGGGATGAAGAGAGTCACTATTGAATTATACCTATACATAGTAAAAATAATTTCTGTAAATAAATACGCATAATTGAAAAAAAAAACAAAAGCTCGTTAACCTAGCTTTTTCCTACATTTTGTTATTTTATTTGAGGAGTGAAACCTCCTCATTCTTGTTCATTTATATTTGTTAGGACGCTGTTGAAACGGTCATTAAATGTGATATTTAACGTACCTACCTACATACATATTAATATTATAGAAAAAATTCCTACTGGAAATGTTTACCATTTTTTTAAGAATTCTAAATGGAGTAAATTTGATTCATAGCATGACAAGACTCGTATGTTATTCTTTGGAAAAGATCCTTCAGTTTTTTTGGATTGGTTCATAAAGGAAACTCCATGGGGTTCAGATCTGATGATCTTGCTGGCCAATGAACGCTACTGCTCTACCGATCACGCAACAACACTCTATAATTTAAACTGGATTCAAACTGACTACTACGTGCTATTTATAAACGACATCGTATTTCGGAATTATCTAGAAGTCTTGGTTTCTCGAATACAATAAAATTCCGCGCTTTAGACGTGAACAACTAGACTGCCATTTGGATTACAAAATGCTCCGTTCACATTTCAAAGACTAATTGATAGATTTCGTTCTGGACTTCATTCTATACTGATTTCACAGTATAGAATGGCAATGTTTGAGATAAGCTCTTGTCCAGTGGTGGACAAGTGGATTGACCTGACGCTGATGATGACTAGGTATCGCGAGAGTGAAAATAGTCCTGTGAAAAAGCGCAAGAATCTTGGCATATTGAAACTAAAGCTGACGTGCTTCGAATTTTCTGAAAAAAATTACGCTTTTCACAGAATTAAATCCCAGTGACCAATGAAAAAATATTTCTCGAGAATAGCCATTAGAACTTAAACCGTTATCGATGTAGCATGTAAAATAATGAAATTTCCTTACCAAACAATCCATTTTTTCTCTAGACATTCCGTCAATTTTCAGTTGCGTAGTGGAAAACATGATTTCGTAAACGGAAAAATAGAGCAATAGCTGATCGTCTTGTAATATGTAGCAAGAGTCCTTTTTGTATTGACTAGCTCCTGTTTTTGTTTTCTTGCCGTTTTTGCATTTGATTACACCTTCTACACCCGATTTCCTACAAAAAAAAAATAGAACAGAATAGTTACAAGAACATCAAAAACTTTTCAAGATGGGTCATATTTTTGAAGTAGGTACCTATAGTAAATTTGTGCCAAAAATAAGAACGTTCTTGAAAAAACTGAAGCAAATGATTATTAATTTGCTACAGATGTAACACAGTAGCATAGCAATTTTATAATTAAAAGTTGTTCGAAGTACCTACGTACCTAGGTACTTAAATTAATTAAAATTAAATAGCTGAAAATCTAGAGTTTAGTTATTCGAAGTGATTTGAATAACAACAATTTAGAAATTTAAAAAAATATATTCATTTTAAATTACAGAGGAGATGATATACCGCGAATCAATCATTTTTGTTCACACAAACGAAGCTAAATTTCGTAACATTAAATATCATGTTATTGAAAATTTCAATACTTGTACATACTTAATAACATAGAAAAAAAATTTAATAAATATGTACTACATACATATTATTATACTCCTTATATTCAACAACAATTGTTGATTAAACTTGCAGATGGCATAGAGAGGACTGTAACTTCTCTAGTTTTCAATAATGAAATCATTCTGAATGATAAAATTATTTCAATATCACTTGTTGCCATTCCAGAACATATCAATAATAGGACTTTACTTGGTTTAGACTTCATTCAACGTGCCAATATTGTGATGAACATTCCTCAGGTACAATGGTACTATGCTGAAACTCCACAATTTCCGTATTTATTTAAAGATGAGACTAATTATGTAATAACTACAACGGAATCTACTCAATGTTTTCTGTACAACTGAATGCATCTCAATTGAGAGAAAATGAAAGTGTACAACCAAGCCAACCGGAAAAGCAATAAATTGAATTCTTACTGCACCAATATGCTGAATTATTCACATCCGGTCATGAGTCAACACCATATGCAGAACAAACAGTAAAATTGACTGATGATATTCCAATTTCTGTACTACCTTATCGGATGTCTGAACAAAACAAAAACATATTGAGGCCAGAACTGGATAAGCTTCTGAAAGATGGAATCGTAGAAGTCTGCGAATCCCCGTATGCTGCTCCAGTTGTTCTAGTACCTAAACCTGATGGTAGTATTCGCCTTTGTGTCAATTAATAACGCCTAAATGAGAAAACAGTGTCCGATAAATACCCACTTCCTAGGACTGATGATCTATTACACACTGCAAAACAAACAAAGCAAACCACTCTTGATTTAAAATCAGGATACCATCAAGTGTCTGTCCGCGAATCTGATCGAGATAAAACAGCATTTATTTGCCCATTTGGAATTTTCCGTTATAGGAGGATACCATTTGGAATGAAAAATGCACCCTCTACCTTCGAAAGACTCATTGATCGATTCAAATCCGGACTTCAAGATTTGACCATATTAGCTTATATAGACGATTTGATTGTATTATCCAGAACTTACCAAGAACACCTTTCTGATTTACAACGAGTTTTTGACCTTAATCGATCCAAATGCCATTTTGTGTGCTTCTCTGTGAAGTATTTGGGACACGTAATTACGCTCCAAGGAATCCAACCAGATCCTTCTAAAATCACCGCTATTCTGGAGAGACCACCTCCCAAAAATGTGAAAGAGCTTTTGTCCTTTGTCCAAACATGCTCTTGTTTCTGGTGATTCATTTCTTCATTTGCAGAAGTTTCAAAGCCCTCAACCTCCTTAACCAAGAAGCAAGCTATTTGGAAATGGGAGAAGAAAGAACAAGATTCTTTCGACCTTATGAAAAAACTTTTGACAACTAATCTCATACTTCAGGCTGATAGTACATTGCCTTATATACTCAGAACTGATGGTAGTTCATACGCTTTTAGGAGCAGTTTTACTCCAAGAGGAGAAAGCCGATGAAAGACCTCTGGAATATGCAAGCCGACTACTCACACCAGCTGAGATAAGAGAAATACAATTAATGGTACCGAAAAGCATGATTCCTGAAATTCTAGAAGAATACCACGATTCCCCCTGAGCTGGTCATTATGGTATTGATAAAACCACACAATGAACACGTTCCAGATACTATTGGGCATTGGCCAGGAATGAGAAAAAGTGTTGCCGAACATGTGTCCAGCTGTATTTAATGTCAGAGATATAAAGTGAGAAACTTAAACCTGCTGGTTTAATACAAACACCTGCAATGGCCAAGCGATTTGAAGTAATATCTATAGATCTCTTTGGACCTCTTCCTGAAACCGATACTGGTGAAAAATGGATCTTTATAATCGAAAACACTGCCAGCAGATGGATAGAAATATTTCCACTCCCACATGCTACTGCCAAAGCTTGTGCGCAAACTCTGGTTGATGAGGTGATACTCAGATATGGAGTTCCCAGAAGGGTTACCTGCGACAATGGAGTGCAATTTGTTAGTGAAACTATGCAGTATGTAGCACATTGTCTTGGTTTTTATCAGCACTTAATACCTGTGTATCATGCCGAGTCTAGTCCCGTGGAACGGAAAAACCGCGACTTGAAAATCCAACTATCAATTCTAGTAGGAGGCTGTCACACTCAATGGAAGAATAAACTACCTTCCGTGCGTTTTGCCATGAACACTGAACACCTCAAGATGTGACAGTACTGGATTTACCCCAGCCTACTTAACATTTGGACGAGAGCTTCGCACACCCGATGATGTACAAAGGGATATAAGATCTATCACTGAAAGTGAAAATTTCATTCCCCAAGTTACCCCTTACTTGATAAATATTGCTAGAATCTTGAGAGAAGTAAGAGAGCTCCATGAAAAGTCCCAAGATAAATCAAAACATTATGCTGGGAGATCGAGTGATGATGGATACACACCCAATTAGCAAAGCCAAAGATGCCTATACTTCAAAATTTGCTCTACGACGTAATGGTCCATGTAAAGTTACTAAGGTTGTCACTCCAACAACAATTGAAGTTAAACCTATAGAGCCAACTGAAGGTCCCACCATCAAATTACATACATTAGCTATGGCACCTTATGTGGGGAAAGGAGAAGTTCCAACACAAGTACGACCTATACGCCTACGTGGAAGACCTATGAGAAGACGCCTTATTGAAACTGATAATATACCCGAAGGTGACGAGGCCATTCCTCAGAAAAACAGATGTACTGCATGCTGATGACAATGAGAGTTCTAACGAAAAAAAATATGAAAATGATGATGAGCCCAGATTGGATGGACAACCCAGACGCCGCAGTAAAGCTCCAACTTGTATTTGTAGCGATCATACATCAAAAATTGACTTGGAGTATTCCCGAGGATGTAGGGAAATTCCAAGAGGGGAGATTGTAACCATTAAGACACTAAAGCACCCTCTACCTCGGTAGAAAACACCCAATGACACCGGTCCATGACCAGTCCAGAAAAAAGTTGTGAAAGGAATTGTCATAGAAAGCGTCAGCATTGTCAACTCCTGTTTGTTCAATTAGTACAGTATTTTGAAATAAATATTCGGGAATTTAGTTAATCAACGTGTACCGTACTACATTTTTTCCCAGTGCACTCCTGATCAAAACACCCCAGTTGAAGGTATATATTAACTAATACAAACCAAATAAATTATTGTTTGGAAACAAAAGATCTAAAACTTTCAGTTCGCTTTTTGGAACCTTTGATATTTTGTACAACGTGGAAGAGAAATATGGAAGGAAGAATGAAAAAAGGCCTACAGAAAACTACAAAAAATTCATAGTTTTCTCAGTATAGAATCTAAATATGCAATAACATACAGGGTGTACCATTTAAAACAACAAAGTTGGTCTGGATAGCAAGCAAACCAGAATTCACAGAAAAAATTCATGCAGGTAGAAATGTGAGGAATTATTTTCTGAACAAAAATTTCTTTAAGGTCACTTTTTCGTATACCAGGTATTTAAAAAGTTACAGGTTACTGTTTTGCCACTGTGTATAGGTATTACAATATCATTGCTACATAGTAATTTAGATGGGTTTGCAGAATAAAGCAATGAGAATAAGTTTAAATGAAGAATTTTTTAAGGACAAATTTATCCTCAATAATGCTTAACACTTTATAATGCTTAGTTTGTATCATACAATCAAATACAGGTTGCTTCCATGCGTCTACGTTAAAACTTAAGTAACAATTTGATAATTTATAAAACAAGAACATTAACTTACTGATATCCAGTCAAAATATTTAATAGTGACGTTTTTCCAGCTCCCGAAGGACCCATAATCGCTGTTAGTTCTCCAGATTTGAATTTTCCTGTAACTCCTTTGATAATCTTCTTGTAACCTAAAATAAGAGTTTTTCAATTATTATTTTTTCCAGAACAATAATAATTACGAATGGCAAAGTTTTTAATCGATATATATTTTTGAGTGAAGAAATCGGATAACTTCATTCGAAAGTAGCACTAACTGTTTTTGAAGCTACGATATTATAAACTTGAAAATTAGAGGTCTTTCCGTCCTTGTGAAGTGAAAAAAATTAATGGAAAAAAAGAGGACTAAACATTTCAACAGACTTTCTCATGTTTAACCGAATTGACATAAGGAATGTTTATCCAAATTGACATAAGGAATGTTTTTCCAAAATACTCCATTATAGAAGATCTAAAGTTTAGCGGAAAAGTTTAGTTGCACTAAAAACCTGGCTCTGGGGTTTTGAAAAACAAGAGTTGATTGAGTGAACGTGAAAATCAAGAACATGATTCACCATTTGTGACTCATCGGAAAACCTCCAACCAATGAAATGTGCTCAACAACTCTTGCTTCTCAATTACTCTAAGTAGGGCAATCAAACTCAAAACCCTGCTTTGTTGGAAAAGAAACAAACAATTGTAAATATTTGAAATGAACTGCATATTTTATATGTTTGTTGAATGAATACCTACTTTCTAGTTGAAATAATAGTTTTGTCGAATATATGATCAATTTGAAAACAAATTTTTCGGGCAAAATGTATCTGATGTTTTATTCAAGTTTATTATTTTTGGCAGGCAAAATTCGATCTTTTATGATATCATAAATACGATAAAAGTTGCATTGCTTTTTTTTTTTGATTCACGATGAGAACAGGTTAATATGCTATCATGTAAAGGACAAGATGCCCAGTTTCTTTAATAAAAAAAACTTGAAACAAAGCAAGTTTTCTATTATTAGAAGCAAAACTCAAATGAATAATAAATAACTGCATTTCTCTATGACCTCATGTATCGTTGAAAAACGATTTTTCCTAGGATACAAGCATGGTCGTTGTTTGGGGAATCATGTTGGAGAAAATTCGTTTGGATGTTTTTTTTTGTTATAATAGCAAAATATATGGATTTGAGCGCAGAGCGCTTGTTTTCTTAAGTTTCCATAAAATAGATTTACCCAAAATAGGCGGTTCTATTAAAGACGTTGTTGAATATGTATATATTATATAAACTTGAAGTATCCCTTGATTCAAGAGGTGTAAAATCTACATCTTTTTTTTTATTCAATTACAAAGTAATATCTACAATCTACATACCTATTTTATTATGAAAATATTCTTGACGTATACTGAATCTCCACAATAACTTAATGTACACGAGGATTTTGAAAATCATTGTATAAGATACAGGGTGGAACATATGAGGAATAAGTTGCGCAATGAAGTGCCTACAAATAATCTGTCATCAACTTTCTTGAACTCGGAATAGCAACAGATATAGAGGGCAGAAAAAAAAATTCGTTTTATAAAATCCTTATATTGTACATTAATTACATCCAGTACTACACATACCCTGGAAATTTCTTGATTGTATATCTTTTATAATAAACAAGATATAAAGGATTTTACGGAACGTCCTTTTTGTCTTGTATATCCGTTGCTATTCCGAGTTCGAAGAAGTTGATGCCACATTATTTGTAGGCCAGTTGTTTACGCAACTTTTTCATTTGGTCCACCCTGTATCTTCAATTATTTCCAAAATCCTCATCTACTTCAATTTATTCCGGACACCCTGTATAGATATCTAATTTGCTGTTTTTTTTTTTGGGCTCAATTAGAATATTGATTAAATTATTAATCTTTTTGCTGTTAAATATCTTTATGTGTAGATTTCGGTTTTCCAACGATTCGTCTTGTATGTTATATACAGGGAGGGGAAGAATTAAGCAAGGAATTTTCGAAGTTTAAAAATTTGTCGTTCTGCACCTTCAAGTTGTTTTTGTGAGAATTTTCGGGGATAATACCACGAGAGCTTCAAAATTACCGATAATTTTTCACTCATGCGTGTTTTCTATAATTTCACGAGTCCGTAGGACGAGTGAAATTTGTAGAGAAAACACGCATGAGTGAAAAATTATCTGGTTCATTTTAAAGCTCAAGTGGTATTTAGAAGATTATTTCACGTATGAGAATGCATAAAATATGGAAATAAATATGTATTAAACGATTTGAACATCTTAACAATCAATACAAATAAATGGTTGCTATCAGGAACCGTTTGTTTGTATCAAAAATTAGCATGACAACCATGTATACAATAACATGGGAGAATTATCGCTGTAATTCTCTCTAGTTAAACAAATGGAAAAGAGAATTTCCGCTGTAATTCTGAAAATCGTCACTTGTCTTATGGGATTTCTAACACATGAGTGGAATAATCACTTCAATATAAATAGCTCACTGTTCCACCACTCAGAAACATCGAGTATGTTCAGTGCCCCTGAATATACGTACGTAGGTACTCTTATGGTTGTGGTTCTTTATATATTTTATTTGAACTTATCTACTGTTGATATTTCTTGCCTTTTTCTTTCAATTTTTTAAAATTTTCCTATTGCTACATTGTAAATACTTTCTTTAATATGCTGATAGGTAATGCATTTGAAGGTTTTGTCTAGAAGTTCAGTCTACTTTGTAATTTTTGCTCCGATCTATTCATGTCCAACCCTTTCACGCTTTGTTATTCTAGAAATTTCATTTACTTTTCAGAATCAATTAATTTAGTAGTGTGTGCATGAACATCAAATGCGCATTAACGTTAATGGTCACCAGCAAGCTTCAAAAACAATACACGTGACTATAGACAGATGAAAAGTTAGGTTATCGACATTGTTATCAAATGACCTAGACACTAGCTAAAACTGTTTTAAAAAATAAACCATTATAAAATAATTTGGATTGATGGTAATGTGGATTAAATAACAAGCCCGCCAGTATCATTAGTAATCCAAAAATAGAACATAAAGTTTTTCCTTTCCATGAAATATCTTTGTAAGCTACCAAGCATGAAAGTACATTTCATTGAACTTCTTTGCGGGCGTAAATTGCAATTCTAACGCCCGAGCGTATCGTATCGATAAACTCTCATAGCTCCAGTTTCGAAAACATGCTGCGGTTCTATAATATAGGTACAGGGTGATCCAGTATAAAGTGAACACCCCCTACCTTTCCGCTAAAAAATTTTTTTTTGCAAAAATCAAGATAGTCATTTAATGTATTTTGTTTCTAGGAATTTGAAAACGTTTTTTGAAATTTAATTACATTTTTCGTTAAAGCGCTGTGACGCCAAAAATATTTTTTTTAAATGGAATAACCTATATTCAAATCAATTTTTTGAACGCCCCCATTTTCCTCATTTCAAATATATAGTTTGTTTATCTTTATTTTAGTAATTTCCGATATATTCTCACTTCAAAATTCACATAAAAATAGCCGAAAAGGTATCATAAAACATAATAACCAGTAGTTTTATTAAAGGTAAAATTATTTAGGTTTACCTTGATACCTTTTCGGCTATTTCTATTTGAATCTTAAGATTCTTAAGTGAGATTAGTGAGAATATATTCCAAATTACCAAAATAAAGATAAACAAACTATATATATTTGAAATGAGAAAAATAAGGGCGTTTAAGAAATGGATTTAAATATAGGTTATTCCATTAGAAAAAATTACTTTTGTCGTCACAGCGCTTTAACGAAAAATCCAATTAAATTTCATAAAACGTTTTCAAATTCCTAGAAACAAAATACCCTAAATAGCTATCTTGATTTTTTCAAAAAAAAAATTTTTTGCGAAAAGGTAGGGGGTGTTCACTTTATACTGGATCACCCTGTACCTATAAATCTCTGTAATCAAATCCAAGACAGGCCCAGTCTTGTGCAAACTCTATTCTTCAATTTTACTGATTCCTTGAAAAAGATCTACTTTTAAACTTGCACTTGCACGTATTATAATTGAGAACCTACCATTCAAAACTTACTAGATATTCAAATGAGTAGATAATGGCGGATTATAATAACATAATAAATTTACCTTTGGACATTAATTGCATAAAATAAGGTTTGTCTAGCCAATACTCCAGAAACTGTGGTGTAGATATTAAATTTATATATTTTGCTCCTGGATTGGAATGTATTGTAGAATCATCGACCTTTAAAATGCAATAAAAATAACAAGGTTATTGAAAAGCTTTTTTTCGGAAACCATAATGATTTTAGGAGAAAATCGCACCATTAATTCCATCGAAACAGGTTATTAGTTTTATACAACAACAAAGATATTTGCGATAACCATGCTGTGCCCTTGAGTCGAGCCTCGAAGATACACTGACCCATACCCATACCCATCACGGAGGCTTATTATTTGTCACAAAACCAGAAAAATTACGTCAATTAATTTCCACTTGAAATGCTTTTTTTTGTCGGTATCCTTCCAGACAAAAGTTAAGGACGCCACTAATAATGCTTAATTAAAATTGCATTTAAAAATACATTTCCTTGAGAGTCTATTTTTAAGTAGGTAGCATGTTGACAAAATTGTATAGGTACCTATAATTTCTAATTAGGCAGGTATTTGGTACCTAATGTTCTCTAGCTAATTAAATTTAATTATTTACTTATTTTTCGCAAAATGACTAAATAAATATCTCGTCTAAACTTAACATTAAATATATCTAAATAAATGAATAAATGTGTAGTTAATGAGTTTGATAACCCCTCTCATATTAATTTTTCTCATGTGGCAAATTATTGATACAATTTACATTGTTTATTGATAAACAGTGATCTATTTTTCTAGACATCACGGAATTTCCTGATAAAAAAACATACAATCAAAGGACAAACTGTTGAAAGCAAAAGGCAAAATTATCTTTTGTCTGATAACTGGGATTTTAATAACATTATTTATGTTTCACAAAATAATGACAAATAACAACACAATATTGACAAATAACAATAAGCGTATTCCAAGCAACATAGAGGCTGCCGTAAAAGCCAATATTGAATGCATGTGTATAAGAAGTTGGGCTGCAACAAAAACCGATTATCTACTTCAAAATCAGCTTGACTCTTCAAACAGAAAACCAGGACTTTGAAAAATCAAGTTAATGGAGTTTCCTGTGACGGACTCATTGATACAGGGTGTGCGGTCCTTACTATACTCTTAACCACTGCTGAAAAATGAAACATTTCATGGCAGCCCTGCCGCATAAGAATAGGTGGCTATGCCGGCGGTACTGCATATGCTTTGGGAACTGCACAAGTGAACATTGAAGTCGATCTAATAAATGTAACTGTTTCTCAAATCTCAGAATAATTTAGTGTATTAAGTTTGGGGGATCCCAAAAGACCATTAGGACACAAAATCTCAACAAAAAAAAATTTAAATTTCATCGTTTTAGTAAGAAGGTAGCGTAGCTACCTTATGATTTAGATTTTGGAAAACTTCGAAAGGTCATAACTTTATTTCTGTTAATTTTTCTTTCCTTTCGAATTAACTATCTAAATATTTGATAACATTTTTCATTTTTATCTTTTAATTTATTCGTATTTTTATCTATTTCCCCAGTTGCTTAGTAAAAGGGTATATATACCATTATCATCAATATAGTGAAGAAATAATTTACCGAGTTTTCACTGTTTTTATTTCATATACTTAAGGGCTGTACCAAAAAAAAAATATTAGGAACGACAAAGGCATTATGGAGATTGGGAAATTTTTCTTCAATTATATTACAAAATGTATTATTGTCGTCTCATTTGCATGAATTAACATTCGACATATTTCGAAAAAACCTGTAGGTAAACAAGGTGATTTCAAAGTTATGTTGCCTTCAGATGCAGTTGTTTAGTTATCACAGCCACTTGCGAAAAGAAAACAGGTAGAAAATATGAGTCAACGTCGTTAATCAAGAAAATGAAAAAACCGATAACTTATTGAAGAGTCATTATTGCATAGAGCGATATCTAATCAATAGACACAATTTTGACTCTACCAAATAGCGGACGGTGAATGATATCTGCACATGACGAACCATGTTATTTTTTCTTGAAATTTGTTCCCGGATGAAGGTATTATTACTTAAACGTTTCATAATATAAGTACTACTGTCAGTCCTCTTTAAAATTACATATATTTAAACATTTTGAGAAATTTGGATCAGTTAAGGCAAACATCCACGTACTACAGTTATAATAAGTACTGATAGGTAATACAAAACCTCTGACAGTACCTAATTGCTGCATTACAGTAAAACACCAATGTGTAATGACAGCTCAATGTTTTTATGTAAGAAAGTGCCTGTTACTGCTTTATAGTAGACATATTCTTGATGTCCCTAACATAGACAAACTATTCTAATTCAAGACTCATTAAACAACGCACCATGTAAAGTTTTTTTTAAATAAATATGTACAAACCTGTCCGAAAAATAATGAGTATCTATTTGAATAGGAATGGAAAAAAAAATACATAGAACATCGTTTGCTTATAAAAGTGGAATAGCTAATCACCATTCATTAACTTCTATAGCATGTCTGATTTTCATTAAAACCAAATTATGAGTTAGATATTTGAAATTGTTTGCATGCCGTGCTATGGAATATTGGAAAATTTCCACAAACAACGTAGGTATTATACGTAAACGTAAACAATAATAACTATTATAAAGTAGGAGTAATTTGAATTTAAATGCATGATTGTGGAGTGCGTATGTAAAATTCACCTAAAATAAGTGAAAGATTGCATAGTTTCTGCTGATATCAAATAATTGCTGTACCATGAAAGTTGTTTATCAAGGACAACTGCGTAGAACTTCACGTGTTTGTCTGTATCAGGAACTTCAGTTATCCATATTCCGAACTCCTCTAGAAGGTCAAGATTTCCATAATCCATAATATTAACAATCACAACCCAGTTGACGTTCGCAAACAGGGTAATAAGCAATTTGCAAGCAAGGGAAGATCAAAAAATTGAGAACAGATGGGTCCAGTACACATATACAAACCTCTGTCAATACTCAACCAATCAAAATCTGTATGTTATGGTATTGAAACTACACTCATCAAAAAAGTCTAGGGAACAAGAAATATTCGTCTTTTAATTTTGAGACAGAATAACTTTTTTTTAAAAGATACCATATGGGTATTTGTTGAACGAATCTTGTCACATTTATCATATCGGCTTTTCCAGCAGGCTTTAACAAAATTTAAAAATCTTTTAAAACAAATTTTGTTGTTCTCCGGATCAATCCCTATGCAGTGAATTTATCAGTGCCAAAAGGTTCCTATCATGCAAACCGACTTTTAAAGACTATTACCTACATTAAATTACACATCATGTTTCAAATAGGTACCTATGCAATAATACACACTTAAAGTGAAGGCCAGAAATGTAGTATTTTGTAGGTACGTAAAGAAGCACTTGCACAAAAATGACATATTAGCGATGCAATAAATTGATGTTAGAGTAAACAAGCATAGTTTAAACACCAGGAAAATTAATAAATGAACCTATTTTTATAGCAATTTAAAGCTTTTAATTTGCTCACTTGAAAAAAAAAAGTTTTTAATATATTACAGATTAGGCTCCGTCAAGTTAGCCCCCCCACATTCGAATTTTTTGAAAAAATTGCAACCACTACTTTATTGAAAATTAAACATAATTGAAATCGATGGTTTTATTCAAATATGCAAAAATATTGGATAGTGGTCAATAATAATTCTTAGTAGATAGGTAACTCTAAAGAACAGGGTTCCACCCATCCAATGAGGATTAACGGGTTTTGAAATGCGTCATTCAGACAATTTTGGAAATTCTTAAAAAGTGGCAGCATGATAATATATATTCAGTTATTTTTATTTTAAAGTAAGCAAATTTTGACTAAAAATTTCACATATGTAGGTACCTACTCTATTTTCTGGCATATTGGACCCAATTAGTTTCAGTTCAACAAAAATTAAAAAAAGGTTGAGACTTTTGGCTTATAGCCCCAAGCTACCATTTACAGCGAATCTCAAGTAGATAATCTGTAAGCTGCGTCAAGTTAGCCCCCCCACATTGCAACCACTTACTGTGCTCGAAGTGTGCTTTACTGTGCCGATGATATTTTGAACTGTGCCGTTTCGATAACAAAGTTATAAGAAAAAATGGATGGGGGGCTAAGTTGACGCTCAGTCCCCCCAAAATTTTGGAAATCAGATGAACTCAAAAAGGATTCTTATCCAATTTGAAGTGTGCTGAACTGTGCTGTAGGTATCAGGTTTTTCTCAAAATTTCCACATTCGGTCATTTTCCGAGAAAATTCTACTGGGGGGCTAACTTGACGCTCAGCCCCCCCAACATTTTGGAAATCAGATTAAACAAAATTGAATTCTTATCCATTCTGAAGTGTGCTGAACTGTGCTGTATCAGGCTTTTCTCAAAATTTCCATATTCGGTCATTTTCCGATAAAATCCTACTGGGGGGCTATCTTGACGCTCAGCCCCCCCAAAATTTTAGAAATTATATTAAACAAAATTGAATTCTTATCCAATCTGAAGTGTGCTGAACTGTGCTGTATCAGGTTTTTCTCAAAATTTCCATATTCGGTCATTTTCCGACAAAATCCTACTGGTGGGCTAACTTGACGTTCAGCCCCCCCAAAATTTTGGAAATCAGATTAAACAAAATTGAATTCTTATCTAATCTGAAGTGTGCTGAACTGTGCTGTATCAGGTTTTTCTCAAAATTTCCATATTCGATTATTTTCCGACAAAAAACTAAGAGGGGGCTAAGTTGATGCCAAATTTTAGGGGCCACAACACGTGGGGGATTGTAAGCGTTTCAAAAAAAAGTTGGGTTATGTTGTTATGTAATGTGAATGAGTTTGTTTACAATTAAATTAACAATTAACAATTAATTCAAAATTAATTTCTTTTTCCGAGATGCGTAACCTATCCACAAACCTTCCTTGGGATGGCCATAACAACCTACCAAAGTTTCATCGTAATCGGATAAGTGATGTAGGAGCGCATAGCCGGATACCCAGCAAACATTGATTTCGCTGAAAGGTTTTTCGGTAACTGTCGGCTATCGTATTGTCACCGTTCCGTTTTTCCGGTTGGTTATTATTTTTTTGTTTATTTTATATGTTATATTATAATTTTCTGTATTATTTCTCATTTCTGACAACTTTTGTGCCTGTGAGTTTGAAAAAGCAAAGTATAATGGAAGTCGAAAAGAAAATACGAAGAATGTAACGCCCAAGGTTCCTAAATATTAATTGCTTGTAATAGGTTGTTTGGTAAGGGCAAACAGATGACGTCATCGGGTGGTTCCTATGGAGATTTGCATTGTGCTTAGGCATACAGTCATAAAAGTTATCAGGCAACCTATCTCTTTAATTTTTTTTCGGAGTTATGAGTACTAGGCTTAAAGCCTAGTACTCATAACTGCGAAATTCGCAATTTTTTGACATTGCTTCGACGATTTGACGTTTAATTCACGCATAAAACGTCAATTTGTCGAAGCAATGTCAAAAAATTGCGAATTTCGCAGTTATGAGTACTAGGCTTATGGCTTCCTCAAAATGGTCGGTGCAAACGGCCATTATACATTAATCTGCGTTCCAAGTCCCATCTGCTACCAGTGCAGCCGCAGCTCGGTTCGGATTGGCAGCTCCTTTTACTTTTTGAACACTTTTAGCTCTTAAGTAGGGATGCCACCATTGAAAGTAAGTTGAACCGGAGAAAAAAAAAAACATTATTGAAAGAAAGCTGAAAAAGAAAATCTGCAGATCTACAATGCAACAGATGCATTACACTTCACTATCTGTCTATATGTATATACACAAGTCCACCCCCCCAGCATCGCCGGATATTGCTCGAGGAAACTTTGCTTGAGGTTGGGAGTTGAGACGGTTGGAGAAGAAGATTCAAGAATATTACACACTAAACAGGATAGCCTATCCTCATAAGACCTGTGTAGATCAAATCTCAAGCCCCCCACCACGTCAAAGATCCAAAGAACCAGTGATGACGTAGGCAGCGTGTCGTTTCCCGCCTTGAAGTAGGGTGTTTGCACCACAGACTATGATTCCGCAGGCTTTTGGCTTATGCATACATGGTTTTAGTACATTAATCAGCAATCTAAAACAACTCCTTTTTAGATCTCGTTTATATCTTCCTCTTTGCCTATTTTGTTAATCAAAATTAAATATTATTTCTCTTCATAAATGTATATTCTAAACTACGACCGCTGACGCAAACAGTTAACGACACCGTTGATGACGTCGGTAACGGTGCAACATCATGGTCTTGATTCCAAAAATCGAGTCCGATGCGCAGACTTGTAGTTGTGTTTAATATCCTTGAGGGAGATTATGCAGCATTGATTTCGTGGGCTGTCTATCACCAACGTGCGTGTCGGAGTTGGATAATTTCTCAATTTCTCCGAGAGAAACGGTATTTGCACAAACAGGATTGCGCTATTGCTAAATCCTATTTTTTTTTCTGAAATGCGTTTTTTTTTTTGTTAAATGCGGTTTTACACGGAGAAAACACCCGTAATCCGGAGCCTAGAGACCAAATGTAAAAACCCGTAGACTCCGGGTGAAACCCGGAGAGGTGGCAACCCTACTTAAGTCGTTCGGGTATTCGGGTACAACCAGTTAAAGAGCAAATGTTGACTCCGTATCGTTCGGGTGTGTTAGAGCAGCTTTTAAAGAGTTAACCTTACAAACACTGCCTTGAGAAATGCTGGTCGTGGTGCAGGCATGCGCAGTGCGATAAAAAAACTGATCTGATAGTTCTTTTATCGTTATCTTTGAAAAACGAGTAAATCACTAGGAAAATTATATAATTTCGTAAAATCTGGTAAAATTTAATTAACAGGAATGTATGTTAATTTTCAGAGCTGAGTGCCAAGTTAGCTAGTAGGATTTTGTCGGAAAATAACCGAATAAGTATGTAAATTTTGAGAAAACCTGATACAGCAGAGTATAGTACACTTCAGATTGGAAAAGAATTCAATTTTCTTTCATCCAATTTTCAACATTTTGAGGGGACTGAGCTTCAAGTTACCTCCCCAGTAGGATTTTGTCGGAAAATGACCGAATATGGAAATTTTGAGAAAAACCTGATACAGCACAGTTCAGCACACTTCAGAATGGATAAGAATTCAATTTTGTTTAATCTGATTTCCAAAATTTTGGGGGGGGTTGAGCGTCAAGTTAGCCCCCCAGTAGAATTTTGTCGGAAAATGACCGAATGTGGAAATTTTGAGAAAAACCTGATACAGCACAGTTCAGTACACTTCAAATTGGATAAGAATCCTTTTTGAGTTCATCTGATTTCCAAAATTTTGGGGGGGCTGAGCGTCAACTTAGCCCCTCATCTATTTTTTCTTATAACTTTGTTACCGAAACGGCACAGTTCAAAATATCATCGGCACAGTAAAGCACACTTCGAGCACAGTAAGTGGTTGCAATGTGGGGGGGCTAACTTGACGCAGCTTACAG
Organism: Ceutorhynchus assimilis; assembly: GCA_917834065.1. NCBI lineage: Eukaryota > Metazoa > Arthropoda > Insecta > Coleoptera > Curculionidae > Ceutorhynchus > Ceutorhynchus assimilis. Next base: position 13,397,095 of record OU892280.1, on the reverse strand, counting down.
ATTATCTACTTGAGATTCGCTGTAAATGGTAGCTTGGGGCTATAAGCCAAAAGTCTCAACCTTTTTTTAATTTTTGTTGAACTGAAACTAATTGGGTCCAATATGCCAGAAAATAGAGTAGGTACCTACATATGTGAAATTTTTAGTCAAAATTTGCTTACTTTAAAATAAAAATAACTGAATATATATTATCATGCTGCCACTTTTTAAGAATTTCCAAAATTGTCTGAATGACGCATTTCAAAACCCGTTAATCCTCATTGGATGGGTGGAACCCTGTTCTTTAGAGTTACCTATCTACTAAGAATTATTATTGACCACTATCCAATATTTTTGCATATTTGAATAAAACCATCGATTTCAATTATGTTTAATTTTCAATAAATTTAATACCTCAATGAAACATAAGCTATTAATTGAGCCAATGAATATTCAAGTATGTAGCTCGTAATAGATCAAGCCAGAAATAGTTTTCAAAGGATTTTAAACCAAAGGAATCAACGTCATGAATAAGGACACAAAATAGCTTAAGTAGGTTCCTACTGGAAGAATTCACAGATGAACTTTAAAATGTCAACAAGTTTTTTCTTTGTAAAGTTGCGAATACCCCAGTTAATTTACAGAAAATAAGTAGTAGGTACTATGCGAAATAGGTAATTTCACATTACAAGAGTAACTAAAATACACGGAACTAATAATTAAATGTTAGCCATGAGATTTGACAAAGATGAAAAATAGGTTTAAATTTAGATTGTCACATCTTCTCTTGACTTATTAGCCTGCTAGCCTTCTTTCCTCTCATATTAATAATAATATTGAAATGAAGGCTTTTTTTTTTGCTGCAAGCAAGGATCACTTCCTGCAAATTTCGCCTCGCCCCAAGGCAAAATCCTGGCTACGCCAATGGTGCTGCTAAAGCCGAATATAGCCGAGCTGTCGAAGATGCACGAATTTTAATCATATACAGGGACCTGCAGGGACAATCAATGATCTAGCGTACCGATCCTGCAGTGAAATTGGTATCTGCCAACTGGTCCCATTTAGGTCTATGTATCTAGTATCCTAGTCCTGTCTGTCTAATTGATTCTACTTATTTTAATTTTTGGAGCCCGAGCCCCCATGGTAATTTTGAAATTCCGGCGCCTATGAGCAAGTTGCACTACACAATTCTTCTGAGTAGGTACATATTTTTTTGTCTATATGATAATGTCGCTGTTACTTTTACGTAGATGCTAAAAATTGATGCATTAAATTTCATTCACTAATTAATAAAAATTAACATTGTATTGATTGATTATACTGCATCCTCAGAGGTCAACAACATTCAATAAACCCAACATCCAACCTTGTGCGAAAATCGAGACCGTAGTATAGGTAGGAAATTTGCAAAAGCCAACAAAATTTCAGTTTTAATTCCATTAATATTTATAGGAAATTATATTAATGGGAATTATATTCATTTATGGCCGGCAAGGTCTAGGTACGTCCTTCAATATTGAACTTGATTTAATAACATGAAATTATTATGTCGAAACAAAATTACCTCATAGATATTAGGAAAATTTGTAATTTTTTTTGGAAATAAAACACATAAGTATACAATAATTAGTATTGAATTAATGATATATATTTCAAGTTTGTTTTCATAAATTTGAAGGCAAGCACATAGTGATGTGCAACGAATGAAAAGGAGTCTGTAAATTCTGCAATTTTAAAAAGAAAATTACCAGGTACTCTTCCGAATTGAAAGAATTTTATTTGAGATAATATCATAGAAATCACGAGAAAACTAGCACGCTAGCACTACTACACTACTTTGAATTACATAAAATTAGGCTTACTGTCGAATTCAAAACTTTTTTATTCATGGCTCCTTTTATACTGTGTTTGTCGTAAACAGCTTCAGGGAATACAGTTTTTTTTTAACTGTTAAGGATAATTCTCTCACATTAAAATAAATTATCTCTGTTAATAGCGACATTTTTGGAGTAATAGGCGAAATTTCTGCCAAGAATCGCTTGGTATAATTTCGTTGTGATACAGACAGATTTTTAAGCAGCAGACATAAGAGACGACCAGTTGGCTCTTGCAGAATTTGCAGACTCCTTTCCATTCGTTGCAAATAATTACATGTACAATATAGAAACAGCTGCTCTTGAGAAATAGTTAATACTAGTGCAGTTAAGTAAGCATAAAATAGGGGTCCATCTACCAATTTTGAGGTAAGAAGCTGAAAATTGGTATACACCTTTATTTCGACGTTCTAATACAGTGGTTCCCAAACTTTTTTCTTTTGCGCCCCCTTTCTGAAATCGAGATGTGGTCGCGCCCCCCTTTCTTTCCCCATTATACAAAAACATTTTTTTTACTCACTGTAACTCTTCTGAACTGGACTTTGGAAGAGGAGGAATGGGCATGACAGTGGGCAGCTAGCGTACGCTGTAGCAATGATCGCATCAGTGCTGCCACTTCTGACGGAATGAAGTCGGTAGGGTAGATTCTTGAAGAAATAATCGGTGGTTTTCCTTTAAAAATCGGTAGCTAGGCGGTTTCGTCATATGACGTCATTCCACCACAATTTGCTTAGGTATATAAAACCAGTCAATAAATTTAGTCATAATTTTATTGTGCAATGTGATTCCTATTTCAATTTTTCGCAAGCATATTCAAACACTGATTATGCTCAGATGTTATGTGTCAATTGTGTCACTCCCCTAACTCCCTCACCATCCAATTCCTGGCCTGCGAGTGACGTAACTACCAGCAGCTTATAGTGATGATGTCACCTGCAGACCGCGATGGAATGCAGATTCAGGCTGTGCTAGTTAGTGAAATAATATTTTCGTCGATTATAAATGTAGAAAAGGTGATTTTCGGTTTGTTCTCACAGAAGAAGTTGAGTGTTCATCCTCGAGTATCCCAGAATTTGATAGTGGGGGAGTTGGGGAGTATGACACAATTTAACACATAACATCTGAGCATCATCGAATATGCTTGGTTATTCTCGCGAAAAATTGCCTATTATGTGTAGTGACTTTCAATTTCGATAGCGTTTTCATAAGTGATCATCAGTAACGTGACACACGAGACACGATGTCAGATGTCATTAGTTTTTAGATTTTCTTGTGGAATGAGAAACAATTTTATTTTTTATTTTAAATGAAATATATATCTACATATTTGTTGCATTATCAATAAATTGCAGAAAAATCGTGAGAAAATGGTTTAAAATCGAGAGATCGGTACTCATTTGAAAATCGGTAGATCTACCGATAAATCGGTAGAGGTGGCAGCGCTGGATCGCATGGCAAAGCTGCTTTGGCTAAGGTATGCGCTGTTGCCGGATTGTAGACATCTTTTTCTAAATTTTAACTGATTTTTTATTTATGAGGCTTGAAATTTTCATTAATTTTTTAGAAGACTTACGCCCCCCTTAATGTTGCTTCACGCCCCCCCAGGGAGGCGCGCCCCCCAGTTTGGGAACCGCTGTTCTAATAGTTGTCCCAAAAGTCAAAATAAATGTAGCCAAGGCTTCTTTGGTTATTGCAGGTCAAAGGTTTTGCGATTATCTCGGTTCCTATTGCTCCAAGGATACTAACACCTATTACAAAAGTTAGAGATAATAAAATTCCTAAGGACTTTTGTTTGAAACTTTTTTTTATAAAATGAACCGTTCTTGAGATACAGCGCGAAGAATGGTTCTACAATTTTTATAATAGATTTTAAAATCATTGAACCTATAGAAACCGTGATAATCGCGAAAAAACGATTTTTGTGACCTTTGACCTGACATAACTTACGACACGCACCCGTGATTTTATTAGACTTTTGGGCCAACTTTAAGAATGAAGTCTGAAGCTTGTCTTGTCTACAGCATGTTTTCCCCCATTTCGAGAATGGCCCCTCATCTTTGTTTAAATTTTGCGCTGTATCTCAAGAAGAGCTAATTGTACAGCAATATACCTCAGATCAAATTTGGAGCAAATTTAATGATCTATAACTTTTTTAGGAAGACATTTTTTTAAAAAGTTGACCGTTTTCGAGATATTGATAAAATGCATTTCTGACCTTTGACCTTCCGTAACCGCCCAAATAATCATCGAATCGATGGGAAACTTTCATATAACAACAACGTGTATACAAACATTCACGGTTAGGTTCCTTTGATTTATTTGACAAAATCTGGAGCATAGAGCTTACCATTCTTCGCGCTCTATCTCAAGAACGGTTCATTTAATAAAAAAAAGTTTCAAACAAAAGTGCTTGGGAATTTTATTATCTCTAACTTTTGTAATATGTATGCATATCGTTGGAGTAATAGGAACCGAGACAATCGATCGACAAAAAACCGATTTCTGTGACGTTTGACCTGCAATAACTAACGAAGCCTTGGCCACATTTATTGTGACTTTTGGTACAACTATTAGAACGTCAAAATGAAGGTGTATACCAATTTTCAGCTTCTTACCTCAAAATTGGTAGGTGAAACCACAACGTGACTGGACTATACGTCTCTTTGAGCACAGACAAATATTTACTATTCAGAAATATGAACTACTAATATTAATTAATTGAATAGCAGAATATTGGATTTTGTTAAAAAAATATTTTATAAACAATATTTAGAACTACAATAGTTGAAAATACAAAGTTCAACTGACTCCCAACGAGCAACGTTGAAGTTCAAGAAATGAAATAAACATAAGTGAAAAATTAGGGAAACCCTGACGTTAAATATAGAAGAGGACCAGGAAGCTTATTTATCACATTGATAAAATTGTATCATAATAATATCACTATTTAAACCTACATAAACCTTATCCTAAAAATTGAATGAACCGCAACACTACACATAAAACGTTACGATACAACTCAGAGAGTCAAAGTAGATAGAGGACTACTTTCAATGGGCAGCCTATGGATATCTTAAGAAAAATTTAAATCGAAAATACCAGTGACATTTAAATCTGAAATACTTATAAAACGATTGCATCCTTCCACAATCCGCGGCTCAGAAACCTATGGAACCAAAACACTCCATAACGTAGTAACACAATAAGGTGCAATCGGAAGAAGAATATTGGGAATAACACTTACAGACAGAATGATTATAATCACTGGATAAAAAGCAGGGCAAAGTTACATGAAGCTGCAGAAATGATATGCTCCTGGATTTTTATATCCAGTATCTCAGACAATAGCAACAAATTCTGATTAATATTTTGATGCGAATATATAGATTTTGCGCTGATCTAGAAAGTAATAAATAAAAACTAGCTGGCTTAATTCTTTTAGAAGTTATGACTGAGTGAAGACTGTAGTCTTACATTTTCCATTGGAAAACTTTTAAACCTCGTATCTCAGACAATAGCAACAAATTTTGATCAATATTTTGATGCGCATTTGTAGATTTTGATCTGATCTACAAGAGTAAATTAATAAAAACTAGCTGGCTTAATTCGTTAAGAAGTTATGACTGAGTGAAGACTGTACTCATACATTTGCCATTGGAAAACTTTTAAACCTCGTATCTCAGACAAAAGCAACAAATTTTGATCAATATTTTGATGCGAATTTGTAGATTTTGAGCTAATCTACAAGTGTAAATTAATAAAAACTAGCTGGCTTAATTTGTTTAGAAATTATGACTGAATGGAGACTGTAGTCTTACATTTTCCATTGGAAAACTTTTAAACCTCGTATCTCAGATAATAGCAACAAATTTTGACCAATATTTTGATGCGAATTTGTAGATTTTGAGCTGATCTACAAGTGTAAATTAATAAAAACTAGCTGGCTTAATTTGTTTAGAAATTATCACTGAGTGAAGACTGTAGTCTTATATTTTCCATTGGAAAACTTTTAAACCTCGTATCTCAGACAATAGCAACAAATTTTGATCAATATTTTGATGCAAATTTGTAGATTTTGAGCTGATCTATTTAATAAAAACTAGCTGGCTTAATTCGTTTAGAAGTTATGACATGAGTGAACACTGTAGTCTTACATTTTCCATTGGAAAACTTTCAAACCTCGTATCTCAAACAATAGCAACAAATTTTGATCAATATTTTGATGCGAGTTTGTAGATTTTGAGCTGATCTACAAGTGTAAATTAATAAAAACTAGCTGCCTTAATTCGTTTAGAAGTTATGACATGAGTGAACACTGTAGTCTTACATTTTCCATTGGGAAACTTTCAAACCTTGTATCTCAGACAATAGCAACAAATTTTGATCAACCCTAAATGATAAATCTCTGGAAGAAAAGTCGACTGCTAAATTCCTGGGTCTTCACATGGACTCTAAACTTAAATTTGAAACCCACATTGATTTACTCAATAAGAAATTATCACAAGGCTGCTATTTGATAAAAAATATATTACACGAGTTGGGCAAAGATATAGCTAAAGTAGCTTATTGTGCTTTGATGGAATCTCATATCAGATATGGAATACCCTTCTGGGGATTCTCAACCCAAGCCTCTGTTTAATCAGTGTTTATTTTACAAAAAAGAGCCCTTAGAACTTTGTGCGGAGTTAGTTGTCAGCAAACCTGTAGACCACTCTTTCTACGGGAAGAAATTTTGACGGTTCCATCAATTTTTATAATGGAAATAGCTTGCCTTATACATAAAAAATTCCAAGGTTTTAACCGAACTGAGTCTCATAATTTGCGAAGTTACCATAACAACTTACCGTTACCCATCCCTAAATCTACTCTGACAAAACAATCTGTAATTTACGAAGGAATAAAGATATTTAATAGTTTACCGGATGACATTAAAAGTATAAATGTATATAAAAGGTTTCGAACAAAGCTTAAAGAATTTTTAATTGGTGGAACTTTTTATAGTTTGGGAGAGTTTTATAATAGGTGAAGCCAAAGCGCGGTTTGTTGATGGTCTTTTTGATGGTCTTGTATAGCCTGGACTTGTGTAATCTGGATAGTTTGGACAATTTAGATTGTTTATCTGTATTTAATTGTTTATTTGTTAATTGTTCAATTTTTTGAAGTGTACATTTGTCGGATAATCTTGTGAATGTGAACTAGCTGCCTTAATTCGTTTAGAAGTTATGACATGAGTGAACACTGTAGTCTTACATTTTCCATTGGAAAACTTTCAAACCTCGTATCTCAGACAATAGCAACAAATTTTAATCAATATTTTGATGCGAATTTGTAGATTTTGAGCCGATCTACAAGTGTAAATTAATAAAAACTGGCTGGCTTAATTAGATTAGAAGTCATGACTGAGTGAAGACTGTAGTCTTACATTTTCCATTGGAAAACTTTCAAACCTTGTATCTATAGCAACAAATTTTGATCAATATTTTGATACGAATTTGTAGATTTTGAGCTGATCTGCAAGCGTAAGTTAATAAAAACTAGCTGGCTTAGTTCGTTTAGAAGTTATGACCGAGTGAAGACTGTAATCTTACATTTGCCATTGGAAAACTTTCAAACTTCGTATCTCAGACAATAGCAACAAATTCTGATCAATATTTTGATGCGAATATATAGATTTTGAGCTGATCTACAAGTGTAAATTGATAAAAACTAGCTGGCTCAATTAGTTTAGAAGGAATGACTGAGTGAAGACTGTAGTCTTAAATTTTCCATTGGAAAACTGTCAAATCTCGTATCTCGGACAATAGCAACAAATTTTGATCAATTCAAATTGATGAAAAATTTTCTTGCCTCGACTAGGATTTGAACTCAGGACCCTCGCATATCGAGTGCAACGCTCTACCAATTGAGCTACCGAGACGTGTGTTTCATTTCTACCCTGTCGATCAAATCTTTCATTAAATTGTAAGTTGTTAGTTGTGGAGACCAACGGCAACCTTCGGCGGTTAGCGTTGGTATGGGAGTGAGTTAGAAGGTGTAAGGGAAACACATTCACCAATTATTGGTTGTTCGGAATCCATTATCCCTTCAACCACGGATGCGTCGGTCGTCGACATATAGCGAAATCAGCAGACATCGGGATGGGACGCCCAACCATCAATGTCAAGCCAATAGTTTTACAATTTTTAGAAGTTTTATCGTCTGTTATATAATTTACATCTGTCCATTCTGTTCTGTTCATAGCTGGGTTTTCCAAACCAGGATTGTTTTGAAAAATTCTATATACAAATTTATCTGAAAAGTCCATATTTTGCGTTAGGGATCCTTCGAGGACTGGTCTCATAGTAGCTGCATCAAAAGTTTAGAAGATTCCAGTAAAAACGAGAAAAAAAAGGCGTGTTTTTATCAAGCCACTTATAATGACGCCCACTTAATTATCACATTATTTCAACTATAGTTTCACATCTGAAAGAAATTTTGCTCACTGTAACTTCTCCGATACACTGTACGTTTGTCATTGGTTTGACCATTATCCAATAAATAAATTAATGATTTAATTATTGTATTTACCTATACATTTTGGGTTCAGCGAGACTTGGACAAAACACTGGTGCGAGTGTGAAATGACAAACAAGTCCAATGATCTTATTACATTAAAAAAGCGAATTTGCAATAGCCAAGGCCAAAAAGAGAGATATTATTCAACTATCAAATTAAATTTGCTTTGATATTGCTAAAAATATTAGGTAAGTAGCTTCAGGCATTCTATATTCGAGTTTAGTTCAACTTTCGCACTTTGAAAGTTTGTAGTCTAATTAGGTATTCTCTTGATTCAAAATCATAGAAGTAAAAGTGATTATTTCTTGACAGTATCAAATAAATTATGCTTCTATTTTTTTATGTATGTAGATATCGTAAAAATAACTGCTAAACATCACAATTAATTATGTGGAAACCGACTATTAGATTGACTCATGACATTAATTTTTATCAATAATTATTTATTGCAGTTTGGTTTGCAGTAAGTTTTAATAAAAGAGGTTATCACTCATTTATTTTTTTTAGAATCGATTTTTCAATCGATAATACTTAATAACAACACATGTATTCCTATTTATTTCCATGGGACTAAAATCACATTAATTAGGATTTTTCGACGGCATTTGAAGGATATTGTGATGGAAATAAGGTTGGACAAATTTGTAGGCTTGTTGAACGAAACGCTACTAGAAACATCTGAACAGACAGAGTACCTACCTAAGTATAGGTCGTATACGTATACAGGGTGTAAAAAAAATTGTGTACCGGACTTCGAGGGGTGATACTACATATGAAAATAACAAAAAAGTTCCTATGAACCTAATGCCCTATTAGACCCTGAGATAGGGACTGTTTGATGGAAAAAATTGTGGACAATACAAGAAGTACATCAAGTTTCATAAACGCTTTCCTACTTGAGCAACTTAAGATTCCACAAATTCCTACTCAGCAACGAGAGAATATGGCGTCAATATCATTGGTCTCTCAAGTTGAAGGAAGTTGTATGTACTGTCACACTGTGTTACTAGAAACAAATACCCGTACATACGAAAACTTGATATTACTGGCTATGAAAAATCTTAACTCAGATATTATATTGGGACACGATTTTCTAAATCATCATTCTAAACTTGAGATGTCATTCAATGGAAATCTGGATACTTTGAAAGTATGCGTTTTGATGCAAGCAGATATTACTTCTGCATATCTTTTCACGAATCTCAATAACACTTGCAGCTATTAAATCTAAGAAACAATCACTAGAAAACCTAAAATTTATCGAACAAGAAGTCCGGATAATGCTTTCTGAAGGTATCATTGAAAAGAGTAGTTCGCCTTAGAGAGCTCAAGCTTTAGTCACTTCCAGTACAAATCATAAGAGACGAACGGTAATCAACTATGCCTAGATTATAAACAAATTCACTGAACTAGACGCATATCCACTTCCAAACATAGAAGACATTATTTCAAAAGTGTCAAGGTACCAAGTTTTCAGCACTATAGATCTAAAGAGTGCACATCACCAAATTCCAATTCTCGAACATGAAAAACCTTCTACAGCATTTGAGGCGTGCGGCGAACTATATCAATTCACGAGAATTCCTTTTGGTGTTACCAATGGAGTTGCTACTTTTCAAAGAGTTGTTGACAGTATATAATCAAGAAAGAAAATCTTCAAGGCACATATGCCTATCTTGATGATATCACACTAGCTGGTTAGACGCAAGAAGAGCATGACAAAAATCATCAAAAATTCTTCAAAGTTGCTGAAAAGTATAAACTTACTATAAACTCTACTAAATCATAGTACGGACTTAGAAAAATAAATCTCGGATATGAAATTGAAAATCAACAAATCAAACCTGATCTCTATATACCGTTTGAAGGGCTGTAACTTCTTCAGGGAGCATCTTATGTTCATAGGAACTTTTTTTCCGGTACACTATTTTTTTACACCGTGATGTATAGAGAGGCTGTCCTCGAGAATGAAAACTAACATTCATAGATTAACCTAGTGGATTACGGAAAAATTGAGATTGACATTTTTTATCCAAATTCTTACAAGGGATAATTTACATAAAAATCAAAATATCAAAAATCAGGAATCGGTCGAGTCAGTCAGGAGTTTTAGCTGATCAGTTCTAGTGAATTATTTTTGTGGACAGCTAAGCTTAATTTAAGTGATACTGAAGGTTATTATATTGCCGATACTGAAGGTTATTATAGTGCCGGTTTTCTACGAATTTTTGTGTTATTATCGTAAATAAAGCATATTTAATTTCGGAAAAATAGTATCACTTATCTGCGAACCAGAAAACGTGTAACAATAATTGAAGCAGGAAAAGATAATTCGTGTGGCGCAATAAGAGAAGAGGCCGATCTATATACATATATAGAACGAACATTTTTGTTTATTTTCAAATGTAAATAATGTGTGTGCATTGAAGCATATTTTCGTCAAAATTACTGCAATATAAATTTCAGACATGGATCGGAATTTCAAAAGTTTCGAAATTTCGATTACAGAAGAAAGCTTTCGTAGAGGATAAGTGCAGAGTTTCGGAAAAAAAAAGAAGATGGGTAGTTGAGCGGAATTTCTATGAAGTTTCTCTAGACCAAAGTTTACAGTCTGGGCCATCTTTTTGGTAGTGACACAGAATTTTTCCAAGTTAATATTTGTCTGTTTGTGTTGATTTCCCGGTAAAATGATGAGCTCTTTTTTTTTCATCAAGGAGTTTTAAATTTGATTTTGCTGGGATGCTGAAAACTTGAAGTTCACTACTGCATTGATAGATAGCTTACTTATTATAAGTTGTTCAGACATTCCATTATAATTTCTTTACATAGAGAAGATATAGCTCATTTGTCTGAGACTTGGAAATTTTCTTTGGGAACATTGACGTTCCTGATATTTTGCTAGCAAAGGGTTTCACGTGAAAATGTATAGGTAACACATGATAGATTCCAAAACATATAAGTATTGGTATCTGTATCAATTTATATGAAATTTAATTTTTCACTTGTTTTGAGGATTCATTTTCCTTTTCAGAAAAAATAGTTGGTATTTTGGATAATATTTACCAAAATTTTAATACAAATCCCAGAAAAAATATGTATAATAACTATTTGTTAAAATTATTTATGCGTCCTTTTTTTCAAGATTTTTTTTTTTGCAGGAATGAATATCAATAAACGTTAATAATTTTATTACTATTCAGATAAATACCCTGCAGAAATAGTCTTCAACTAATAATTTTAACCTTTTTTTTCCAATGTCTAGCAGTCTAGCAACAAATTAAAAAATTACTTGAATTTTCGACTCACCTTTTCCATCTTTCACAGTTAACCAAACATTTTCAAACTCAATATCCAGAACTTTTTGTCCCGCATACACATTCCCGATAAATTCCTCATTCATTATTGCAGCAATATTTAACTTGAAAATAAATTAAAATTAATGAAGCATTACTTAATTTTTAAATCAGCACAAAAACGCCACTAAAAAATATTGAGTCCAGGGCAAGTGTAAGGTATATAGATAGAGGTTCGGGTTGTAGCCGCGAGTGAGCGTTTTCTAGCTCTCGTACTCGTTTTAAAATTGACGCAGCGCGTTTCGATGTTTCAATGTGAGCAGCTTTTAGAAGCAGTAGAAGGCAGCAAATAGCAAATACCCATCTTTGGGGCTTTGTGGCGGTCATGGTTGCATTATTATTTGTTTGCATAATTATCTAACGATTACCGCAAAATGCGATTATAAATGCAGATAAAGTATTTTTTGATTGCAATGTTTCAGTGCTTTCTTGGCGGTAATTTAGATTTCTGGGTGTAACAATAATTATTTACAATTTTTCGTGAATAATAGGGTAGCGAATGGTTAGTTTTCAGTCCTTCTGACATGGTAAATTAAACTAGGCATACCCTTGAATTTCGACTCTTCGTTGAATTTTCATTAAACCTGGGTCTGAATATTTGGAAACTTAAAAGTATGAAAGTTATACCTAATTAGGTAACAAAAACAATGTGAAAAAGTGTTTGGATTTTAGGGTCGGTTTCTCAATAGCGAGTCAGCTGCGGGTTGGCTTTAACTCCAGGGTAAACATGCCCAGATGCGAAGTTTACCCTGATAAAGTCATTTTGCTATTGAGAAACCGGCCCTTAAAGATGTGCTCCTCTAATGGCGATTGCGGTTTAATATGATTTGAACATTCAATAGATAATTATATTCAATAATTTTCGAATATTTTAGCGAAATACGTAGTTTTTAAAGAAAAAAAAAACTACTTACTTAGCAGTTAACCTTTTGCCGCTATCATTTACATAGGATAATTTATTCCACAGCAAATAAACGGCTAAATAAGCAGATGCACTTTTTTCATTGAAATCAAGTTTTGTGCATAAGCAGATACCCAAATATATAGAATCAATTTTACCATTCTTTCTGCGAGCAGAAACCAGCTGACGAGGGTGGTGCATGCTCAGTCATCGTCTTGTCCTTAATTTCATGTTATTCTGTGTTATTGGAAAGTAGATGGTTCCATTCTCAAATATTGATGAAAACGATCATCAGCGATCATACGTGGTGATAATCTCCCATTTCTAACCGTTTTTGATTAATTGGGTGAGTATGGTATTCTCTTGGGGGTAAATCCCGCAGAACATGCCATTTTATAGCGGAGGAACATAGATAATCGCCATCTCTGTCCGACTGTCCGACATCGCGATCAGAAAATGCGAGATGAAATTGTTTAAAGGCTATAAATCCAGGTAAGTATCACATTGGTTTTAAGACTCCATCATCAAGTGCGATTTTTCTTCTCGTTGTGCCATTTAAGGTCAACTACTGTAGAGACTGTCTCTCCTCATTTACGCTGACAAACTCTATGCCGCTACTTTAGCCTTTTGCATATGAAATACATCTTCATTCCTCTGAGGTTTTGGTCAGTTCTCCGCGGTTATAATGGTGTAGTTCTTCAACTATTGTTGCAATTCAAATGAAGTCTTACAAATACTGAATAGGTAATATTTTGATTGATTGATTAGTATCATCGGTCAACCTGAGATGGTTCGTTTTTTTGTTCATGTATACCATTTTGGATTTGATGCATCGATCTCAATACCTAATGTTTTGGCGATAACACGCTCTCTTGTTGAACGCCTCTTTCTATCAATACAAAGGGTTTTTTTTCTGCATGACAATACTTATGACAAGTCTACCAAAATATAATTCCTAACAAAAATAGTAGTGAAGATCGAGCGGAAAATGAGTGACGAGTATATAACCCTCCGTTTGAATTAGGCAATTAAGGCATTCCAACGACCTGTCAAAAAATGCGTTGTGGCAAAAGTTCATTATCCCGTATATGAGAGTATGTAATTTAAAGCTTTTTAAAGTGCATTTTGTGGTTGTTTTTTGAATGAACTCTGTTTATTTTTTTATTTTATTGACTTCAGTAGTGTTTCTTCCAATTAAAAATGCCACAAACGGGTCTTGAAGTTGATTGTGGAAGTAGTTTCAACAAGGTAATAAGGATGATGTCAGGCTTTTTTCATTGCCCTTTGTTTTAAAATTTTCCAATTAAAACGTGAAAATTTTTCACTACCACTGTTCCTGCATCTGAAATAAAGCCATTTTCGAAATATTCGTAAGAATCTAAGCTTTTGTAGGCCTTAATTTGCTCATTAATGTGAACTGTGATCAAAATGTCATCTGGACATTTTTTTAAACTAACCGTTCGCCCAGATCCCGATTTCCCTGCATTCAAGTCTTTAAATATTCACTCTGCATCTCAAAATAGTTATTTATGATATAAGTGTTAAAAGTACATTTTCAAGGCACGCATGTGAAAGTTTGCAGAATGAGCGAACCGAATTCTGCAATTCACATAAGTGCCTTAAAAATACTTTTGACATAAATATCATACAATATTTTTTCTACAAACCGCAATAAAAAGCGATAACCAGTAACAAATTGGATTTTTAAATGAATAATAAATAAGAAGCACCTTTCCTACATGAAATTATTGAATTTGACATGTTTTAAAAAATTCAAACTACCAGCACCTCGTTTTACAGGTAATGAAATGTCTTGTCAGTTTCTTGCAGAGATAAAGACCAATGACCTATTAACACAGATAGACAGAACAATAAACAATAATATCGGTTGACTACATACCAGGAACCGCATCTCTCCCCACTACTTAATAATCCTTGTTTTATTTTGTATCTTTCTCTAACACGTGGAAAGCGATTATTTTTCAATGAAAATTAGCAACGCTGCAAAAAAATAAATCCCACCTCGAATTCCACCTTTCCACCAATCAGCGGCTTCTATCCAATTGTCATGTCAAAATGCGACGAGCAGGTATTTTTGACAACTTCCATTTGTCAATCAGTGCGCAGTGAGTGTATCCGCATCTTTTTCTAAAATTATGTAAAATATAAGGATAAAGATACACTTTTGTAGCACTAATTCTGGTTTCATTTCCAGAGTTGCCAAGTATGCGATAGTAAAATGGGGGCGGAGTTAGCGGAATCATTTGAATCCCTACTCCTAGCCGCTTTCACAGCTCACCCCCCCTGGCCCATAAACATGTAGTCAACCAAAACAAAGCTATTTTATCAATGGGATGTTCTGTCTATCTGTGTTAATAGGTCATTGATAAAGACTATATAAACTGTCGAGAATGGAATCTCAATGTAAATTTTGTTGTCAACAAAATTGAGCCAAGCCAGCGCCATCTACCATATTGGAAACTCACTATTTACTGGTTTTGCATCGACGCTACAGACACCTACTTTACATAGGGCTTCAAGGCATTTTTATGATAGATGGCGCCCTGTTCGCATTACACTCGGTCTGTTCAAATTTGTTTATTCTAGACTTTGGGACATTGATGTTTGCTTGAATTAATTGATGTTTTCTTCATTAGATCAAAAAACATTTTTAATGCTACGGGGGGGTGTTAAAAATTGCATTTTTAACACGGTTGTAGAAAAAGTATATTATAACAAAGTAAACTGTAATTAGCTTGAAAATATTCCAAATAAACTCAAGCTAAACAAACAAACTTCAAATTTTCCACGGTCGCCATATTGAAAAATCACGTGGTTTGGAGAGCCTCAATCCATCTGTCAAAAAGGAAAATTCAATATGGCGTGGCGGCCAAGCAAGTTTGTTTTGAATATGTTTTTATGCGTACCTGTTTTAAATTATTTTACTTAGAGTTTTGCTTGCAATTTTGATTTTGATTATTTAATCAGATATTTGTTGAAGAGGTACGTAAACTATTAAGTCGGACAGAAACTAGATATTTTATTGTGTTTTTTGAACCATGTGTGGCCGCCACACCATCTTGAATTTCACGTGGTTTGAGTTGCCTAATACGTTGAGGTTAAATTGTTTACCCAAGTAGCATTTTCGCGACTACCCGACTTATTCCTCACTAATCCCAACGTCGGCTATTGGTTGGATGGCGACTAAATCATTATTCACATTTCTGCAACGTCCGAATGCCGTTTGTCAGACGTTGTAATCACAACGTCTAATAAACTGTACCTTATTGCGGTAGTGCCTACGTCTGTTACCCGACGAATTTACCACCGTTGTTTTAAAGTAGCATCGCGACGTCTGGCTGACGTTGTACTGTGAAGTCTTCCCAACCCAAGGTCGCGACGTCATATTATCCAACGATCGATTTTATCAGGATTAATACGTCGCACATTAGTTGGGAGTCGACTGGTTCTCGTGTTTTCAATTTAAAAAAAAAAAATTTTTTTGGATCATCCAATGCCAGGTAGAGCAAAAACAAATGAAATCCTATAAAGACATGACCTCATCTTAAATATTCAATGGATAGATGTCGATACATAAATTACGGAAGCCTGAAGTTTTTCACAGTTATTTGTAATTCTGTCGTCGGTTTTAGGTCAGATTGGTATGAAAAATTTTACTTCTTTCCTTCAATATGAAAATAGAGTCTTGTTAGGTTAGGTTATTTTCTAAGACAAAAAAAGCATTTTTTCTTCGAACATTAAATTATATTTTGATTCTTGCTCGATATAAAACTGATTAATGTAATGATACGAATTCTACACGCCCAGTGGATTTCAAACCGGAATCCACGGCCTATGGACCAATCAAATTATCCGTATTTTCGGAATACACGGTCCGCAACGAGATAATACAAACAAAACATGACTGACGTTTACTCTCAGATCACGAAACTTTCGTTTTTTTTTTTAAAAAAATAAGACTTTTGAGGATTGTCATTTCGTATTAAAACTTATGATTTTCTTTCAAAAAATTCGAAGAGAAAGTATAGTCTTCTACTCGCAAATAATGGCTATTATTCATAATATGCTTGTTGAAGAATATACTATTAATCTGTTTTCTGTGGGTATATTTTTAATGGGAATATGATGTTTTTCACCCAAGGGTAGTCTACGAAATGTTTTAGCTGACCTGGCGAACTTCGTACCGCCTCTGAATTTTTAAATATCTCTGAGTTAAATACCTATTAAATGTTGTGTTAACGTATCTAGTAGCTAAATTAAATTCAGGTCAAACCAGAGTCGCTTGCCAGTGAGTTCAGTGACGCATTTTAAAAAGCACTCCAGAGCTGCTCTAGAGGGCCCCGGGCTGTTTATAGGCGTTCAAGTGTATCAGGTTTCGCGCAACTGAACTTTTTTTTCGGGATAAAAAATAGCCTATATCACTCCCTTCTATAGCCGAATTTGATTGACCGGATTAGATCGATCTGGTTCAATTTAAGTAAGCCACACTGTGTTCGATTGAGGTTGGATCAGTGCACCTTCATCAACAAAAAAATGATCTAGATCAGAAGAATTGAACCCAAATTGATCTAATCTAGGTCAATCGGATTCGGCTTATATAGAGATACGTGGTATTAAATTTAAGATCGGTCCAGCCGTTCTCGAATTCAAAAAATAATAAAGTTACGTCGGTTGAATGGCAAGCCTAAATAAATGAAATGTGGCAACATTGTTTCATGCTGTCAAAAAAAAGGTAACCTATCCACAAACCTTCCTTGGGATGGCCATAACAACCTGCCAAAGTTTCATCGTAATCGGATAAGTGGTGTAGGAGCGCATAAGGCACAAACCCAACAAGCAAGCAAACAAACATTGATTTTTATATATATATAGATTCCGAAACTTTTTTGAACTTTTTGATAGTGTATTTTTGAGAAAATAAAAAATATTTGGCAAAAACACATAATTTAAGGGGCGCTTGAAGAAATTTGGAGGTAACGTCAACACATTCGTCAATAAAACTTGCGGGGCTTGAAGTTTTTTCCCAAGAAAATCCGTAAATAAATACAGTAAATATTTTCTATAAGCCTACACCAAATTCACATCATTTTACACTATTGATGTTTGTTTGCACGAAGTCCGCAGTCTGCTGCGTCGTACGTCAGTAACGTTAGTAAATTAGTGAAGTTTTTTTTACCAAAATCACACAAACCAGGGACTAATCGGCGACTTGTGATCAATTGTAGAATCGTACCATTGCAATGACGCAGGGAGTTCCAGGAACCTGTACTGCCAACCGGCAGTACGCCACCAAAAAGAAACCCTATATTTAGAGGTTCTCGGGGTAGCCAACTTCACCACATACGGATGGGATGCCAGTAAGGTTCTTGTGGTTCTTGAATGTAATAACGATAGAAGAAAGTTCGATTGTCGGTCATTTTTATTGCTCTTATTTGTACTGCATAGAGCCAACGAATCCTTGGGAGCAGCCTTATAAAGGAGAGAAGTTGTTGAGAGAAGAGATTCCGAGGAATTAATAGTAAGGTTTCGTCCCACGACATCCTTAAAACTGGGTTATCATCGGCAGAAGATCAAAAGCCTTGGAGATGTCCAATATGCTACAATTCTGGATTCGCCATATTTTCCGAGAGTCGAGTTCCAAATATGAGTGACGCCAGCAGATCCGCTGATCTTTTAGAACGACACCCGTAATGTTTGTCAGAGATGAGCTTATATTTGCTTCGAGCTATTTAACCAGTTCCAGTTCGACTGCCTTTTCCATTACTTTCGAAATTACGGATATAAGTGAGATGGGACGATAATTTCTAGGAAGTGGTTTCTTGTCCTTTTTCTGGATGGGCTGCACTCTGGCACATATCCAGATAGACAAGAAAACGCTTCGACTGTAAGACAGTAAAAACAGTTTGGAATGAACTGAAGCCAAGTCTTGTGTGCAAGTTTTGAGGACAATTGGTGGAATGACATCGGGACCACAAGATTTCCCAGTGCCAGGTGTAGAAGACTTTTTCTAATAGTTTTAGGTCTAAATACGACGTTATTCAGGTAAGAACCACTGTGTGACAGTACCTACCTGGTGGTCTGCCATTGTCCTCCATCGAGGAATTGGATGCAAATTGTTTAGCAAAGTCATCTGCTTTTTCCTTTGACGATACTACAATGTCCTTAGCTAAAGGCGGAACGAAAGAAGATGCAAAATGTTTTCCGCTATAGTCTTTACAAAGGACCAAAAGGATCTTGATCCGCTCGGTCGTTCCAAAAGTCGATTAGGCACTTGTTGATTGTATTACTCTTCAGCACCGTTGGTTATACGGTTACAATCATTTCTGACAGCCGGTGAAGAACGATCGAGTTTGTTCGCATTGGTTTCTACGCCAAGCACGATATATGTGGTGTTCTTTTTGCAACCGCTCCGACACACTGCTTGTTGAACCAGAGTTCAATTATTAAACTTGATGTAGACTCCTCCGCCTCTACTCTCGTCGTACACTCTCCTTCCGGAGATCCGAATGGGAGGGTATTTTAACTGCGGAATTGTCTGCACAAAGGGTTTCCATTATCATTTGTAAACCAAGTCAGCAAGGATAAAAAATGAAAAAGAAGAATAAAAATAAAGGAGAGGAAGAGACAGAGTTGAAAATCGAAAGTCACGCTCCAGGTCCAGACAATTCGAATCGAATTCAAAGGACCACCCATCGCTCTTCTCCCACTCCAAGTGATGAAAGAAGATGGGTTGACTTGATAGGAAAGGTAGGAGAAGAAGATTACAGATTACAGGTCTCAAATTAGGTCTTACATCAAATACACCCTGCATTTTATTCTCATCAAATTTTACCAATCGATCCACCATTCTTTGTCGGTCATTATCATTTTCCATTCACTAAACAAGGGTGCTAACTCATCGGTGAAGTCACCGATTAAAAACGACGGGACACATAAGTACGTTGCAAGAGTGCGTAGAGTGCTTTATTAGTAAGTTCGGTTAATACTCCTCGAGCAAAAAGATGACAACCCTATGTGACCATTGTAACTTCAAATGAAGGCACACGTGGGCTTCTATCAACAAAGTCATTCTATAGCTCGCGGAGTATTAACTGTATGAAAAGGTTTATTCAGTCACTACAGTATAGTGAAATGTAGTACAGTGACTCTATTACCACAGTGGTGGCAATTGCCGTTTTCTTTTTAATTGGTTCTTAAAAATCCCATATATTCATATGGAAAACGCCGCCATTTTGTGCTCAACCTCTTGCTACTTTTAAATATAAATATATAGGATTTAAATGGACATCCATCATACAAAATTGAAAACAACATATCCGATGACTATAATTAGGCACATCAAATACGTTGTTTTTAATTTTTTATGATGGATGTCCATTTAAATCCTATGAATTCATATTTAAAAGTAGCAAGAGCTTGGGCACACAATGGCGGCGGGACCTCTATTGTCGCCACACTGTATGTAGAGGTTTATTTATTGCCACTGTGAACTGTAGTACAGTGGCTGAATAAAAACCTTTACATACAGTGGCGACAATAGAGGTCCCGCCGCCATCTTGTTCCCAACCTCTTGTTACTTTTAAATATTGATATATTAGATTTAAATGGACGTCTATCATAAAAAATTGAAATCGACATATTTGACGACCATTATTAGGTCTATCAAATACGTTGTTTTTTCTGTTTTATGATGGATGTTCACCTAAATCCCATATATTCATATTTAAAAGGAATAAGAGGTTGGGAACAAGATGGCAGCGTTTTCAATATAAATATATGGGATTTTAGAATCAATCAAAAAAAAGACAGCAATTGACCTTTTCAATTTGAAAGCCTCTCTCTCTGGCATCAAACTGTCAGACGCCAAAAGAGTATGAAAACAATGGTTGACAGCCGTTGACAGTGGTTTGTAGACAAGACTTTTGAAAGAAACTATTATTTCTTCGGGTTTTTCAAAGTTCTTTCCTAACAATGGTGATTCTGTGTAGTGTGCCTATCCATAAAAATGATTCCTATTTATTCCTATTCAGTGGCGGACGTGTTTTTCCATTAAGTTTCCATCAAATCCTACATTTATCAAAACTTGGATACACAAAATCAGAATGCAGAAAGGATACTCGCAAAAGAAAGGGAAATCCACGGCTGTTTGCTTCCAAGATAATCCACCACCGTCTCCATAGCGAAGTTCTACGAATGAAGCAGTGACTTTTCCCACATTTTATTCCCAATTTCAAACCCTGCGTTTTTATTATCAAATTTTACCGATGGATCCATCATTCTATGTAGGTCATTGTCATTTTCCATTCACTTAACAAAGATAGCTAACTCATTGGTGAAGTCACCGATTCGAATAAAAATGAGGGGATTGCTAAACACCCAATACACATTGACATTGACAAGCAAGCAAATTTTGGCGGGAAAATGAATGTTTTCATACTTATGGTCCATCTCTTTTAATTGAAAACGTCAATTGTCGCCACTGTGGGTAATAGAGTCACTGTAAACTGTAGTTAGGAGTGGTGCCATCTCTTGACAACCTTTTGTGCTGTGCTCAGGTGTCAAATGAATACAGCATTCTTCACTTTATCCTTTATCGACGTGATGTCCCGCTCTTTTTCATGCAGTTTATATTCTGTTTCTCTTCTCATCATAACCTCAAAAAAATACCCTCCTTTTTCTTTATTTTGAAGTGGTTTTGAATTATGTAAAAAAGTGAACCGACGACCAGTAGAAAGTGAGAAGTGGAAAGCAATGAGAGCATTATTTTACTATAAAATCGACACAAAAAGTTACATAATGGCCGCTTACAGCACGACTGGGATTCAGAAGACATCCCAATTAGAAAGTAATCATCAGAAAACAGTTCAAAAAGAAACCAAACGGGAAGCGGATGGTATGAGAGTATCCAATCCCACCAAATGCGTCGAAATCCTATTTGATTGCTTTGAAGAGGTAAACTGCAGCACGAATCCTTCAACAGGCCAGAACGCGGAAATTCAACCAAGCACAGTCAATTACAACAAGGTCTTCCAAAGCGTTGAAGTTGCGAAGCCAGAGGAGAATAGTTCCCGTGATCTACGTCGTAATATAAAAGTGCACATCCTCAAAACTCTCGAGTCGTGTACACATGAAGTCGCTTGCCCACCAAATGAACAATATTTTCCTTTGCAACCTCGATACGGCCCACCTCTTAAAGAATACCCTTTCGCATTAGATCCGTTTCAAAATGAATCTATTGTATGCGTCGATAACAATCAGTCAGTTTTGGTGTCGGCTCATACTTCTGCTGGAAAAACTGTAATTGCAGAATATGCTGTGGCCAAAGCCTTCAAAAATGAGCAAAAAATTATTTACACTACTCCAATCAAAGCCCTGTCTAACCAAAAGTATCGCGAATTTTCTGAACAGTTTGAAGATGTAGGATTAGTTACTGGGGATGTCACATTAAATCCTGAAGCTTCATGTCTTATCATGACAACAGAGATTCTCCGAAGTATGCTCTACAGAGGCTCTGAAATAATGCGTGAAGTAGGTTGGGTGATATTCGATGAAATCCATTATATGCGTGATTCAGAAAGAGGAGTTGTATGGGAAGAGTCAATTATATTACTACCTCACAATGTGCGGTTTGTTTTTTTGTCCGCTACCATTCCAAATGCCAGGCAATTCGCTGAATGGATCGCTTACTTATACAAACAACCATGCCATGTAGTTTATACTGACTACAGACCTACACCTTTGCAATATTACTTATTTGCTGCAGGTGCGAATGGTATACATATGGTCGTAGATGATAAGGGTGCTTTCCACGAAGATAATTTCAGTACTGCAATGGCTACACTACAAAATGCTAATCCTCGTGTGAAGGATAAGAAAAGAGGACGACAGGGGGGTAATATCAAAGACCCCTCTCAATCTGGAATTTTCAAAGTTGTAAAAATGATAATGGAGAGAGGTTTTGCTCCTGTTATAGTTTTCAGCTTTAGCAAGAAAGATTGTGAATTGTATGCTATGCAACTGACAAAGATGGATTTTAATACACCTGCTGAAAAACGATGTGTACAATTAGTTTTTGATAACGCCATGGATGTGCTATCCGACGAGGATAAAAAATTGCCACAAGTCCAAAACATGCTCCCTCTCTTGCTTAGGGGCATCGGAATTCATCATGGTGGCTTATTGCCTATTTTAAAAGAGAATATAGAAATTCTTTTTGGGGAAGGTTTGATAAAAGCACTTTTTGCTACAGAAACATTTGCCATGGGCTTGAATATGCCTGCTAGAACTGTGTTGTTTACTGGCATCAACAAATTTGATGGAAACCAAAGAAGACTCATATCATCAGCAGAATATATCCAAATGTCAGGAAGAGCCGGAAGAAGAGGTTTGGATGATCAAGGTATAGTAATCCTGATGGTTGATGAGGCTATTTCTCCAGCAAGTCTCAGAGATTTAATGAAAGGCTCTGCGGATCCAATAAATTCTGCCTTTCATTTGACTTACAATATGATTCTAAATCTTATGAGAATTGAGGAAATGAATCCCGAGTTTATGTTGAAAAGATCGTTTTATCAGTTCCAGTACCAGTCACACTTTCCATCTCTTCAAGAAGACTATCAGAAAAAGAAAGATGAATTTGATGCTATTGAGGTCAAAAATTTGGACCTGGTAACAACTTATTATGGCATAAGAAAGGAACTTGATCTCCTGTCAAAGGATTATAAAGCATTTATTAACAAGCCTGAATATTTAATTCCTTTTATGCAACCAGGAAGGCTTGTGAAGATTGTTCATGAAAATGTGCACTATAACTGGGGATTAGTGGTGAATTTCAAAAAACATTTTACTGCCAAAAGCACAATTATTGATGGCAGAATAATAAGTGAACCTAGTACCACCATTCAGCTGCGTGTTCTGCTTATTTTACCTTCTGGAAATGGAGCAACACTTGAGGTATTACCTGTAGAATCCCAAGATATAATTCACCTATCTGAAGCTCGTGTGCACTGTCCAGATGATATAAAACCGTTGCCCGTCAGGAAAGCTTTGATGAGGGCAGTGAAAGAGATAGAAAGACGATTTCCGGAGGGCCCATCAATTTTGGATCCAGTCGAATCTATGGGAATAAAAGAACCTGAGTTTTTGATTATTATCAAGAAAATTAAACTTTTGGAAAGCAAGTTATTTGCTCATCCCCTACATAATAGTAATGGTATGTACGCCGACTATAACAAATACCATAAAAAAATGACTTTGGAAGTGGCTTTACATGAAGCGGCTGAAAAAATAGCTGCCAGCAAGATATTACAAAAACTTGACGAACTCAAAGCTCGAAAACAAGTATTGAAGAGGTTGGGTTATTGTTCGGCTAAGGATGTTATTCAATTGAAAGGCAGAGTTGCATGTGAATTAAGCTGCGGGGATGAATTGGTAATCACCGAAGTATTTTTCAATGGAATTTTCAACAGATTAACTCCCCAGCAAGCTACCGCGTTTCTAAGCTGTTTCGTTTGTGATGAACGCTCAAAGAAAAATCCCAAGATTAGTGAAGAATTATCTGGACCTCTACGAGACTTACAGGAATCTGCGCGACTCATAGCAAAAGCTAGTTTAGAGTCGGGTTTACCAATAGACGAAGACGAATACGTGAATCAATTTAAGCCGCACCTTATGGAAGTAGTACTTTCTTGGTGCAACGGCGCATCTTTTGCAGAAATATGCAACACATCCGAAATATTTGAAGGATCTATTGTGAGGTGTATGAGAAGATTAGAGGAGTTACTAAGGCAATTGGTGCAAGCCTCTAAAACTATTGGTAATGTAAAGATGGAAACCAAGTTCACTGAGGCTATAAAAATTATGAAAAGGGATATCGTGTTCTCTTCTAGTTTGTATTTGTAATATCTTTTTTTTTTTTTTGGTGTGAGGGAGCTGCTATCTTGGTGACTTGACGTGACGTATTTCTCAAACTATAACGTTATAGTGTTAAATTTTCAATTCGTTTCATTTATTTTAGGTTCAAGAAAATCTTGAAAGTTTATTTCTTTTTTGTATAAAGGAACATTAGAATAAGCGGTTTTTGGTTTTATTACATGTTAGAAATTCTGATAAGACATAAATCACAAAGGAAATCACGTTATGATTAGGTATGATACAAGAAAAATTAAGAATCTACAAGATGGAATAGGTACCTAACCGTGAAATCGAACTTCTGAAAATAGTAATTTATTTTATTTGACACTCAATTCTCTTCATCACCTGACAGAGAAGAATAATTCGTCTTGCATAATCTAGCTGTGTCTAGAAGCTATAGGTATAGTATATATAACCTTATGAATTAGAATGTAATAATTGTACGCTTGTATGTTACCGAGTTACCCGAGCTGTAAGTACCTACTCTTTCCTTCACCTAATCTTAAGAGTGCCTCCTCTTCTTCTACTACCTTTCCTTTCCGGTCAACCCATCTTATTTCATCATCCTTCATTACTTGGAGTGGGAGAAGAGGGATGGGTGGTCCTTAAGAATTCGATTCGAATTGTCTGGACCTGGAGCGTGACTTTCGATTTTCAACACTACTATCTCTTCCTCTCCTTTATTTTTATCCCTCTTCTTCATTTTTTATCCTTGCTGACTTGGTTTACAGATGATCATGGAAGCCCTTCGTGCAGAGAATTCCGCAGTTAAAAACCCTCTCATTCGGATTTCGGGAAGGAGAGTGTACGAGGGTTGAGGCGGAGGAGTCTACATCAAGTTTAATAATTGAACCCTGGTTTAAAGGGAGTGTGACCCTAAAAAATGACTTAAATCAAGAAAAAAATTCTAAGATCTCTCGTGAAAATCGCATTCCTATATTCAAAATAGGGTAGAGGACAATTTTTTGAAATATTTTTTTTAATAATCTTCATAACACAATAAATAGTAGTTGATGATTTTTTGATTTCAGAAAACAAAAATATATCTAAAAAAAAATTAACAAAGAAGGAGGCACAATTTACATTGAAAATAATAGGCCCCCGTAAATTTCAACCAAATTTCAATATTTTAAAGGTATCATCATTGTAAGAAAAAATTTGAAATGTAAAGAGGATCGCATGTCTGTGATAGCAGATATAGCTCATTAAAGTACGTAGGTCCTGCTATGCTATGCATGGAGAAATATCCTATTGAATTATTTTGATTGGTATATTCAAGTAATATTATTTTGGTATAGAATTTATTTGATTTCTAAAATCAAAAATAAAATATACCCAAAGTTATACTTATAATAAAATTCAATAAAAATTAATGAGAATGCAGCAATAAAATATATGAATATGGTATAGGTAATAAATATTTATTTTGAAAAAAAATTGTATTAACCACCAACTCAGTCAACTCAGATTTAGCGAATCCTCATCCAGCGTCTTGGAGACTCCAGATCAGTAATATAACAAGCCTTACAAAACACTTTAAGATCTTAAATAAATATGTTTGTCTTACATACACCGTGATTGTCGTAGCCCGTGCACTAGAATTCAATTGGATTGCAGGTGGATCAATAGAGATAGCATCTAATCCACCTGCAAGGTAATGCACGGGCTACGTAAATCATCCTGTATAGCCGATAAAATAAACTCTAAAATCTTCAAATATGTTTTTCATTAAATCCAAACTTCTTCCACACTTCCCCACCTTCTGCCTTCAAATACTCTTCAGCATTATGGAACGCTTGCTCCTTTCCAGTTCCTTTCTTATGTCCTCCTTCCTCAACATTATGTCCACCTTTTTCATTTTTTTCTTTGGCCTCAAATCCGGCCTGAGAAAACACCTTTTTATCGTAACCTCCATGCTTGAAACCACCATTTTTAAAGGTTTTGCCTTCTTCGAACGCACCGTGCAGCTCTTTGTGAGCTTCGTCATGATCTTCATCAAAAATCTGCTTTGTTTTTTCAAATTCCTGAAGCTTGTGAATGTTGTGATGGCCTTTGGTGTCGTGACCTTTCGCGTAGCTGCCTTTATCAGCGTAATGGTGACCTTTTTCTGAGTGGGATTCTTTGTGTCCGGCGGAATGGTAGCCTTTGTCGTCAAAGTGGGACTTCTTGTTGCCACCTAGAATTTTGATTTAAAAGATTTGGTCAAGTGAAAGCGAAAAACCATTTAGCAATAGCCAGGTACATTAGTTTGTGGAGTGCCTAAATTTCAAACAAAATCTTGGAGCAGAGACCTGACTCAACTTATTACTTTTGATTAAAAAATTATATCAATCTTATATCTATGTTTGAGGGATGACTATGCTAATATCAGAATTGAATAATTTAACTATGTCTTAACTGCTGACCCAGAAGAAAAACTATCTGCCCCAATATTCTTATTTGTCACATTTTTTTACCTTCTTCAGCATACTCTTTCTGATGCCTTTCCTTGTCGTGATGTCCTATTTCTCCTTTTTCATTTACGTGTTCAGCTGAATAAGCTTTTTTTCCGGCTTCGCCATGAGCAGCTTTTTGAGCTTCTTCGTAAGATTTTCCACTGCCTAAAAATTGTGGGTAGGTATGTAAAATTGAAAGCAAATAAGTAAATTGAATTGGATAGTTTATCACGTCAATTGAATAGGTAGAGGTGGGTGAATTATATTATATTGTTTATCAAGATAAATGAATTTTAATTATTATTCAACATTATCGCAATAAATATAACTTATGCAAAAATGGAGGACAATAATTATTAATAATATTATTCTTACCATCTTCATGTTGTCTAGCCAATAAATCGGGCACACAAAGCACACTTCCCAAACATGAAATAACAGAACACAAAACCACAGAAACTATCAAATTATTCATATCTCTTACGATTATACTTAATGCATAAATTTATGCAATCCATTTTGATTTATATACGTTTTTCAATAAAAAGACATTGAACTGAATTTATTTAACAAAAAAAACCGTTTTGTGTACGTTTAAATTGAGGATAATTTACACAGATGATTGGGTTTTAAGTTTTTATTGTAGGTAGTTGCGAAATTAATTTGGAATTCATCCTTGATCTTCGAATACCTAAGAAGCACGACAATCAATACATACAACAAAATAAAATAACTTTTACCCCTTATGATATCATCATAACAATCTCTATAGAAGTGAATTACAAACGCACATCACTTTCAACCGATAATAGATAATCTTTGATGATGATGTAAATATTATTTCCAATCCTTGGATTCCATGATCTTATTGCGGCACCTGGATATACTATAATATCATATAGGCCCACGGGATCAGTCAAACATTTTCTGAACCGTCAACCTCGCTTAGCGGGTAGAAAGTACGTTGGAAAATAAGGAAAGTTATGTCGGGAGCTTTCCTTGATATATAAGAGGAAACGTTTGTTTGACAACACTTCCTTTGGGGCAATCATGAGAACTTTACGCTGACGAGGTATTGATGATACATGCTTCGATGATACATCCACTCCACGCTCCTCGGTAAACCAGTGATGGCTCGGGTTGCAAAGGCAATATAAATCGCATGGCGGAGTGTTTTTAACATGCTGTGGAATCTGGTGATGAATGAGCAGATATAGAGCTACTAAAGTGCAAGAACTATCAAGTAGTGGGATATGCAGAGATGATTTGGTCATCATATCCCAGGGAAAATTCAACCATACAGTTAGAGATCGCATGCAGCAGGCTCTAACAATAGTTTCTAGGTGGACAGAGACTATAGGGTTGAAAATTAGTGTCACCAAATCGACAATTGTCCCCTTTACCAAAAAGAA
Organism: Ceutorhynchus assimilis; assembly: GCA_917834065.1. NCBI lineage: Eukaryota > Metazoa > Arthropoda > Insecta > Coleoptera > Curculionidae > Ceutorhynchus > Ceutorhynchus assimilis. The sequence continues at coordinate 13,368,652 of OU892280.1, read as the reverse complement.
GGAAAATGGATGAACTCATTGGACCTCTTTACCTATCTTATCTTGGGGTAATGATAGACTGAAAATTAATTAAGTAAGATGAAGACAGAGTCTCCATCTATTTTCTGATCGGCACACTAATAACTGCTACTAACAACCGTATAAACCAGTATTAAATTAGAGCAGATCGACTCGCAAAGGCATTCGCCACAATTGCGAGAATAGCTATTCTAGTTGCCAACCAGAAGTTAAGTCGGTTGGTACCGAAAAACATTTGATTTTAATTAGGTAACGGCCCAATTAAGGACCGATTGAGAAGTGTTTTATCTCTGCGGGACCATCCGTGGACGCGTTTCGCTGTATCACAGCTCATCAGCACGGTTAGGTCCCGCAGAGAGAAACACAACCCATTTTTGGTTCCTTCCCGGAACTGGGTTTGAAACAAGTAAGATGAAGACAGAGTCTCCATCTATTTTCTGATCGGCACACTAAAAACTGCTACTAACAACCGTATAAACCAGTATTAAATTAGAGCAGATCGACTCGCAAAGGCATTCGCCACAATTGCGAGAATAGCTATTCTAGTTGCCAACCAGAAGTTAAGGCTGTTTTCTCTCTGCGGGACCTAACCGTGCTGATGAGCTGTGATACAGCGAAACGCGTCCACGGATGGTCCCGCAGAGATAAAACACTTCTCAATCGGTCCTTAATTGGGCCGTTACCTAATTAAAATCAAATGTTTTTCGGTACCAACCGACTTAACTTCTGGTTGGCAACTAGAATAGCTATTCTCGCAATTGTGGCGAATGCCTTTGCGAGTCGATCTGCTCTAATTTAATACTGGTTTATACGGTTGTTAGTAGCAGTTTTTAGTGTGCCGATCAGAAAATAGATGGAGACTCTGTCTTCATCTTACTTGTTTCAAACCCAGTTCCGGGAAGGAACCAAAAATGGGTTGTGTTTTCTCTCTGCGGGACCTAACCGTGCTGATGAGCTGTGATACAGCGAAACGCGTCCACGGATGGTCCCGCAGAGATAAAACAACTCTCAATCGGTCCTTAATTGGGCCGTTACCTAATTAAAATGAAAATTAATTCTTGGAGCGAACATCTGGATGAGGTAATTGAAAGGTCAGAACTGGCACCTATACTAGCCAGGAGAACTTTATTTGGCAAAACATGGGGGCTGCGCGGCTGCGGCCGGAAATGATGCGCTACACATTGATTGTAAAGCCGGCGATAACCGCGTCTTTGATATGGTGGACAAAGACACAACAAGACAGGGCCAGAATGAGATTTGGCAGGGTGCAAAGACTTGCCTTTCTAGGGTGCATGAAAAGCACACCAACGGCATCTATGGAAGTCCTACTAGACCGAGCAAACCAACAGTCAGATCAGGCCACATACAAATAAGGGAAGTCATAAACTAAACAACTTGGCGGACAAAAATAACGTCACATTAATGTGGGTGCCAGGACATAGAGTTATCCCGGCCAAGGTCATCCACAGAATACCTACCTTGGTCTCAGCACAGTAAGAAATAACCACGAATGGATCAAGGCAAAACATGCTCAATACTGGAAGCAAATACCCAAACATGCACACGGCAAAATCTACATACATGAGACATATATGTAGCAGAAGAGCAATAAGACTGCTACAACTAAACAGGAATCAACTCAGAGTAGCAACCAGCTTTCTTACTGGGAGTCAAGAAGCACCTACAAACAAAACAATGGGCTTGTACAACGGAGACACAAGCTGCAAACTATGCGGAACAGATGAGACCGAAACAGACCAACACAGAATGCAAGGCACTAACTCGCAAAAGACATAAATATATTTGGATGAGAAAATGAACTAGATCCAGACACAGACTACAGCAAACATCCAACAGACACAGTCAGAAAGATTAAAAACGCAACCATATAAGACCAACTTCAATAATCAAATAAATAGGTAGCAGCAAAATGAGCTCCTAGAAAAATAGATCTGCTCGACTTGCTCCAAGCAGATATGGATATTCTCTAATCACAGGGAAGTAAATAGTATTGTAATCATTCTAATGAGATTCAGCTCTACGTTCTACTGCCGAGAATGGGGGTCTAGGGCAAGGTTCCTAAAGTAAATAGGTTGTCTGGTAATGGGTAACTTCATGACGCATCTGGGATACCTTATGGAGATTTGCATTATGTTTAGGTATACATATGACGTCAAAAAAATTATCAGGCAACCTACTTCTCCTAAACAACCTTGGGTCTACGGTCCTGTTATCTGCTTTTTACCTTTTTTGCTTTTCGAATTATACTGCACTGGCTGTCACTCTCAACAGTGATAAAAAAGGCAATGGATAGAGGTCCGAAAATTCGGATCTCTAGTGTTCATACTAAAGATAATTTTCGGATTTTCAATTTGTATATTAGGGGTCCGAAAATGCGGATCTTTAGTGGTAATATTGAAGATCCGAAAATAGATGTTTATTTCTAATTCTGTCTAATTAAGGAGTATCGTCGCAAGTATCTACAAAGAATAATATTCGAGATAAGTCTGTTTCTGCAAGAATCACAAACCAGTCAGAGTGAATTTCATTGGTTGATACTAGTTTTTTGACTGTTTCTGACTGTTTTCAATCAATGAAATTTGCTCTGACTAATTTGGGATTTCTGCAGAAACAGACTTATCTTGAATATTAATTACCTATTCTTTGTAGATATTTGCGACACCATTTCAATAAAACTAGCCCAAGAAGAACCAAATACTACTGCACAAAACCAATTAGAAGAAAAAATAAAAAGTATTAAATTTCCTTTGAAACCCATAAAGGAAGACCCAAAGGACATCAATTCACTGCAATTGGACTGAAAAGGTCTAAGAAAAATAAAAGTGTTTTATTCAAAAATGAAGTTCTTAAACTGAGGCACCAGATAATGCATAATGCAATTTTAAATACAGATGATTTGGTAAGCAAAGCATTACATAAAAACTTTAAAAATGAGAAATAAAACATTCCTCATCATCATCAACAAATTGATCCACTTCTTCTTGAAAAAGAAATATCTTTAGCAGAAATAGAAACATATTTTTGTCTGGATTCTTATGTTTTATTACAAAAACGAATTGGAGAAAAACAAAATAGTATTCTAAAATGGATTTGTGATATATATAACAAAGTTATACATGAAGATTGCTTACGGTGTAATTCATGTCTTCGGTGTAAACATAAAGTGTGTTGTTTAGTAACAAAGCTGCCTTTAGTAAGAAAGCCTGGTTTTGCATGCAGTGCAGAAGGAACTAAATCACACCTCACACCTCTTACCCTATCAACCCTTAAAATGAAGAAATATTTATTTTTAATTATGTACAGCTGTATGCAACATCCTCTTTTAACTTAAAAGCGCGTTTTAAAACTGGTCACTTTTAAAAATGTGTATTCTAAACCATACAAACTTTTAAAGGTACCAGTTTTAAAAAGCGTTTTTAAGTTAAAAGAGGATGTTGCATACAGCTGGTAATGTTTTAAAAAAATAAAAAGGTACTTAGTTTTGTTTTTTGTACTTTTCTGTTTGAAATTGCGCCAACCAAATATTTTCGAGTAAACTTGATTAGTTATTCTACATAAAAAGGATTAGAGGACCCATTTTTTTTTAGTATAAATCCTTAAAAATACAAGCATTTTATCAATTTTATTGAAATGGTATAATATTCCTCAATTACGACAGAATTAGAAATAAACATCTATTTTCGGATCTTCAATAATACCAATGAAGATCTGCATTTTCGAACCCCTAATATACAAATTGAAAATCCGAGAATTATCGGAACTTTAGTATGAACACTAGAGATCCGAATTTTCGGACCTCTATCCACTGCCGATAAAAAAATTGTAGCGAGCAGCACCGAGACGACAAATTGAAAACGCCGTAAAACGAAAGCTCTCTTCTTGCTTCCTGTCATTGTCATGTCATGTCTCATCATCGATCATCTGTCATAATAATCGTAATGGGGAAAAAAACATGACATCACATTTTTACACTTTTTTATAATTTCTTTTTTTCAATTTCCCTTTTATTTTACACCAAATTAAAGTTACTTTTTTGTGTTGCCGTAGTTAGAAATTTTCAATTTGTTGCTTGGCTTATGTGACTAGTTTTTGGCCTCCGATTATTTTCATTCCACAACACAGGTGATTGTGAATCCTTTTCTTTTTATAATAAAGAATATTATTCAAATTTTCACCTTTAAAAATTGAATATTTTTTTGTTAAAATAGCCCCCTTAATGCTGCAAACATACAAAGGGAAAGTCTAGGATCTCTTATCAAAATGTCGAGGAAAAAATGAATGATGCTGATAGCTTGGTCAGTATACCAAATTTTTACAAGGTGTTTTTGGTTCTAGAGGTTGGTGATGGATTGGATTTTAACATAGAAAGTTACTAACTTTATTTAACGTTACAGAAAAGTATTTATGCCTTTGCAATGTTTATTACACGGCTCTTCATTTTATGTGTGCTGACATAATTTTCAGGTATTCCAGTTTTTTATAGGTGCCCTATTTTTATAGATACACAAGTAAAAGGGCTCCATTGCAAGTTGCAAAGCATTAAAGGTTGAAGACTTACTGTATGCCCTTTTGTATTATTATATTTCAGAACAATCTTGTATTATGCATTCACAATCCGATGTCCACAGATACAGGTAAAATTTATCACCTTTCAATACTATTTGATAGGGAAAGGTGATAAATTTACCTGTACCTGTGGACATTGGATTGTGAATAAGATATAGCTATTGAAACATTCGTATCGGTATCGAATTTTTAGTCAAATTTCAATTTGATAAACCTTGGTTATATTCTTAGTCTGTGTATAAAGTTGCTATGAAGTGTCGGTCCACAGCAATGATACTGTTGCAATTTGCAATCTAATAGGTTGGAGCTCTGATGACATGTCTACAGGCTTGATATATCAACAGTAGAATTAACAAAACTAGACACACAAAAATTGGAAATACTTGTATTTATTTAGGTATTTACTCGGGTATTTAATCAAAAATATAATATACAAATTCAGTTATAAGTCTCTCAAAACAAGATAAATTAATACAGAAGAGATCAGCGTCTCCATATTTGAGTTTACATATTCTGGACATAGGACTATCTAACTCAGAATTAGTTGATAGTCCATTGCAAATAAGTAAGTCATGCTGATGAGTTAATCTCTGGGGTACTTTAACATTAAACATAACTCAACAATTCATGGCTGTCAATTATGCCATCTACAATCTTAAACAAAAATAGCACATCAAAATGAAACCTTCTAACTTCCAAATGTGGTTGCTCTAACATTCTGTGCTCTAACCCTCGATATAATTGTTTTTGATCAATATCACCTAGCTCTAAATGTCATCAAAAAAGGTCTCTGTACCTTCTCCAAAGATCCTATATAGAAATTATATAGATACTAGACTCCAGCACTGATCTTACATAACTACATTTACAGCGTTCTAAAGCACATAATCATGAAAATCAGTAATTACCTGTCTGATCCACATATTCAAACAGTATGATAATAGTAGCAATGCACCCTGGAGCTACAGTTGTGGGTCAAAAATGGACTAGTACCACCAAGAATACAACAAAACCACAAGAGGATTTTTGAATTTGTATGAAAATTAACCTGTTATTTGGTTCACAAATACAGTTTTTCTTTTTGGTGCTTGATGGAACATGGAACAAGTCTATTATTGCATAGAGACGCTGCAATCTACTGCTCAACAAAACTATGAATCGCTTATTAATGCATTAGAGCCTCATTCTGGGGATCAACACTGCAGGCAGCTTTACCAGGTACAGCTAAAAAAGGACATCAGAAAGCTGTGGAAAGTTTATAGAAATTTGTTGGGATGATGAAGATGATTACTAGTCTGAGGATGCATATAGATTTAGAAAACATTATTTTTAAAGACATGGTTCTAAGGATTCTCAATGGAAAATTTGGTAGTAGAAAAGAAGGCAAGTTGAAGTGTTATCATGAGAATAATTGGTCAGATTAGATTTGCTTTGAGAGGGAGGAAGTGTTGGTGCCTAGAATTTGGTGCCACTGCTAACAGCCGGAGCGCGAATATTCAGAAATTCCATGGTGTAATTTGAATAGGTAAACAAGGTTTTATGTGATTCTAGAGATTTCTCGATTAAATGGGTTTGTAAAGCGGTCAGTCAGTCAGTTTGAAGTGAATTCTTGTAGGTATAAAGTTAAGTAAAAGCCATAAGTGATGTGCGACTTTAGTAAAGTTAAATAGTTCAATTAGAATTGTTCTTATTAAAAAGAGTCGAGCGCGGCATCCGTGACAATATGTACATACATGGACAGTCAATATTTTCAAATGTCAGCTCTAGAACCACTAACTATAGGGATACATTTCCTTTGTGGCGCAAAAATCTTGTGGAGATTACAAGAATGACCCCAACACAAAGAAGCATATGACAGGTTTGAATTGAAATTTCCTTGAAATGCCGCTATATGTATAGGACAGTTTGCGAAAAGGTGATCTTGGTGAGATTCCTAAGTAGAATACGTATTGGGGCAATTCCTGGGATAGAGGAACTATGTCCTACTCCCAAGTCAAAACAGGATCCAGATACACTTCCAAGGTCAGGCAGTAGTCAAGATTGACAGCCCAGCAACGATACATTTATGTGCCTACGATTTTTAATTTTTTTTGACAAACGAAAAATGGCATCGTAAAGTTATCCAAGACAACATCCAAGGCCTCATCTGCACAATTATTATCAAGATAAGAGTGTTTGTATTGCTTTTTTCTTGATGTGAAGTTCATAACTTGGGAACTAAGGAAATGTCAAATATTATATAACACCCTACATTTACCTATTTTGATGTAGTTTTTCAAATTTTGTCGGCTTCTCGGTGGATTTTATGAAATTGGTTAGTATAAATTCCAAAACGTCAGCAAATTTATCATTTATATCCTTATTCTACATTCCAGAACTTCGGATCCTACATTCCAAAACTTTGGCAAAGTATCATTTATAGCCTCATCCTAAAAAAACCCATTTCAAACTTAAAATTATGGGGACCCTAAAAGTTAAAAATGGTTCTGGATTTGATATCCTATAGGATTGTAAATGTTATATTACATGTACCTAAGCCGCCAAAAATTTCCTATATTATATTTCACCATTTCCTTTTGGCTTTAAGGTAGGTACCTACCTAAAACTGCAAAAAAAGTGCACTCAATAAAACGGAGACAATAATTATTGACCTTTTGGCGCCCATCTGACAAAACAAACAAGACTCCTCTTGGGTGTTTTATTACAGCAATAATTCAATCAAATAATACGCTAGACTTGATAAGGCTAATCAGCAGAAGTTGAAAACCCAACTTGTACCGCCTGGTACCACTCGCTTATTTCCTTTGCTTCAATTTAAAATAAAAAAGAACATTTATGTTTTTATGTGTACCAGAGCTTAAAATAGAACCCAATGACCCGTAAATAGGCCCTCGCTATTTCCTATATTTTATTGATATACATTATAGGCCATAAAGTTTTATTAGCTTTTCAAAATGCCATTGATTTATTTAAACCTGGATAATAGGAGCAATATTTAGTTGGGAGAGACTGAGGCTGTTTGGACAGAAAATAATTCATGAGATTGTCAAAAATAAACATGCAGACTTAATAAATTGTAAAAATATCGGCAGGGACTGGTACATGATAGGTACAAATCACTTTTATTTTTTAAACTAGGATGAATTCAACTTGAACTTGAACATAAGCAATCAAAAATTATTTCTTACTATTTTAGAGGAATCTAATTTGTGATTTCTGTATTAATTCTTTATAGAGACCTACAACAGGCTAATAATTACAAAAGTATCAAACATCACATCACAAATTATTATTTTTTCAAAGAAACTAATGTCAAAGGACCCTGCCCAAAGTATACGGAGATTGTGTTTATGTCAGAATTGGCTGAATTTTTTATATAATGTAGATTATGCCTTCCTGATTAAAAGTTACCATTACACCAATCCTGAAAACTGATTCCTTTTTGAGGAAATTAATTTCATAGGTAGCAAGTAAAACATTTGGACATTGTAATGAACGTACATACAAATAACTGGATTATTGTGGAACTTATGGGTGGACCTCTCTCCATCTACTCACCAATATACTGTTGAACTGTTCAAATAAGACACTCATGTGTAGTTTTTGAACTAATGAGAAAAATTCACAACTGACTGAATCAGGTTGTACTTGAACACCATATTGGTGAATAGATGGCTGGGTCCACCCATAAGTTCCGCAACAATATACTCGTTTGTACTTGAATAACTTGTCATAATATATTACTAGTTTGGTAAAGTAATATTACTAATTCCTGTTAAAAAACAAATTGACAAAAAGTGGATAATCTTACAAATTCTGACTTTATATAATAAGTTATTGTTCAAGTACAAATAAGTGAATTGTTGCGGAACTTATGGGTGGACCTCTGCGGGACGAGCGCAGCGAGCTCCGCAGCCATCTAATCACCAACATACTGTCAAACTGTTCAAGTAAGACATTCACCTGAAACGTGTAATTTTTAAACTAATAAGAATAACGCACATTTGAGTAAGTCAGTTTAGCATCGTAATTAAACAACATATTGATGAATAGATGGAGAGGTCCACCCATAAGTTCCGCAACAATTCACTCATTTGTACTTGAATAACTTGTCACAATATATTACTAGTTTGGTGAAGTAACATTACTAATTCCTCTTGAAAGGCAAATTGACAAAAAGTGAATAATCATAATCTTACAAATTATGACTTTATATAATAAGTTTTTGTTCAAGTACAAATAAGTGGATTATTGCGGAACTTATGGGTGGGCGCCATCTACTCACCAATATACTGTTGAACTATTCAAATAAGACACTCACCTGATTCTTGTAGTTTTTGAATTAATGAGAATAACTCACATTTGAGTGAGTCAGGTTAGTATCGTACTTGAACAACGTAGGTATTAATGAATAGATGACTTTAACAATTAAACAACATATCGATGAATAGATGGCTGCGGGACTCGCTGCGCTCGTCCCGCAGAGGTCCACCCATAAATTCCGCAACAATCCACTCGTTTTTACTTAAATAACTTGTCACATTATGTTACTAGTTTGGTAAAGTAACATTACTAATTCCTGTTAAAAGGCCAATTGACAATAAGTGGATAATCTTACAAATTCTGACTTTATATAATAAGTTATTGTTCAAGTACATACAATGTAACACAAATAGGTAAGCTTGTGGCGTAGTGATGTGCTATACGTATATTATTTTTTCAGAATTGGTGCAATGGTAACTTTTAATCAGAAAGGTGTGATCTACATTACATACAAAATTCAGCCAATTCTGACATAAACACAATTTCCGTATACTTTGGGCAGGGTCCTTTAATAAGGATTCATATTGGCTCAGTAAAATGTGAGAAATAGGTAGGACCAAAATGCTCATATGCTTTTTTGATGTTGATGTTACTAATCGTGTTTATTTCTCATTATTTTTGGATAAACCCTGTTGCTCTATTGCTCATGAATGTTTTCCATTTTTCTATGGGTTTCAATCTTGTTTTCCAATTTTGAATACCAATGAGCAAATAAATAACATGCATGTATCTACCTATCTATTCTTTCCTTACTTCATAGCCACCCATAGTTTTCAATTCGGAAAACCTACGAAACAATTTGATCATTCTTACAGTCATAATAGGGTACTATGGAATAATACATGTCTATGAATGTCGAATGTGACTAATCACGAGGCTCCAAACGATCTGAGAAACCTTTAAAGTTTCACGTGGTTATATAGTCATTTTTTAGGAACAATTAGTGCCATGCAGAAATTGTTTTATGAAGTTTCCATTTATATAAGTAGGTTCTTACCAAAAACAATTATCAAAAGGATTTTCTTCCATAGAAAAGTTATACCTCATTCAAGTTTGGGATATTCAGATAAATCTGATGACTTGAAAAAGAAAGATAGAAGGATTTTCAACTCGGTGAGTTATTTTGTTACAACGATGATAATATTGAAATGAATGAAAATTACTATATCAAACAGGTCATATTTCAAAAAGCGAGCTTGAAAACTTGAGTACGACGTTTTCCGTTAGGTTCATGGCGCTAGAATGACCATTCGAAGCACGCATTTGCACCATCCGCTAAATTATGCAGAGCAAATACCTAAAAGTTTTAATGCATGTCTCATAAATTTTGATCACTGAATAAAGTTTTTATAAACTGATGCTCTCATCAACTTCCATAAGAGATTGTGTAATTTACACTTACCTAGACAAGTTTTTCCATTTTTTTTTTTTTTTTCAAAAAGTAAGCTCATTTTTACATGAATAAGCTTAACTACATTTTATTGCAGCTGTCATCATAGGACTACATAGTTGAACCATATCCTCTTAAAATTATAAATATTATAACAACGTTTATTAATAGTTCATAGGGCCGCCAAGTTGGACCAAATCTATTATCGTTTACGTAAAATGTATAAACGCTAACCGCTAAACTCAAATCGCTCAGTAGTAGTGGGCGACCATGGACTGGTACACATTGCACGAGATAATATACTCGCTTCATTTCATTTTGTTTCGGTTCCGTTTCGGACGTTAACAGAATAGAATCTCGGTTTATTCGAAAAGTAAATATTTTCGCCGGTCGCAACGCCCTGTATAGGACGTCAATCGATCGTCTGAGGGTAGTTGTTGAGGCAGATGAACCCTAGGGAGCGTTTCCCATGATTCAGTTCTTCCCTCCGCTTCGAAACAGACCCTTTTTTTAACATTGATTTTTAGTGGTTTTCAGTGATTTTCTGTTGTGTTTTCTATTTTTTTGAATTAAACTCTACAGTGTTTTGTGTCGAATTGTTCGCTTCAATAATATTGAAAAAGTTATGTTGCTGCCTACAAAAAATTCTACAAATTGCCCCATAGGATTCCAAAACGATTTCTATCATGAAGTGGTAGGGAAAACAAAATTTTTAACATTGAAATGTACAGGGAAGCAAACAAACAGCAGCCGCGCAAGAAGTAAAAGTGTGGATAGAACTAAATTCCGGTTTTGTGCCTGTACTGGACCAAGGAAAAATAATAAAAAGAGCGCCAAGTGGTATGTGAAGGTAAGAATCTAAAATTTCTTTGATTTTCTTTTGAGAACAAGCAGCGAGTTTTTCAACTTCAAAGAAAAATAAACTTACATTTAACTTAATATAAACAGGTTTTTGAGATTAAGTAATAAAAATAATCAAATGAAAAGACAGATGGCTTTAATCACTTAACATTGAACAAGAAAAATTTTGTTTCAAAAATAAACAAAGGTCAGACTGATAAAAAAAAGTATTTATTAGAAAAGACACCTATAAAATGTCTTGTACAACCACATAACCAAGGGTAATAAATATTTACCAATTAGTTAGATGTTGTCAGAAATTATTAATGTTACATAGCGATGTTCGATAACATTTTAAATACAAAGAATTTCTGGTACTTTACTTACGCCAAAATAATATCCATCAGTTATTTATAGTAAGGCTTGTGCAAGAGAATTCCTGCATGTTAAAACGATGAATTAAATATGCAAATGTTAAGTTTGGAGCCAGAAAGAGGTGTGTAAATATGAATGTAATGAATTTTTTTAGTGTTTTGTGGCATAAGAATGCAAAAAGTGTATATTTTATACCCATAAATTGTGTTTGATATTAAATAATAATCAATAATTAATATCGTATGTTTTTTTAAGCAAATTGATTAATTAATTTTTATGCATAAATTTAAATTGCGTCATTAAACCAGTAGTGTTGAATTTCATATAATAATATTACATTTTGTAATTTTACTTCAAATATGTTCCACAATTCAATTGATAAATCGTGCTTTTAATGCTTGTGACTCAAAATCAATTTCAATTGAATTTGTGCCTCATACCAACATTCCCATAATAAAATCAATAACTCTATGCATTTTTCCTTGTTACTGATTATAAGTAGGTACGTGGGCTGGAACTAGGCTAAAGAAATGACATTTCAAACAATAGCTCTTCACACACAGTCCCAGTTTCAATTAAATAATAACACCAAAGAATTATCTCATTGTGAACAAATAATAGTTTGAACAATTAAGTTTATTCGATTATACCTCACTGTCAATTGATTCTATTCCATGTCTTCAAAGGCAATTCATTGTTTGAAATCTTTAGAGCATGCAAGAAAAACTCTTGAGGGGTCTAGCTAACACAGCCAATTTAAAAGTCTGAAGAGCTCTCTGAAGGCCAACCAGTCTATGATTAAAAAATCGTTTTACGGTTGTTAAACCCTTTTGGATCTTGAACTGACCTAATTGACCAGAGCAACAAATTCTATTGTTACGAGGAAAAATATAAGTCTGCGTCATATACATGGGAATTGCTCTGGTTTGCTTTCTTGATTTGTACATACACGCAAATGTTGACTTATATTTTGCACCTGGAAGAATATTAGTCACGAGTTTATTATACTAATAGACTTGCTAATTTATTTTGGTCATTATCTTTTAATCTGTGTATGGGGTGAATGGATGCTGAAGAGTACCTTTTTAAATTTAATTTACTGAAAGAAATAACAAATAGGCTTTGCAAAAGAATAGAAAAGAGACTGCATATATTTTGATGTAACATTCTAGTAAGTTTTAATTTGAATGAAATTGGTGCCAAGCCCTTTTGAAAGTCATAGTTTGTGAAACAGCAAATTAACCTTCTTTCAAATTAAAAAATGATTGGTTCATTGGTTGGGTTAATTTGAGTTGGTTGTCTCTCATTGGTTTTATTTTTATTTTTTCACATTTGTTTGTTGAGCTTCATCCAAATGTAATTTTGTATAACAATATCGACTGTTGAAATATGGGTGCTTTTTTTGAAACAAGCGCATTCGGTTAAAAATACTTTATACAAGAAAATTTAAAGTGTATGAAGACAAAGACCAGAGACATGATTATAAACAAGCAAAGAACGGGAAAATTGTAAAAAGTTTCCGCCATTATCAAAATCTATTGAAATATGGCATCTCTTTGTATGGTTCTAAGTTTCAAGTATAATCCATTTGATAATAGTATGTAAGAATTACATTTTTGGTGCTTATTTAATATTCTGTAAATACATAAGCATACATTGCTCAATTTCTAGTAAGACATTAATTTTACACATATTTAATTCCCTATACAGGGTGGTCCTTCGGGAATGACATCGATTGCTTATGGGAAAACTGTGAAAGGTAAAAATTTGAAAATTTGGCAACATAGCAATGTCGATGGGGGACATCTAGGTAAAATATTTTCAAGATGGCGGCATTTCCGGTCATACCGGAAGTTGATACCAACTCGGTTATTTTAAATAGAACACCCCATATATTAATGTATTTTTGGATTCTACATAAAATTCTGAGCAGATTTCATGTAATATACCCTATACCTAAGTTCAACTGTTTTGGAAATATTGACAGTTGAAAATTGACTTTTTGCAACTTTGACAGGCTGTAAAACCTGAACAATTAATTTTAGAGGAAACCCGATTTGACATTCCTATCTTAGATTTTTATAAACTATCATTTGACATCAACTTTGAATTAAATCCATGATTAAAAATTTCAGTTAAATTTAATCTCCGTTTAAGTTCAAAGTTGGTGTCAAATGATAGTTTATCAAAATCTAAGATAGGAATGTGAAATCGGTTTTCCTCTAAAATTAACCAATTAGGTTTTACAGCTTGTCAAAGTTGCAAAAAGTCAATTTTCAACTGTCAATATTTCCAAAACAGTTGAACTTAGGTATAGGGTATATTACATGAAATCTGCTCAGAATTTTATGTAGAATCCAAAAATACATTAATATATGGGGTGTTCTATTTAAAATAACCGAGTTGGTATCAACTTCCGGTATGACCGGAAATGCCGCCATCTTGAAAATATTTTACCTGGATGTCCCCCATCGACATTGCTATGTTGCCAAATTTTCAAATTTTTACCTTTCACAGTTTTCCCATAAGCAATCGATGTCATTCCCGGAGGACCACCCGGTATAGCGTTTCCGTTTTGGTAATTCCATCATAACTATACTGACTACATGTACCCCATATGGGTAGCAAGTACCTAAGTACCTAAAATGGGATAGAAAGAAGACATTGTATACCATAGATTTGGACTTCTGCGTTAAATAATTTCTACATTCATACATTGCAGCAATCATAGGAATAATCTTATCAATCACAAAGAATATTGATCAGTCCAATTCAGTTTATCATCAACAACTAGTCCTAAATATTTTATTTTAGCAACTTGCTCTAATCGTGCGTTGGTAATTTGAATATTGATATTTTCAACATGTTTGTTTTTTTGTTTAAAAACCATTTAGTGTTGTGAAGATTAATTTTTAGTTTGCTAGAATATAGCCAGTTCATGTATGTTTTAAGGTTGTTCAGCACTGTCCCAATATAGTTTTGCACATTTCAAATTAAGGACATAAAGGGTGTAGAGCAGCGGTCTAAGAACACCAAAGTTATCTTTTTTAACTCACTTTCAGTATTGTTTACCCTGACATACTGCTTTCTATCCTTTAGAAAACTTCTAATTAGACTGATCATAGTTCCTGTAATTTCAATAGACTCCAGGTTAGTTAGAAGCCTATCTGGATCAACCACATCAAACGCCTTTGTTAAATCTACATATATTACAGTCACTATCTTATTAGAATCCAGTGATTTAGAAAGATAATAATTGATATAGTCAGCTGTAGCACACAAAGTACTACTATTCTCTTGGAAACCATACTGGTACTCATCCAAAGATACTTGCTTATGCACAGGAGATAAAATTGTTTTTTTTTTTATTAGCTTTTCAATAATTTTTGAAAACACACTTAGTACAGATATCGGCCGGTAGTTACTCTTAGCTTTTTTGTTTCCTGTTTTACATATAGGAGTGATTTTGCTGATTTTTAAGCTCTAGAAAACACACACAAAAAATTGTCTGGCAAAGTTGAAGAGCATTCAGCTATTCAATAAAGCTCTTTTAGGCTGAATTCACTTGAAACCACGTTGTGCAGCTGACATCCAACAGCAAATCATAATTCAACCATTTCTCGCCGGTATTCGGTAGTGCCCCACTGCTACACTTACCTTTAATAGTATAATCGTGTAACAAATGAGATCCTAACCTATTATGGTGGACGGCTTCCCCGGGGGACACCAATTACCAAAAAGAAATAATCAAACCATGATTTGTTGCCCTGGATATCAGTGAAACGCAACTTCAATTATTGTTAAGAGGAAGTTATTGAAAACATTTACAGCCAAATGCCTTAAAGTTTAATACCAAACATGCTCAACTAGAAGTAAGTAGCTTACCAAAATTCCGATTTGAAGGGCAGTTATGATCATAGCCTAGTTATTATTATTTTTTTAATAGCTTATTCCTCTATGATAGTCTACTGCCGAATGACGAATATAAAAATAGATAAGAAAAGAAAGGTACAATAGCTTGTTTACATTACCTTGGTCCCTTTTTTCTTACCTCAGTGATGACTCATCAATTAGGTATAATAATATTGAGATAAACAAATCCTTCCATTTTTACTTGCTGAAATGCACAAAACACCAATTTTAGATTGTTTCGAAAATGTGATGAAAACCCTTTTGAGAATGATCATTATTCGAGTGGCAGAAATGGCCAAAACAATTATCATTTTTTTATGTAGGTACCCACTGTATACTTATTATGCGTCAAATAATATGTACTGGTATTACGGTATTACTATGTAGATATGTAATTTTTCAATCAATCCACACTGACCAAATTTCAACGTCGTCAAATAGACGTCTTAATACAGGTTTTTTTTTCTGAATGGGTCATATTGAGTTTTACTTGGTAACTTTTGAACCTGTTGGTTCATGTCATGGTCAAATAAACGTTCTCTGGGTGACGTCCCAAACAAGTCATATTTTGCAACCTCTTTCCGACATCGAATTTTGGTTAATCGACGTATCTATTTAAAATCGACCAACGTTGCTGCTTGGGATGTTTGTTGTAATAGGAAAAAAAGACCTGCTGAAAAACATCCTCCAGCATTTTAAATGTTTGAATAGATTTAGATCAGACAACTTTTTCGTAGATCTGTTTTTGTATTAAAATCGTATTTGCCAACATCCAATGTTCGCTATCTTAGGCCCGGTTTATTTATCTTGAGATAAAATTGCTGGTAACTATCTGCAAGATAAATTTACAGATCTATAATCCTGTTGGTCACTGGATAATTGGTTGATTAATGGGATTATATATTGCGTTTTTATGCGTCAAATTGCATTACCTAACAGTTTATTAGAAAGTGAATAAACCGGCTCTTATTATGTATTAAGAGGCTCTTGAAGAGCCAGGAATAGAGAAAAATTTAAGAATTAAAAAGCAGAAATTTGGGGAAAATCGAGTAGATAAGTAGACTTAAGTATATGTTGTTTCTATTCCAGGCTCTTGATTTTTTTTTATGTAACGATATTTAGAAGGGACAAGTCAAGAGCCGGGAATAGACAAAAATTGAGACAGAGAAATTCAGAAATTTAGAGAAGAAATGTAAGAAAAATTTCTAAAAAGCAGAAGGAAACCATCATTCGACTATTTCACAGATTTAATGGGTGTTGCCTAGGTATTCTCTGATATAAAGTAAAAGCTTAAACTTTCGCAAATAGTTTAGAGTGGAAAGATTGTCTAAATGAACTTCTAGATAAGGATGAGATTGAGCAATCCGCCGACAAACTGCGTGAACCAGGGATAAGGTCAATCCCCAGGGAATCCAGGGGCCCTAAAGCCAGGAAGGCACCAGGTCGCGAGGCAGGTGAATGAGGAAAAATGACCTTAACTATCAAGACCTTTTTCCCTTCTGGGACTGGAACACTTCCAATAGAGTAAACATAATAAGTACCTATGCTATTATTTCCTATTTCCTTTTGAATTTTCTCTGTTTGGAGGTATTCCGAAGAAAATAATTCCAGAGCCAGAGGCAAACATTTAGACAGCCGTGCAAAATTAGTTACTGTCACTTGTGAAATTTCTGAGATTATTGAGCTTCAAAGTTGAAATTCAAACACTATTTTCTCAAGAACCGTAAATGCTAGCGATTTCAGCAAACCACCATTTCGAGGCTTTTATTGACAGCTACAATTAAAGATAATTTTGTCCCCGTACTGCTTTTGGTTACCTAGATATTAAGGTTTGAAGATTCGCAAATTAAAATTCAAAAGGGGTACCGGAAAAAGTATCAAAAACTGAAAATTTTTATTTCTGGATTTTTCTCAATTCTGACTTTTTAAATCGATAGAGCGAGTTCAAATTAGTCAGAAACAAGTCTCACATTAGTTACATTTGAAAATTTCTATGAAAAAAAAAAATCCATAAAGAACTTTTTGAAATCCTGACATGCTCATGAATAATTGCTCATACCTTCAATGAAATTTGGAAAACTTGGTTACAATTAATTATACATCATTGGAAAGCTAAATTCTCTGTAAGCCCTGCAAAATTGGTTTTTGTAACTTGTGAAATTTCCGAGATATTCAAAGTTGAAATTTAGTGGACATTCTGTCCAAAACTTCAAACTCGATTTTCTCAAAAACTGTGAACGATAGAGGTTTCAGTAAAGTACTATTTTGAAGTACAATTGAGACCTACAATTAAATATAATTTTGTCCCAGTAACGCTCTTGGTTACCGAGATATTCAGGTTTGAAGATTTGCAAATTGAAATTCAATGGAAAAATCCTTAGGAAAAAATACCATAAACTGAATATTTTTATTTCTGGATTTTTCTCAATTCTGACTTTTTAAATTGATAGAGCGAGTCCAAATTAGTCAGAAACAACTCTAACATCAGTAACATTTAAAAATTTCGATGAGAAAAAAAAAACTAAAAGGAAATCTAATTTTTTGCTCTGAACATTTTTCAGAATCTTGATATGCTTGGTTGTAGGTTCTTAATATGAAAAATACGTTAGGATAGCTAACCCCTAAGGGGGAGGCAGGGTGACTCAAAAAGTGCTCCATTTTGGTTCCCCCTCCAATCCCCCGATACGTATTTGAGATCTTCCTGATAGTATTTCTTGTCTAATGGATGTTTGCACCGACCATTTTAAGGGAGGAACGATAATCAACGATTAAAAGGTGACATATTTACCTATAAAAATAGTGACCTTTTTACCTGTAAAAATTTCACTTTAAAAACGTTGATTATCGTTAAACCTTCCTTAAAATGGACGGTGCAAACGGTCATAAGAGATATTCCCGATTGCTACTTTTCACTTTTACCTTGTATGTTCGACGTGGCCTGAATGGAAACATCACTGTCGGGGGGCAGTTATCAGTTATGCCCGACGCGGCATGCAATGTTTTAAAGGCGGTTTGTGATACGTTTCCTGATTCTCGATAATTTCACCCTTGTTCTGTTGTCAAATCTTGGTTTGTCATGCGTACACTATTTTCGAACGCGCCTCTGAATTTATTCTGACTCATGTCATTAAAGAGCAACAATGTCGCGTGTTCTAAATATCCTGAAATCCTCCAAATATCCCTGTATTCCAGCCTTTCAAAGAAGTTATTCCCAAAATGCCCCCAAAAAACCATCAGTATTCAGGCGCGCGATCGGTCCAGTAACATGGCGCAATCTGGCCATAACATCCGCGTTAGGAGGCACCCTTTTGGGATTCATGTGGTATTTGAAGGCTGAAAAAGAGGCTGCCCAACAAAAGGAACGTACTAGGATGTTGGGAAAAGCAGCTATCGGTGGCAAATTCGAATTGGTCGACAGTAACGGAAAATTAAGGAAAAGCGAAGACTTTTTGGGCCAATGGGTTCTATTGTACTTTGGTTTCACGCATTGTCCAGACATATGTCCAGATGAATTAGAAAAAATGTCTGAGGCTGTGGATAATTTAGATACCATAAAACTCCAACCGTTATTTATATCAGTGGACCCTGACAGAGACACACCAGATTTAGTAGGCAAATATTGCAAGGAATTCAGCTCTAAATTACTAGGTTTAACTGGTGATAAAGATCAAGTGGCTCAAGCATGTAAATCTTACAGAGTGTATTTCAGTGCCGGCCCAAAAGACAGTGATAGTGACTATATTGTTGATCACACTATAATAATGTACTTGGTAAATCCTGAAGGGGATTTTGTGGATTATTACGGACAAAATAGGACTGCACGTGAAATTGCTGATTCAGTTAAGTTACATGTGTCTCAGTACGAACACAATAGGAAGAGCTAGTTTTCTTAGTAATACAATAATATAGGAGTTTTGTTTTGAAATCAGCATTTATTTTATTTTTTTTTTTCTCCGAAACAAATTATTGCATGTTTGTTGTAGTTCTCAATTACTGTGTGTCATATTATAATTTTGAATAAATCCTGCCTACTGCAATTATAATTAAAAATAGCTTTTCATTGTAATAAAAAAAAAACCAAACAAGTTGAAAAGAAAACATCGAGTGTAATTAAAATGTGTACTGCGTCTAGATTTCAAAGAGAAATTGTAAAAGTTTCGCCTTGATTTTGTATTTATCATCACAGGCCGAATATGGTTGAGAACGGAATCAGGTTTTGATAACGCTTGAAGTCTTGTTATTTTAATTATGTATCATTGTTTATAATTATAATATGGGGCTGCATTAATTTATGCATTTTGCACGAGAGTCCTAATTTTGAATCCAGAGCCCCAGAGGGCTGGTTTTTGTAATGTATGCTTACCTTACAACGTTAACGTTACATTTCCACTTGTTTATGGAACCTATCCCTAATGTGTTTTTGAATGGTTATTTAAACAAATTCAGTTCCGCTTTCAAACTATTTGACCATGACCGTGAATATAGTAATATTTCCGTTTTACAAATTCAGCAAACAAATTTACTGTTATTTGATAAAAACGCAAAATAACAATTGGATGAAATATCAATTTCCCACGCGGAATCGTTGTTTTTGCGTTGCAAGCTTTTCAAATTCGCTGTTATTTTAAATCGAAGGTTGTATTTTACAATAAAAGTTTAGCAGAACGAAACCAGATAAGTTTTACTTTGCCGGCATAACCAGAAAACGCGATAACAGTTAGTGTTGAATAACAAACAAATTCTCGGAACGCTGTGAATTGTGAATGATTAAAAAGGTTTTCGAGATAGTAACATATTTTTTTTTTGAAAACAAATTTCATGAAGCATTGAACCGCTAGATAAATCTAAAGAGATTCATCTTCATCAAATTGATGTAATCTGTTAGAAAAGTCCCAATGTTTGTCACCCATATGGGGCTGTCGCACAAGCAATAATGTATAGACAAACTATCTGAGATTTGAAGAGCCATGAAGTACTGTAGTTCATAGAGAAAAACATTAAAAAATGGTCATTTTCATAAGTGTAAACGAAAGAGCTGCCTAACAAAAAAAAAACATTCCTAGCCCTCATTTTCATTATTCCAAAAATATTCCTATACACTTATCTTTAATAAGAATGATAGTATCTAATTACGAACCAATTAACATGAACGGGTTTTTCGCACAGAATTTAAACCAAACAAAAACTTCCGACATTTCCCACATTTATAACAATGGTGAAAAAAAAAACGTGATTATTGTTCAATTAGGAAGCTGATGGATGTTTTATTAAACAAATTTAATCTGTAGTCACTAGAAAATTCCCTCTCATAACTAACATGGCAGCCGCATTGATAACACTTTCCTACCTATAATAAAATAATGACCTAAAAAAGTCCATCATCATGTCACTTGCCTCTGTAAGTAGAGCAACCTTTTTAAAGATTTCTGTGAATAATAATATTTCAAATTCAATACTTTTGATTGATGCAGGATGTTCCAGTCGTCTGCCATCAGAAATGGTCCATAGGGTGCTCCATGAAAAACAATAATCATTTCCTCTTTGGACGAAACTTTAAACATTTATGATTTATACCAACTAACGTCTTCTTCAGTATGGAAAATTTGGCATATGAAGAATTGAAGGATAATAATTTCTCCAAGTCTTTGAACTATTAAATGAGCACTGTTTTTTTTTCTCCATGTGGCTATCTGTCATCCAGCATTAAATTTTTCCTTACAATTACTTATATGGATCTTCAGACTTTTTAGCTAGTAGGTACAAGTTCAATGGCTTTTCAGCCATTTTAACAAAGAAATCTTGAATTTTACTTTGATCTATTTTGAAAAATCCGCTCGAAACAAACGAAAGTAAAACAAATTATACATCTCTTAATTCTCTTATGCATGCTTCAAGCAATTTGGGGTGATTTATCAATTTTTCATTTTTTTGAGTGCCTTTTTTCATAGATTTCGGCTTCAAATCTAGGAATAACTTAGTGTATGGAGTTCAGGGGATCCCAAGTGACCATTAGGACACAAAATCTCAACAAAAAAAAAATTGAAATTTCATCGTTTTAGTAAGTATGATTTAGATTTTGGAAAACTTTGACAGGTCATAACTTTTTTTCTATTATAGATATAAAGCTGAAATTTCCAGCGATTCCTATTCTAGTAGAGGACCACAATCCCTGAAAATTTCAACTCATTTGGACTTATAGTTCCTGAGATAAAATCGTGTTAAGCAATTTGGGGTGATTTGTCAATTTTTCAATTTTTATCAGTGCCTTTTTTCATAGATTTCGGCTTCAAATCTATGAATAACTTGGTGTATGGAGTTCGGGGGATGCCAAGTGACCATTAGGACACAAAATCTCAACAAAAAAAAAATGAAATTTCATCGTTTTAGTAAGCATAAGAAGGTACCTTATGATTTAGATTTTGGAAAACTTTGACAGGTCACAACTTTTTTTCTATTATAGATAGAAAGCTGAAATTTCCAGCGATTCTTATTCCAGTTGAGGACTACAATCCCTGAAAATTTCAACTCATTTGGACTTTAGCTCCTGAGATAAAATCGTGTTAGGCAATTTGGGGTGATTTATCAATTTTTCATTTTTTCTGAGTGCCTTTTTTTCATAGATTTCGGCTTCAAATCTAGGAATAACTTAGTGTATGGAGTTCGGGGGATCCCAAGTGACCATTAGGACACAAAATCTCAACAAAAAAAAAATTGAAATTTCATTGTTTTGGTAAGAAGGTAGCTGCTACCTTATGATTTAGATTTTGGAAAACTTTGACAGGTCATAACTTTTTTTCTATTATAGATATAAAGCTGAAATTTCCAGCGATTCTTATTCCAGTTGAGGACTACAATCCCTGAAAATTTCAACTCATTTGGACTTTAGCTCCTGAGATAAAATCGTGTTAGGCAATTTGGGGTGATTTATCAATTTTTCATTTTTTTCTGAGTGCCTTTTTTTCATAGATTTCGGCTTCAAATCTAGGAATAACTTAGTGTATGGAGTTCGGGGGATCCCAAGTGACCATTAGGACACAAAATCTCAACAAAAAAAAAATTGAAATTTCATCGTTTTAGTAAGTATGATTTAGATTTTGGAAAACTTTGACAGGTCATAACTTTTTTTCTATTATAGATATGAAGCTGAAATTTCCAGCGATTCCTATTCTAGTAGAGGACCACAATCCCTGAAAATTTCAACTCATTTGGACTTATAGTTCCTGAGATAAAATCGTGTTAAGCAATTTGGGGTGATTTGTCAATTTTTCAATTTTTATCAGTGCCTTTTTTCATAGATTTCGGCTTCAAATCTATGAATAACTTGGTGTATGGAGTTCGGGGGATGCCAAGTGACCATTAGGACACAAAATCTCAACAAAAAAAAAATGAAATTTCATCGTTTTAGTAAGCATAAGAAGGTACCTTATGATTTAGATTTTGGAAAACTTTGACAGGTCACAACTTTTTTTCTATTATAGATAGAAAGCTGAAATTTCCAGCGATTCTTATTCCAGTTGAGGACTACAATCCCTGAAAATTTCAACTCATTTGGACTTTAGCTCCTGAGATAAAATCGTGTTAGGCAATTTGGGGTGATTTATCAATTTTTCATTTTTTTCTGAGTGCCTTTTTTTCATAGATTTCGGCTTCAAATCTAGGAATAACTTAGTGTATGGAGTTCGGGGGATCCCAAGTGACCATTAGGACACAAAATCTCAACAAAAAAAAAATTGAAATTTCATCGTTTTAGTAAGTATGATTTAGATTTTGGAAAACTTTGACAGGTCATAACTTTTTTTCTATTATAGATATGAAGCTGAAATTTCCAGCGATTCCTATTCTAGTAGAGGACCACAATCCCTGAAAATTTCAACTCATTTGGACTTATAGTTCCTGAGATAAAATCGTGTTAAGCAATTTGGGGTGATTTGTCAATTTTTCAATTTTTATCAGTGCCTTTTTTCATAGATTTCGGCTTCAAATCTATGAATAACTTGGTGTATGGAGTTCGGGGGATGCCAAGTGACCATTAGGACACAAAATCTCAACAAAAAAAAAAATGAAATTTCATCGTTTTAGTAAGCATAAGAAGGTACCTTATGATTTAGATTTTGGAAAACTTTGACAGGTCACAACTTTTTTTCTATTATAGATAGAAAGCTGAAATTTCCAGCGATTCTTATTCCAGTTGAGGACTACAATCCCTGAAAATTTCAACTCATTTGGACTTTAGCTCCTGAGATAAAATCGTGTTAGGCAATTTGGGGTGATTTATCAATTTTTCATTTTTTCTGAGTGCCTTTTTTTCATAGATTTCGGCTTCAAATCTAGGAATAACTTAGTGTATGGAGTTCGGGGGATCCCAAGTGACCATTAGGACACAAAATCTCAACAAAAAAAAAATTGAAATTTCATTGTTTTGGTAAGAAGGTAGCTGCTACCTTATGATTTAGATTTTGGAAAACTTTGACAGGTCATAACTTTTTTTCTATTATAGATATAAAGCTGAAATTTCCAGCGATTCTTATTCCAGTTGAGGACTACAATCCCTGAAAATTTAAACTCATTTGGACTTTAGCTCCTGAGATAAAATCGTGTTAGGCAATTTGGGGTGATTTATCAATTTTTCATTTTTTTCTGAGTGCCTTTTTTTCATAGATTTCGGCTTCAAATCTAGGAATAACTTAGTGTATGGAGTTCGGGGGATCCCAAGTGACCATTAGGACACAAAATCTCAACAAAAAAAAAATTGAAATTTCATCGTTTTAGTAAGTATGATTTAGATTTTGGAAAACTTTGACAGGTCATAACTTTTTTTCTATTATAGATATGAAGCTGAAATTTCCAGCGATTCCTATTCTAGTAGAGGACCACAATCCCTGAAAATTTCAACTCATTTGGACTTATAGTTCCTGAGATAAAATCGTGTTAAGCAATTTGGGGTGATTTGTCAATTTTTCAATTTTTATCAGTGCCTTTTTTCATAGATTTCGGCTTCAAATCTATGAATAACTTGGTGTATGGAGTTCGGGGGATCCCAAGTGATCATTAGGACACAAAATCTCAACAAAAAAAAAAGTGTAATTTCATCGTTTTAGTAAGCATAAGAAGGTACCTTATGATTTAGATTTTGGAAAACTTTGACAGGTCACAACTTGTTTTCTATTATAGATAGAAAGCTGAAATTTCCAGCGATTCTTATTCCAGTTGAGGACTACAATCCCTGAAAATTTCAACTCATTTGGACTTATAGTTCCTGAGATAAAATCGTGTTAAGCAATTTGGGGTGATTTATCAATTTTTCAATTTTTCTGAGTGCCTTTTTTTCATAGATTTCGGCTTCAAATCTAGGAATAACTTAGTGTATGGAGTTCGGGGGATCCCAAGTGACCATTAGGACACAAAATCTCAACAAAAAAAAAAAATTGAAATTTCATTGTTTTAGTAAGAAGGTAGCTGCTACCTTATGATTTAGATTTTGGAAAACTTTGACAGGTCATAACTTCTTTTCTATTATAAATATAAAGCTGAAATTTTCAGCGATTCTTATTCCAGTAGAGGACTACAATCCATGAAAACTTCAATTTATTTGGACTTATAGTTCCCGAGATAAAATCGTGTTAAGAACTAAGAAGGCACCCATGAAATCAAATTAAACTTAAAACATTCAATATGTAATGGAACTAGTGAAACATATAGGCAACTTAAAAACACGAGGGCCTCTTGAACATCTTCAAAAGAAGCTCTCGTATATGTAAATCTGTCAACCTCGAGGCATAATCATCCACTTACCGCCCTCAATATTCAAACTCTAAAGCCAAAAGAAGCCGAATAATGAAGACTGCTTTGGTTAGTTTTGGCTGACACACTCTGTATTTCTGCAAATTTATGTATTTGAAAAAAACATATGGGTTTATTTGGGTCATGATCTGAAACAAATAAATCAAAATACACATCAAAACAAGCCTTTTTCACCCCGCCACTTGATTTAACTGATAAAGATAAGACAACGACTGACTGATAATAATTAATATGTGGTTGATAATATTGTTGATGAGTGTGGGAGTTCAGTATTGACAATAATAGGTATGATTCATTGCGGTACTGTGTTTAATAGATCGTTTAAGTATGACTTGGGAATGTGTAACAATAGTAATCTCCCAACAAAAGCATCTTTTGTGTGTTTTTGCTTTGAAAATGTAAGCACACCTTGTGTAAAATAATTTCAAAACTATTTTTAATTTTTATTGTTTTCTTTCAGCAGCCCACATGGCGACTTTGGGGCGAAGAAAAAGCAGACGGCGCCCTATACACTGTCTACCTCAAAAAAGTACGATACCATCGGCCCACCAGGAGTTTGTCCTCGTCACACTCGGATTCAGATGACGAAATTTCGCATTTAGAATGGGAAACGGTGCGGGTGCGTTTTGTAAAAGCTGGCACCCTCAAAAAATTGGTCGAGGCTCTTTCCACGGACGATGGAGAACTGGAAACTACTTACATCAACGTGTTTTTGGCTACTTATAGAAGCTTTTCCACTGCCAAAGAAGTTTTGAAGCTTTTATTGGAGAGGTACGAGGAATTGACTGAAACGCCACAGAATAATGGACGACCACCAGAAACCCATGAACAACACAAAAAGTAAGTTCACTGAATGATGTTGGCTTTTGCTTTAGCTCAATTACATTTCAATTTTTAAATAAATATTTTTGCGGTCCTGATGATAATTCCCAGTGTTCTTTGAGCACTGAACTTGATTTACACACCTTCAATCTCAACCGCGTAATTACCACTTCAAGATTAACACAATTAAAAAGCGCCATCAAAAAACTTCATTATTTTCTAGAACTCTCATTTCTGCCCTCCACGTTTGGCTCGATAGTTACCCCGAAGATTTTAAAGAACCACCAAACTATTCCGCTCTTGGCTTACTGCTCAATTTCGCCGAAGACTTTTTACCAAATACCGAACTCGAGGCCAAAGTACGTCACAGGATTGACAGATATTCAAGAGAAGCTCACATCGATCCCCTCCTCACTCCACCACCTGCTTTCGCTATGCGCTCCATAGCTTTGTCAGGCTGGAGAAATTTTAAGTTACCAGATGTACCAGTTAGATATTTTGCTGAACAGCTTACCAGAATGGATGTGGTAAGTCAGATTTTTATTTTATTATTATTTTTTTCTATGAGTTTTGTTTTAGGATTTATTCAAAAAACTAGTCCCACATCAGTGTTTGGGTGCGGTGTGGTCGCGTAGAGACCGGAGTCGTTCTCATGAAGCTGCCACCGTATTGGCCACAGTTAACCAATTTAATGCAGTTTCTTTTCGGGTTATTTCATCCATATTGGTTGAAGTGGGCCTTCGAGTGCATGACAGAGCCTCCTTGATTATGTGCTGGATAGATATCGCTCAAGAATTGAGGCTTATTAAAAATTTCAGCAGTTTAAAGGCTATTATAAGTGGACTGCAAAGTAATCCTATTTATAGGTAAGATGAAGGTGCAGATGGCCCTTATATCAAAATTTTGTGTAACACTTTTTTTCCTAATAAAATTAATTGATAGTTACCATTTATACTTACTCCATGTTCATTATTGACTTAAGTAGACAAAATGAAGACTAAGGGCCAGTATTTCAATGTTACTTTAAAATCAAGACGTACCTAAGGCCTTAACGGTAAGGTGAACTTGAATAAAAAGTTCATATACGGTGAAACTTGTATTAAGGATGACTTAACGTTATGAATATCCTGTCCTTCCAAAACAAAAAGTTGTGGAGCAAAGACCTATAGTCTACTAATATTGAGAGAAACTTTAATACAATTATTGTTTTTAGGCTTCAGAAAACATGGCAAACAATCCCCAAAGAAAAAATCGAAATGTTCGATGAATTGGCGCGAATTTTTAGCGAAGACAACAACCAGTGGACCCAAAGAGAGCTTCTAATGAAAGAAGGCACTGCTAAATTTGCAGATACCGTTGGTGAAAACGATAAGCAATTGCAAAAGATTTTCCAGAGGCAAAATAACCATACTGCCAACATATCTTTCGGAACTATACCATATTTAGGAACGTTTTTGACAGATCTCACTATGATAGACACAGCTATACCTGATATTATTGGTGACGGTTTGATTAATTTCGATAAACGCCGCAAAGAGTTTGAAGTTTTGGCTCAAATTAAACTTTTACAGGTAATTTCAATCAATACCTTTTTTCAATATGAAAAGGCATATTCCATCATAAATAAAACCCACATATTTGCACAACTTGTTAATATTAAGGAATGATGCTCGTAATTTGAACTTGAGTGGTAATTTTTTATACATATATCCTAAATTAGCTTAATTTGAGTGTTGTTTTTCTTCGGATGCATCTTATTTGCTAGAGGAATCAAGTTGTTTACTATAATATACCTACCTACTACTGAAATTAAGTTTAAATTTGCAAGAATTTAACTTTTATGTCTCTACATTGTGTCTGCTAATTTAGAAATCTTTTCCATGCCTGCCCTACACATTTTTCTTTTAAATACCTTTTATTTCAAGTTGTAAACTTCAGATTTTTTACTGTAATTGAATTTTTTTTGTCCTAAATAGGGTGCTGCAAATGCATATCATTTCATAGAAGATCCAGCGTTTGACCGATGGTTCGACTCTATACTGGTGTTGGACGACCGCGAAGCTTACCAATTGAGCTGCCAAATCGAACCGCCAACAAATAACGGCCAAAATGGTAAAAACCGAAAAAAGTCGATGCCTGGGCATCAGAAAAACGACTCGATCACAAGCACTAGCAGCAGCAACAGTTCACAATTCTACTGCGATATTGATAGCATCACCAGTTCGCCAAGGAACAGCATCGATAGAAAAATGAGTCCCAGTCAAATGTCACATTCGAGTAGTAATTCTTCTTTGCCCAGTTTGGATATCAGTTTGAATAGTTCGCATTCGGGGAGCGCAACAAATCGTCTTCAAGTGCCTTTACCTAATAATTCGGGGACGTTGAGTAATAATTCACAGAAAAGTAGTCCCGATTTTTATATTATAAAAGTGAGTATGAAATTTGTCTATAATTATGTGGGTGAAGGTTCATTAATTGTACACTGGAAAGTCAACAATTTTCAGAATTTTGAAAAGTGCAAATTGTTAATTTATTAGCTTTAAATCATTAGTCTGTAACTGTACTGCAGCTATGGCAAATTTGTATGGTACATTCAAAAAGTGGAATTTTGTATTGTGAAAATATCAAAAACACTAGTGATAGTGATACTGAATCAAACAAAACGTCACCAGAATGTTACAAAAAAACTTAAATAATACAAATTCATAAACGATTGGAATATTTTTGGTTCAGACTTATGTAGGAGCCACAGTTATGTCTTTGCAGAGCCAAATAGTATTTATACTCCTGGACAAAATTATCGCACCACTGCACATAAGGATCACCATAAGCAGTGGTGCAATAATTTTGTCCAGGAGTATATTATCAAGGCATCAAGATATTCTATTTTTTTATTATATGGCTTATTTTTCAAGTTTTTTAATATAGGTTCTTTTCTCTAGGTTACCTACGAAACAGAAAATCCAGAAACCGAAGGTATAGTCCTTTACAAAAGCATAATGCTAAGTAATAACGAACGAACACCACAAGTCATAAGGAACGCCATGTATAAACTTAGCTTGGAAGGCAATCCGGACCAGTACACTTTAGCGCAAGTTTTACCTGAAAAAGAAATGATCCTCCCTCCAAACGCCAACGTTTATTATGCAGTCAACACCGCCCACAATTTAAATTTTATCTTACGGCAAAAGAAATTGGAAGATGGTACCACTACTGCCGGGCGAGGCTTTAAGAAATCAAAATCATAGCAAATGCTGCGGTGGGATTTCATCCCAAATAAATAATTAACAACTGTGATAGAATTTATGTTTATATACTCTCTATAAAAACGTCACAATTTTTTTAATATTTATTTTTTAATATTTTTTTTTACCAATATTAATGTAAGCCATGACTTAATTAGTTAATTAATATAAGTTTATATGCAACCCAATTTTACAAGCAAAATTGAACCAATGAAGTTAGCCACTATATGGATAGACCAATCTATTAGTAATATTTTATCAAATATGAAATGCAAATCTTTTCACTCTAAATAAGAGAAGAGAGATGTCACTTCATGTGTTCTTTCTATGTCTCAAATATCTCGTATAGAAAAAAGCAATATTTATTAAATGAAGCTTTATTTTTTGTTTTTATGGATTACACAAATTAACCAAAGATTATTTACACAAAATAAACTAATCTAAATTTACAAATAATAATAAATCCACAGGGTGTCCACATGGTACGTTGAAAACTGCCAAAATTACTTGAGAAATTTTACTCCCCATTTTGTGTGTCCTAGAATCGTAGAAATAATGATTGTCCTGTATTTTGAATTTGTTGTATATTATCATGTATTTGCTCCTTAGATCTGATCCAGTAATTGTTGTACTTACTTTCTTTTTTTTATTTTATAGTAATTATGTAATAAAATGTGTATTATTGTATTTTTCTAATAAAAAAGTAAGTGATTTCCATTGGGTACTGCATTCCTTTCAAAGACTGAGAGCTGAGCTGGTTCATTATTGAGTTCAAATTGAGCTTCAGAGGCCTGGCATTGCCATGGTTTGCATGTTTTCTTGCAGGTCGCTCTCAAAGAGTGGTTATTTGGAGTAAACATTCCAGTTATACGGATATCAGTGATGATCCATCGCAGGGTCCTGTATTGTTAATCAACATTTCATAAAAATGCGACATTGTGCAGATTATGAACGATACTGCAATTCTATGGCAACACCAGGACTCGGAGACAAATAAACATCATGAGTCAGGTACGAGCTTTGGTAATTGGGTGATATGCCACCACCAATAAATTAGTCTTTAACACTGCCAAGACGAAAGTAATGAGATTTAAGTATGCTAGTTGAGCTATGAGCTGCACCTTGAAAATGGTTTGAAGGTTCAATTTCCTTGGACATAACTGATGTGGATAAGTATCAGCGCTTTTTGTAGAAAGCTGGATTCTGGATTTGATGCAAGCATGGCTAGAATAACCTTAGAGAATAACAACATAGAGAATCTCAAAGGACCCCGCACACCTCTTATGAAATTTTGATATGTGGTAGATGTTATCTTGACTTCCTGATAAAAAGTTCTCATAGGCCTAACCCGATACTATGAATAGTTTTCGAGATACAGGTAGTTCGAAGGTAGTCCAAGAAATGTACACATTTTATATGCATTCACATCTACCAATCACCTAATAGGCATAGTCTTTCGATCTGAACAAACTCATCGAAGTCACTTCAGGTTTGTTTCAAACAATTTTCATCCGGTGTTACAACAATTTCATTGGCCCCAGCTGTTTTTTTGA
Source organism: Ceutorhynchus assimilis (assembly GCA_917834065.1). Classification (NCBI taxonomy): domain Eukaryota; kingdom Metazoa; phylum Arthropoda; class Insecta; order Coleoptera; family Curculionidae; genus Ceutorhynchus; species Ceutorhynchus assimilis. Next base: position 13,337,786 of record OU892280.1, on the reverse strand, counting down.
CGCCTCACAAACAAACCTCATGTGATCACAATCAGTTTGTTCAGATTGAAAGAATACCGGATTGACAGGTATCCAAATGCTCAGGTGACAGGTAGATGTAAATGCATATAAAATGTGTACATTTCGTGGACATTAAATTAACTGTATCTCGAAAACTATTCATACTTTTTATCAGGAAGTCAAGATATACTCCATATCAAAATTTCATTGAGTTCGACAAAAAACCAAAAACCCATAAAAGGTGTGCAGGGTCCTTTGAACAGCTATTTCATTCGATTCTATGTCTGATGGTAGTATTTCTTTCTCTGAAGACAGTGACATCTGGGACAAGTGTGACATCGAGAACTATCGTGGTATTTCCAACCTACCTGCTATTCCTAAACTCCTCGAATCTATTCTTACTGATGAGATCGATATTCACGACTTGCAATAGATACATTAACTCTCTGGCTTTTACCGAGGACGTTCTACTACAACCAACCTTGCAGTATATAAAAAAAAAAAATTGCTTAATTTACAATAGAAAATTCATACTTATGTTGTTCACTGCCTAGGTTGGCAGACTGAGGAAAATATCCAGTGGGATCAAATCTGGAGATTTCGCGGGCCAATGCACAGAGCTGGCTCAAACAATCCAGTAACTGGGAAACGTATTATCGAGGTACTCCCGGTAAAGTGTGCAGTGGTCCGTCATGCTAAACCCACAAACCTTTCTGGAAATTAAGCAGAACATCCTCAAAAAAGTCTGGAAAGCACATTTTCCGAAACCTGACTCTAAATGAATCCACCAATCTGGATGCCACATGTCTGTGCATACACATATACTCCATAACAAATTATTGTTCGATGTGTGGAACAAATGAAGAATAGAAAATAAAACACAGAAATTTGAGAAAGAATCTATATTCAAATCTACAAAGAAATTATTAATAAAATAACTAATAAACAACTTGGCGCAATACAGAACAAAAAAGTATTAATTAATACATAAGTAATAATTAAAAGAGCTTCAAAATAAAAACACTGTACAAAATTGAAACTCTACAAATCACTAAAAGAAGATTTTGGTATAAGGTTTAAATATACTATAACAATTTTTCACTTTTAATCCAACAGATGTCTTTTTCAAATTTATTGCTAGGAAAACCCTAATACTGTCAGGATGCCAATAATAGGGGAACTAATAGAAAAATAGAACCAATAAATCTAAGTGTTCGTTTTATTAATTTTTGAAAGTCACATCTAAGGCTTATGCAAATTCAGTGAAAAAATCACAACAAATTGACTGATGAAGAAACTATTAATTAAATTGCTGTTGGATCCAGTATAGTAATTTAATGAAACTATACATAAATTCTCAATAATAGTTACTACTCAAATTTATAAGATTTTTGGTTCTCCTAAAAAAATGTAAACATGTTATTACTAGATCATAAGGCATTGAGGGGGGAGTCATGTAGGACAATAACAGTAATATTTGCTTTTTGCTAAGGTGAACATGACATTGACAGTTACACCGAAAAAACGCTATTTACTACACATGGAACGGATCATAATGGGTAATGTTCGATATGCCCCAATATTCGCTTTTTCTTTGACATAAGACACTTGGTAGGTGGTCTCAAAATTATTTAAAATGTCTTTTTATTTTGATATCTATGAGACACCTCTCACGTAAAAAAAGGATATAGCACTTATATTATTGAATTTAAGTTGTACAATATGTAAAGGAGATTCAGTTCGACATTATTTTACTACTAATAGGATATTAGAGTTTACCTAATAGCCCTCATATTCTGCTGATGAATGCCATTATCAACCAATCGAGAATCGTTGTTTTGGCCAAAATAAAAATACAAGGGCTAATTAAGAAAGTATTTTTAACAAGTCAGTCCATATAATATTATGACATCCACATTTATTTATTTTTTGCTAATTACTACTAGTTACTTAGGCAATCTTAATTTATCTATAATTAAGGTACAAACTCTAACGTACTCTAATATCTACACAAAAACTTGTAACTAAAGCATTAGTGGTGGGAAGAACAAGAATAAATTATTAATTTATATCTAAACATAATAAGGCAATAAGATTGTGACGTCAACTTGAACCTTTTGGGACCCGTTCAAACTTTCAAAATATTTCATAGTTTTTGATATCTTTTAGGACATAAATAAATGCAAGCTTATCTTTCTGTGTTGTATTTAGAATAATCACGTTGAGTACCTACTGCTCAGTGGTCCCAAAAGGTTAAGAATAGAAACAAAATATCAAGACGAGTATCATGTTCAATAATTATTTTCCAAAAAAAAAGAGAAAATTGCATTCCCGACCAGAACAGAAATAAAAATCAGCAAAAATCTCAAATAAATGCTTCAATCATACTCAAAAGTCAAAAAACAACAAATACCTTTTATTGTTTTATATAAAGAAAAATAATATAAAACATAAAATTTCCGCAGTCTCATTATTTGGTTATATTTTAAATAAATAACATGTATGAGAAGTAGGTAGTCGAAATCAATACGAATCTTGACTAGTCAGTAATAGCATTTCCATAGTATAAGGAAAAAATATTTACCGAAGCAATCAGTAATCAATCACAATGTTAAATAAAAAACTAACTCGCTTCTTTGAAATGAAACAAAGAAATATTCTATTAATAACGTTAGGTTCCAGCGTTGCCTAATCGCCCCAATTTTCTCTGTCTGTTTCCATTTCCTCTTCTTCTTCACATTCAGCAACTAAAGAAGAATCAATATGACTTTTAAGAATTAAACAAATTGAGATTTTAGGCACAGTTTTGGTAGACACTGTTATACTGATAACACAAGTGAAAGACTTGTTCTTACAATAACTTTAACAATAACATTCAGTAAAGTATTAAGTCCATTTAAAAAAAAAAAACAGTGATATTCAAGATTATTTGTGTATTTTCTAGACTGAAAGTGGGCAACAAAGTTAGTAATGGGCAGATTAATAACACATTGGTATTTTTGAATTTTCTATAGCTATTGAGATTCCTAAAAGTTCATTTATTTAAACTCAATAGTAATAGATATACACTGTCGCATTTGAAATCCGGAAGCCAAGGTCATATTCCTGTTAAACCGGAAACGACAGAAATTGGCTTATAAATAACCGAAACACCCTGTATAAGCAACACAAAATGCAACTAAAACAAAATATGAGTATTTTACCTGCTAGAGTAGGATCCACACCACTGTGCAAACTTTCTTTAGCTCTTTTCTTTTTGTCAAGGGCTTCAGTTTCTTCTTTGGAACGTTCCTTACGAAACTCGTATATTAGTGGAAAAATGTACTCTATTGCTGCTTGGACGTCTGCAACACTGGGAGCTTGAACACCAAATAAAATGCGATTTACAAAATAATATAGACAGTACCTAATATTAAAGATAAAAAATTAAAAAGGGTGTTCATTTGTATTTGCTGTATCTTCTAAAAATCAGGAAGATTGCTCTCATTAAAAGCAGCTGATCAGGTTTAATTTTTTTTTTTTGTGATCTGGATATGCAGAGAAATCTGTAACAATGGGATGTCCATGTTTCCCTTGTCTCTAAAAAAGTAACTAGACGAGTATACTTGATACAGAAAGCGTTTATGAGCGGATCTCCCTCGATTATAGTCCAGCTTTACAGGACTTTCATCAGTCCAACCGTGGAGTTTGTCAAGTCAACATGAAACCCAGATTTCCTGAAATACATTGAAGTGTGAAGAGAACATTGACCAAGATTCCTCGTGAACTCAGAGACCTTCCAAATTCACTTAGACTGCACAGTTTTGGCCTCTTCTTAGGGAATGAAGACCTTGAGGCGATCTGATTCAAACATATACTACTACTCTGTAGAAGGCCACATCTATCAGACCAATAATAACAGTCACAACCTCAGAACTCATAGTACAAAATTTGACATGGGAAGATGTGTTAAATTGCCTAGAAGGAACTTCCTGAGCAACCAAGTAGTGTCCTCTAGAACAGCCTGCCCGAGGTAAGTGTTGGCAGTCTCTGTGATTGCTTGTCGGTTCTCTGATCTCAAACTAAATAATACGCTAGTCCATTACAGTCCTTAGCTCCCATGTGACCCATGTTTGCTGTGTCCATGGCTTCTGCAGATAGGGTTCTCAAGTTCTATACTATATGGCTCAAAATTGCCATAATACCAAGCTACACCCAGTAGTGGATGTAAAACAATTTTTGTTGTTTTTTTGGAACAACAAGAGCAGTACAAACTCGAGTACAAATGAACACCTTATTTTATCAAACAGGCGACACTGTCAGCCAGGGGGGCTTTATTTGAAATTGATGCAACTTTGCGTACACGCAAATGACGTCATTCGTGATTGAAAATTCGTGCACGGCTTATTTTATATGCACTTTTTCAATCGTGACTGACGTCATTTGCGTCATATTTGCGTGTACGCAAAGTTGCATCAATTTCAAATAAAGCCCCCCAGATCATAAGCCTGCTTTGGCTGGGACGATAAAACTAAATTATTATCCTTACCTGTAACTGTAACACTTCCAGTGGAAAATATCTTCAAGGTTGCTTTAGGATTTTGAATTTTGTATGTGACTCCCGGATGCAGTTCAGGTTCGTAGCTGTAATAATAAATCAATATGAGTTTCAAGACTAGGATATTGTACAGTTAGTGGTTGAAGATGAAGATAAATAAGTTCATGGCAGAAAAAACATCTCAAGCCCCTACATTGACCTGTTGTAATCTACTGATCAATCGCCTGAAATGGTTTAGTCAAGGTTTTAGTGGATCAACAAACTGTAGCTGGATTTTTTCTATACTATACTCATATTGTGTTATATTCACTATATTCATTTTGTGTGCCAACTTGTCTAATTGACCTGTTTTTGTTACAATCATGGTTCATGATGATTTTATTTCATTATGTTGCGTGATAGACACAGTTCATTTTTGAGGCTGTTTAGAATGAGCTTTTGATAGTTGAACTTATTTGTTACTCAAGGACTTACTTTATACTCATTTTGTAATATTGCTTTTTTGTACTTTACACAGGCCCATCAAAAATTTAATAATTATTATTTCACTACATTTTGGATACTGTATTTGCAATGAGAATAATTCTGAATATGTGTAATAAGTTGGTGACAACAAAAATAAAGCCACAGACAATAAATTGGCTGAATGTTAAACACAGCAGTAAAAGGGCAGACTTAAGTCTAATCTATAAAATAGAACATGGACCAATGCCAATGTATTTGTTACCGCTTAGGTAGCAGACCAATATAAAAAAAAAATTGAATAACTCCCCTGAAAATCCATAATTTTTTTTATGTGTAATGTCGGAGGTAATGACATCTGATAGGTAGAGGATAATAATATTAAATCGTAGAAAAAAGTGACTTCACAAAGAATTTGATTTTCGAGAACTTTTGAATGCTTTTCCTAACACTAATAAAAATTCCCATAAACTATTTTTCAAGGTATTTTTAATCGGAAACTATGTAATTGGTTAAGTAATGGTATTAAAAACATGTCCAATCATTCCATTTATTGAAAACATTTCAGTGTTTTCCAACACTTATCTTGTAACAATATATTATTTTGGGTGAACATACCTAGACTATCTTCGGCTTTTTCTATTTTCTAAAGAGCCACAACAAAAAACAACATCCACACAACTTTGCGAAATACCTTGTAATTATTGTACATGCAGCTAACGTATATCTTTAGTCGAGCCTTTAATTAAACAAATTGTTATATAGGGACAATGCAAAAAAGGGGCAATGTTGTAATACATTATGACTATGTTCATTTCACAAGTTATAGTGGACTGGATTAATGATGGAAATTAATAATCCTGAAAAAAACGCCCATGATTAGAGGGTTTATCCGGATCGGAGTACTTAATCCAATCCTCCAAACTTGTAGGATGGGACTTAAAATGGATTGTCTCAAATGTGAAATAAACACCATAAATCTCGGATTCAAGAAGCTTGTTGCTAACTTCAAGAAAAAACCTAAGAAGTGTGTGGTCATCTGATCGCCTTTAATGAAGTTAGACAAAAACGACACAAAGCAATTTGTGCATGCGCTTTTAACAAGGCTTAAGAAAGGATTAGCCTGCCCTCAAGATTAACACTAATTTCGATTGTAGAAGGTTTGCGCCCTTAATAGTTGAATTAAGTAGGAAGTGTTGTGGGTTTAGGGCAAAAAAATATATACTCGAAATGTCCGCATTTTTTGAAATTTAAAAGGTACCTTGAATTTTTCTTTGCTCTAAACCCACAACACTGCCTACTTCACTAATCTTAATCCATTTAATAGTTGTGAAATAAACGTAGTCAATGTTACAATCGGTTAATAAGTATTCTGTCATTTTCACAAAAAAAAAAAAAACACATTTATTAGATTTAATAGTATCTCACATCTCACCATAATTATTATAAGTTCATTTTAATTTAGGGGGAGGTTTGTCCAAAAGCCCAAAATTTTCACACCAATGACACATTATTGCTTTAAATATGAATAATGCATTACATAGATCTTCTTAGTATACAGTGTGTCCCACTTTTCATGAATACACCCTGATTTCTCAGTTATTATTATAGCGGTTTTATTCAAATTTTGGCTTGAATTTTGGTGGTGAGTGTATGTCAAAAAAATGAACTATTTGACATAGTAAATTTATTTATTTACCATTGGCGTGTTGAGGGGTAAAGAAGGGTTGTATTTTTGGGAAAAAGATATTAACGCTTATTCTAGATAATTTTTTGCATCAGATAAAAATTCAGCACTAGTGATGTAAAATTCAAGAAACATTCAAAAGCCGCGAACATTCTCGGAAACTTTCCGGGAATATTGGAAACTTTCCGGGAATATTGGAAACTTTCGGGAACTTATGGAAATATTGTTTTTTTTTTAATTTATAGCTAAAATCAGACAAATCATAGTAAGCTTTATTTACCTATTATCGTAGTGTACTGACTATAGACTATAGACCAAGAAAAACACCTATTTTTTTCTGTAAGATCAGCTAAAAATTAAACTATGTAGTAAAAACACTTTTATGGACGGTTGAATAAGGCTTTAAAGGAAAAGCTGATCTGATTAACCCAATCTCTCAGCTCTTTATTTTTTTATCTTTCTTCAATGAAGATTATTTGAAAAAAAGACAAACTGTAGGCTGTGGGTACATTAGCTGGTGATGGGGTAAATCGAATCAGCGTTTCCGAAAAGACAGTTGGACTGGGCTACGTCATCCACATAAAGTGAAAGGACGTCACTGAGACCTTGTATTCGCAATAATCGCGCATTTTTATAAAATTCTTCTGGAAAGTTCTTGGAAATATTCTTGAAAGTTCTCGGAAATATTCTTTTGAGAGTTTTTGATTGAAAGTTTCTGGGAATATTCTCATTCAGGAGAGCATTTCCATTTTTTATCGGCGAATATTCTCGAAAATTTCCCAATGTTCGCGAATATTCGCATGGAAATATTCTCGACTCACATCACTATTCAGCACCCCCAAAAACCCCTCAATTCATATGTATTTTCAAAACCTGAAGAGCCAATTTTATCAAAAAAAAAAATAGATTTTAATTCGCCTTTTCTAATACCCAAGTTGTTTATTTCTAATTGTGATGATCAAATTACAGATGACATTATTTTAGAATATCGTATTTTCGACATAGCTACGTTCTAATTAGAAATAAATAGCCTATTAGAAAAAGTGAATTAATAATAAATTTATTAATTTTTTTGCTAAAATCATCTCTAGAGATTTTGGAAATATGAATTAAGGGGTTTTTGGGGATGCTGATTTCTAATCTGATACAAAAAATTACTTATCTAAAACATGGCCTAATATCTTTTTCCCAAAAATACAACCCCTTTTTACCCCCCAACACCGCACGCCAATGGTAAATAAAAGTGTCTACGATGTCAAATAGAATAAAATCGCATTATTACTGAAATATCGGGGTGCATTCATGAAAAGTGGGACACACTGTATATTGAACTTATAATCAATAAAAAGTGCAGGAAATTGTCGCATAGACATCTTCTGCATTATTTATATTAAAATGTTTTCCTGTAGCTGTTTGTATTGAATTTCAACGGCAACATTAATGTTGTATGGCCATTGATAGGCTAGTACTGGAAAATGACTTGCTTAAATTTTATAAATGTTCTTGCTTGAGTTTGTACACCACATTGTTTTCGTCACTTACCCTTAGCTCTGTTCCAACCGACATAAGGACCGTTCTAGAAAGGTAATTTCCAATCGATCAATTCATTTATCAAGTAGGATAAACGTTCAACTTATTGAAGAATAGGTGGGCAACTGGAAATTACTGGTTCTGGAACAGTGATCATGTCGGTTGGAACAGAGCCATTATCACTTCTTTATTTTCAATGAATTTTTTTTTTTTTAAATTCTGTTATCTGTTAAAAATATCCACTCCCTTGAAGTTTTTTTTTTTTTTTATAATTATAACCTTGACTATAACTTTATAGCGTACTTTTATCATTGCTAAACACACATTTTTTATGTTCCTATGTGGAAAAAAAACCGAGGCAAAAACTATACTACTGAATTTATCTGACCCAATTAAAACAGGTAAATAAATATGTGCCACTTTATCAGTGCTGTACATTTTTTTTAAACGAGATAAATTGTTCAGCCAATAGCCAAATGACTCAATCGCAAATGAGGAAGTTAATATTGAAAACTTCCTCTAGTTCCTTGATAAAATTTAATATCAAAATAATTATTACATGATATTATTATATATTTTTAGTTTGGAACAAATATGTAGTGAATATTGATATGAAATTTTTATAGAAATGGGCTCGGAAATGGGTTCTTTTTTTGATTTCTTTGGTAAATAGGACATTTTGTACTTGAGTGACCCTTGAAAATTGAAAAGAAAAGACAAAGGCAAAGACAAAATAACAGAACATGCGTTCTTTTAAAAAAAAAAGCATGTGCATGTGGGATAGCGGTTCCCAACCGGTGGGAAGGGGGTCGCATGGGGATTTTGGAGGGGTCGCATGGGGATTTTGGAGGGGTCGCAATGCCAATATCAATATATATTTTTCTGCATTTGGCAACACGCCTTAGCCTCCGCCTCAAAAGACGTGCAGCGTTGAATTGACCTTACGGACGAAGTGCCTAGCACAGGTTGTGAGTCACATGTTTTTCAACATAGGTAGCTATGCAAATGACTGAAGCATCAGAAACAGAAATTGTAGAGAATCCAAAAAGAGAAAATTGATTATCACCTTCAATCCCTTGAGAATGAAATGGGCGTTATTTTCTCGATTTATCTGAACAAAAAGCTGCAGTAGTAAGGTACCCGTTCCAAGCCTGCTGGATAAATTTTTAGAGCTGAGGAATGATTCCACAGCATCTGCCTATTTCAGGAAAAATTCTTGACTGAAATTTGGTGTGCGATGCATAGTTCATATCCTTATATCGCCCTGCATGTGCTTTCTTTTCGGATACTAATACCATTTGCCTCTACCTACCTTCGTGAAATTGGTTTTTCAACTCTCTTGCAAATTAGAACAAAGGCCAGAAATAGATTGGGTGTTCAAGATGACATAAAATTGGCTTTAACAAAAACTCAACCAAGAATTTCAAAACTTGTTACCGTGATGCAAGCTCAGTCATCACATTAACAAAATAAAAATTGACTTTTTGTATTTAGTTATGAAATATTAATATTTTTGTTAAAGATTTCTCAAATAAATGAAATTTTGTTTTTTATTTATTAATGGGTAGGGGGGTCGCAACCTTATGAGCAAATCTGTAAAAGGGTCGCGAGTAAAAAAAGGTTGGGAACCACTGATGTAGGAGGTATAATCGAGGGTATAATTAAACCAAGAACACTGTCAAAATCTACAACAGTTTAGGAAAAATTGTTTAGACATGGTCACATGTTAAAGCAACTGTTATAGACATTAGTGTTATCAGATTTTCATAGGAACATAAAGTGAATGTGAGTATGCACTAACAACCTGCAAAAAATTTAGCTTGTAGGATCTCAAATGAATGGAATGTGTTAGTTTTTGTTGACACATGCAAACTATGATTTTTTGAAAAAAGTTCAAATATACAAAAAACAGTTGAATTTTGGTCGAGGTTTTGGTAGAGGTTTTGATATGGATAATTTTCAACAAAAAGTATGAGGGATTTTTAAGATGATCCATTTAGGTAATAAGATAGGGTGTTCCATATAAAATAACAAAGGTCTGCCATATTTACGGAGCACCCTGTACGTTCAAAAATATTTTCAACTACACATCAGTTTTACAATAGCGACCAATAAGCGGCATTGTTTATGTTTCAAAGTTGACAATGCCAAAATCTATCTTGGAAAAAAATAAACTTTAAGTAAGTAATACATAGTATCAAACAACTTTGTAATTTTTTTATTTTATTGCATCACGCTGTAAGAAGATATCCTCCGATATCGCATTAAGTGGACACCCTGTATACTTAATCAAAAAATGTATACCTATGTCCGTTTGCGCCAATTCTATGAGGTGTTTTATTCTTTTTACTCTTTGCGAATTTAAAAAAATCAATCAAACAGAACACAGCACTGACAGATTTCAATGTCATTAACGCACCCCTCAAACAAAAAACTTCCCAATCTTAGTTTAAACTCAGACTCAAGTAAGCAATAAGCATTGGAAAATAAGATTTCGAGATTTATAGAAAAATATGTTGCATTTAAACTCGCATTTAAACATTCAGTATTACATTTTTTAGGTGATCACACAAGGACAAGCTCAAGCAGTTTGCAAATTGCCAGGCAATCATAAAATTTTGATGTTTTACCATTTATTTTTAGAAATCGTCCCTGAAACGGTCTCATATTATAATAGCCTATTAAAAAAATAGGTATATATTCCCGATCTCTCATCAATTTTTAAGTTTTTATTAGATTATATTTTGCAAATGTAAACAAACATATTATCCATTCACAATCCGATATCCACAGGTACAGGTAAAATTTATCACCGAGTTTATCACCTTTCAATGCTACTTGATAGGGAAAAGTGATAAATTTACCTGTACCTGTGGACATCGGATTGTGAATAGGATATAGCATAGCATAATTCAGTAGGTATAGAATTAAGAATGATTTTTGTAGTACCTAGTGTTTGCCAGAGTGTTAGTTTTCCCTAAATTAATTAAAATTACCAAAAAAAAAAAAATTGTAAGATACTTACTCAGCCTCTCTATGTTGTTGAGAAAACGAATTTATTCTAATGTTAAAAGGCATGGAACAAGTTCCTAAAACATTGACCACCCTGTAATTATTAAATTTAACATTAAATCCTAGTTTTTGCAAACAACGCGCGAACTTCCTAGCTGCTTGTTTGGCCGCGTCTTCACTTGTAGCCCCGGTACAGGTAATTTTACCCGAAGACCAAATACTGGCCGTTGTGTAGGGACGACGTAACTTCATGGTAATCATACCATTTTCTTTACGATATTCCACATTAGTTCCGTTTAGGGCTATTTCCCGAAGGTTCAAGTGGCACCTTACACTAAAACTACACACAACGTTGTTTATCACAATGTCTATTTCTGGCTCACATTCTTCTGGTCGTGCTTCTGGTTGTGGTTCTAATTTAACTTCGACTTCTTGGTCAATGGGTTCATCTTTAATTTCAGGATTTTCATATTGAGTTGGGATCATATTATTGTAGCTATTATGCAGCACTAAGCCATTATTTCCATTAGTTAGAGGCTTTATACCATTCTTTTGAATGGCTGTGGCCATTCTAGGAAGAGCACCCCGGGTTGAACTGAAACTAAATTTTCTTATTTTGACAATGATACACTAAATATTCATTAAAATAATAATAATAATAATTCATAACAATGAGGTTCCTGGGCATTTAAAAATGAGGGTTCTGTTTAGCCCACACACATAGTCCTCCCTCACAAAAGAACTTATAGTTCGCTTATTAGTAGGAAATACTCAATTTTTTTTACCTCGAAGTATGCTATGGAGTTTTTGACACAATTTGCTCTTAAATCAACACAAAAATACTCGATTTTCTTCGTTATTTTCGAATTTTTAATCAAATAATAAACCTATTAGAAGTTCTAGAAGCCATGACACAAAGTTCCCCAACCATTTTGAGGCCGACTGACATGACAGACTGACACCAGACACCACCAGGGAACAAAAACTGTCATTGTTGCCAAGTGATCCAGAAAAAATGAAAATCGTAAGAAAAATTATGAAATCAAAATAATCCGATTTCGGTTTCTTTTAGGGCCGGTTTCTCAATATCGGGTCACCTCCGGATTGGTTTTAACTCCAGGGTAAGCGTGTCCAGTTACGTTTACCCTGGAGCTATGCTTATCCCGGGGGTGACCTGCTATTGCGAAACCGGCCCTTAACGTCAAAGACAAGCGGTTACTACATGTATACTTTAAAATTAAAACAGTATTTTTGTTGTTTTGCAACTTCAGCGAGATTGAATTTAGAAGTCATCCTACTCTACTGAGTGTGACTGGCTACCGGTGGACAAATAGTTATAAACCGAATTTTCACGATGAACTACTCCCATGATTTCATGAACAAAAACGCTTTCGCGAAAAACTCATGACGTCGTATTGAACGTAGTTCGTCGGGAGCAAGGACGCAGCTGGTCGCAGCTTCTAGCCAGCGTTCAAACTCATGACGTCACAATATTACGAACAATTATGGTTTCCATATGTTCGGAATTACCCGGACATGTTTGGGTTTTTAGGGTGTCCGGGGAAGTCCGACCGGAATTCGGAACAATGTCCGGAAAACTCGGAGATCATGAAATCAACCTAAATTTGTTAAATATTTTAATCGTTACGATACTTCATCGCTACCAATATCAATGAACACAAAATTCATCGTTCAAAAAAATTTTAAGTTATTTTTCGGCGAAGTCCGGATTTTGTACGGATTTCTTGACTCGTTTGTCCTGAATTCCGTAAAACCTTTATGGAAACAATAGGTAATTTTTCGCGAGGATATGCATAATCTTTTGCTGGATTATATATGATGTGTCATTTGTGTCATACTTCCCTAGCTCCCCCACCATCAAATTCTGGGATACTCGAGGATCAAGAATAATTTCTTCTGTGAGAACAGACCGAAAACCTGTTCTACATTTAAAATCGACGAATAAATTAACTCACTAGCACAGCCTGAATCGGAAGCATACCATCGAGGTCTGTGGGTGACGCCAACACTATGGCCGTTTTCGATTCGTAGCGGTTCGACCTTGGTTGGTTCGGATATGACAGAAGTTGGTTGACAGCTTTTGAATTTGGTCTGTCAAAAAAGGCACCATATTCTAAGGTTATAAAGTTATAAAAGCGAACTGGAATTCAAACCAAAATTCGAACCAACTCGCGAAGCTGCGCTGTGACCACGATGATCACGACGAGTAAAATTCTACTTTCATGACGTCACCTGCGACCTATTATTTATCGCGTACAGTCAATGAAGTACAGTACAGGCGATGATGATAATTGCTAGGTAACCTGACGTCATGAAAGTGGAATTCTAGTAGAATTCTACTTATCGTGATCCTAGCCCTGTAAGGCCTTATTCTTGACTTTCTCTCGAGAGAAAATTTGACTGTGTTGACAATTAAACAGTGCATTAACTGTTAACAATGTCAAATTTTCTACCTAGATAAAGTCAAGAATTTGACTCGGTTCGAATTTAAGCCTAGTACTCATAACTGCGAAATTCGCATTTTTTTGACATTGCGTTTACAATTTGACGTTTTATGCGTGTATCAAAACGTCAAATTGTAATTCGCATTTTTTTGACATCGCTTCGACAATTTGACGTCAAAAAAATGCGAATTTCGCAGTTATGAGTACTAGGCTTTAGACGGACCAAGCGATGCCTGTCATGCCACCGGTTTGCGATCGGAAACGGTTGGTTCTAATTAGGTTGGCCTTGAAGACGGACCAAAGCGAATCGAAAACAGCCTATAAGCTGCTGATAGTGACGTCACTCGCAGGCCCAGAATTTGATCGTGAGGGAGTTAGGGGAGTATGACACAATTGACACGTCACCATAACCCAGCATACTCGAGTATAAGTATGGTTGATTATCCTTGCGAATAATTGCCTTATGGTTCGTCCTTGGATGAACTACATTTGTCGCGAAAATTCGGTTATAAATTCTAATCCGTTGAGTAGAATTACCTTGAGTCGGTATTTTGCTCAAAGAGCAGAGCGTGCTGAAGTGGAGCAGTAATCACTATCAAGCCTAGTACTCATAACTGCGCAATTCGTTTTTTTTTGACATTGCTTCGACAGTTTGACGTTTGGTTCACGCATAAAACGTCAAATTTTCGAAGTAGTGTCAAAAAAGAGCGAATTTCGCAGTTATGAGTACTAGGCTTTAATAATCGAATGCGATTGAGCCTGCACCGAGCACACTTTTTAATTAAACGAACGGTAGATCTGAATTTACCGTTCGTTTGAGCTCGGAGAACTCATATCAAAATACCGAACGCACAGTTAGCTTTACAACCAATCCTACCTAACCAGTGCAACAGTCATTAAATTTGACACTCGTTCCAGAGTGTCGGTTCGAACTGCACTAGAGCTATTTTTCGACGAAAGAAAGCGTCAATTTATTGTTCTGGGATAGCTTTTTTAAAATCTGAATCAAATGAAATCAGGATGAAATCTCGAAACGGTTGAATGAGATTTACTTCAAATTATTGATTAGGTTCCTTATCATTCGGAATAAAACAAAAAGGGTGTTCATTTATACTGCTTTCTTCAAGCGGATCTCAAGACTAGATCGGCGTTCACTTGTCCCCAATGAAGTATAACCAAAAACTGGAATGCTAACACATAAGGACGAACGTGAAGCCTAGTGCGGCTGCTGCGGAGGAGATACCTTCTTTTTGTCGCACTCATTATGTTAAATGGCGAAAATTGCTTCCAACACGTATTCCAATTGACGAAACCTGTGAAGGGAAATATGACAAAACTTTCGAAAACGTCATATGTCAGCGAGCAACAGAAAAAAACAGCATTCTCCCTTATGGCATCTGTCTTTCATGGCTTCATTTTTTTGGCATATATGGCAATTACTGTATTCCTTTTATACATCGAGTTACACCGAACGAGTTCCTCGGAGTCACTCCAAAATACACAATTCAGATTTTTATCATCATTTTTCAATATTAACATTACCGTCATTACCTAATAGGGCTGCTTGCACCCGCAAATTTGTTGCGTCAGGGGAAAGGGGGATGCACTATGAGCGACTCGAGTGCTTAGCGCACTTTTAAAAGGAACATTCAAGCTTTTGACATTGTGCAGCTCCGAGTAACTCAACGGGTAAAAGGAATACAGTAAATGTGTGCGCATTCCAGTTTTTAGCTATAGTTCATTGCTTGTCCCTATTAAAATCTCATAAACAGTAGCTCCTAGGAGATCTTTCTGATTTTTCGTGCAGTTAGGGTAGAGCAACAAATGAACACCCTTAAAAGTGGATACGCCTATTTCCTCTAGGGTACGTTCGAAAAGGCACCCGGGCGTTACGATGTGCACCAATTTCCTTCCATCCTCTACATCTTGGAGATCGTTCAAACTGATGGCAAAATTTTATCAGAAATAAACGATAAATTTTTCTCAATGCTCATAACTGGATTTTTTACAGTTTTTGAAAAAGAGAAGATAATAAAAAATAAACGAGGGCAACTAAATAGTAAAGGCACAGCGAATTTCGCCTAAAGTTGAAATTTATCTAATTTTAATTTTTCTCCCCAAAACCAAAAATGCATTGTCGACTGTTAACTCGTTATCATATCTTAAGCTAACAACAATATATAGTGACAGAGTAGGTACTAACCAAGAATCGTGGTACTATATAAAACAACAATACAAAAGCGACGACAGAGAACTGCATCCTTCTGACATTTTAAAAGAAGATTTAACCTGCAAAGAAACAGCTTTCTACAAAAAACCGTTAAATTCCATTTGAAATTTGAAAGTCCTATGTTCAATCTTTTCATGTTCTTCTAGCATAATTAGCTTTGGAAAATTCTGCTTTTGATTGAAGAACTAGTTGATGTTGATGCTGATACTTCTTTTTACCTTCTTCTCCAAGGATTTGAATAGGGTTTAATGAGTTCTTGAATAGGTTTAATATTTCTAATAGGGTAGTTTGAGTCAGCATTGGGATCATTTTGCTGCTACCTATTTATTTGATGATTGAACTTGGTCCTATTGGTGTTGCGTTTTTGAACTTTCTGACTGTGTCTGTTGGATGTTTGCCGTAGGTACCTATGTGTCTGGATCTAGTTCATTTTCTCATGCATTCTGTGTTGGTCTGTTTCGGTCTCATCTATTCCGTATAATCTGCAGCTTGTATCTCCGTTGTACAAGCCCATTGTTTGCAGGTGCTTCTTTACTGGGGCATACACAGTAAAAAAGCCGGTTGCTACTCGAGTTGATTCCTGCTTAGTTGTAGCAGTCTTTTTGCTCTTTTGCTGCATGTCTCATGTATGAAGATTTTTCCCGTGTGCATGCTTGGGCATTTGCTAATTCCAGTACCTATTGAGCATGTTTTGCTTTGATCCATTCCTCCAGCTCCTTACTTACTGTGCTTTTGGGTACTCCGAGAGCTGGTTCGGGACCAACGTATGCTGTGGATGACCCCCTGCTTGCAAATTCATCAGCCTTTTCGTTGACCGGGATACCAATCGCCATCTTGTCAAGAGTCCGTCACCTCTAGTAGGTCTAGGGATCACCTAAATTCGTCTCGTCAGAGTCATCACTAGCCTCGATAAGTTGAAAATGCGACTCTTTTATTATCAAGTAGGTACTCATGAAGCCCACACCCTTAGGTTTCATGCTCTTATCTTCCCTGCCCACACTTCATTCTTTGAAGAAGGGGAGACTTTATTCTAACTGTTGGTTCAAAGCTAGCATTCGATTTCTTGCCGCTGGGTGAACTAAAAACGGAAAATGAGCGAAAAAGTTCAAAGATCTATTCGGCTTTAATTACTGATTTCTTAAAATAAACAATCAAAAAGGCACTAAACTCTCTAACTTTGATCTATAGGAGCACATCATCCAGATAGCTAAAAAAAAAAAAAATCTCTATATTCCTATGGATCCTTCATGTCACAGATCAGAGAGACTTGGTCGAGGATAATTAACAAAAAAAAACCGTTTCAAAATGAGAAAAAAGAAAAACTTTTCCAGGTAAAGTTTCTAAAAAGGATGATGGAAGGCTTTATTCCAGTTACAAATTAGTTTTTATTTATCTACCTATATTTAGGCAATAATAGATGAGCCTATTCCATTATCCTTTCTAGAATCTTTTCTGAGCCTCTGTTTTTGAACAGGTCTGTTCAAGGCCAAATTCTTTTTACCCGTGCATGCATAAACATTGATACCTATTATTCCAAAAAGTACGATATGAAGTTTTAAACACGACATATGCGTTGATATATGTCGATGATATTCCAGAATGACCGTTGGTATCACGCATTTGTTAATTTTGCTCAATCGCGAGCTTGCCTAAAATTTTAGTCAAGTGATTCAAAAACATTTGAATCACAAATTAGGGACATGTCATATTAGGGACTGACATGAGAATGAGCCTGCCTATGTGAGTGACCCCTAAAAAAGTTTAAATTATAACCATTTTATTTCAGAAAAACCGTATGGATATGATTATGCGATTATGCCAATGAAGTACAGAACAGAACAACATCCCTTAATCCTGAACTTGAGCAGACTTTGAAAAATCAGCCTAATTCCTAAAACAACCAAAAAGTCCATAATTATTGTTTAAAAATGGAATTTTTACTGACAGTAGGGGGGAAAACAAGGGACAACCAACAGGTAGTACCCGACGCGTCTCAAGACTAGGCGGCATTGACTTCGGTTGTTTAAACTAATGCGCGTCGCACCAGTACCAAAGTATAATAAAGTAATAAAATAAAGAGACGCTCGCAATAATTTAACGATAATATTTAATAATTTGAGTGAAAGTTTATGGATACAAACATGGAAGATCCTGTTTCGTTGGACTTGGACGCTTTTTCAATACCACCAATCAACGCGATAGACTTTAATATAAGCGATTTAGTGTTTCAAGTTAGCAAAGATGACACCGAAGTAACTGCCCTTTCGGATCCAGTTTATGAACAATTCTTAGCTGACGTTTGGGTCGGAATAGTGCTGACTTTGATGGTACTTAGTTGCGTTTGTTTTATGTGTTCCTGTTTGATTTATCATAAATTTCATGAATGCAAACAGAGAGGTAATTATATGCATACTATAGTCATGCTTTATTAACGTTATTATTATTTATATTAGTGAAATTCTTGGATAAGAATAACTATTTCTTAGGCTATTAAAATGTGAAAAACATTTTCTTAACCTCGCTTAATTACTCTAGTTTGGGCCCGGTGAAAAACTTATATCGGAGAAAGCTATAAAGGGTGTCGCACGAGGTTTTTCCGAAATGATAACTTATCGGAACGCATCATCGTATGTTCCACTGTATAATTTTTTTCTTTAACAAAGGTTTGACAAATATGGCATTGCCGATGTAATTTAATTTTCTTACCAAAAATACCATAATAATAGGTATATGATGAGTTACATTTAAGATTCGAAAGTTGATGTCAATTGATAAAAATTGAAACGAAATTGGTGAAATTGGATGACAAATGGTAGAAGCGGCACAAAAAGTTACTTAGATCCACAAAATTTCAATTATATTGGATGACGTCTTGGGACACCCTGTATATAGATAAAATAATCAAATAATTGATTTTTCAATTCTCTCCCTAAAAATAATTTTCTGAATCAATTTAGGTATGTATTCTGAATAACAGCTCCTGTGTATCACAGGTTCTTGCATCAATTTTCGGAAAACGGGTACATCAAAAAAGACGATTTGAAGCTGAATGTCAATTATTTAATTTGGTCCGCAGTCTCTTATACAGGGCGACCCATTTTTTTTAACTGTGTTGACAAAATTCTATACATTTCATATGGAATTTTGCTCCGTGTATATTCAACTGCCATGTATTTCAAGTAAAATGAGTTGAGCTTGAATGACAGTTGACTAAGGGCCATATTCTCCGTAGTTCATAAAGCCTGGCTTAGTGGAAATGCTTGGCTTTTAGTGTGACAAAGCCGAGCTTTTCCACTAAGCCAAGCTTTATGAACTACGGAGAATATATGGCCCTAAATATTTAGTTTGTCAGAAAGTAACGTTAGCAAGCAGGTTCCGAATTCACAGTTTTAAATAGACCTTGCATCATAGAAGCTAATTGGAAACCAGTGTTGTTGTAGAGTAGCTTTAAAAAAATTATATGGCAGTTTACAGAACCGATAATTAATTTTTGATTATCAATAATCGATAATTGATTCAATTACTAAGTAGGAACCAGATTTTTTAGGAGTGCAACCTTACAAATGTAAAATAAGTATAGACTTTTACTTTAGTCAGCAACTCAACGTATAGGTAAACTAGTTTATTGGTAAAAATAGGTGGATATTCTATTGAAAGTGTCCGTCATTTATACCTACGCTTTAATTAATTTATTCGCACTAATAAATTAATATGTATAAGTATTGTAAGATTTTTTTATGGAATATTCACAATCACATTTTTGATATCGTAGGCGTTGTGTGAAAGATAGGACTAAATATATCATATTTATATTAGTCCAGAGGCAGTGAATTTGGTGAACAAGGTGGCCAATCTATAGGATCTGCCATCGTCATCGTAAAATATCGTCCTGGAGCTTTTAAATTTAGAAAATCCCGAGAAATTTGTGAAAAATGCGTCAGTTCACAAATGCACCTTTCTGGGAAAATACTCATTCTTCGCAATTCCGTCTTGTGCAAGTTACAACTGAGAAGTTAGCTGGAAAATCCGTGAAAATAATGAAGAAACCCTAAATATATTATTTAACTTCGTGCACTGATTTACTGAATTGTTTCAATGTCAATTTAAGCCATCAAACCGCGTCTTTTGGTTATTACACCTCGAAAACACCAGTTTTTCTCAAATAGGTTTTGTTATTCCTATTGTATAACGTTATATAATTTGAAAAAAAAAAACATGATCTGATTTGTTCAAGATTTTTTTCTTCACTTTTGGTCAAACGCATGTCGAATGAACAATAGCCATAATCAACACCTTGAAGGTTACTCAAAAAAATGTGAATGGCAATAATTGATTTTACATATTTTATGGCGATTTTTTTTTGTAACAGAGCTACGGTGGTTTTTACCAATACAAAAAGAATTATGGAAGTAGGACGCAACATTTTTATAATTTCCAATAGTTGCATTTTGCAATCAATTAGTCGTTATCAGAACTTATCTATTACAAAAAGACATCCTTGTATAATACATATGTATACTTTCTTGAGGGTAATACTTATTAGTTATTAAATGCCCATTTTTTATGATTATTATCGCATTTTTTTTTGTAACTCGTGTTGGTAATTTTTATCGGAAATGGGTATCCAAGTAGAACGCATCATTTCCATAATTTTAAATAAATGCATTTTGCAATAAACTACTCATTATCAGTGCCTTAATTAGACCTTTTTTTTTAATGAGCACTACTTTAGTCTGATAAGAGTATGTTTTATGAAGCTCCAACTAAATACCTGAATACGAAAATATCATAAAATTAGCAGCAATAAGGAACAACTTTACTACTTATCCAAAAGCCATATAACTTTTTATTTTATTTTATAATAGGCCATGGTATAGGTAACACAATTAATGTGACATTGGACGACGCCAACGGGCCATTGTCTTGATTTGGAAAAAAGTAATGGTAATGAAATCGATCTAACGTTATACCATACCATAAAAATAAGGTCAATGAATGAGAAAAAACTATAGGTATTCTTTTTTAATACTAGTCGAAACAAACGTGAATTGTGCATATGGAATTTTTTTATGTATTTTTTGCATAATATTGGGAAAAACTATGCAAAATTAAATAACAAGTCACGCCTACTTCGAAGACGTTTTGTTTGAAGCGTTTTTTCCATAGTAGGTACTACATTTAGTTTAATTACATATTTACAAAAAAAAATCTCCGGAATATTGCGTTAATCATAATTGGGTATTTACATAATTCACAATGGAATTTTCAATGTTTTCTATTTCTAATTACCCACTAATCTACTCTATTTAAAAAAAAATAATAATAATAAAGAGATATTAAGTACCCATAAGAGTAACAATGAATGACGTTTCATATTGTTTATAGAATGATACGGTTTGTCCTCAATATCTTCATAATCGGATATTGCTTTGTTTTTCTTAAATATTTTTTTGTTACAGCCTCCTACAGTTTATCTTCGAGCAACTCTTACTTGGTTTATCTTAAGATCATAGGTTTTTTTTTTGTCGACAATATAATTATTTCCGTGTATCGTGCATGTCAATATGGATTTCCCGTATGATTTTAAATTTGAATAGCTTATGTGAGTAATGAACCTTCCTGATGCTTTCTTTTTCTGGTTTTTAGACAATTCATGAGTAGAAAGGTGGAACTAGTAGGAGCAAGGACTGAGTTTTTAAATAAAAATAATTTGATTTCAAAATTTTGGAAATAATTATTATTGTACAATGTTTTTGATCTTCTCATTCCGAAGTTCCAAATTAAATGTTAGAAACTTCAGCAAATTAAAAAAGTGAGATTTCATGCATTTCCTGCATTCTATAGGTAGGTAATGTAGGTAAAGTTTGTTTCGCCAGGGTTTGTACTTGCCACCAGCAATTACCTTCCTTGTTTAACAAATAAAAATTGACTGAAATAAATCAATGATGTCAAAAACGTTTGTCGGTTCTTAACCAAAAGTCATTCATTTTAATTTGTCAAAAAAATTGCATGTGTCATATGAATCAATGTTCGACAACCCTTTTTTTTTCAAGTTTCAAGGTTAAGTATGAACCCTGGTGAAACGGACCTTATATAGTTCGTTCGTGAAGGTTTGTACTTACGTAATCGCGCGATCACGTCATAACTTGGCAAAAAGGATCTGTCTTAGATTAGTTCATAAATTCAATAGCGTTCAAATTTTGCAATAAAGTTAGGCAATATTCAAATAAGTAGGGGCGGGGCGACTGTTGTATACTGGGACAATATTTTTCTAATTGAAATAAAAAATTTGTTGAATAATTTTTAACTATTGTGAACGTTCTAACATATTTAAAAGAAGTTTGTTTATTAACAATTATAAAAATTTCAACAACTTTTACACTCTAACATAGAAAAAATAACACTATACACCACTTTCCCACTATGCAACCACCCCATGTTGCATACTGGGAACGATGCATGTGTATAGTGGGACAATGTTTTTTGATCCCAAATAAGTAAATATAAAAAAAAAAAATTCGGTCGCTTATTCACAAAATGATAGAACTTCAACATAAATTAAGTAGGTAGCCAAACTTATTCTAAATTCGAAAAAGTTTGAACCATTCTTCTCGGGCGATTTCATTTTCCGTCCATGTTTTTGGATTTATTTTAATTTGCGACGGCAAATCTATAGGCCAACTTTCTAGATTTTCTGCTAGTTAAACCGTATCACCTTTGAGAAGAAGTAACTGAATATTTACTGAGCATTGGCTCTCCATCGTCACTGAAAATCTGGTTGACACCTTACACCAATGACACCATGTTGCCTTTGAAAATTTAATTCCTGCGTGTTTGCTTCATTTATTTTGTGCTTCTTTCTATGCAACGTTGATTTGCTAACTCCAAATTGAACTGCTGCAGTCCTAATATTGGTTTCATTTTTATGAACAGCATCTACCGCCGAGTCTACCGCCTTCCCCAGCATTCTCAAGGTGAATTTTCCGACTCTCAAAAAACGAGTTCTTGTTTTTCCGGCCCCTATTCTTATCAATTTCTGGAGGAAAGGAGCTATTGAAACTAGGCACTGGCGCCGAATACATGGGGGCATTGGGGCAGGTGCACCCATGAGCAGGCTCTCATGGGTGCGGAGCACCCATGGGAGATCATGGAAGATCTCGTAGGAATTGCGGAAGTATGTACAAACGTGTTTATTGGTCATTCCGTTCCGTGTGGTAACATCAGTATCATGTAATTTAAATTTAGACAACTTTGTATAAGAATTATACAACAAGTGGTATTAGTTTTCGTTATGTGGTCAGTTCTATGATCTATTACATAGGCATTATAGGCAATTTTTTGCGAGGAAAACCAAGCATACTAGATTATATTCAGATGTTATGTAGATATCAATTTTGTCATACTCTCCTAACTCCCCCACTATCAAATTCTGGAATACTCGAGGATCAAGAACACTTAACTTCTTCTGTGAGAACAAACTGAAAATAATCTTTTCTACATTTAAAATCGATGAAAAAATTTACTCACTAGCATAGCCTGAATGGCAAGCATTCCATCGAGGCCTGCGGGTGACGTCATCACTATGAGATGCTGATAGTGACGTCACTCGCAGGCCCAGAATTGCTTGGGGAGGGAGTTAGGGGAGTATGACACAATTCACACATAACATCTGAGCATAATCAGATTTTGTTTGATTATCCTCGCGAAAAATTGCCTTTTATGTTGCTGCTATTCTCCACCTCTGTTCTTTGATAATAATCGGAACAGTCCCACGCACAACGGAAAGTCCGGCGCTTGCGCCGTATGCCATATAATTTAGTTTTGCGGGTGGGTAGGGATGGCAATGATATATCTATGTTTTGTAAATATTGAAATATTACTCAATTATATCGATATATTTTAATCGATATTTACATTCGATATATCGAAAAAAATATCGATATAATCTTTTTGATACATCGCGGATCTTTTATAGTGCTTCGCCGTGCGTATATTTCATTGGTTGACAGTGATAGTCTGACAGTTGACAGAGGCGGCTAAAATAAAACAAAACGTCACTTAGAGCGTGTGCGTAGTGCGTAGCAATTAAATGAGGAAAAGTACTTTTTTCGCACGCACATTTTAGGACATGAAAGAACCAGGGGACTCAACATTGCATAATTATTTCATTTTTCCGCACTAGTGCGAGAAGTGATATTTTCATGGCCTAAAATGCGTGCAGAAAAAAACGCTCCTAGAAAAAAAAAATAGCATCTGGCGGCGCCTGAGGCGAGCTTCCCCCTCCCCTTATAAACAATGTTAGAAAGTCGTTATCCTGCACCCATGAGGATTCTCAAAAGTCGGCGCCTCTGAAACTAGGTAAAATACGAAAGTGTTCTATTATAGAGCATATAAAATGTTTGTGCCAATATGCAACCCGGAAATTCTATTCCAGTACACACTGTCCCGCAATACAACCTTATACGCTTTTTGAGATTTTCTGAATTTGAGAAAATTTAAACAAATACTAGCAAAAAATAACCTTAATTCACCTTCAAGACACCTTCAGGCATAATTATCCTCAAATTCAGGACAAACTATTGGATATTACTGGCATAGACTATGCCCAACACGTGGTCGTAAAAAAAAACCTTGTCACTTCTATGCTTACACTAACGAAAATCCCGCCATATTGAAGACTCTAACGGCCAATGCCAAGGTTATATCTAATGCTCATATATGAAGCAGTTGACACAATTTTTTTCGGTATTTTAAGCGATACCGGTGGCGGACAATTTGAATTGTCCCACTAAGGGCCGGTTTATCAATCAAGGGATAACTCGCAGAGTTTGCTGGCCCTGGGTTAACTCTAACTCTGGGGTAACTATCTACTCAATTCGAAAAGTGTTTATCCAAGCTTTTTCAACCCAGGGCTGGCAAACTCTCGGGTTCTTTGAAGGTTGGCATTACTTATGCAACGTTGCCAGCTCACTTTTGTCGATTTTTTGACATTTTCTGCTCATAACCTTACCTTTTATGGTATTTTTTGTCTCCGTAACGAAAATTTCGGTATCGTGTACTTACCCTATTCTGTGTGGAAATATGTTGCTTTGTTTTAAAAAGAAGAAAATGTCTGAGAGAAAAAACCACAAGCATAGTTACTTACGTGGTATCTTTCTGTTGGGAATTCGAGTCTATGCTGGATTTTTGATTTTTTTTCTAGAACAAATAAGATTGTTTCTTTTCGTAAGAGAAAACACGCCGACGTCATCAAAATCGTCAAAGGGATTTGATTTCAACCTTACGTGGTAGGGGCATCGCTCATGTTCTAGAAATTCTAGAACATCTCGATCATCATCACTGAATTCTAGGTCCTTCATCTCTTCAGAATTTCAAAATTTAAGCCAAAACCCCAACATTCAAAAAAATTCAGACAAAAAATGACAGAAAATGTTGAGGTTAACCCAGGGTCAAATACGCTAACTTTCCGTGAGAGCGCGGGTTAACTTTTTCCTGGAATAACTTTTGAGTTGACCCTGGATAGATAAACACTTGTCACAACTTTGACCCAGCGTTATCCCTAACTCATTGGGTAACCCTCTATATTGATAAACCGGCCCTAAGGAACTTGTCCCACTATACAACAGTTTCCCCTAACCTATATTCCAAAACACTCTAGAGCACATTCTGAATTATTTATTTTGTAACAAAATTTTCAACTTAAAGCAGAGTTAATTTCAGTTATTCAAAAATATACACATAAATTAATTAACTGCGTATAATCCCTAATAACACCGATCTCCCAGAAACATCCTATTTATGTACCATTAAGGTCCTTATGTTTCCGACATAAATGGTACATC
This sequence comes from Ceutorhynchus assimilis, assembly GCA_917834065.1. Classification (NCBI taxonomy): domain Eukaryota; kingdom Metazoa; phylum Arthropoda; class Insecta; order Coleoptera; family Curculionidae; genus Ceutorhynchus; species Ceutorhynchus assimilis. Next base: position 13,312,021 of record OU892280.1, on the reverse strand, counting down.
GCTGCGATGTTTGTAATGTAACATCTCTAGGATGATTGTCCTGAAATGTTTTAGAAACATCCTTTCGAAAATATCTATCGACAAAAAGATTTTTTGTTCTCAAAATTAGATACTTATTACAGCTAAAAAATGGCTAACATTATTTTACAAAACTAGGTAGGACCTCAGACCGGTAGGACCCAGTATTAAATTTGCCAATTTTGTGTGATTTCTGAAAATGTCTCTATCACACACACAAACTAATTTCAAATTCCATAATATACCTGTAATGTATATAGATAATAAGGAACTTAATATTAATTTTGTATTGTAACAACAGCAATATTTAATTTTTCATTCGACTTACAACTTGGAATAAAATAAAATATGTATTGATAAAAGTCTTCTCTCTTTTCAACTTTCAAACATCGTGAATATTCGTGAAGCCGAAGTGTATGGCGCAGGCGCGTGCTCAGGCATTTGTACTTGTACCGGTCAGGACAGGAGGGCACGCCACCACGTCGGGTCGGCGCCGCAGCCAGCGCAGACGGGCAGAATCAGTCGAACGGGTCGTCCTGTGCGCTACGCTTGTGTTGTTGGGCGGAATTTTATTTCGTAATGGCGTCGTGCTGTGTTGAGGATTTGTCAATTTGTGGTTTTTCGCTACACCTAGTTGTGCCATTTTGTGTTCGAAAGGATCTCTGCGCCCTACCAGTGCTTATTAGTTGGTGAGAAAGATTATTTGTTGAAAGATAACGTCGCATAACTATCAATTGTTTAGTTTATTTAATTTCAATATGGCGTCGGTTAGGAAATTTCTAACTTTTCTGATAAATAGCCCCTAGAAACCCGAACTTCATTCTTCATTAGGTAAGAGAAAATAACCAATAATTATTTTTTGTTTTCATAGTTGATTACATTCTAGGTGTGCAAGTTGAATTGTACTTCAAGAACTTTGGATTTTGGTTCTGTGGTTGTTTTGGTTAGATAATGGTACCTTTATGAAATTGGAGCACCAACAAAAAAAGAAAACGCCGAACTCCCCTACTACAACATGCTGCCACTGCCAAACTATGGTTTTCGATGACATGACGGGGCATAAATACTACATTATTTAGGCAAAATTGTCCGTCGATTATTATTAGTTGATAGATAATCAATATAAGTATACATGTACCTTATTTTTTCAATAAAAAATGTTATTGGAAACTGATGTGCCTACTTAATTTTATAATTTTCAATTTTTGTTTTTTTTTTGGAAAAAGTTCTGACTTCCAGAAAATAGAACGAAAATTGAAAATTATTGAATTAGGTAATTTTTAATCCATAATCCTAAAATTCATTCACCTATTAAAGTCATACTAGAAACATATAGAGGATGTTTCTTACACCTGCCCCGGATGTATTAGGTACATCCCGCGTCATCTTAGAAACATCCCTGAGAGATGTTTATAGGACATCGCAAATGATGACACGGCTGTTGCCTGCAACATCCCAGGGATGTCCCCAGGAAAATAGGGACCTCCCAGGGACGTCTTCATTATCCCTGATGGATGTTTCTGGAATGTTTCTGCGATGTTACTGTGTTATTAGGGATCACTGTCCGAAATAGTAATGTATATGCGTCTTTTGACACAATCAATTTTTTTGACAAAAATGAGTGACTTGTTTTAAGAACCGAAGTCTGTTTTTGACGTAATTAATTTGTTTCAGTCAATTTTAATTTGTTAAAAAAAAAAAGAAGGCAAACAAATGATGACTTAGGTACACACCCTCGTGAAACAAACTTTATAATAAGTAATGTCATGAACTTTGGCTTTCTTCATACCCGAAGCCCTTAAAAATGATAATGTATGGTTTTTAGGAAAATATCAAATCACGACTGCACCGATATAGGTGTATGTATTTTAATTTCTGGGTGTCAGCAGTTTTATATAGTTTTGGGTTCTTGGGTTCTGAAAAGGAGACAAAGACCATTCATTTTATGGCGACGTTTCGTATATTTATACAGGGTGATTTACGCAGCCCGTGCAGGTGGATTAGATGCTCTCTACTGATTCACCTGCAATGTAGAAAACTTCTAATGCACGGGCTACGTAAATCACGGTGTATAACTTCATCAAGCCCTAAAAGGCAACAAACAAAATTACTTTGAAAGACCAACATTATTTATTATAAATAAAATTAAAAAAACATCCTTGACTCCTGGCTTTTTATGTAAGTATCTATGAAAGACTTACTCATATAGGTACCTGGTACCTATACACTCAACTCAACTCCAAAACTCCATATATAAACGAAATGAATGCATACTTTGTTTGCGAGAACTATACTTACCACAAGTAAATAGAACCTGCTGTCTCAAATACTTTCTGGTAATTGGTGATTCTCAGATGTTATTTTCGTTATGTCCTTACTTAATTCAATCATAAGCCAAAAAGTATTAATACTGATTTATACAATATTCATCATCAATATCAATCAGTCCAGAAGTGTCCACTGCAGAACATAATATGCCTCCCGTAACGTCCTCCACTCATTTCCATTGCTATGTGAATCCAATTGTTTCGGATGCGCTTTATATCATCAGTACATCTTGTGGATGGTTTTTCTCTACTTCTGTCCACGGTTGGCTCTAGGATAGTTGAGTAATGACATTCGATATTTTCATTGATTGGAAATAATTGAGTAATCAATATATAGAAAGTGGATGTATATTGCGCATATTATTCAATACTCAAAGAAAAAGCAAATTTAGATAATTATACAGAGGGAGTCCCAGTTTTCCTGTTTTTTATAACAGGTTTTTCTGAAATACGAGACCGTTTTCATACATTTGAACAAAAAAGCTGTGTTGCCATATTTGAAAAACTAACTCAAATGGAGGTTTAGCATTCAGGGGTTTCAAGTAATGTTGGGATGCTGAATTTTAACTACAATAAAAATAGAGAGGGGCTTAACTTACATACGGCATCTTAGAAAAAGAAAACTTGGTAACATTGTAAATACCAGCATTGAATCGGGCATTCCCAAAAACCCCGATAGGAAATCTTGTATCTACATTTTCCTTAAGCGCGTTCTGAAATATAAAGCCGTTTCCATAAATAACGACAACGTCGACAACCCTTCATATTTTTGAATTCATATTGAAAATTTAGAAGTTTAAATTTTTGACCAAACCCAGAATAATGGCAGAACTTAAAGTACCTATTTGAATCAAAATAGATATAATTTAGAACCCAAAAAAAATCTCTCCATAATCATAATCCCCATATATTTTTAAAACAAAAAAAAAACAAAATTTATAAGTCTCGCAATTATTACTAGGTCAGGAGACCTGTTAAAACAAGGGACCTTAAAGAGTCCAAAGACTGAATTTCTCAGATTTGTTTTTTCGTAGATAATGATGGAAATTTAAAAAAGTTCATATGCAAATAATCTTATAAACCTTTATCAACAATACAATAAAATACCATAATAAGGTTAATCTTCTACTGCTAATAATAATTAAGTACCTATTATTCATTTATCTTTCCGCCTCCTGTCGTGCCAATGCTTCCGTTATAGATTAAAACCGTTTTAAAACTATTCTTTGTGTTCACTCAAAGGTGTCCAAATTAGTGGTACCGTTTATATTTCAACAAAATTGCTTTCAAATTAGGGTACTTAACCTTTGAAAAGTACTGTTAAAAGTACCTACACTTTTTGACTTCGAATAAAACAATTTCCTCCTTTAATCCACAGTATTTAATTAACTTAAATATTATAACTAAAACATTTAACAAAGTTATTTTTCTTTCAGTTTTGGACGCTACTCGCAATCAATCCAATCTGGAAGCAGGGACGTTCGAAACGGATTTGCCCAGCTACACAATAGCTTCTGGATTGCCCACATACGAAGAAGCTCTGGAGCAATTGAGGAAAGTGCAAATTACCAGTGTACCAATTAAAACAATTAGTGAAGCAGTTGGACAAGAAACAAGCGAATTGAGACAACAAACGCAAAGTCCATTGTTTAACTTGTTTGGAATATACAATACTGGTAGAAGTGAAACTTCAAAGCCTGCGTGAGGGCGATAAGGAACTTTTTTAAATCGTTGACTGATTAATAAGCAAATTAGTTTGAATATTTTTAAGCTTGAAAATGAAATATCAATATTAACATATTAGTGTGAAAAACAAATTTAGATTTGTTTGTCTAGAGGATGATGTCATATTTTCCTCTACAAAGATCTGAAAGTAATTTTCTTGCACAAGTGTGAATCATTGAAAATGTTCTTAAAAGTGATGATTATTTTAGATCTGATGCACTTAATAATTAAGGTTGGAAATTCTAATTAGACAAACGCATTTATTTTGAAGGCAAATACATACTTAACTACTGGTTCTAGTCTAAACGAAAACAAGGTGTTATTAGAAATAAGTTAAGCAAATTACCTGGAAATGTTTACAATACTGCGTTTCAGTTATAATATTAAATTGAAATTTATTGATTTCGTAGCTTAAAAATATTCATTAATAGTGTAAAATTGTTGTATTAAAAGGCTGTGCTTAGTTTTAAGAAATCAAATTTGTACATGATGTAAATATTTGTCAAATAAATAAACCATAAAAATATTATTATAAGTATTGGGAAATTGTTATTAATATGTTGCAATCGTGAAATTGATTTTCAATACCGTCAAAACAAAATGTGCAAGTTCCCCCACACCGTTTCTTTTGTTAATTTATTAATCGTTAAGGTTCAAAGTTTTAAAGAAACTAATTGACTGAGCAGGTAAGTATCTAATCTAGTAGACGATTAAAAAAATATTATAGAATAACATGTAATTATTTCAAATAAAAAATGACGCAGAAGGAAATTTGTCATGGTAAAAAATAAAGCCAATTAATTTTCGATTTTTCCACTTAAATGATTTATTTAGTAATGGAATTACTTCAATAGAAAATTAAAGAGTGAATAACAGTGGCGGAACGATACTTGGAACTAGAAGTAATTGAAGAAGTAGTCACCGAAGCTGAAATTTAATTCAAAAGAAAAGCTCAAAGACTTTATTCGTTTTAAAAAACGGCCCTACATGTTTCTCATCATCAGGGGCAATACATAAGGTCATACATTAACAGGGTTGGATATCATAGGCTGCCAGATCATGCATTTTGTAAAGGAAAAAAAGGTCAAAAATAAGTTGAAAATTACCGTGTCATATTAATTAAAAAAATGGAAAACTAGATTCAGCCAATAAGGGACACATTGACATGGTGTCATAGGAGTCTGCCTGGTCTGCCCTAGTTGTACTGGTACCTAAAAAAGATGGTAGTACGCGACTATGCGTAGATTACCGGGCTTTGAACCAAATAAGCACCTCTGTGTATTACCCCTTACCACGGATGGATGACCTACTTCATGCTACTAAAAAGACCTTTCACATGTCAAGCCTGGATCTTCGTTCAAGGTACCATCAAGTGAAAGTGCGTGAAATAGATCGCGATAAAACATCATTCCTCACTCCATTCGGGGTTTTCCGATATTTGGTTATGCCATTCGGGTTGCGGAACGCGCCTGCTACGTTCCAAAGACTGATCGATCGATTCCATAGTGGACTTCCTGGCATTCTTAATTGGCATACCTGGACGATATTTTTGTGCTTTCAGAGATATTTGAAAAATATTTACTGGACCTGAAGTTTATTTTCGATCGGTTAAGACTATTGAAGTTACGCGAGAAATGCACCTTTGCCAGCCAGCAACTTAGATACGCTAGGACATATGACTGCCAGTAGCGGTATGCCAAGTTGATCCAGAGAAGACTGCCGCCATAGACAGGATGTTGACTCCACAAAATGTCAAGCAGGTACAGTCTTTCTTACAAAGTTGCTCTTGGTACAGACGATTTATTGACAAGTTGGCGGATATTTCCAGGCCCTTAAGCAATCTTCTGAAGGAAACTTCGACATGGAAATGTGAATCTGAGGAAAAACAAGCTTACAACAGTTTATTCAAGATTATGTCAAAAACTGTCCAGAACAGAACAACCAGCTGGTTTGGTTCAAACCCCGGCTTGCAATCAAAGATTTGAGGTTTTGACAATTGATTCATTTGGCCTTTTGCCAGAGGATGCGAAAGGCCAGCAATGGGTTTTTATTATTGAAGATACTGCTACAAAATGGGTAGAATTATTTCCACGGGTTAAAAGCTACCGCAGAAGAGTGTTCAAAAACAATTATAAACGAAGTCTTCTTATGATACGGATTTCTACGTAGAATAATATCATATAATGGCGTACAATTCGTCTCACGAATTATGCAGCGAGTCTGTCATTACTTGAATATCCTACAAAACTTGACCCCGCTTTTCCATCCTAAAGCTAATATGGTAGAAAGGAAAAACCGTGATCTAAAACCACGACTAGGTCTCCTTGTTGGGAGGAGAATCACACAAGATGGGCTGAGAAGTTAACAGGCATTCGCTATGCTATAAATACTGCTAAGAGTCAAACCACTGGCTATACCGCCTCTTATCTCAACTTCATACGAGAATTGAGAAATCCTGATGAGATATATCTAACGATCTTCGAACACTAGCCAATACTGACAATTTTATACCGGAGATAACACCATACTTACAGCAGATGTATACCATTCTTATTGATGCAAGATCCAATCACGAAAAAGCTCAAGACATCAGAAAAAAATATTCTGATGCAACAAGAAATGCTACGTCAACATTTTATATTGGAGAGAGCGTGCTTGTAAAACTGCTAAAAGCAGTCACGAGAAGCATACTACCTCCAAATTTGACCCCAAGAGAGATGAACCGTACATTATCACTCGCAAAGTCTCTCCAACCAGTCCAACCCCGAGCCAACCATTGGGTGTTTATCATTGTTGTAACTTGACTTAGTACTATGACATACTATGTACAAAAGAGATTTTATTGTAGAAAAAATGGAACAGAAGAAAATGGCAGCAAAGTTGATATCCTCATGACAAAACAATAAAATTTTCAACAATGTGACGCTATTAACAATTTACCTTATAGTGAACTCGCAGACAAAAAACCTGATTATTCCATTTGGATAGCGATCAAAGGCCTGAAAAGAAGAGTTACCTACCCAAATTCCACCCATAAGAAAGACAAATCAGCAATGGGCAAAGAGTAACGAAGAAAAAGTACAACTTTATGCGAGACATAGTACCTATAGAAAAGAAATTTGTACAAGATGAAAATCTTCCTGGAATGAACTTTATCAAGAAGAAAAGGACACATTAAGCCTACTTCACCAAGAAAGATATCAGGAGAGATCAAACAAAATATAAGTCCGAAAAAAGCTCCAAGATCTAGATACTCTTTTTCCCACGGAGATATGGAGGAGAATCTCGAATAAAAATTTTGTGCAAGTACCTATACCCTATTGCGCTCTCATATTGTTGGTAGCAGCTATTCTTGGTGTGGATAAAATGTTTAATTTCTTTGCTTTATAGACTTATACCATTATACTTATTAACATTTCAGATACTAATGGTGAGAGTTTTTGAAAAAGTAACTTTTTTAGCAGTTTAGACACTGTGCTGGTACTTTGTACGAAACTTTCATAACGGATTTAGACCTTCTAATATAAAATCAAACTTTCCTTTAATCCTCCCTTGAAAATGTTTTCTAATGAGTCCCCTAAGATAAAATAAGATATTGACAGTGTTGAATAAGAAATAAGATATTTCAAATTTGAGCTCAAAAAAGTAAAATTGATGGATTCGAGAAAATACATAGGTTATAGGTAATCACATATAGTCACACCATATTAGGATTTGCGGTTCAAAATAGGAAGAAGAATATTATTCAGTTTCTATAGTGGGATTAATTGACGTCAGTATTTAGCATACAAGTTAATGTTAATTGGCTAGTGCCACGAAGACGAGTTAATTTAATTAATATATGTGTGCGATATTGTATCGATAATTGATTAATAAATATAATTTAAGGCAAAGCGTAGATATGCATCATTCCATTGACACCTCTTTTAAAAAAATCACAAAAAAAAATAGAAAATATTATTTTATATAAAAAAAATATTTGAAAAAACATGAAAAGTGATTATTCTATGCTAATAAGCAAAAGCCAATGGTGGAATATCACTAAGCGCTTTATTTATGTAACTGCCTTCTTGGTCCAAATCCTTAATTAACTCTTCTATTTTCACTAAAATATCAGTTTTTGGCGTGTCTCCATTCTCTTTCACTCGGTTCAGAATCGCTCTAAGCTGGTGGCTCGATGTGGATTGAGAAAATTTAACCAAATCAGTTAAAACTGTATCTGTGTAACCCTAAAAAATATTATTTTTTCAGTTATATTAAGAGTTTTTCAACAACTCACTGGCAATATGTCATTTATTCTATGTACATATTATTTATTACCAATGATATTACTTACAGCATATTTATTCAACATCAGCCTTTTAGATTCCTTATTGAGCATATCATATAAAGTCAACAAAGTCACGTAGGCTTTAGTCGGAGGTACTCGTTTTTCTCTTAACAAATCCAATCGATAGCCAGAATCCGAGTCTTCGAAATTTTTGGAAAATTCTGAAAGGTCATCCTCCGTTTCTAGATCTTCATCAATCCTATTTGCTAATTTAAGAACATCTCCGAAACCTTTTCCTAAATATTGATCAACTGCCCCATATAAATCAGTCTCTAACGCTCTTCCCTGCTGATTATTTAAAGATAGATAAGCATTGTATCTATCAAAGTAGTTTTCTCCACTTGGCTGCTGTTGGATTTCAACGTATTGGTCATGTTTGTTAGCTAAAATAATGAAATTCTTGGTAATGTATTGTTTTATTATTAATGATATATTTTACTTTACTTTTAGGAAAGTTAGCTCTTAATGAGTTGGTTGGGGCAAATATAGCTGGACTGTGAGCAGGTGTTGGTCTCATGGTTGTAGTTGAAGTGGTTGTAGTACCTAGAAGAAATTTATACATAAATTAGGATGAATTTTCTAAAATGTATCCATAGATATTTCTTGTTTCCATCAACCAGATACCTATATTAGAATCCAATTTTTGGCCACGAGTTAATCAATTACAATTTCATTATTTTTCTGCAATGGTGGCTCTAGTGGCTAGAAATAAAATAGGTCGGCAATTCATTGTTCTTTAATTTTAGTATTCAGCTTCCAACCACTATGAGAATCAAAAATGAAAAAGCATCAGAAGTATAAGAACAGCACAACGCTGCACAACGATATATAAAAAAGAAAGCCGTCCCGAAACAGAAATGAATGAAGGAGTAGCACAGAGAAAACTATAAGAGAAAACAATAGCAGAGGCAATAGAATAAAGTTCGGAAACAAAAAATAAGAAGATAATAGAGAGATAACAGAGAGAGAGAAAAAAAAGAAAAAATCTTAAGTAGGTACCCTAAATAACGATGTAGAAGGAAGGGATTTTTTAAAAAGAGGTCTATGAGTGAGGTCTTCAGAGATCTTTAAATTTTCATTAGAAGTTTGTAATTTTCAAACCCCAAAGATAAATAGTTTTTAATGAAAGCCAATGAGAAAAAAATAATAATAATAAAAATTGCTAAAAAAAATAGGAGATAAACCTCACACTATATGAAAAATCTTATAATACTGGTGCCACCTATTAACAAATCACCAAGCCAAGAATGTTGTTAGCATAGGTAGCTAGAAACACAAACAAAACACACATATCAGGTTGTATGATGGCTACTGCTTAATGTTTTAATTTATTTATATAGGTATATACTTAGGTAGGTATCAAATTTATTCATTAGCATGCATGACTCTTTGAATTCAAAGTCTGCATTGGATAAAGATTAATATTCAATGAAATTTACCAAAACTAATGAGAAGCTAGTTAATTTATTATTTATCAATAATAATTATTACCTGTTGGGGGTTTAATCACATACTTCATAAGTTCAGTATCGTGCGCTATAATTTGCATGGCAGCAGGAATATATGAACTGGATAATATTGGATTTGTCTCTACTTTAGGGGGTACTCTCAAGTCTTGTGCAGCTTTTCCCATGCAATTCTACGAATAGTATATTCAATAAACAAACATTAACAATTCAATTAAGTCATTACCTGTAGTACACATCCTAAAAATAATAAAAATCTGAAAATTAGACACATTTTTTTCAAGTACAAAGAAGAATATCAACACTTAAAATAAAAGGTGCTATAATATCACAGCAAAAGCAGGTCTTTAGATTCCCCGAAGAAAAGCGAAATAATAAAAATCACATTTAAATTCCGGTTTGGCTAATAACAATAAAACAGTCACCGATGACGGGGGCCCAAGAAATTTATCATTTTTGGAACCAGATTTTTCGGATGGGACCTCCTAATATCAAATTATTAACGAATAACTTTCCGAAACACTAAAATAAAGACAATTAATTGAAATATATTTGTGTATTGTTCCGTTCAACGTGGTACTCTTTTCACTTTTGACTTGGTTTTGCTGTTGTTGTTGGTTGGCCGGCATACCCACTTTACTGGTACCAATTGCGTTGAAAATGGTGTCAAAGATTGGCTGTATAGAGAGTTACTTGAACTTATCTTTATTCAAAAAATTATTTAATTCCCAGCTGGCGTGAATTTTACCTAAAAGAAGTAATTTAATTGAAATTTTGTTCCATGGTAGAAGTACGAGTACCTACCAATTAGTACTGTACTAGAAAATTACAAGTATTTACAAGTTTAAGTTGAAATTGTGGATATGTGTAGGAGTTATTGAGAAGATTTTAAATTGAAACTGATGGCAAGATTTTAGAGCTGCTTCAAGTCGCCAACTTAAAAAGTTATAGGAACGAGCTTTAATATTTGAAAATAATTAGATTTTCTTCATATTTCTTTTGGAATTTCTGACCTATAATATGCATGACCTATAAAATAATTAAGTCCAATCGCAAAAAATGATGAAATATGTAAGATAAGAGTGACCCATTTCCTTGCCAACACATCATGTTACAGAGATAGAGTAATAGACCCTGAGATAGGGCCTGTTTAGTGGAGTCATTTTTTCTTGTCTGGCATTTTGAGGGATGAATGTGACTAGTTAGCTGATGAGAATATAAGTGGTTTTAATGCCTGCCTTCTGTTCGAAATGTCCACAGAATGTTTCGCCGAAAACCTCGATTTCGAACTGTTATTACCGTCTGGCGATTTTTCAGCGTTATTTTCACAACAAAATCTTTCATTCTCTCGATTGCCAGACAAAAAGTAAACGCGGAAGGTTCTTTTCTTTTCTCTTGGAAGTTGACACCCATCCCCATTTTTTCAGCTATTGAAAAGCATCTGATATTTTTCATGGGTGAATTATTTATCAATGTCAATCTTTTATTTAAAAGCTAGAAAATTTGAGATCATTTAAAAAAAAAATTTCATGTAAATCGATTTTTTTCTTCTGCAAATTTTCGAACGGGAGGCCGGCATTAAAATCACCCATATTCTCATGAGCTTAGTAGCCACATTCAGCCCTCAAAATGCCAGACAAAAAAATTACTCCACTAAACAGCCCCCATCTCACAGTCTATAAATAATCTTCCCGGATTCCTGTAGATTTAAAAATGGCTTGATGTCACTATCTTGTAATTGATCACTTCTGAGCTGTTTGGAACTCCATTCTAGATCCGTTTCAAATTAGAGGCTTCTAATAGGAACTCCTTTACGGTGGTTTCTTCTGAGGCAGTACTTGCATTGAGCTGGGCATGGTGGCCTGGATAAGGTATGTGCGTTATTATGCAATTTACCAGAACTGTGTTTGATCTGAAATTTGTACTGCTCTAACTTCTCCAGGCCTCTTGCTATTCGTCCCGCTGGTTGTTTCATGTTAAGAAACCAGCTGAGCGATGCATGGTCTGTTCTAATGAAAAATTCTTGTCCATAGACTATAGAGGTACTTGTGGAAATGGCCAACTGCTCTGACAATCACAAACAGTTCCTTTTTTATAGGCAACGCAGTAATTTCTCTCGGGCTTAGTAAGCTTTCTACTGTAGTAATCAATCGCCCTTTGTTCTTCATCTTGTATTTTCGACAGAACAGCTCCGATTCCTGTATTACTCGCGTCTATGTCCAAAATAAATTTTCCTTGTACCCGTGGGTAGCCTAATATAGGACTGGAACTTACAGCTGCCTTTAGCCTCCCAAGTCCCAAAAGCTACGTCACAGTTGGTGGTCCAATAAAAAATAACTTTTTCTTCGGCGCTACTACCTTAGCAAATAGGTACTTCTACAAATCATCTGTAGTATGGTATGTTCAAAGCATAACAAAACTTCTGAGTTCATGTTTGTTTGTTGGATTTTTCTCTCGTCAGTATAAATTCCTTCGGGTGAAACTACGTGGCCAAGAAAATCAACCCGCTGTGGGAAGAGTGAACATTCCTTGTCATTTAATCTGAGGTTTGCGTTACGGATACGAGTAAATACTTCTTGTAAGTTTCGTAGGTGCTCATCGAAAGTTTTTCCCATCACTAACACATCGTCCAGATAAACAAGGCATACTTTCCACGTAAGTCCTCGTAATACGATTTCCTTCAACCTGTCAAAAATTGCGGAGACGTTCCGCATTACAGAGTCCAAAAGGCTACCTTGAATTGGTGAAGACCACTTTCAGTGGGGAACGCTGTATTCTTTTTGTCTTTTTCGTCAATGCCCACCTGCCAGTATCCGCTTATTAAATCCAAAGTAGAAACCCAATTTGAGTCGTATAAGAGTATCGTCAATTCAGGGTAATGGGTAGCTGTTTTTCTTAAGTGACATATGATATCGTTAAGCTTCTGTAATCGACGCAAAATCTGGTAGATTGATCTTTTTTTGGTACTAGTACAATTGGAGATTATCACAGACTTGAAAATTCTCCAACAACTCCCTCTGCAAGCATATACTGTCTACTTGACTCCACTTCTTGTTTTTTGGTCATGGAAAGTCTTCTAGTTTGGTGGATCGGATGAGCACTGTCAGTATTGATTTCATGCTTCATGATGTTCGTCTCACCAGTTTCGCCATTTTCACCCTCAAAGATATTCTTGTTCTCACACAGGAACTCTTCAACCTTCTATAGTTCTATAGAGGAAAGATGTTACCAAAATGTTTCGAATTATTTTAGAATGTCGCTTGATGATTTATTTCTTCTCTTTCCTTGATCCTTGATGTTCTTCAGCTTCACACTTTGAAATCCCACTTTTGACCCCAAATTGTCACGGATTCCGGGTTCACTGAAACCCACTTCTCAAACCGTTACAATTTTTATTAAACTAATCAACTTTATACAATATGCACTTAATATCACTTAGGTATCGAAATATACACGAAAAATATCGAATTCAAACTGACTCAACTTATTACTACGCTCTATTTAAATAAGTAGTCGAAATTGCACTCCGGATCTAGCTGGAAAAAAATCGAAATGAATATAATGTGATTCCCAGAAAGATGCGCTGCGCGACGTAAACAAATAATTTTCTCAGAATCCTGGCGCCAGGTTGTCGATGCATTTTCGTAAAAGTATTGTCACAACCCCTATACGTTTTCGTCCTGGGACGTCACAACAGGAGCGTGTCTTGGGGGGTTCAGGTAGGGAGAAACTCGCTTGGTACTTATGGGCCACTCTGTATTATGTACCCTCTGTACACTTGGCGTGACTAAAGACTGAAGTTGGCTTTGAGACAGGTCCAGAAGGGCGTTTCCCATTAAAGGTAGTTTGCACTGGACCTAGTCTGCTGCGTTCGATGCTCCCAGAAGAAGCTAGGTTTGAGACAGGTCCAGAAGGGCGTTTCCCATTAAAGGTAGTTTGCACTGGGAGGAGACTTAGCTAGAGGGGCTTTTCCCATTAGAGGTAGTTTGCACTAGCCTTAGTCTGCTGGTAATGGATTTCGGCACTGTATTTATATACCAAATAAATGGTGACTCGTCGACACACTTTAGTAAAATTGATATACAGAGTGGTATTTACTTAAGTAGTTGACAGTATTTTAGAAACTGTGACATTAGTTGACGATGAATGGTGTAATCTATTTCAATGCTAACTGCAACGCACATTTATTGGAAAGGCGATGGGCGATGAGTGGTGGCGATTATGCTGAATAAAGTCAGCTGCATAGAGATTTTTTCGGAAAGTTCGAAGAAGAAAAAATATAATTCGGTCAACATTGTAAGTAAACGATCTATAAAAGACAGGAACCAATCAATCAGTCTGAAGTGTAGTCCAACATCAGTCTAAGATGTAGTTAGATAAGAATCCGTCCTAAATCAAACATTTTTCTGGCATGCATTGCATTGGATTAAACGTTCTACGTAGGTGGATTTTCACCCATCACTTATCACGACGATTTATGTTTCATGGTATTTATTGCACCTTTAATTCTATCTAATTAACTTTTGGGCTTGGTAATTTTCTTAATTCTGTACTACTTCGAGGGTTGACATTGTTGCTTTGTTCACGTGTAATGTAATGATATTGTCATGGCTTTCGGGTATGTGACAGAAATCTTGGGCCTGTTTAGAAAATCATATTTTTTTTCCTTTTGGTATAGGTCTTAACCGACCCTTTATTCTTTATTTGGCATATACTAATACAATTATCTTAAAAAATATTCTCTCTTTAAGCTCATGCCTCTAATTTTCAACCTTGTCGTCTCAAACGAAATTAATTTACCTATCTTATGAGAAGTTATCACAAATTGAATTGACTAGAGTGTTGATTGAAATAAACATCGTCCTATGTTAATTATTTAACTCAAAAGTAGATTTTCAGTAGAAACAATTTAATTTAAAATTCCATTTAGCCCATGCTGGGTCCGAGGGGAACTTGAATTGACTAACAAATGATTTTTGCGTAATTTATTTCGCACAAAGAGTAGAGCTATAGGTGCTTTTTTTACTCACTGAAAAACAAAAAAAAAATCGATTAGTATGCAGGTAGGATAATAATTGGGTTTAACCTCATGTTAGGTATCATCATAGGCAATGACACGAAACAATGAGTTCATAAAAAAAAACGGTGCCAAAACCTTCATTTAGTACTGTTATAAAAAGACTGATAAAATTATCTGAAAATTTTGTGTAGGGACGTTTTCAATGTAAAGATATACAGGGTGTTTGGTACATCGACAGTCGACAGGAAGTTTTCAATGAGTGATAGTTGGGGTCATTTGGGAGCTGTTTCACCACATTTACCCTTATGCAAAATTCCGTCGTTTTTGAGATATCAGCATTTTTAGATATTTTTGAATTTTTCCTAAAACATATTGTTTTTTTTATGGTAGTAAACACTCTGGCCTTTCTTAATTTTTTTTTTCCGATATTCCTAATATGCACTCTTCGGAAAAATACCGAAAGGAAACCCAAATGATTGATACAAAAAATATGTAGCCCAAGTTACGTGTTAAACTACATGGATTTAAAATATCTAAAAATAGCGATACCTATCTTAAAAAACGGCGAAGCTTTTCATTAGGGCAAATATGGTAAAACAGCTTCGATGTACCAAACACCCTGTATATTAACGGCAAGATCCTTTATTTTTTAGACACTGAATATTTGAATCAGAATTTCCAATTCTTAATCGCATTATTTTTTAAACAATGTCACACATGATATTTTGCAATAGTATCAACCATGACTCTGTTCCAAAGTAGGGAGTGTATTTAAACTATGGCTAAGAATATTTTATTGTTTATTATGCATGAGTTTTTTTTCCAATAACCAATTATTTGAATTTCGAGTGTCTTGCCAACTAAGTGCTTTTCAGTGATCAGAATTTAAGCAGTGAAAAAATGGAGAATAATTTGAAATTTGGATTTATTTTGCTTTATGTAAGTTAATTGTTATCTTTATTAGACAAAAAATGGAATTATAATGTCTGCGGACCAATAGAATATAGGCACACATGTTTTTAAAAACTTTTTTTTTTCAATTCGGACATTACCATGTCATCATAATTGTAAACGGTGGAGACTAGTGGAAATCTCATTTACAAGTTGTTCGTAGAAGTTATCATAAAGCCCCAAAAAATCGTAGAATATTTTGGCATTCCAACTTGCAACTTATGCCCTCATCAAATCCGTACGGATCCGAATTCGATGCTCTATAGACGAAAAATGTAAACGGATTCGATGGGAATGCTTGTTTTCGGAAAAGACGAAATAGGAGGTAAATTTTCGAAGAAGCTCAAAAATTGAAAAGCTTAAGGCGCATTCTCACGATTCGATTTCAGTTGATCAACTTGTGAAACAGCTAAAATCGAAGGAACATAGCTGTGAGAAGCATATGCTTCAATTTTAAACGGTTAACTTCATTTAGTTGATTCCACAAAAGATTGAATCATTCAAATTTTATATCCTTCCAGTTATGAGTATGAGTCATGAGTTTTGAGACGAAATAGATCACGTTTAAAACGTGTGAACATTTAGTCAACTTGAATCATTGGATTTTTTAGAGTTCAAAGTGGTCAGAAAGTACCTACGATGTTTTTAGAGTTTGGGTCAAAAATATTAGTTTTTCAAACTTTTTTTCATACATTTTTATATATTATTACATATCTGAAAGTTCTTTTAGAAAACTACGAGCCGTAGCGGTTCCAACTTCATAATAAACTGGCTACAAAGATTTTCTTTGTTTAGCCGTTGTTTAGCGAAAATTTTCATAGGAAATATGGAGTATAACAAATAAGTATAGTAGTTATTTTATTATATGATTTTTTCCTCTAGGTAATCTCTACAGTTTCATCAACAACTTGGGTAATACAAGGGCCACGTGCCCTCTTTGGATTAGCAGGATCAGCTTCAGCGTCAGCTTCATCACCCTCTACGACTGCCTCGTACATAGCGGACCTTAGAAGAAAAGACTCTAAGGCAGCTCAACTCCAAGAAGAAAAAAGTTTAGTTGGCTTGGAACCGTTATCGGAAGAAGTAAATAAGAGTAATGAGGAAGCAAATAATAACGAAGCTTCACCAAGTTTGTTACAGAAGAAGGTACCTACTTAAATAAAATTTTGTATTGTAGTTGTAGCTATTTAAAATTCATTTTTAGATTGGAAAAGTCCTTGCCAAGCTTCGACTGATAGCCCAAATCAAAAACGCTTATCACTACAAGCCAGAGGAACATGAGCATGAGTCAAACATAACATTGACGTCACAAGAGAACACTACAGAAGAAAATCAAACAGAATCAAAAGCAAATATCCAACAAATACCTTCAGCAGCATATGGAGTGCCTCTCAATGATGAAGATCAACCAGAAAAAATTCAAATAGAAATTAATGATAAGTTGGAGAATGATTTTAAGCATGAAAGTGACAAAATCAAAGAACCGAATAGACTGAGCACCATTGGAGTGTTTTTCGCAGAAATATTAGGTTCAATTGTGGGCTTAACGTATGGAGCTTTTGCACAAATTACTAGCGCAAATCAGAATCCTGTCACTGCAAGCTCTTCCGAAGGGCTTTGATGGTGTTTTCATTTGTATATATTGTATTATATTTTTTGATTTGATAATCAATTAAAAGTTGTTGAAATTTGTCCTCAGATATCATCCTCCCATTTTTCACAAAATCACATTAGGTACCTATCTTCCTATTTCTTTAAAATTTTAGTTTGAAAAAAAAGTATTTATTTATTTTTTTGAGCTGCTTAAGCATATTGCATAATTATCTTGAAGACGGTTCTCATCACTGCGTCTTTATCAATGATTTTTAGCTTAAAAGGAAAACGAGTTCGTTTCATGCAGTCCTTTGTATAGGGTTCATTGAAAATGGTCTCTCGATTGTCTGTCAGCTATACTCAACTGCAAATGGTGGTTTCTTTGAAAAAGTTTTCTTATAACGGGCTATTCATCAGTTTATTTGTAGCGCTTGTAGGTAGAAGAATCATAACACTATTCCTGACAAGGTGGCAGAGCAGATATGATAGGACGATTGTTGAATAAAATTGGATTAGCCCTCCCATTCAATACTTATTACCAAAAAAATAGACAAAAGTTTAATTTCTCAACTTACGAACTTCTACTGGTTGAACTACCTACTATTACTACACTACACACGTTTTTAAAGCTTAATTATCTGCTCGTTTTGAATGATTCGACATCTTCATTCAAAACTGTGCATTTCCGCTTATGCAAATTCCGTATACACGGAATCAAGACCAACGACCAACGTAGCTATAGGTACTCTCTGGACGTAGTCGACCAACAAACTCGGGCATAACTGTTATTGGGCATCCTGCAGACCAGAAAACTTCCAAGTAGAAATAATTATTATTGGTGGTTCTTCGGAGCATAATCCAGTAGTACAACTCACAATCGGAACAAGATTACGAGAAGAGAACACTGGAAAGTAGACTTATGAACACGATAGTCATCACAATGATTCAGAACATTGGACAACTGAAGCAAGCGGTGGAGTAATTGCAGGCTATCATCTTGGAACCGCACCACAACTCTGTCGTCCTCGCTGTCATCAGATCAACAAGAAGACGACCAGATGACTAGATGACGAACTTCCCAGGAAAGTAAAAGCCATAGTCACTGAAAACAGATGACTCCGTAAAGAATACGGAACTTAAAGACTGGATTGGATAAGAAAATGAATTGAGTAGCGATCAAATTCATGTCAGATTTACTGCCCAAATTCAGGAACAGGTCTACCTTCGCCAAAAAAATAATAAGTACTCGGAAAGGAAAACTAGATATTGGAACTATTTAGGAGAGCAGGTTTAAGTTGAGCAGTGTTCGGAAACTGGAGTTTATTTTTAAATACCTCAACGTTCAGAGGAACCTCAAGCGAAACAGCAAGCAGAAATCAAAAATGTTCCAATATTACGTGTGAATATGGTGTGAGAAGTAGGTATTGTCAAAATTTTATATGCCTATGTAAATTTATGTATTTATTATTATATAGGTATATTTATGTATGTACAAATTGTCAAATATGTAACTGTACCTACATAGCTACCTTATGATTTGGATTTTCGAAAATTTTGGAAGGGCATAACTTTTTTTCTATTATAGATAGAAAGCTGAGATTTTCATTGAAATTTATCTCAATCAAGGGACTACAATCCCTGAAAATTTCAGCTCATTTGCACTTATAGTTCCTGAGATAAAATCGTGTTAAGCAATTTGGGGTGATTTATCAATTTTTCAATTTTTCTGAGTGCCTTTTTTCATAGATTTCGGCTTCAAATCTGAGAATAATTTAGTGTATGGAGTTTGGAGAATGTTAATTGACCATTAGAATACAAAATCTCAACAAAAAAAAAATTGAAATTTCATCGTTTTAGTAAGAAGGTACCTACCTTATGATTTAGATTTTGGAAAACTTTGAAAGGTCATAACTTTTTTTCTATTATGTATAGAAAGCTGAAACTTTCACTGAATTTTATTCCAATCAAGGGACTACAATCTTTGAAAATTTCAGCTCATTTGCACTTACCTATAGTTCCTGAGATAAAATCGTGTTAAGCAATTTGGGGTGATTTATCAATTTTTTAATTTTTCTGAGTGCCTTTTTTCATAGATTTCGGCTTCAAATCTGAGAATAATTTAGTGTATGAAGTTTGAGGGATGCTATATGACCAATAGGACACAAAATCTCCATATAGTAAGAAGGTACCTACCTTATGATTTAGATTTTGGAAAACTATACCTATAATACCTTATAAAACTAATGTAATTCTAATTTAAACTACTTAGGATAAGAAATAACAATCCAGAACGCATAAAGCACGAGATCTTGTGGTTATTTGGATGAACGTCGAAAGCACATAAACAAAACAAACGGCTGCGTATACAAAAATATTCAAAGTAGCAAGGAGAAGATCCATGTTTGAGAAAAGTACCAATATACATAGTCCCCAGTACATCGACCCTAAAATTTTGTAACTCATGTACACGCCAAACTTCCTGAGCGGCTTCATAACACTAAGTCGGACATTTTTGTTCATATCTTCAACCTGGGCGATGGGACATTATCGTGCTAGCTCTTCGTGAAGTTGTCATTCTGACGCACCTGAGAATGGTGATACATGTACATGTAATTTTAATTCCATTCGACTGTTTTTTATGTTATATTACCGATAGGTACCACATTTGTCGGACAAAAATCTCGTGGCATTGGAGGGGTCCGACGACCTTAACATGTTGCTGTTGGGGGTGTCCGACCCCCCCAATGCCACGAGATTTTTGGCCGACAAATCTGATATCGTTAATATAACATAGAAACAGTCGATTAGAATTAAAATTACATATACTTGTATCACTGTTCTCAGGGACGTCAGAATGACAACTTCCCGAAGAGCTAGCGCGACAATGTCCCATCGCCCGGGTTGGAGATATGAACAAAATTGTCCGACTTGGTGCTATGAAGCCGCTCAGGAAGTTTGGCGTGTACATGAGTTACAAAATTTTAGGGTCGATGTACTGGGGACTAACAAGAACTTCTTGACGATGACAAACCTCCAACTGAAGCCGCAATAACTCTCTAACTGGAACTGTACCATGAAAAAAGGCGTGATTGAAAAAGCTATAGGTGATTTAGAAAATAACAAAGCGGTTGGCCCAGATGAAATTCCTTCGGAAATACTTTAACTCCTTGATGAGAGAGGAATCAGAGCATTACATACCCTAAGTTCCGATATCAACTGTCAGTAGGTACTGAATTTACTGGACGCCGTTCCGATATTATTTTCAGTACACTGGATTCAGTCGATTCAGTACTGAATGACCATAAGAATACGCTGTTGAAATCGGAACGGCAAATTACAGTAAAATCACCACAGTAAATCCAGTACTGGCAGTTGATATCGGAACATAGCCATAAAGTATCTATTCAAGATTATACGTAGGTATATAATATAAGACAGGCCACTACACTGAAAAATGGTTGTGCCAAAGTTTACGTTGTGCTCTACATAAGTGACTCACGACTCACAATTTGGGTTCAGACAGGGGTTAGGTACCTACAAGAGACGCGATATAGTCGCAACGCAGGTGCTTGTTCAGAATTGCTACGATCAGAGAACGGATGTGTACCTATGCTTCATAGATTACGAAAAGGTATACAATCGCGTGCAACACCATAAATTAATGAAACTCCTCAAAATACTTGATATATAGACCAGAAAGACGTCGGATGCATTGAGAACTTATATTGGCACCCAATGCCACAAATAAAACTGGAAAATAATCTATCCAATACCATACAATTTAGAAGGAGAGTGAGACTGCGACAGGGCTGCGTACTGTCTTCACTCGTATTCCATTTATATTCGGAAGCAATTTTTCGAGAGGCTTTGGAAGACGTAGAAATGGGAGTCAAAGTTAATGGAGTGTGAATCAAGAATATTCGATATGCTGATGATGCCCGGTCTTAATCGCTGATAATATACATGACCTACAACAACTGGCCAATACGGTGGGGGATCAGAGCAAATCAATATGGGTTTGAATCTCAACCTCAAAAAAACAAAATTGATGATTATCTCCAGAAAGCTAAACATGTTTGGAAAAACCATACCAACGCAATGCCCATAGAAAGAGTGGATACATTCAAATACTTGGGCACCTGATGGCTTTTTAAAGACTGGGGACATCAGACAAGGAAATAAAATGGCGCATTGAACAAGCTAGACAGGCATTCTTAAAATATGGAAAAGTACTTACCTACCTGCTCAGATTTTGATCTTCGTGAAGTGCTACGTTTGGCTGGTGTTTCTTTACGGTATGGACGGTTGAACCACTGAAGGCGAGTGCAGTACAATTACCAAATTGGAGTCTTTCCAGATATGGTTGTATATTTGAGGATCCTTTAGATACCTTTGGTGGCGAGACTGACAAATAAAGAGATCCTAAAGTCCTAAGGCGTATCGACAAGAACGGAAAATGTCTTGACTGTGAAACATCAGACAGTGGAAAGGTCTGCACGATATACAGTCGTTGATACATACATACCTCAAGAAACAGAGAAGCAATGGAAAATGTCATCGAAAACATCCATTAATGGATAAGCATCAGGAGAAGAAGAAGTATAAGAAGTCAGTTGAAGTCAAACAACGAGAGCAGGACAAAAAAGGAAACCATAAGAAGCTCTCGCGACCACTTCTAAGAACTAGCGATCAGGTATCCAAAATAATAGAATTTTTCATTAGGAAGAAATATTTATAAGCAGGTTTACGTTACATGTTTGTTAGGCAATATAATTATTGGGTATCAATTCCTATTTTTTACATTTTTTGTGTAGGTACCTAGGTATTAAACAAACAGAGATTTCGGAATAAAAATTGAGGGAAGAGTTGATAACGTCTTATAAAAAGTTTACAGCTCTTTTCTACGAGACCAAAACAATCTTTTAAAAAGAGACCGAGCCTCCAGGTCTCTTTTTGAAAGATTCTTTTGGTCGAGCACACTCCAAAAACAAATACCTACCGTTCAACTTGTTACATGCTTATTATTGGTAGGCGTATAAAAAAAAAAAAAAAGATAAGTTCAATTGAAAAATCAATAAGTCTATAAACCCCTTTCAAATTTTATTTCAACTAAAAAAATTAAAAAAAAAAACAAAGTTTAATTTTATCACTTGTATATTAACTGTATCGACTTTCACAATAATTTTGTACAATACCTAGTATCGAAACAACTTTAAAAAGCACTTTTTGATTCAATTCAAAAATTGACTAGCGTAAACCTAATAAATGACAAATAAATAAACCTATTCTTCATCATCGTCGAATTGAACAATTTGCTTCTTATTCGTTTTCCTAAAATTGAAAAGTCCAGCGTCTCTGAACATAGCAGCAGCGTAGGGATCACCGAAAGAGGTGGCGTGAGATGTGGCTACACCACCTTTTCCTGTTGAAAACGAATTGGCAATAGCTGTGGCTGATCCTGGGAGACCTTCTTCTTGAGTGGAGCGGGTACGAGAACGTCCTGAGGTACCACCGCCAATGAAAATTGGGAAAAAGGCATTGTACGCTGGAACACCAGCTCTTCCAGCAGCACCGCCAAATGGCCAAGAAGGAGCAACATCATCTTCTTCTGCTTCCTCTTCTTCTTCTGGTTGAACCACTACTACAGGCTTTTGAGCTTTTCCAATTTTAGTTTTTTTGATTGCTTTAGCTGGTGCCTTGGTTGTAGGCACAGTAACCACTTCAGTAGTAGCATCTTCGATAGAAAACAACGTTTCTTGTTTATCCGCTTTTACTTCTTCAGGTTCGGTTTCGTTAACTGACTCGGGTTCGGATACCACAAAAGGTTGTTGCTTTTCAGTGATTTGGTCAGAAGTTTGATCTTCTTGGATAATGTCAGGAACATGCGCTGGAGGAGGACTATAGGGTGAACCAGAAAATGAGTTAGTGGCTACAGTATCTCCCATTACCATAGCTGTCATTTGACCTGGGGGAAGGTATTCGTAGCCAGTACCTTCTCTGGCATACCTTGGGTTAGCATAGAAACTACCACCAACCATATAGGATCTTGGATAGTATCCTGAAAATATTTTTTGAGATTTTTCAAAATAAAAAAAATGCGATGTATGGTACTTACTTGATTTTGGGAAGGCACTAGTTAACCCTAAAACGGCCACAATAAAACAAAGAACTTTCATTTTTGATGTGTATAAAAAAAATCCACTACTGTTCGCTTAGACGATAAGGCTATTTTTGAGTTCTTAGGGCCGTCGGTGGGCAAATATATATTTCGCAATCGCGCTTTTCCCCACCCAACCCGACCAATGTTGTATCTATTCATACCATGTCCATACAACCATCCACCTGGTAGGAATTACGAATTCCGCGTACGTGTAGATTTATGTATTCGTATTATGGTCATTTTGAAATTTAAATTTTTTTTGCTAGTGTGGCCATAAAGAATGTTCTTCCTTGATTAGTCATTTTTTTCTTACACTTCAATAGAAGCAAATTGTATTTTGAGACAAGAGCAAGGCGTAGTTTTATCAAAAATCTCAGTTAGTCCATATGTCCATCCAGATACCTAAAACATTTCTTAATTTCATTCACAATGTTTATAATAGTGTATTATTAGTAGAAGTAGAAAAGAAAATCTTTGAATCTCTGATTTGTTTTTTTCTGATGTGTTTTTCAAATCCCAGCATTCTCTGAGAGAATTCAAAGAATAACAAAAAATCATCTTTTAGGTATTTAAAATTCCTCACAGAGGCCTTAATGAGTAACGATTAAACTTCCCAAGGCAAAATTTATGTAGGCAAGGTTGTCTCTGTAAATTTCCCCAACAAACAAATAATTTTTGTGTTAAAACCTGACAATTTTAATTATTGTTATTGCTACAGGTGACAAGAAGAAGAATTACCTTGTCTATGTGTGGCCTATTGAATGAAATATCAATCAGTAAGTCATGTCAGAAACAAAATAATGTATCTTGTGGAATATCAAATTGCACTCTTTTGAGCCAATTTTAATCCAACAAGTGTTAACAACCGAGCAGGGCATTAACTATACAGTAAAGATAGGAATCTTTGCATGCTAATCAACTCTCCAACAATAAAACAAAAGATTTGACGTCACCTCAGAGACATATAGCTCTATTAATGGTCATTTACTTGGAATACCTTTTAACACGTGATTGAAACCGCGTACCATACAGGGTGTTCTTCATGTTTGACATAATAAATATTTGGAAATTCCTGCTACTCATTTAACGGACAAAAATTGAATCGTATGGGTAGTGACTCAATTTTTGAATAATTCATCATTATTATCCATGGATGTTATCTGAGAATCAAATATTCTTGCCAGACAATCAAGCAAAGAACGCTTCCTCTATGTGAAGTCTCGCTCTAAATTTTGTTAATTGTTTAGAGTATATTATCAAGATGAACTAACCCAAAGTCTATCATGTCTAAAGATTGTGTAGGTATGTTTGAAAAACTGCATATTGATTTTTGAATAATTAAAATCGCTATAGTAGTTAATATTCTAAGTCCAAAACTGATAGTTAATTAACGAAAATTTGCAAGCGATCATAAAATTTTTGGCAATTAGCATATAAATTATTTATTAAAATTAACTACAAATTTGGCTACTGCCTATAGAATATTATTGAAAAACTATAGAATAATTGTCTGGGGTATAAAAAAAAGAAATATAATACTATACATGATTGGAATAACTAACAAATTAAATGTTTTAATATTAATATTACACAACTGGTGACTGGTTGCCTTGGTTAGAAGATTTATTTCCTTTTTATTGGGTATATTGGTAGGTGACACTTGATGATTGATTGCGTTTAAGAAGATTTCTTTGGCACCCGACATAATGAATATGATTTATCTTCTTTTTCTACAAGTGCCTTGTCCTCTACGAACGTTGGCAATCGTCAGCGCTATCTGTACTTTGTCGGACTGCTTTTCTGGATAAAATTGCTGTGGTTTCGCCATACCAGTGACGCAAATTCTTTAGCCAAGATATTTTTCGACGTCCAGGGCCTCTCCTGCCTTTGATTTTTCCCTCGATTATGTGCTTGAGAAGTAGGTATTTCTCATTCCTGAGTCTGTGTCCGAAGTAGGTACTCTAACTTTCGCTTTTTAAGCGTAAACATAAACTTCAAGATCGAGAAGATCTTTTGACATTCTCGTTAGCACATCTTCATTGCGCATACTCTGTCCATCCAAGATATTTTTAAAATTCGTCTATGTCCACATTTCGAAACCCTCTAGCTTTTTACACATGGCGTCTGTCAGAGTCCACGCCTCAATCCCATGATAGAGGATACTGAAGACTTCATTTTTACAAATGATGCTCTGGCTTGTTCAATCTTGGTACGAACCTCCTGCATGTTATCCTAGTCTTCATTATCCGGACATCCTAGGGATCTGTATGATTGGATCCGATCGATTTGTTGGTTGTGTATCTGAAGAATACCTCCTCCAACCTGATTTTCACTAATCACCATCCATTTAGTTTGTTTAGCATTCAAATTGTAATCCAAATGCTTTCAATAGCCACATGATCAAGTAATATTTGAAGACCTTCCAGAGAATCAGCGATTAAATCCGTATCGTCCGCATACCGAAGATTGTTAATGTCCACGCCGTTGATAGAAATTCCCTCAGTGCAGTCTTTTTAATGCTTTTTCAAATATTTTGTTCGAATGAATAATAAAAAGTCATGGGTAATGGATACAACCCTGCCGCGGACACCTCTTTTTATCCGTACTGCGTCAGACATTTGTTGTCTACCTTGATTTGCGCAGTCTGATTCCAGTAGAGATTTGCGATTATATTGAGATCTCTATCATCTATCCCTACATCCATGAGAATTTTCATAAGCTTCTCGTACCCTGTCAAACGCTATATGATTTATGCATTCCTAAATTTCACACAGTTTCTTATGTTTTCTTCAACAATACCTAAGGCTTCCGAGAGCTGTTTAATTTTGTTAATTTTGCATGGAGTTAGAAGTTGAAAATGTGGAATTCTTATCTTTGAACATGTTTAGAAGATTCATTATTTAATAGAGAGTAAACAGGAGAGCTTTCTGGTTTAAGCAGGGCAGCCCTGTTAAACTTGATAATCAAAAGTAAAGTTTCAAATAACTTTGAACAGCCAAAGATTCTATTATGCACCTACTAAGGTAGATAGATGACACGTCTGTTATCAATTCTAGAGGTCTTTTCACAGAACTCTGTCCAATATTGTTCGATAAGGATTTGAATTCAAAAATGAACATAGCATCATTTTACCAGTTTGGTAACGATAGGTACCTACCTCCTGTAATTTCAAAACTAAATTTAGGTATCTACCCAATTTCAACAAACATGTTTAAATGGAGTACCAGCACCTACTGACAACCATCTAATTCTGAATATCGCCGAAACCTCATTGGTGTTCTTTGCAGACAAAAAACAGCTTAATATCTCTATAGGTATAATGTTTCAATAAATTGAACGAACATAGAGTGAACAGAGACTTTCAAGTTTCTGGTTGCAGACCTACAAGATTGCAATGGACGGGTATTAAAGTAAAATTTGTTCTTTCTAAAATAGAAACGTAGTAGTACCTACCTATTTCGTCCCTTAACAAACAAAAGTGTAAAAAAAATCCAAACTCCTTGCCGCCTTGCATTCAAAATATTCCTGGTATATAGAGAATCCTTTATTATATAATAAGAGTGTATTATTTTTTAATTCAGAAATTTACCAACAAAAATCTTTTACCGCGAGAAAAAAAAAAAATCAAAGATCAATAAACCCAAAACACATTAAAAAATCAGTTTGAGACTGCATACATCAACAGCAAGTTGACATTAATGGCTTCAACACTTTAGATTCTTGACATATCCAGCAGATACAAGCAGCTACTCTTACAAAAATAGTTAAACCTATAATTGACCATTGTTGTATTCAATATAATCACTGATTTTCCAATATTTTATGTCTGATTATGTCAGCTTTTTATGTCCCATGTCAGTGGTATCCTGGAACCGACTAATTTGCAAAGCAGACAACACCATCAGACAATATCAACCGTTTTTATCACGGCTGAATACAAATTTGACCAAAAGTACGAGCCGTCGTAATTTGATTTAAGTCATGTTTTTTTCGAGTAACTGTACTTAGAAGTCTGCCCGTTGGGCTGGGACGTAATGTCTTTTATTTGCTTAAAATATGCATCTGTCGGTAAACGTTTTTATTATTTTTATGGACAAAGTTCCGCGAATAGTGTAAATTTTATTATTTTTGCGAATTTCATTGCTTTAATTCAAAGGATGAAAGAGTGACAAAATTACATAAAACTGTTAGATGGAAGAAACAAGTTAGCTCAGTTGCTGATTGTGTGCGGCTTCAATAAAATGGTGGAAATAATATCCACTAAATGGAAGCATTTCTAATAGAATCAAATCGTAAATACCATCTGTGATTTTATTAGTACAGTCAATTTTAATTTGATACTCCAAAGGAATGTGAGCTGTACTGTAAGCTGGTGGCTCCCTACGTTAGAACGCAAACGGTAACTTGACGTTACACCTGTTTTTGCCATATGATTCATCCTCTCGCTCTTCATAAGAAAACCGACGGACAGTAAAACCGTCCCTTAGTTTTTTCCCATTCATGTCAAATTGAAGACTTGCAGTAGGTACCAGGTGTTTTAGAAAGGCCTTCAATTTTAAAAACATTATCTCCTTAACCTGGCGATACTCCACCTGGAATGCGCTCGTATTACGCAACAATTTTTTCTTCAAAAAAGGGCCGTCAGAAATTTGTCCAATACACCTCCAAAGAAACCATTGCAAGCCTTCCTTCTTACCAACTTTGCTTATCAGCCCATTTAATTCATAAAAATAAACATTCCTTTTCAAATCACCGAAATAACATTCCATTAGCAATTGTACATATACCAGTCCTGTTAAAAGTTCATTCTTGTACATATACAATGGCGTCAAAATCTGCAATCATGGTGAACCCACCACAATATTCTTAATACTCTTAAGAATAACGCACTAGCAACATAATTCCGCCAGAAGAGTTCTGATCTGTTAGAAATTTTTTAGCAAGGTTCAACTTTTCCATAAAGGTACCTCAGATTACCGGTGGCATCGCGGCATTGAAATTTGAAGACTAACCTGTTGGAAGCGCATCACGCATCACTCCTCAATCGCCAAATGTTAGTTTCTGATCGATAAGTGATAATACCTTGATTTCTCAGAAACCATGTGCCTCGCTGAAAGTTGACTGTGGAAGGAAGTTATTCTGCGCGTAGCCTTTACTACGAAAGCGCTGAACGGACATCGTGTTTTTTTTTGTCAATATTCTATAATTGTCAGTTACAACTGACAATTAGCCCTAATTGTCACTTACAACTGACAATTAGCCCTAATTGTCACTTACAACTGACAATTAGCCCTAATTGTCACTTACAACTGACAATTAGCTCTAATTGTCACTTACAACTGACAATTAGCTCTAATTGTCACTTACAACTGACAATTAACCTAATTGTCACTTACAACTGACAATTAGCCGGCGGGCTCAAGTCGTGAGCATACTAGTGATGAGCGATACCGTGATTTTCGAATCACTCTGTTCAATGATACCGTTATCTCTTGAAATCAGCGATTTTAAAGCTTTGATCACGACTTTCAATACATTATTTTAAATAAAAATATCCCCAAGCTCCTTCCTTTCTAGTGTTTGAAACACCGGGGCTACTCACTCCGGAGTAACACTCGCCTTTTTTCTGAAAGGAACATGTTTTTTTTTGTTCCGCCTAGGGCTATGAGGGTTTCACGCACCAACAACGTAGATCGGTGGTGTAGTTAGAGGCATGAGGGGGCAGGGGAAATCGAGCTTGAACACCTCCGGTGCAACACACGCAAAATGAAAGGAACCCGAACTAAAGCACCGGTGCTGCTCCGGAGCTGTTCCCAGCTGTGAAAGGAATTCAACTTATGTCAGTTTTTACAGATGCTTACAGTGTTATTGGATAGGTATTCAACTTTATAGGAAAAAAGTATACGGGTGACAACGAAATCGTTATACAAGGCGTCATTCAGTTGTCTTTAAAGTTAAAAATTTGAAAATTGGGTGGAACGGGTAAGTCATTGAGACGCACATTTTCCGTAAAAAAACAATTGAATATCACCTCCGGTTACTCCGGAAATGGACCCAAGTCAAGAAATTTTTATGAAACCCTGTATATTTTTTTGCACAGTTGAATAGAGCTTAAAATTCCCTTTCCAATGACATATCACAACTTGGATTTGTTTCCAAGATGGCGGCGTAAGAAGGTATTTTTCTTAAATTCAATATGGCGGCATTCTGACGTAACCGATAATGTTTCTGTCAAACAAACACTTTTCCCAATCCATAATTTTTAGATTTGAAATGGTTTTACATCGAATTTGAAAAAAAAAAAGATTTTGCTCAAAAACAAGGGCATTTCAAAATATCTTTGAAATGCAAATTTTAGTTTCAATTTTTCTAAAAATTTTGTATAGGAAGAGGTACTTATTAAATTCTAGAATTAAAGTGTGTCCAATGGCCTACCGAAAAATGTCTACCAAAATGCATATTCATTTTTCGGTTAAGGTATGCAAAGGTTAGATCAGAATGCCGCCATATTGAATTTAAGAAAGTGCCTTCTCACGCCGCCATCTTAAAAGCAAATTCCACTTATCATATATCATTGAAAAGGAAATTTTAAGCTCTATCCAACTGTGTAAAAAAATATACAGGGTTCCATAAAAATGTCTTGACTTGGGTCCATTTCCAAAGGAACTGGAAGTGATATTCAATTGTTTTTTTATGAAAAGTGTGCGTCTCAATGACTTACACGTTCCACCCGATTTTCAAATATTTAAATTTGAAGACAACTCAATGACGCCTTGTATAACGATTTCGTTGTCACCCGGTATAGTATGGGAAAAAAGCCTAAACTAGAAATTAGTTTGCTACGTCACGCTTTTTATAGAGCTTTGGTCCCGGTCGTGATTTGCGATTTGTAGATATCAATCACGGTATCGCTCATCACTAGTATGCTCACGACTTGAGCCCGCCGGCTAATTGTCAGTTGTAAGTGACAATTAGGTTAATTGTCAGTTGTAAGTGACAATTAGAGCTAATTGTCAGTTGTAAGTGACAATTAGAGCTAATTGTCAGTTGTAACTGACAATAATTATAGAATATTGAAACACGATGTCCGTTCAGCGCTTTCGTACTTTCCACAACAATAAATATTGTTGGGCTTCCATATTAATTTTTCTATTCAATTGAATGATTTGGAAATTGGATGTTTATCTGGTATTAATCAATCCTACGAAAGAGTTTGTGCAGTCCTTTTATTGTTTCGTCATATTCTTCCATGATTTGGAAGTATAATTTTATCTTTGCAAAGCGTTTTTGCTGTTTTTGATTATTCTCAATGCGATTCTCTATTTCTAGTTTTATGTCCGATTGCTTCATACAGTTTAGCGGAGATAAAAGTGCTACCACTTTATCTCCGCTAAAGCTAATTTCTTTCACTATAGCAGTCTGCATAGTGACGCGGTCTTTACAAATTCAATTCTAGGTATAAGCGTTGATTGAGGAAGTAGGGGTTCCCCTACTTCCTCAATCAACGGTATAAGGTACAGTTTTGAGGAAAATAAAGACAAAATTAAATTCTTTTTCAATGGGTCTATATGTAATTTGAACTGCTAAGAAAATAAAAAATAAGTTTGAAATCTGTGCTCAAATTATTTTTTCCGAATGCCTTGTCGAAAGTACTGCCCTCTATCAACAGCTCATGGTAATTTCCTATGATATACATACAGAAACCTATTTTTTCAAAATTGAGGGTTGAAATTAAAAATAGACCAATGCCTAGAGCACTGCAAATAGACCACATAGGGCACTTTCCAAAATTCACTAGCTTCTGAACCGGTGTGATACCGGTTTAATAGTTTACTCACCAAGCCGTTCTAAAACGTACCGACTTTTTACCGGATGAACCACGTCCGTTTCAAAATTGATCGAAATTATCAGCTGTTTGATACCGGTGAGGCACCGGATCCACCGGGAATTATTCCAAAATACATCAGAAAAATCTTGTAACCGGACTTACACCTAAGCTTTTACCGGAATTTTTTTACAGCTACCGCTTTATTAAACCGGTCAATTTATCGGTGAAATTTAGAAAGTTCCCATATGCACGTCGGCCATATTTGCAGAAGTGCCAAATTTGTAGATGCGAATTGCGAATTACTGGGTTCGGCTATTCAGCACGGAGTTGGAGTGAAGTAAAAACAGATTTTTTTTCACGTGATCTAGGAGTGATTAGAGTGAAAAATAAATACACGAATGACCGGAACAGTCGGAGCACTAATGTCAGCTGATTTGCTTTGTTCCAAAACAACAAATAACAGTCAACCGTTACTTTGCAACGTTCCATTTTCCAAATTTTCTTACACTTTTGTCTTTGGTCTTTCGTGCACTATAAATTAACTTCAATTCCTCCACAATAATGAATAATATGATGCTTTTGCCTCTGTTCAACTTTGTTAAGGAAATTTTTTCATGTTTAATAAATTTTAAAATCAGATTAATAATTATTTGACTCCATGATTTCACGAATTCCCGCATCCACACATAAATGATTTTTAATCCCTAGTACGCCAAATCAAGACAGCAATACTCGAACGGCTGGAGTACATTGACCTTTTCAATTTAGAAGCCTCTCTCTCTCTGGCGTCAGACTGTCAGATGCCAAAAGAGTATGAAAAGTATGAAAACAATGATTGACAGCTATTGACAATGGTTTGTTGACAAGAGTTTTATACTTGTGCGAGACTGGAAACTATTACTTCCTCGGTTTTTTCAAGGTTTTTTCCTATTAATGGTGATTGTGTGTAGTGTGCCTTTTCGTGAAGATAATTCCTATTCACCGGCGGACGTGTCTTTCCATAAATTTTCATCAAATCCTACATTTGTCAAAATTTGGATACACAAAATCAGAACTGATACTCGCAAAAGTAAGGGAAATCCACGACCCATCAATTATACAAAGATATCCACGTTCAAGTTTAGTTTGCGGAAGCTGTTTGCTTGCCACATTTTCTTTCCAATTTCAAATTTCACCATTCTATGTCGGTCATTGTCATTTTCCATTCACTGAACAAAGATACCTAACTCAGCGGTGGAGTCACCGATTAGAATAGAATAAAAACCAGGGAATTGCTAAACACCCAATGTCAAGTGTATAGACATTGACGAGCAAGCAAATGTTGGCGGGAATCTGAATGTTTTCATACTTTATCGTCCATCTCTTTTAATTGAAAACGTCAATTACAGGAAAAATTTGCAATTCCGTCATATTTATCGGAAAAAAGTGTTTGGACGCTACTGATTCACCGGTTATAGCCTAGTACTCATAACCGCGAAATTCGCTATTTTTTGACATTGCTTCGGCAATTTGACGTTTGATTCACGCATAAAACGTCAAATTGTCGAAGCAATGTCAAAAAAGAGCGAATTTCGCTGTTATGAGTAGGCTTAAAAATGTCAAAGTTGTCAAAGTGATTTCAAGGACTTACGGGACCGTTTCACCATGCGCAAATTTGCAGGCGCCTTGCAAATGCATTCTGCTTCTGCAATACGGAAAGTCAGACTTGCAGGTCCTGCATAAAAAAAACTAAAGTCCGAGTAGAGTCATGGATAATCGTCACAATAGTTGTATTCCTTTCAGAACTAGGAGGAGGTCTGGAACAGCTCCGGGGCGTCACGCGCTTATTCCTTTCGAAAAGTGTTTGTTGTACCACGCATTTGTTCTTTTCAAATCGGAGGCCTGTCCCAACAGAGATACCTATCCAAATGGCGTCTGGTTGGCAAACAATAAACAAAAAACATATGTTTTTTTGACGGGATTATCAGTACCAATAGTTCATGGACATCACGCTACAGTAGCGATCATCAACAGTGTTGCCAGTTTATTACAAATGTAGCAAATCTATTACATTTATCAAAGGTTAATTATTTACATTATTATATTTCCAATAAATCTATTATATTTTCACTTATTTAACCAAAACTTATTAAAATTAATGAGTTCCGCTTGAAACACTGAGCGCTCGGACCATTTTCCATCTTTTTTTCCTTTTGGTGAGAAGAACAGGGATAAAATTTGCCATAATTGTAAAAATTTGGCAACACTGCTGCTGATCGCTATTGTAGCGCTACTTCCGGAACCTACTATTCCCCTTCTACCGGCGATGCCAAATCTGGTGTGAATTCGCTGGAACGCCAAATACCGTTTCTCAATAAGCAATCCAAACCACGTGACATTCAATATGGCGTGGCGACCATACATGGACCAAAGAAGACAAAAAATCTCTAGTTTCTGCCCGACTTAATAGTTTAGGTAATTAGTTAACAAATATTTTATTGAATAATCAAAATCGAAGCTGCAAACAAACAAAATAATTGAAATATGCATGAAAACACATAATCAAAACTAACTTGCTGGTCGCCACGCCATATTGAATTTGGTCTCATCCAATCAAAATTCGTATAACCATTTCTAGACTCAGTTGAAAGAGCCTCCAAAAGTTACTTTACCGCGGCCGATTTGGAACGTGTAAAGCCAACCGTTTTTGGCACGCTGGAGCCGTACTTGAACGTAATATGCCAATTTTGGCTCGGCTTTAGCCGTTTTTGAACGCAGCCCTGATGAACCCGACCGACACACCATTGATCAATACATACACTGGGGCGAGTTCAGAAATGACACACCCAGTATGAGTGTGACACAGGTGCGACGCCCTAGCTGTTCAAAAATGCTAGACGGTGCTATGGGCCCAATGGCCAATTGTCATATTCAGGCTCACCTATAAAATCGCACTCGCATCCTGTGCGTTATTTCTGACCTCGGCCCTGGGCGAGTTCCTTAATCTGACACTTCTCTGACATCGTTGACATGTAACAACCCGTATTCTAACCTCATGAAAATTTCAAAATGCCGGCTGGTTGGCAAAAGTCACGTGGTTTGGATTCCCTAACTATTATTTGTTAAAACTTTTCCTATAACACACAGACACGTTTACCTAGTTAAAACCCAAGGATGATAAACACTACTACTACAGGATGGTCTATCCTCATACGCATAAGGCAAGTGTGTAATAAATTCCTCCCTTCACCCCTAGGCCAAACAACCAGTTGTGACGTAGACAGCATGTTATTTCTCGCCTTGACGTAGGTTGTTCAAACAGCTGATGGCGTCGGCAATGGTTGCACATCAATATGGCGGCGATTACCAAAAACGAGGCCGATAAGCACTCGAGTGAGTATTCTCCTTGATAGCTGTATTCCTTTCAAAGAGTTTGAAACACTCGAGCTACTCGCTCCGGTGTTTAGTCGCCCCCGATTTGCAGGGAACAGATGCGTGGTGCAACAAACACTTTTCGAAAGGATTAAGCGCGTGAAGCCCCGGTGCTGTTCCGGAGCTTCTCCTAGGTGAGAAAGGAATACAACTGGTTAAAACCAACTTGGAGGGAGGTAACTCGCTATATACTGGCCGAGTTCGTTTTTGTCATCTTTTTCGTCGATTTGCTCCGAAATTTTGACAGGCACGTGATTCGTAAATTGAAACTGCCATATCCAGTCATGTGCCTGTCAAAATTTCAGAGCAAATCGACGGAAAAGATGACAAAAACGAACTCGGCCACTGTATTCCTTTTACCCGTTGAGTAACTCAGAGCTTCTCAATGTCAAAAGCTAAAACGTTCCTTTTAAAAGTGCGTTAAGCACTCGAGTCGTTCATAGTGCATCCCCCTTTCCCCTAATGCACCAAATTTGCGGGGGGTGCAAGAAGCCCTTTTAGGTAATGATGGTGATGTTAATATTAAAAAATAATGATAAAATCTGAATTGTGTGTTTTGGAGTGACTCCGAGGAGCTCGTTCGGTGTAACTCGATCTATTAAAAGGAATACAGTAATTGAGAAACCGACCACCGACCAATGAACTATAAACTACACGTACCTGGAATGGCCCGGCCTATCTCTAAAATGCGGCAAATTGTGATGGAGAATGTAGGGGATTCCTATCTCTATTTTCCTTAAGGATCACTTATGAAAATCTTTCCTTGTCTAAAAAATATTAAATTTGAGGTTAGGAATATACACCAAACCAATGAACTTAGAACTAAAAACTGGAATGCGCACACAGTGCCATATCTGCCAAAAAAATGAAGCCATGAAAGACAGATGCCACAACGGGGAATGTAGTTTTTTTCTGTTGCTCGCTGACATATGACGTTTTCGAAAGTTTTGTCATATTTCCCTTCACAGGTTTCATCAATTGGAATACGTGTTGGGAGCAATTTTCGCCATTTAACATAATGAGTGCGACAAAAACAGGTATCCCCTCCGCAGCAGCCGCACTAGGCTTCGCGTTCGTCCTTATGTGTTAGCATTCCAGTTTTTGGTTATAGTTCATTGCACCAAACCTAACAGCTTTGCTAACAGCAATGAAATAGAGAGAGAGAAAGGGATCCCCCACTATATAACTTTCTTTGGACGCACTAAGAGAGATGACAAATGCCATACAAATGCCATATACGACAACGGTCGGTACCATTCCAGGTACGTGTAGTTTATAGTTCATTAGTTGTATTCCTTTCACACCTAGGAGGAGCTCTGGAACAGCTCCGGGGCTTCACGCGCCTATTTCTTTCGAAAAGTGTTTGTTGCACCACGCATCTGTTCCCTGCAAATCGGGGGCGACTGAACACCGGAGCGAGTAGCTCAAGTGTTTGAAACTCTTACTAAAAACTGGAATGCGCACACATTGCCATATCTGCCAAAAAAATGAGGCCATGAAAGACAGATGCCACAAGGGGGAATGTTGTTTTTTTCTGTTGCTCGCTGACATATGACGTTTTCGAAAGTTTTGTCATATTTCCCTTCACAGGTTTCATCAATTGGAATACGTGTTGGAAGCAATTTTCGCCATTTAACATAATGAGTGCAACAAAAACAGGTATCCCCTCCGCAGCAGCCGCACTAGGCTTCAAGTTCGTCCTTATGTGTTAGCATTCCAGTATTTGGTTATAGTTCATTGATTGCCACCGGCCACCGACCCTACGAAATAATGACGGTAATGACAGAAATTCGCGTGACAACAACTTATGAACTAAGCTTAATAGCGCTTTCGATTTTTGCCTCAAAACTGCACCCGACTGATCAAAAAGCGACCCGGAAACGAATTCATATGTTCGGCTTAAAACTAAACGGAAGGTGTGCCCTCGTTTGGATTTATAATCGCTCTCGGAGCACGACCGTAGAGATCTGTGACGTCACCGCCCAAACGCCACCGCGACAAGGATACGTGCGGGACTAGCAGAGCAGAGTCAGTCGCGCAAATTACAGTGACTCTGCAAATTGCACCTGAGCGCCGCGTAGGTGCAAAATCCGCACTACCTGGCCCACGTGCAAGGATGATACACACTACTAAGGATGGCTTATCCTCATAAGGCCTGTGTGTAACAAATCCCCCCCTTCCCCGCCTAGCCAAAAAATCAGTTGTGACGTAAACATCATGGCGTTTTTCGTCTTGACGTAGGCTGTTTGCACCACAGGTTATGTTATGATCTGGCTGCTGGCTGGAAATTATGGAACTAGTTTCTAGTATAATTAAAGTCTAAAATTATAAAATTATATCAGATACATATCATGACTTTTAATCATTACTGTTGTGTTCCTCAATGCAAGTCTTGGGCTAAAAAAAAAAGCTGACAAAGGATTGAGTTTCTACATATTTCCCTTTGAAACAGGCCCACGGGTTTATTTGGAAACGAAAATGGAAAAAGAAGTGTCGAGAAGAAAAGCCTTCTGGATTTTAAAACTTCGTATTGGCAAGCCAGTCACCAAATTCATGAAAGTGTATTCTCTGCATCTCAATTAAGCAAGAATTTTGTGTTAAGGTAAACAAGCATAATGGATAGTTTTGTGCCCTAGCTTCATTTTAGGCCTGCTTCTAGGCATTTATCAAGTACTATCTATTTTTAAAATGTTTTGTTTGAAAATATTGACTGTTTTTATTATTTACAGGTGAGAGTACAGGTCTTAGGGCGGGTATTATAAAACTGCTTTGACAGTTAACTTAAAGTTAACTTTTTGAATTACTTGTAATTCCAGAAGTTAACTTTAAGTTAACTCTCAAAGTAGTTTTATAATACCCACCCTTAGAGGTACAGGTAGAGGTCGGATATTGAAAAAAACAGTTGTACCATCCCAGAATTTGCCCTCTTCTATAGTGATCCATAAACCGAGCCAAAAAATAGATTCCATGGGTGCTGAAAAACGTGCCGAAATAAAAAGAAATCAAGATTCTAGTGAGACTGATACAAGTAATGAATGTAGTTATACTTTTAATCAATTATTAAACTCTTCTCAGATAGCCATACAAATGGCCGAGCAAACAGCAGAACGTGTAAAGTGTTTATTAAATCCTAATTACCAGTATTATATTATAGGTAGTTCGAGTAAAAATCAGATTTGTGGTCAAGTTATTTGACTTTGTTAATTTAATTTTCACCTATTTATAAATAAAAATAAAGAGTTATTTATAAAATGTTTATTTATTTATTACACATACAAGTTATTCAAATACAGACATTATAAGGGAGATCCATACCAGCCTTGAGACCCTTTTGGCAATGTCCTATTGTAGAAAGTTTACAAAAATATAAGAAAAAGATCCGGTTAGGCTGTTGTATAGATATAATCATTTCGGGTCAGATAAACGAAATAGATTATAATGAATTTTGGCCTGCATCATCACGAGCAGCATTATGGGTGAAAATTATTACCCAGTGTGAAACTTTCGAGAACAGTGAATAAATAAGTCGATATTGCATTTGCAGCACATTGTTCTTCCTCGGCTGCTACAGTTTTGACCACCACATCGTTTTTTTTACGTTCAGGAAAAGTGTTTCAATAATGATGCAGTCCATAATACCATAATACCTTATATCATTATTGACTCAAAAATCACTTGCTGCAGCCCGAAGCATATTCTCCTGTAGCGCAAGATGGTACTTTATATTTCCTCGGGTATGTCTGAAAATAAAAATAAGGTTAAAATTGTATGATTTCCCAAAAAATTGTTAATTCTACTCTACCTGTGATATATTTCCCATTCGAATAAACAATTTTTGCACTAGCACAAAAGTTGCCTAGTAGATAAGTCAAAACCACGTTCCTCATCTGCTGAATCTTAGTCAGTGAGCTCTTTGCTTTCTGTATGGGCTCGATATATTATGCCATCAACATTTTCATTATCATAAGCAGTATTCAAAGCTTCCTGATGGCTAATTCCACAAACAAAATGTAAGTACAGCTAAAAATGTTAGCTTCTGCCCAGGCCCATATGCCATATGGGACAGTAATATTTACAAGAATATAATACATAAACAAACAATTTATGCTCGAATAGGAATATGTTATAATAATATGAGAAAACCCTAAAAACAATTAAATAGTATAGAATAAATTATCTTATAGTTATTATACTTACATAAAGAAATGTAAACAAAACGCCGCGTAATTCTCCTAGGGCTCCATTAAATCATACATGCTGAAAACGTGTAAATAGGCGGAATGACGAAAGCTAGCCAGATATCGCGCTACTGGTTCCATCATAGCATAGGGTACCTTTACCCGCTATAATGGTTAATCAAAATCAAAATAAAATATTTTTCATGACAAATTATAAATTTATAAAACCGCTGGCGCAAACAGCTGGCGACTTTGTTATGACGTCAGCAGTGGTTGGAAACAGTTGAAAACCAATATGGCGGCAATTACACAAAAAGGGGCCGATAAGCACTAAGTTCATTGGGCCCACGTGATCGCTTCGCATGACGTCAGTCACTCACAGCCACGGCAAAGCAAACCAAAAAATGGCCGTCGTGTAGACATGGGGCTCTTTGCTATGCGTCACAAAACAAATTAAGTTTATATTGCAGTTAATTGTTTAAGTTTGTTGTTAAATGTTTATAGAGACAAGCTGCATTGTGTTTTTCAGTGATTTCTAGTGCTCAAAGTACAGGTTAGTTTATTAGTACTCCGAAAAAGGGAATTGGGAGGGAAAAAGGCCGGATTAAACAAATAAACCATGTATTGACCTTGAATAGTAATTTGTTGATTTTTCGATTTGAAAATAAACTTTTTGCGCGGAAGATAATTATTCGATTTTTATCAAACAATAATTTATGGTTATTAATTAATTTTTTTCTAATAATTGGCCTGTTTAGTACGTAATTAGATTATTGTGAAAAAAATGCACATGTGCTACACTAGAGCTGATAAAATTATTTGGTATATACAGTGACCCAAACAATAACAAAATATAAATTGTTTTGGAACTATCTGCATTTAGTCTAGGTGAACAATATTCTATTTTAGCACTTGCTTGGCTATATCTATCAAGTAAAATATACAAAAAGTACTTATCATAAAGTTATTGTTCATTTCTTTGGAACCGAGTTTGGAACATATTCTATCTACTGCCAAAGACTTGCGCTTGGACTTTCAAGCCTCATGCATTTTTTTAGCGCCTTTGACCTAAGTTTGTGAAGTCTAAAATGTAACTTTGTACAGTTTGTTCAAGATAGGATTTCAAATAAGCAGGTAGTAAACTATGTTCTATTTTGTGTCTCAATTTTTTTGTCTATTGTGGGAAAACTCCAGAGAAATCCTGCAAACCACTTTTTTATTCCCTGTGTTTTCTTTTACAATCTTTCCGGTATCAGTTCCTCAATCCTTAATTCCTTGGGAATCTCTGCAACAATCTTGGAAATCATGGCAAGCAATGTCAGCCATTCCCATAGATTTTCCTCAAATTGTCATGGCAGTCTTAAGAATCAGAAAGATTGACAAGGTCCTTGGTTTTCAATATATGTATACACTCGCGTATACATATTATTGCTATTTCCGGATATTTATTATTGTTAAATTAGATTAAAATTTAAAGATTAGGGTGTTGAAGAAAATGTTGCATTAGGAGACCTCTTGGAAGGGGGAAACTTATCAAGAATTGGAATGCCGTTTACCAATATGATGTGCTCTCCCCTTCACTTGGGTATAAACTTGGGTATAAGGGTGTATTTAATAGTTCGGATATTGGATAGGGGGAAGATGCTGTGTGCTCCAGGGGAAAACAAACATAGGTACATGTTTTTCAAATGAGAAAACCTTATAAATACTAATAACTCGTTGGATAGCTCTGCTTTTGCTAATTTCAATTAGGTACCTACGAGGGTACCTATATAGATTTCGATAGGTTTGTCTCTAACAGTTTTCAAGAAAAAACATCTGCTTTTGTCATGACAATGTGTTAGAAAGAGACTTTTTTCATCTTCTCTACAGATATAAATTCTTTTTCTAATACATTATTTCTTATGACAAAAACAGATATAATTTTTTCTCCCAAAAACTGATTGTAATCCTTTAATCCCGTAATGTTCCAATAGCAGGCGGTAAAACCGATGAAGCTATCGTTTTGTCTGTAGAGATATTGTTCACATTGTTTTATGCACTATAATGTATCATTCTTGCTGCACTATTTTTTAGCTCTTTGTCTAATCGGTTTTTAAACGCGTTTATGGTAGGAGCCGTTACTGTGTTTTCCGATAAAGCAATCCACGAGTAAACAAATAATTTATTTTAATTAGGTAACGGCCCAATTAAGGACCGATTGAGAAATGTTTTATCTCTGCGGGACCATCCGTGGACGCGTTTCGCTGTATCACAGCTCTTCAGCACGGTTAGGTCCCGCAGAGAGAAAACACAACCCATTTTTTGGTTCCTTCCCGGAACTGGGTTTGATACAAGTAAGATGAAGACAGAGTCTCCATCTCCAATTTATTTATTTATTTATTTATTTATTGGCAATAGTAGTTACAAAGGAACAATAGAATAAATTTAATAGTTAATAATATTAACAAACTTAACAGACTTTTATATTCTAGTCATTTAACTAAGGTTAAAAAATTCCTCACTATTGCAATAGACCTATCTATTTTTACCTGGTATGCGCGCGCAACACGAGGCAATGTTTTTCTATTGGCTAACTAGTACAGGTGAGAGGTGTTCGTTTTG
The DNA here is from genome assembly GCA_917834065.1 of Ceutorhynchus assimilis. Classification (NCBI taxonomy): domain Eukaryota; kingdom Metazoa; phylum Arthropoda; class Insecta; order Coleoptera; family Curculionidae; genus Ceutorhynchus; species Ceutorhynchus assimilis. The sequence continues at coordinate 13,270,410 of OU892280.1, read as the reverse complement.
CACGCTTGCATCTCCTTGTCCTTGTTCATTGCCCGTGGTCTGACAAGAATAAAAGTACGATTAATATTCAACTTGACATAGCTTGACAAGTGCCATTCAAAAGTTGTTTGAAATTTTCATTGACAAATACGTTGCACTACACGCGGTCTTTCTCCTTCCCTTTTTATCCCGTGCAAATAAGAAGAACGGATTGCTATACGTAAGTCTAACATAATTTGGTACGTTTTGCCTCGTCTTGCGCAATGAGCGTTCTGTGTCTTTTTTTATCTAATGCAGTTTTCGTATTATTACCTCTTTGTCTGGTAAAATAGATAGGTCTATTAATAGCACACAATGGTATTTTAAATACTGTGAGTGTGCTTTTCTAATTAATTAATAATTATTCTTTCGAGGTAAGTAACAATTTTTATAATTAGCTATGTGTAATTAAATAAATATCTATGTTATAATATTATATTAGATAGTTTATATTGAAATTACTTTCAATTAACCACTCATTAACTGCTTTTTTTACTAAGTGATAAGGTTTTGATCTTATACTTACAGGCAAGTTATTGTAAATTTTAGGTCCTACACAATAAATGTGAGTTTGACACACAGCATGTCTAGGGTTTTGCAACATAACATTATTTTGCATTACACTTCTTGTATTAATATTATGATTTATAGCTTCTCGATATGTTGAGTTTTTTAGCATAAATCTAATAATGGATTTTTTCTCCAAACGTCAAAAAAACATCACTTTGTCAACACCTGTCAAGATGGTAGAAATTCAATTTCTATGTTGCTAGGCAAATCCAGGAGGTTAACACCTGTCGAGGTGGTAGAAATTTAATTTCTATGCTGCTTGGCAACCCCAGCGGCAGCAAAAGTACCTTTGGTGCCGCTCGTACTTTTACTGCCGCTCAACCATCCAGTTACCCCCGAGCTTACCACATTCGTATGGAGAAAAAATAGCGTGTTGCATACGGAGTAGAAGCACTTTTTTGTGCTTCAGCAGTATTGCAAGCCTCACTACGTTCGGCTCGCAAACCCACTGCTTCAGCACAAAAAAGTAAAGCTTCTACTCCTAATACAACAATATACTATTAAAAAAAGTTGATTAGGAGTCAGCAAATAACTTTCATTATATAACAGGTGCGTTGGGTATGTTCTATTTTTGAAAAGCATGATTTTTATAATCCATTTTTGAGCTATTTGTAGTTTATTCATTATAGTTACTCCAGCACTACCCCATACAATCAATCCATAGTTCATAATGGACTCTACTAGAGCATAGTAAACTGTTTTTAAGGGCAAAATGTTTCTCAATTCATAGAATTTAAAAATAACTTTCCGAATTTTATCAGTTACCTGTTGAACTTGCACCTTCCAAGTAAAATTCTCATCTATTATAACTCCCAAATATTTTAAACTGTCCCTTCTGCCTATGGATTGATTGCAGTGACACCGGTTATCTTGTTTACATTGTGATTCAGGTACTATAAGATTTTGATACTCCGGAAGTGACCGCGAAGATAACGAAAAAGCAACAAATTTAGTCGAAAAAGCAACAAATTTAGTCTTATCAACATTCAATGATAGCAAGGAAGTATCTAGCCAACATTTAATTTTAAAGAGTACCATTTCTGCTATTCTTTTTGTTTCTCCCCAATCATCCCCACAGATCACCACCCCAGTATCATCAGCAAAGCAAAAAACATTACCCTCATCTGAAACCGAAAATATCTGATTTACATAAATATTGAACAGTAAAGGCGACAATACAGTACCCTGTGGCAAGCGGATTCCTGCCTCTAGTCTGTCACTTTCTTCTCCTGTAATATTGACACTTTGTTTTCTTTTAGTCAAATATGACATAATTAAATTATTAGGAACACTTCGAATTCCAATATGTTCCAGACGTTTGTGCAGGATTCGGTGTGCCACAGTATCAAAGGCCTTTTGAAGGTCAAGAAACAGTCCAATTACTTTTTTTCCTTGGTCTAGATTTTTTAAAATTGTTTCCGTCACCCTACACAATGCATTCTCGGTACTGGGTACAATCCGATTAGTAAGGTAATTTTTACGTTGTAGTTTTGCAGCTTTTTCTTTGTCTAGTTTTTTGGAATGTCCTCGAAGTTGCTGATTTTGATGGAAGATATTTTCAATGGCACAGTTATAATATCCACTTGTAATCTTAAGAGTTTCTATCAAGTCCCCTCCATGCCTTCTTTCTTTTAGAGTTGTTATCTGAAATCTTGTTAACCTTTCAGAGTATGGTAGATTTTGCAGTTCTGGTGGTATCTTTGTTACTCTCCTTTGAATTTTTTCCAGCATCTCAATATCCTTGATATAATAAGGGTTCCACACTGTGAATGCATACTCCAGTTTTGTCCTGATGTAACTTTTGTATAACTTAGTTATCATTTCGATTGAATGATCTCTAAATGCATGTTTAATAAGATAGACAAAAGAGTTTGCTTTTTTGGCTATTTTCACAATGTGGCTTTCCCATTTGAGGTCTGATGTGATAATGACTCCAAGATCGTTTTGCTCTGCCACAGTCGACAGAATAGTGTTATTTAAAGAGTAGTCCTGGTTTGGGTTATTTGGGCCAATTCTTAGTACCGTGCATTTTGACTCATTCAGCTTCATTCCCCACAATCTAGACCACTCTTCAACTTTTCTTAAGTCTTCTTGAAGTAGTACTGCACTGAGTATTGGGTTTGCATAGAGTTTGCCATCATCAGCAAAATTTTTCATTTTTGTATCTATGTGGTTAACAAGATCAAAGAGATAGGAAGTAAAGAGCAGCGGTCCAAGCACTGAGCCCTGCACAACTCCGCTACTAACTAAATGTTTGCTTGACATTTCTCCATTTACTCTTACTTGGTAGTATCGTTCATCCAGTAGATCAGCTATCAAAGACAAAAGCCGCCCTCGCACTCCATAATGTTCCAACTTTCCAAGCAACAGGTCATGTGGGACTTTGTCAAAGGCCTTCTCATAGTACAAGTAAATTATATCTGTCGGCTGGGAGTTATCGTGGTATTCCGTCCAATCATTCAGACATTCTAATAGGTTTGTTGGGGTTGAACGTTTTGAGAGAAACCCATGTTGAGACAATGGTATTAAGTTATTTTCAAAAAAGAAATTTGTTACTTCTTTTACCATTATTTTCTCCATACATTTCAATGGATTACAGGTTAGGCTACTTGGACGGTAGTTTTCCAGCTGATGTCTGTTTCCTTTCTTAAAAAGTGGAGTAACAATTGACAGCTTCCACTGCTCTGGTACTCTTCCTAGCTCCATACACTCCTGCATAGCATCCACGAGTCGTGAACCAACTGCAGTTCTGTAGCAATATTGTTGGAAAATCATCTGGTCCAGGACTTGAGTCTTTTTTCATGTTTTTTAAAGTTTCTTTGACCTTTTCTTCTGTGAACTGCACAGTGCTAATCGGGTTCTGTACTCTGGTACTCACAGGAAGTTGGGGAAGGGGACGATTTTGACGTGGAGTGAAGGATTCGTTAAATTGTTCAGCAAATGTTTCTGCCATGGATTTAGAGTCTAAGATATCTTGCGTAATAGGGTCCTTGAGTGTAATTGTAGTCACCTTACAGTTTAGGTTTCTGCGTATATACTTGTATATTCTTTTAGGTGAATCTGATTTTAATAGATCATGTTCATATGTTTTTCTAGCCTCTTCGAGCTTTTGTTTAAGAGCATTGTTTTGTAACATGTAGGCCTCTTCTGTTCTGTTTTTCTGTATTCATCCCACAATTTTCGCTTTCTATCAATTTCTCTAAAAAGATTTTGGTTTATCCATGGCTTTTGCTGGTTCATTTTTGTAGACCTCAATGGAATATGCATCCTAACTGCTTCATTCAAAACTGTCTCAAAGTTTTCGAAGTTATTTTGCTCTCTGTTGGGTTGTTGTTGTCTGATAAAGTTGTTTATTTTATCATATTTGTCAGTATGAAAGTTTCTTTTCAACACTTTTTTTGTTGGTTTGGGTGGGAGTTTTAATTGTGTTTTTGCGGTGATTATGACATGATCACTACGCCCTATAGGTGCTTCAGATTTAAGGTCAAATACACTTCTAGGATCACTGCATAAAAACAAATCCAACAATGAGCTCTGATCGTTCCTATATATCGTGTTGGAAATTTGATAAGTTGATGAATGTTGCTATCACAATACATGTCTACAAAATCTTGTGTTTTTTTGTCGGCTGGGGTTACAGTTAAGTTTTCCCAGTTTATGTTTGGGTAGTTGAAATCTCCGAAAACGAATGTTGGAATTTTTGTGGTAAATGCATTGCATATTGTATTTGTCAGCTGGGTATTGGCTTGCTCAGTAGTGGTGTTTCCAGGTCTGTAGATACAGGCAACTATAATTTTTAACTTGTCTATGCGTACATCTAGCAACAGGTGCATCTGTCGGGTGGTTTTGAGCAAGGGTGCAACTTAGGTTATACCCATCTATTTGATTTTTAACAAAAATACATGCTCCGCCCCCTTTTTGATTTGGTCGATCTTCTCGAAAAATGCTGTAGCCATCTAGACATATTATGCTGTCATCAATCCCATCTTGTAACCAGGTTTCGGTGAGCATAACTATTGTTGGACTATGAGCCAATAACCTTACTTTCCACTCATCTATTTTATTTACCACTGATGAAAGGTTGCTGTACCAAAAAGAGATTTCAACTACCTCTGTGTTTCATTTTTTTCAATGACCCTCGGTATCCCATTGATGTACTTAATGATGACATTTTCTTTTCCTTCACTCTTTTGCTTCTATAAGTACTTGCTTCAGGTATTTTCTTTAATTTTCTGTTTGGTCAGCCTTGATATATACTCCTGGTACATTCTGTTCAAGAATTTTCCTGTTTTTGAGGGCTTTTAATGCTTCGTATCTATTCGACAAAATTACCTTTATTGGTCTTTTTTTCCAGCTGTCTCGCTACGTAGCCTGAACATTTTAGCGGTCTCTGGCAAGCCCAGATTCATCTGATTGTACAATCTACTGTGTGTTTCTCATCTTCCATCTCCTCATTTAAATTGGTTTTTTTTTACTCATCCACGCCAAAAAAAAGGATGTTGCCAGCTCGTCGTTCTCTTTCTTTAATCTCAAACAGAGTGATCTCAACCCCAGATTCACCAACTTTTACCTCTGGAGTTTTTTTTATGGTATCTACTTTTTGTCATTGGAATCTATGTAGAAAGATCTATAAGAATAACTTATGAGAGCCAAGATATGTACAAGGGGTGTCCCAAAATGCAACATTAACAAAAACACCTTGTATATGAAAAACAAGAAGGGCAATGACAATTCTGTTTGTTTGACAAAAAAGTAGCCAACATTTGTGGAAACCGCATCCTTCTTACTCCAATAGCAACTGAGTTATCCCTTATTTAAAACCAAAATGGGATACCCTGTACGTAGTACCTACAGACTACTATACTTTACAAAATAATTTTTTTTTGCAGAACATAGCTTGGCAACAATGGCTCTCTGGGCAAAAGCACAACAGTTGCCGCCAGACAGTGTCCATTTGCAACACATCAGAGATATTTATGGAGAACATTTCCCCATAGAAGTTCGTCATTATTTGGCTCAGTTTATAGAAGAAAAATTTTGGTAAGTGCCACACAAATTGCAAATTTCCCAAAAATGCTAAATATGTTATTTTTTCAGGTCTGAAGTGATCCCGTTGCAAGACACTCCTGCCTATGAGCAATATGTGAGCAGTTTAGTCAATCAATTCATACAAGAGATTGAAAATAAGGCTGAAGGTTCTACTGAGGCTTCCGAGTATTTTTTAATAAAACTCAAATTGGCTGAGGCTGCAAAAATGTTTCGACAAAGATACAGGTGGGAATTTTACTGTGATATTGACATTTTTATTTTCTAAGAAAATAGCAGTAATCTGTTTATTGTTATTTTTTTGCTAGATTTATTAGAAATTTTATGCAACTGTTGATTAATTATGCTAACGCATAAATATGGATACTATCCACCTTAATTTTTTTGTCATGGGGTACAGCAATAGACCAGATAACAACATTGACAACGTAAAGTCTAAGGGCGGGTATTATAAAACTTATTGTAAACATGTTTCAAAGTTAACTTTGTTTGTAACACTCAAGTTAACTTTAGCTTTTAAAATGTCAGTTTTTTTAAAAATCCCATTTCTAAAATAAAAAGAAGAAAAATAAGAAAAAGCAGAGGACAAAACCGAGAAAGGTAACCTAGAATTTTTGGCTCGGATTCAAGTTTTGATGGTTTCTGTTCCTGTTATTTATTATTTCTCAAATTGTCGTTTCTTTGCTGAATACTGAATTATTGACAGAAGAACTGTCGAAAACCACAATTTTCTACAAAGTTAACTTTAACCGATACCCCATCCGCCCAATAAAGTTAACTCCGGAATTTTGAAGTTAACTATGACATGCGACGTCATTCCATGAGTTAACTTTCAGTTAATTGTCAAAATAGTTTTTTAATACCCGCCCTAAGTAAGACTAGAGCCCCAAAGCATTGCATGATAGTTTTTAGCTTGGACTCTGGTCTTTGTCTATGCTCATGAAGACAAGGGGTTACTTTGAAAATTTCTAAAATGCCAAACTTAAATTATTGTATTCTGTATATTTATCATTTTTAACCTGATTCAATATTGAATTTTGTTGTCGCTAAATACAATAGACCAGATAATAAAATATATGTAAGTAAATCATTCTCGTAAAACCACAACAAAGTGATGATAAAACAATTTTTTTTTTGTCTGTGAGCAAAATGACCTCTCTGTGGTGAGAGGTCAAGAAACCCGAGAGTTATTCCTTGAAATCACATTTTGCCAATGCATGATGAAATAGTATTTGCCTTAGATTTAAATTATTTTGGCTGGATCCTGTGTTTTAAATTATTCTATTTGCTCCGGAAGCCTGAAAATTATCTATTTCCCTGAACATGGCATAGTTTTGGTAGAAAAGATTGCAAGATGTAGTTTGGCTATCTAATCTTTGTGTAAATAACATAAAATTTTAATTGAGATGTAATAATTTTAAATGTATGCAGTAGCAGTAATATGATATTGTCTTCATTAATTGTTCGATAATATTCAACCTTCATAATAATTTTTCATTATTGCACAATGTGCATTATAACAATTTAAATTTGCATGAACTTAATACATGTTTTTTCTTCTAAATTTGCATCAGGTCTGGCCTTATACCAAATGGGCTTGGTTATTCTCCTATTTATTCAGCTAAAGCTAGATGCAAGAAGTTTCAAATAAATAACATAAAAGTATATTCAATGAAAATTGGAAAGTTTTGTTGAGATACATTTTTTTTAGTTTCAATTCTGCATGCACATGCTATAACTGACCTTACCTAAATATGTACCTGTTGTATGCATTCTTTATTTACTTTCTGACTAAGGCTCGTACTTTTTTAAATTTGTTGTTCCAATATATATTAATTTATGTCTTTTGTACTTTATTTTTTATCAATTTTATTATTTCTCGGTTATACCACACTGGGAATGACCTACCGACTTGAGTAGCCAGGGGAACACACCCAATAAATATCTCATTTATTTTCCTATAAAAAACTTTCAATGTATCATCAACAGTCTTACATTCATACAGTTCATCCCAATCCACATTATGCATCATATCGTCTCAGAGTTTAGTGAGTGTGAAAACTGTGAGGAGAAATACCATCCTAGCTGTTCAGCCAGGGTAGCTAAACATAATAGTGGAAAAAAATTTGTCTGTTGTGATATTGGCAAGAGTGAGGTTAGACCACCAAGCACAACACGAAAAAACAGCGAAAAATCGGACAATTGTTTGGAAATGGACGAAAAAAGGCTTAGGGAGATTATTAAGGAATCATTTAAAAGCTACCTGGGCCCATTTGAGCAGAAAATTGATAAAAAAATTACTGAATTTGGGGCCTCAATTCAATTTATGTCTGATGCTTTCGAGGACCAAAAGCGAGTGTTCGAGGGCGCTCTGATGGAAAATCAAGTCCTTAAAAAGGAAAACGAGGAGTTGAAGAAGCGGCTGCAGTCGTTGGAAGGCCGAATGGATGCTTTTGAGGTCACTGAAAAATCTAAAAACCTGATAGTTGCAGGGGTCCCAAAACAAACCAGGCTAGACACAGTAGGAACTATTAAAAAGATTTTTGTAGCCATGCAACTGCAAACGGCAAATAGTGAAATTTTGGAGTGTTTCAGGGTGGATAAACAAGGAGAAGGGCCAATCTTACTGAAAATGAACAATGAGCAAGCTAAAAAGGATGTACTTAGGAGAATAAAGGACATAAAAGGTATATCTACAAAGCAATGTGGCTTGGACGGGGATGACAAAAAAATATTCTTTAATGAGGACATGCCAGTGGCAAAAAGGATGCTTTTCAAAAAAACAAGGGATTTAAGGAAACAAAAAAACTATAAGGCAGCCTTCTATATCAATGGAACAATTTTTCTTAAAATTAACGAAACTGACCAGGCCCTTAAAATAAGATGCGACTCCGATCTTGAAAAACTCCAATAAATCATATAAATCAGTAATACAACCCTAAATAAACTAATTTTGCATTCATGGAGCTGAATGATATTCTGGATGATTATAATAATATCCTGGAAACAAGGGAATGTGACAGCTTATGCCAAATAAACTACTTTGACAATAAAGCAAGTGATATTAATATTATGCATGTCAACATACGTAGTATATACCAAAATTTCGATCAATTTTTGGTGTTCCTTGAATCACTAGGTAAGTCCTTTGATGTTATAATTATGTCGGAAACCCACAATGTGTACTGCACAAATGACTTTAACATACCTGGCTACAGATTGTTCTTCAATGAAAGTAGTCTTAACCGATGTGATGGGTGCATAATCTATGTCAAAAGTGACCTCCACATTGAAGATAGGATAATCCAAGATAATAAGTTAAAAATTATCAAAGTCACACTCCAAAAAAACCAAAAATTTGTGGAGATCCTTGCTACATACAGATGTTTTGCCGTTACAAAAGAAGAACTTATTGAAAATTTGGAAAGACTACTGCAGCAATCAAGCATGGATCAAAACAGAGTGTATGTGTTTGCTGGTGACATTAATATAGATCTGTTATCTAAGGAATCTGACTCGACAAATAACTACTTGACTTTATTACAGGGGCATGGTTTTGTAAGTGCAATAAATAAACCCACAAGAGTTACTGAAAATGGAGGTACCTGTTTAGATCACTTTTTTATTAAATGTAAGAGTGACCTTCTTAGCAATATTAGGGCTGTGATTTTGGAAAATGATCTCACTGATCATCACCCCATTCTGCTTAACATTCGGTTACAAACATCCTTTAACAACTTAGATAATAATAATACTTACAAATCAATAAATCATAAAATTCTGGCAAAAAAAATTGAGGGTGAGCGGTGGGGTGAGGTTTTGCAGGAGAATAATGTAGAATTGTGTACAAATATATTTGTGAACAAATTAAAAAATATGATTATGGAATCAACAATTATAAAAACAATACCAAACAAGAAGAAGAAATTGAAGCCTTGGATCACTGGTGGGCTCTTATTGTCAATTCGAAATAGAAACCGCCTTAAAAAGGAAACTACCTTGAATCCCAACAATTTTATAATTTTGAATAGGTATCAAGAATATCGAAAAATTTTGGGTAAGTTAATAAAAAATTCAAAGTATACTTATTACAAATTATTAGCTCAAAGAAATTTAAATGATTCAAAAAAACTATGGAATGTGATTAGGGAGGCCACCAATGATCAGGTCTGTAGGTCAGAAATAAAAGCAATTAATAACCAGGTAAATTCGGAAATAACAAACAAAAAACAGATTGCGAATGAATTCAATTCTTATTTTTGTAATATAGGAAAACATTTGGCAGGAAAGATTACTGGAGGCGCTCGGAATCATGGTGTGAGGGAGAGGAGGAGTGAAAACTCGTTTTTTTTGAGTCCTGTGACAAGTGATGATATAATTAGAGAAGTGATGAGCCTTAAGAATGGGGTAAAGGGTGGAAATGATGCTATTTCATCTAATGTAATAAAAACTTTTAAAGAAAATCTCAGCATTCCGCTTAAGCACATAACAAATCTATCATTTGCTGCTGGTATTTTCCCTGATATATTGAAAAATACTAAAATCATACCCTTATACAAGCAAGGTGATAAAAAATTATTAAATAACTATAGACCAATTTCTTTGACTAGTACAGTGAGTAAAATCATTGAGAAATGCTTTAGGAGAAAATTAAACACCTTTTTAGAGAAAAATTGCCTTCTCAACTCAAATCAATTTGCTTTCAGGGATCATGCAAATACTGAAAATGCTCTTGTAAAGGTTACAGAAGAGATACTTAAAAATCTAGATCAGGGAAAAAAGTGGTAGGGGTTTTTTTGGATTTGAGAAAAGCGTTTGACACTGTGGAGCACCAAATTTTATTGAAACGATTAGAGAGTGTGGGAGTCAGGGGTATTCCAAATAACTTTATTAAGTCGTATCTGGCTGAGAGGAAACAAACCACAGTTGTCTCTGGACAAGAAAGTAATGCATTGCAGGTAGAATTTGGTGTGCCACAAGGTACAGTGCTCTCAACTTTGTTATTCAACATTTACATAAATGGCATAATGGAGCAGCTTGATGATGAGAATATTAATACCTATTGCTTTGCTGACGATACAAGTATTATAATAAGTGGTAACGACTGGGGAATTACTAAGCTAAAGGCAGAAAAAGCATTACAAAAAATTAAGAACTGGTTGGATGAAAGTTTACTTTCCCTTAATGTAGAGAAAACCAATTTTGTGGCTTTTTCGCTTTCCTCTCGCTCACTGCCGGATTTCGAGTGCATCAAAGTTCATGATTCAAAATGTGATTTGGGCCTACATTGTGAGTGTGATATGATCATAAAAAGAAAGTCTAGCCTAAGATACCTTGGAGTTATTTTGGATGAAAAACTAACTTGGAAAGAACATGTTGAGTATATAACTGCAAAAGTAAGGAAACTAATACACAAATTCTATGAACTAAGAAAAATGCTTACATTAAAAACGTTAAAGACAATTTATTGTGCGTTAGTGGAGTCCATGATAAACTATGGTTTGGTGTTGTGGGGGAATGCAGGCACAACAACACTATCAAAATTACAGGTATCCCAAAGATGGATTATAAAGACTATGCTGTTTAAGAAAAAAAGATATCCTACAGCTCTTACTCACAAAGATAGTAATGTTCTAACCATAGAACAGCTTTATTTAAAATCAGTCCTGAGATTCATGATAAAGAACAACTACTACAAAGAAAATTTAAAACACGGACAAAATACAAGAAGTGCCACTCAAGGAAAGGTTGAACTGCAGAACCCCAAGCACACAGCCTGTCAAAATCACATTTACTGTGTGGGTCCAAAGGTTTACAATGACTTACCTGATAGCTTTAAACAAAAAACATATTGCAAAATTAAAAAACCCTTAACAAAATGGATTGTTGATAGTGGATATAGGATTAATTATGTGATATAAAAAGTACAAACAAACAATTATTGGTATATTTGAAGATAGGAAGAAATTTATTGTACAAAGAAATTACATCTGAAATGTTGAAATTGTTATTTGTTAAATTGTATTAAAACCTAAAATATTAAATGAAAGTACAAACCTCAAAATAAAATATTTTAAATGAATTAAGTTTAATGGGGTGCACACACAGTATTATAAATACCATTGTGCATCTAATAATGTTAGCAGTATTAGGAAATTGTATTAAGATTGATATAACTATGTGTAGGTATTGCATTAAATTTTTAAGTAAATTAAATTTGAATATTTTTATCTCAAGTACATAATATGTCTACGATTTGTATATCATAGAATTATAATTATATTGTAACTATTGCTATTGCTAATAAATAAATATTGTATGATTATTCGGTAATTAGCTTTCTTAAAATTAAACTTTCTTGTTTGAACTTGTTCACACTCAGTCCATTCATACTCTCTATCGATAGTTACACAATGCTGGATGATGTTGGTCCACAGGCAGTAAAGAATCATCATCAGTGACCACCCTAAAGTTCTGTAAACCAGAACTAACAATAACCAAATCCAACAATACATTGTTCGCGTTGCGCACGTTGTTTACTTGTACTAGATTTGCAAAAGCTATGAACCTATTAAGTTCACTTGTGTTCATTGACCAGTAACAGCTTTGAAATAGCCCACCTAATTGCTACCTCCGAAAGCTTAAAATTGCTATGAGAAGCTTGTCTTTCTCTTTCACAAGCCAGGTAGGTCTTGAGACGAGTTACGAATTTGCAATGAACTGCTCTATATTTCTTCTTCCCATCAGTTATGCTGAAATGGAAAGGTTATTTTGAGAATTTCCAAGAAAAAATCTAATGGGATGGCAATTTTTAATAGTTAATTAAGAGTTGCCACTGTTCCCAGATAGAAAGATCAATGACAGTATATGCTTGAATAGACAACTTTCCAAAATCTGAGGAAGATATTCCAACTAATATTTTTTTGGTACATTTTGGGCGATTTCTTCAGCAAATGTGATTTTTTCCAAATAACTCCAAGCTTGCTCACTTATTAGTCTCATGTGCTGCCACTTTTTAAACTTCAGTAACTACAAATCTTTTCATTTATCTTAAACACTTAAAAATTCCAATCTTCTCTTCCTTCCAGTGCAAATCCAATGCAACTCTTCAACTTCATCCGTCAATGCCTAGCAGCCGAAATGAAATTTTTACAAGCAGCAGGTGCTGATTTTATGGGAATGGCCCCGGCTTTAGCCATGTCCAATTCAGCCTCTGAAGTTTTGCACAAACTGGACGATCTAAGACGCAGAACTCAGGCCACGTCTGAGGATACGAGAAAGTTGGAGCAGGAACAAGAGGCTTTCGCCTTGCAATATCACGAGTGTACAAAAGTAAATGCACATTTGCAGCAGTTGAAAAATCAAGGTGGTCCTGCGGCTGTTCAAGATCAACAGACTTTACAGTACATAAACCGAAAAGAAATGTTGGAGCAGGAATTGAATCGAAGAGTGGCAGGCTTAATGGAATTGCGTTTAAAAATAACTGAAAAACTACGTCAAACATATCAAGTATTGACTCAGCTTCAGAGTCAAATTATTGATGAGGAATTGATTAGGTGGAAGCGAGATCAACAACTGTCAGGAAATGGTGTTCCATTTACTAGTAACTTGGACCAAATCCAAGACTGGTGTGAAAGTTTAGCTGAAATTATTTGGCACAATCGACAACAGATCAAGGAAGTGGAGAGGCTTAAGCAAAAATTGGCTCTTGATCCTCCAGGAGTAGTGGATGTTTTGCCAACAATTTTAACAGAAATCACGCAACTGTTATCTTCATTAGTCACCAGTACATTTATCATAGAAAAACAACCTCCTCAAGTTATGAAAACCAACACAAGATTTCTTGCTACAGTTCGCCTATTGGTAGGTGGAAAATTAAATGTGCACATGTCTCCGCCACAAGTCAAAGTGACCATAATATCCGAGTCTCAAGCTAATTTATTGTTGAAAAACGACAAATTGCTTAAAGGAGGCGACAGTTCAGGGGAAATTCTCAATAACACGGGAACAATGGAATATCAGCAGACCACCAGACAGCTTTCAGTTAGTTTTAGGAATATGCAATTGAAAAAAATCAAGAGGGCTGAAAAGAAGGGAACTGAAAGTGTTATGGATGAAAAATTTTCGCTTTTCTTTCAGTCACAATTCAGTGTTGGTGGTGGTGAACTCATGTTCCAGGTAGGAATGATCAATATATTCATTGCTCTAACTATCAATCAATTGATAGCCAGTTCACCAACCCAAATTTACAAACAATGTTAAAATTACAGATCTTTTTTTTTTGTGTGTGTAGGTTTGGACCTTAAGTTTGCCAGTCGTCGTCATAGTCCACGGTAACCAAGAGCCTCACGCTTGGGCCACCGTTACTTGGGATAATGCATTCAGCGAGCCTGGCAGGTGTCCTTTCCAGGTTCCCGAGAAAGTACCATGGCCCAAGATGAAGGAAACCTTATCGCTAAAATTCAAATGGGCCACCGGCAGAGGTTTGACAGATGACAACTTACGATTTTTGGCCGAAAAAGCTTTCAGAGGCAATTACAACGAAACCACGAACAATTTGCTTAGCTGGGCCCAATTTTGTAAAGAGCCTCTGAGTGAAAGAAATTTCACTTTTTGGGAATGGTTCTTTGCTATAATGAAATTGACTAGGGAGCATTTGAGAGGGCCATGGGTGGATGGTGCTATAATGGGGTTTGTTAAGAAAAAGCAAGCTGAAGAAATGCTTTCCACATGTCCAGCAGGCACTTTTTTGCTCAGATTCTCTGATAGTGAATTAGGAGGGATCACAATAGCATGGATTACAGATACTCAAGAAGTTTTTAGCTTACAACCGTTTACAGCTAAAGATTTTTCCGTTAGATCTCTAGCGGATAGAATTGCTGACCTAAGCCATTTGGTTACTTTGTATCCTGACACTGCTAAAGAATTGTTTTTCCAGAAATACTATACTCCATATCAAGGTACGATTCTTTGGAAAAAAAGTGAAATTTGATGTTAACAAACAATTACTTCCAGATCAACAGCAACCCATAAATGGCTATGTGAGGCCGGTACTGGTTACCCAAGTGCTGGGTTTGGGTGGAAACTACAACACCCCTCATCACAACGTGTTTATGAGCCCTGATGCAACTAGAGACACACCTTCTGTCGCCAGCAGGTATGAGGATGAATTCTTTATGTAGCCATCATCCATTATTTCATTTTTACTCATGATATTGGGATAAATATTTGGTTTTATGACTTACTAGACTTGTGTAGATGAATTTTGGATTCCATTGATATTTGAATATTTGGCATTTGTATCATTCTTACAAGGTTTCCTTTTAAACAATCAAAGGCTTGGTACGTTTTACTAATTAATGAGAAGACAGAAAAAGTACATTATGTTTTTTTTGAATGCTGCTCTGGGGCATTGAAATGGAACAAAACCCATTTGATTAGCAGAAAGTTTAATGTTTTGACAATCTAGAAACCAATCCAACAAAAGGGCAAAGGTTGTAGAATTCCCTATTGGCCGAGTCTGGGAGAATACTACTTAACAAAATGCAATTCACAAGTCTAGCAGGCTCAAAAATTACAGATTCTGCCACACATGTTGCTTATCAAGTATCACTCAGTAAGAAAAATTACTTAAGCTTGCACCAACATAATATTTTCATTTATACCAGTCATTGTTTATCACATTTCATTTAATTTTTGGCATGTCAATAGAGATTTTACACATTCTTTTTTTTTGTCTTCAGTTTTCAGAGCGTCCTTGATCTCTAGGAGGCACTTCTTTTTTTAAACCTACTTAATGCTTTACAAAATAGTGATAATTTGTTTTAATTTTTGCGACAAAAATATTTTTTATGCTTTTTCTTATACTTTATTATTATTTTATACATCGTGTTGTCTTAGACAAGTCTTCATTTTTATATAAAACAACTTTTATATATTTAAATAAAATCGTTTGAAATTTTTGTCGAGCCCTTTTTTTACCAAAATGAACGTGCATGCTGCAAAACAGACATAACCAGACACATTTTTGTTTAATTTTATTCATCTGCTTATTGTGCTTTTTCTTCAAAATTCCGGCCCGCAAGAAAAATAGGACCCATTCTTCACATACAAATGGTTAGAGTCTGTATTGCAGTTTTCACAATAAAAAATAATTTAAAGTCTGGTTATGTTGTGTTTGCAGTTACGCAGGTTCCGTGGCGACTACAGCTACTGGAGTGGGGGGAGCACCAATGGGGCACATGGACTATTTGGACGGTTTGGACGAGACGAGCTACGTAGGAATAGACTTGAACGAATTTATGGGCGGCTATAATCGATAAGATTTGGGTGAGGAATAATAATCGTACCCAAAATAATTTAAGAGCAAATTTTGTTTGGTGTTTATATGGACTGGTTCCAATTTTTAAATTATCATTTTCTGGCGATATTGGTTGAATGATTTTGGTCGACATTGGAACAAACTTTGTCTCAGGTTTATTGATTTTTAGTTTGTAAATCGGAGGTATACAGTTTCCCAATTTATTCCAGGTAAGCAATTTGCTGTTTAGTGTAGATTCAGTCGTTTATTTCAATATAATAATATTGTCAGTGTTTGACAAAAAAATAACTTATGAAGAGATTAGATCAAGAATTGAACCTCTGATTTCAGATTTTTGTCATTAAAACTAAATTGTTCATAATTTACATGTCAAAACTCTTCTTTAGATGAGACAAAAATACGTACGTTGTCAATTTGTGTATTTTAAATGTGAAACGGGTTTTGGAAACTCCGAGTTAGTGAACGGAGTGCCTTTTTTTGAAAATGTTTACAAAAAAAAATAATTGGAAATATTGTGATTAAATATATCGGATTTCCAAAGCCCCTTTAAAAATGCGGTCTAATATAGTTTGTTGCCATATTACTTTTAAATGCTTTTAAAACAAAATTAAATTAACTATAGTGACTTTTTTACTTATTTGCATTAGAATTCTAATTATTTTTCTATTGCAAATACTGAAGTACAAATGTCTTTTAATGTTGCAATAATTGTATGTATTTGTTTGTTTTAATACATAAATTTAGTTATATAGTGCAATGACTTAACAATTTTTTGATTATTTGTAAATAATGTATTTTTTGTTTATTATTATTATACATAAATGGTGCTTCTCTTTCTATTCTTTATATAAATACTTATATTTTTTAATTGAAAATCTATATTTTTGTGGTGTAATCGCATGAGCCCCTGTTTAAAGACTGTATTTTGGTCTTTTAGTAAGTTAACTGAAGATTAGAAATACTTTTTAGAGCAGTTTCCTTGTTAACAATTAAAGTATTGTTATTTTTATTAGCTTGAAAATTGAAATTGAATACAACTTTTTTTATGAAACATTTCAATTTTCTAGTCCTGGGAAAAGTTTAATTGTTGATAAAGAAATTGGCCTTTAGTCTCAGTTGTGGACAATCCAAGGCTCTTGTAGTTAAATAAATAAATGTCTTTTTAAAATACTGTTAGATTTGCACTTGCGCCCCCAATTTTTTGGCTGGTAAAAAATTGAATAAAGTTTAATGTCACAGTTAATTTGTGTTTTACTTTACTACTGTTTCTTGAATATCTACAGTGTATTTCAGCTAGCACAACCAAAACCACAGTATACAGTGAAATATCTGATAACTGACACCTGAGTTTTTCGATCCCAGGATAGAAATAATCTGCGACATTCTTTTTCAGTAACAGGCAGTTTCATCTCCTGCCGAGTGAGAGATTGGGAAAGATAACAAATCACTTTTTCGCCCTCATCGAATTTGTGAGTGAGAACCGCACCAAGTCCAATAGACGAAGCGTCCGTCTGTAAAAAGAAGCTTTTTTCAAAATCTGAGGCAGACAATACCGGAGCAGTTACCAAACATACCTTGAGAAGGGTAAAAGATCTTTGGCAATCGGGAGTCCAATCCCATCTAAAGTTTTTCTTTGTCAAATTCAGAATGGGAGATAAAAGGGATGAAAAATTGGGTACAAACCGCCTGTCCCAAGATGCTGTGCCAATGAAGCGGCGTATTTCGTTAATGTTGCGAAGAGCGGAAAGATTAATGATGGCCTCCACTTTCTCAGGGTCAGATCTTGAGCCTTTGTCATCAACCAGATAACCAAAGTATTTAAACTCGAGCTTATAAAAACTGCATTTTTCTACGGAAACAATAAGACCAGCATCACAAAGACGATCAAAAACGGTTTCTAAAAGTTTCAGATGTTCAGGGAAATTACTCGTGGTGATAACAATATCATCGAGGTAAACCATAACATTTGGTTCAAGTTCTGTACCCAAGATGGTATCCACGATGCGTTGCCAAGTAGCAGGAGCATTGGACAAACCGAAAGGCATCCTACAATATTGGAATAAGCCAGGAACAGTAAAAGCTGTGTATTCTCATGAGTTTGTGGCTAAAGGTACTTGCCAGAAAGCAGACTTGATATCCCTAGAGCTAACAAATCGGGTGTTACGTAGTTGATCTAAAATAGTAGCAATATATGGAATAGGATACGCATCTTTCTTGGTGTGAAGGTTTAAATGTCTAAAGTCGATACAAAATCGAAAGGAACCATCTTTCTTCTTAGCAAGACATACCAGGGCTTGACCAGGAACTATTGGATCTTTCTATGACACCAAATTTCAGCATTTCCTCTATTTCCTGTGTAACCGATACTTTTACACACCTGACCATTAGCAACTGTGCGTACCTAGGTAACCTTACTAAAGTTCTACTGGCACCAGAGTCGAGCAATCCAAGCATGGAGTATCCTAAAATGTCAATGTGAAGATATGGTCGTTGGTCACCAGGAGCGTGAGAGATTTCACTCCTTTAACACAGATAAGGCAATACATGTTATTGGACAGCATATCCTACTCCCAGGCCATCGAAATGGTTCTCAGAGTTAACAGAAATAGAGAATTCAGACCAAGATAAAACTAGTTCCCTGCACTACCAAAAAACGGACCAGTTCCAAACTGCACCCAGATGAGCCAGAACAGGCAAATATACTTGGAAAACAAAAGAAAACTAACATTAGAAAAAAAACCCACATACAGCAATAGAATTTTTATCCAAAAAAAAGGAAAACAGCAAATATGCCAGAAAAAGGGTAAGATATAGCCGCTTATAATCAATGCCTGTATCCCGAAAACACCAGACTCTCCTTCCAGCCTATTACACTGAGAAATAATGGCCTTGGTATTACCCCAGACACCCCAGAAAGAATTAATGAAGATTATTCGGCCTTCCTGATAGGATCCATGAAAACAACTAATCTACAATTAGCTCAAAACTACCTGGATGACATAACGAAATTGGATCAGAGGTTTCCTCTAATGGAGGAAGAAGAGTGGTAACCAGAAAAGTAGAAAAAAAAACTACTAACAATGAATATAATATGTATTACAATGGAACATAGAAAGAACATAGGTTTCAGCTTAAAAAATATAACATTCTAAGAGAAGATACACAGGATGGGAAAGGTGGAATAGCTCTTCTTATCAAAGGAAATTTAGAGTATGTAAAATATTAAATACCACGCATAAACCTTCCAGAAAAATTTCAAATTCAAAGAATTAGACTAATTAATAGTAAACATCCCTCAACCTGAAGACTATAATTCACAATATCCAGCATCCAATATATGTTGATTATAGGAGACCTCAATGGGCAACATCCTACTTGAGGAAGCTCAGTAGCCAACAGAAATGGAAATATAGTTAAGGAAATGGTAATGGACTCGACTCTAGCCCCAGACATCTCATTCGCATCCGGCCCCCTCCTTGGCAACAAAAATATCTTTGAACATAATTAGACTTGTAAACAGTGACCATTTCCCAATAAATATGACTATTTGGAAAAATAAGTCTCGCAATCCCAAACAACAAGATAATTAGAAGGAACTATAAAAAAGCAAATTGGCAATTATCCCAGGAGAGAATAATGAGAGCATGCGTAGGAAAAAAAAAAACTTAAAACCTACAGCAAACTAGAAAAAGCGATCCAGGACGC
This sequence comes from Ceutorhynchus assimilis, assembly GCA_917834065.1. Lineage (NCBI taxonomy): Eukaryota > Metazoa > Arthropoda > Insecta > Coleoptera > Curculionidae > Ceutorhynchus > Ceutorhynchus assimilis. The sequence goes on along the minus strand of OU892280.1, from coordinate 13,250,750 downwards.
AGTGGAGGAAGCAATTGCAATAAAAACAGGACAGAAAAGCAACAAAAACGTAACACCTTGGTGGTATCCAGAGTGTGAGAAATTGCTGGATGAAAGGACTGAAGTACTGTGATCAATTAAATCGTAACACTCCGGTTGCAGAAATATGGAAAACGATAAAAACATTTTCAAACGCTTTGACAGGAAAACCAACCAAGGAAGGGCTGCCAAGAGTAGAGTACTAGCAAAGGAAATTATTGATTACATCCTCCTGGTAAACATAGGTCTTGAATTCAGGATGGAACAAACCAGGCAGAATGAGGAAAAAAGGGTGACTTTAGAAGAATTAGAGTTTGTATTACACAGAAAACTAGATTCGGCTCCAGGAATGGATGGGATTTCATAGTCGATGCTTAAACAAATGCCAAGAAGTAGGAAGGAGATTTTGATTGAAATATATAGGTAACAAAAATATACCAAGAGGTATAATAATATTTCCGATGCTTAAAGAAAACTAAAACTGCAGGGAGGCAAAGAGCTATAGTGTTATCTCCCTGGAATCGTGTGTATGTAAAATCTTGTAGAGTAGGTATTGTTAAGAATAGAATAGAATGGCAAATTGAAAATGAACTTGTATTACCAACTCTACAAATAGGATTCAGAAGGAGAAAGGCGGGATGCCTCGAATGTCAAGCTTTCTTGACATTGGAGATCCAAAGAAACTTTAATGAGAAAATTAAATACTTGTCGTATTCCTGGACATAAAGGGGGCCATATGATCACGTGAACATATACAGGAAATGGGAAAAATGGGAATCCACCATATATCGAATCCACCTAACTATAAAGAATTGCATTTTCGAAGTAATTAAGAACAGGATATTATTTATCAGGGACAAAAATGGAGAAATGATAGACCTAAAGAAAGATCTACGGGGTTAGCACAAGAATCACCACTCAGCCCAATCCTGTTCAATATATAGGGGAGCTGCATTCACAACATGGCACGGGGAAGAGCCATAATTCTACAATATGCGGACGACCTCGCAATCATTATCATTATTATGATGATCGTCACAATGAATCAGCTTTAAAAGGATCTGTTAGCGCTACTGTTTTGGAGCCTGAATTTTAAAATATCCATACTCAAAGATTCTCAGCCATGACATATGAACCTAGAGTGCACAACTTTCCTTAAAATCATGTAGAGTACCAGGACAGAAGGATACCATGGGCCAGGGAGTACAAATACTTGGGAGTGATATTCACAGATAACCTGAATTGTACCAAGCAAACTACTAAAATGACAAAAGGCGCACAAAGAGGAATAAATGTTATCAAGAGTTCAACGAGAGTCTGGCGGGGAGGAGATCCCAGAACCCTGCTTCAAATATATGAAGGGATTGTAAGAACGCATTTGGATTAAGGCTCACAATCACTCCAACCCATAACCGCTCTGAACAAAATGAAACTGGACACGATACAATTTCAAGCACTAAGAATAGTATTGGGATGCATGAGGTCAACACCAACTAATTTACTGCTATTCGAAGCTGGAGAACAATCCCTGAAAGTAAGGAGGAAATAGCTAACAAAGAAATTCATTCTTAAAAACACGGGCTGTCGAGACAACATAATTATATATAACTTTAATTAAAGAATTTAGAACTTTAACTACAGAAGGCGGTTACTTTGGCAGAAGAGAGGCACCAGGATTGGTGAAGTGTTACGGAGGGTTGGAACACCTGGATAGAAACATCAAGATCTACAGATGTCACTAATCAGCAAACACAAAAAAAACCGAGACTTCATATAAGGGCATTAATAAAACAACAATTAATCGAGGCAAATGACCAAGGCCTGGATATACGTCTTGGAGGACATTCTAATATTTAAGGGAATGGAATTGCAGACCAGCTAGCCAAGGTGGGAAGGATCCTGAGGGTGCTATACCCAATTCAGCTCAACATAAAGGAACACGTCCCGAAATTTAAAAAGGACCACAAAGCAATATGGAACAGGAAGTGGAAGAGCACACAGGACAAAAAGGGCAGCAAATACAAAGAGTTCCATGGTTCTACAACTTGGAATACATTGATAGAAGGCATATCACAACAATAATCAAAATGCGAGTGGGCCATTGCTTGACCGTCCCCAACAACAACATCCGGAATAATCCGGAGCTCGGCAATAAAATAGTAATTTATGTATCAATTACATAAACAAGTACCCTGAATAGTTAAAAATATCCTTCACGTTCTAAAGGTTATATTTTTGAGGAACTATATAGTAGAAAAACAGGTAATCCTTTTTTTTTTCAAATCTATTGAGTTCAGTTCTATAATGGGTCATACCTAATATAATTACATATTTCTTTTTACAAATTAAAACAAATTATTTTCAATATTCTCTAAGTTCCACTTTTATTTACATATTAAACATTTATTTTTTATTAAATTATTTTTTTTCAACAGAAGAAAAATTGGTCTGAATATCACACAATATTTCCTTTTACCAGTGACGAAGTACCAAACTATACTTAGGAATAAAACATCTATTTCAGGAGATTTAAACAATGATTAAACATGTCTGCATCAGTGGCGGTCCATAGATGATTTTCTGGGGGGGGGGAAATGGATGACGGGAAAATCATTAAGTGTCGAATGGCTTCCCGCCGGAGGCTAAATTTTTTTAAGGGTGCCACGCCCAAATTTGCACCTGAATGCCCGATGCCGGCAAAATAGTTATACAGGGTGTTCACTTAGTAGACGATATCTCCTTCCAGGGTAATGCAAGAAAAAAAAATTAACTTACAAAGTTGTTTAATACTCTAAGATCCATTAGTAGTTTAAAATATTTTTGAATATACACAGGGTGTTCCGTAAATGAGGTATGTGACAGACCTTTGTTATTTTAAATGGAACACCTTACATTTTAGAACATTAATGGATTGTTATAACAATCCTATATACTTTTTCTTAGGAATTACCTATACTAATGGGTCAATTATGTGCCCATCTGTGAGCAAATCTATAAATTTCTATAAAAACTCGACCCTTTTTGAAATATTTGAAACTTTTTCAATAAATCGGCGTTTGCACTAACCCAAAAAGTGGGACACTCGACTGACAGGTCTTGTAATTTTGCATAAATCAGTCTATTTTGCATAAATCAGTCTTTTCTCTACAATGGATTTTTTATCAAATATGACAATTCCTGTCATTGCCTTAGGTATAGCTGGGTGAACCCGTTTTACAATAGAAAAAAACGGGTGTCCCACTTTCTGTGCTCACGACTGATAATTTATTGCATAATATTGATCATGAATTTATTTACTGTATAGAAATCAAGCCAATAATCGGATTGAAATTTGAACCCATCACAAGTTACGAACGCCTAGGCTGTGACGTCATACCGGCTTCGGAAGTACAGTTTTAACACGTGTAAGAATTTTTCAAAACAAATGTCCACGATCTCATTAGAGCGAATGGCAACCACTCAAAGTATAGGGCACGGTTCACTGAGGACTGAACGAACGGGAGGCTGGCATTTCGGAGTTTAGCCGGTGTGACGTTACAAGTTTGCGCATAATTTATCTTCATAAAAAACAATCAGATTTCATGTATTCGAATGCAGGAAAATTTCTACATTCAAGTACTTTTTGAAATATTTGAAACTTTTTCAAAAAATCGCAGTTTGCATGTGTCAATGCATGTATCAACAAAAAACAACACATTTCATTCATTTGAGATCCTTAAGCTAAATTTTTTGCAGGCTGCTGTTAGTGTATACTTACATTTACTTCATGGTCCTATGAAAATCTGATAACATTCTATAGGGTGTTCGCAATACTGTAACTTGTAACTGTACACAAAACCAGATATTTCAAACAACCATAGCTTTTTTTTCAAATGAAATACCTTTTATTTCACTGTATAGTAGTAGGTACGTCGATACTGGTGAGCCTATCAATTTATACAATGTCTTCTATGCTTTACTTTATAGAACTTGTCTTTTGTTGAAATTTTATTCTTAAGTGTTTAAAAAAAATCTTTGTCTGGGGGGGTAATTACCCCCTCTACCCCCCCCCCCCCCTTTAAACCGCCCTTGGTCTGCATTGGAACCGAAAAAAACAATACTGTCTGTATACAGTGCAATAATAATTGTAAAGTCTCATATTTTATTCAAACATTTTTGTTTTTAACAGAAAATTGTCCAGTTTTTGCTTGATTTTCTATAAGCTCTCATTTCTTCCAAATGATAGGAGTGAATAATCAAAAGATCTCAAAATAGTTAAAACTTAATTTAAAATGTGTGCGAAGCACTAGCAACCACAATCCAGCTTTCAATAAACTGGAGATAAAATGGTTAAAAAACTAAAATAGGGAAACTTTTCACATCATACCAAGTTACATTTGACAAAAAGAATTTAGAAGGGTTCTAGTGCTGTAGTGTTTTTTTTTTTTCTTAATTGTAGATCACTTGTTACACTTTGAAGTACAGTGATAAGTTTCAAAAAACATCATAGGAGATTTTATCTGCAGTTCAGGAAAAATAAAGCAAAGTTGGGAAACGAGGTGTTGAAAATTCAATAAAATTACAAATGGTTAAAGTTTCACCCTTCTCAACCCGTTTAAATTGGTTTTCCCAAGTCAGCTGTATCTTTTCCAAATTTCCCGTACAATGGTGATATTAGGTTTTCATCTGAATTCTGAAAAGTTCAGGCCAAAAAGGTAGCAATTAGACAGTAACACTAATTTGAAACAAAACCAAAACTTAAAATCACAATAAACTCAAAGTTATAGATCTTAAAATTACATATTAACGAATTATTCTTATCATACAATTTCTCCGCAATAATTCTTGTTTCTATTAATTCTATTAAGTCTTTCTCTCTGCAAAAAACTCAAAAATCAAATATATTAGCTGGATAAATGAACCAATCCCACTCTAATCCGCCTAGTTCTATCTCGTTTCAACGGAGCCTTTAGATATTCTTTTGGAGAACCACTAATAATAGGAGACACTTTATGTTCTTTTATCTCATTTTCCACTGAATTCCCAGCATTTTCTTCTTTTTTCTCTGGTTGTTTGTTAGGCGTAGAAGTGTTTTTTAATTGAAAGTTGGGGAAACTTGCTTCAGTTTTCCTGTCACTAACATTTAAATAATTCGAAAAATCTTCCAACATAAATAAATTATCCATGGGACCCAATGAGACGTCTTTTGAGTTTATATTTATTTCCACGACACCATTTTCAACGTTGACTGCGGTTATTTTATTGGAACAGTCTCTTGGTTCCAATGTTTGAGGACTGGATTTACTTTCTAGTTGTTTCAACATGCTTTCCATATGAGGAAGAGGAGATTGTTCTAGTTTTGGTAATTTGTTTGGTATAGTCTCTTCTTGAGTATCTAGCTTTCTCTTGTTACTCGGGGTTACTTCACCGACTTTTGTTGGATTGATTCGCCGTCTTGTTGTGGTTTTAGAGAAAGAAAATTCACTAAAATCACTGATTTTTTCTTCAATTTTGGGAGTATTATCAGCTTTTGCTTGAAATTTTGTATTTGTTTCAGTATTTTGAAGATTTTCCGTTTTTTCTTCAAATTTAATAACTTCAACTTTAGCTGCTTTGGCACTTCTTTTTTTATCGGCGTTTGTTTTGGTATTTTTACTGTTTTCAGATTTATCTTCATTACGATCTGTGATTTTTTCATCGATTTTAGTAATATCACTAACTTCTACTGGTTTGGCTTGGATTTTTTTATTAGCTATTGTTTGATTAATTGGAATATCTTTATTATTATCTGGGGATTTTTCCATAGTCTTAAAAACTTTTACTAGTTTGGCTCTGTTTCTTTTATTGATCTTTGTTTCTTCAGTTATCACAGTTTGATCCCTTTTATTGGTGTTTACTTCTGAATTCTCACTGCTATCGCATTTCTCATCTTCTTTGCATTTTTCTTCAGCAATTACATTATCAGCAGCTTTCAATAATTTGACTCCGAATCTATTCCTTTGTACTTGATTATTTTCAATGTTTTTAGATTTATCATCGCTTATATCAGTGACTTTTGCTTCAAACCTGACATTGTTACAAAGTTTTACTGATTTTGATCTGTTTCTTATACTGGGTATCAATTCAACCTTGTCGTCAGATTTATCTTTAGTTATATCACATTTGCCTTCTGTTATCACATTGTCATCAACTTTTACTGATTTGGCTTTGCTTCTCTTATTGGTTTTCGTTTCAGTATATTGAATATCTTCAGATTTGTCAGCATCAGTGATTTTTTCCGGCTCTATTTTGATGTTACTGTCTAATTCTTGATTCCCTATAACATCACTTTTGGCATTATTATTTGTTGTTTTCTTTTTCGCTACTTCTTCAATTTTTTCTTGGGCAGTTTTGCTTTTTCTTGTTACCCTCTTCTTGGTTTCCATTTTTGATTTCTTATTATTTTCTGGTTCTGGTGATTGACAATCAGAGTAAGAATCACTGCTAAGCTCAGAAGAAGAAGTTTCATAATTCTGAATTTTCTTTTTTTTTCTGCTAGTTTGTAATTTTATTCTAAATACTCCCCTCTTCTTAGCTTCAACCTTTGGTTTTTCTGTCTTTTTATTATTCTTGGCAGCTGGCTTCCTTTTCTGTTCATTTTTTTTCTTTATGTAAGTATTAGGAGTGTCGAAGGCTTTATTATCACCAGGAAGAGAGGGAAAACTGAAAAAAATAAATAAATAAATTATAAACAATAAAAAAAAAATCCAAAATTCTACTTACAATGATGGATTGTTATGTTGAAGACGGGGTTGAAGATCCTCAAGTTTAGTTGCAATAGTTCGAGTTTCCACTTCTTCATTCTCAATAATCTCGGACTGCATCAAAAGTTGTTTAAGTTCAACTTTCTTTCTGCTTCTGGGCGATTTTTTTATTGTCTTTACTGGGTCTACTTGTAATTTTAATTGTCTCTTAGCTTGTTCGACTTGTCTTGAAGTTTTCTTCACTTTTGGTTCTGGAGAGGGTTTTCTGAAAGACAAAAATATATACAATGAGATATGAATTAAAAATGTTGAAGGATTTTACCTTGGACTAGGAGTCATTTCACCAAACAGTTGATTAATCAATTCTTTTTTATTTTGGTCTAATTTTTTATCAATATTGTCCTTTATTTCCAAAATTCTAGAAAAACAGTAGAATAACATTGACCTTGCAAAATTTTGTTTAAAATAATGATTATTGTACTTACTCGAGAGCTTTATTCTGAATAGCACTATTTAAAACTGCCTTTTGAATACTTTCTATACTTTCAACTGAGCTTTCCACGGTGGTCGATTTTGTTGAGGTTTGTGGAGAACTGCTGAAATTGGACAATATTAAAAAAACGAATATAAATATAGAATTTTTAAATGTCCTACCCTGCTGTTATCACTACATTAGACAAAATATTAACCTTGGGGATTTTTACTTCGCATTTTTTCACATCTATAATGGGCAAACTAACAATTTCATCTCGGTCAGATTTTTCACTTGTTTTGTCTTTACAATGTTCCTCGCTCATTTTTTTATCTGTGATATCAACTTCGGGTTTACTTTCAACTGAAGCCAAATAAGACACACCCTTGTGCTGGTTGAACGTTTCAAAATTGATTGAAACATCAGTTGTTTCTGGTCGAGAGTTCTTAACAATTGCATTTGAATTCATATCATCAGTGTCTAAAGATTTTTTAATTTCTAAAGCTTTAGTTTCCAACTTTGAATGCATTTTGAATGCATTTATCTCTATGTCCTTCTGGGCCTGCTTTTTTTTAGACTCTCCAATAGAACAGTCACTTCTTCCAAACCTATCATCATCTTCTGATATGTTGAAATCATCTAAAAAACTGCTTGATGAATTTTTTTCCTCAGGAAGGTCCAATTTAGCATCTTCATCATCGACAGCTGGGGTATATTTATAGTCAGATTCCATTAGGGTTTCAACCTCTTTTTCTTCTGGTTCGTGGTCATTATTGTCTGATGGGTCTTCTTCAGAATCTCTATTTTGGATTTCTGCAATAATTGTATTACTGTCTTTACTTATTTTATGATTTTCAATATCAATTTCTTGATAAATGACGATTCTAGCCAAATCAGCACGACCTTCTGCTTCCCTCCTTTTCTTGTACGCCTCAAAATTAATTCTAGCTCTAGGTTTTTCTGATTTCGAATCACAAAAACTTGGATTTAGTCTTGGATCTTCAGCATCTGGAGATTTTAGGGTTTCTAAAAGTTTAGTTTCCACATTTGGGTTTATTTCTGTTTTTGAACCACAAGAATTTGGATTTAGTCTTGGATCTTCAGCATCTGGAGATTTTAGGATTTCTAAAAGTTTAGTTTCCACATTTGGGTTTATTTCTGATTTTGAACCACCAGACCTTGGATTTAGTCTTGGATCTTCAGCATCTGGAGACTTTAAGGTTTCTAAAAGTTTAGTTTCCACGTTTGGGTTTATTTCTGGCTTTTTAATTCCTAACATGTCCTTCTGGGCCTGCTTCTTGATGTTCTGTGTTTCTTTTAGAAGATCCTTGTAAGTTTCCTTTTTGGATTTATCAAATTTCTTGCACTTCTCATTATTCTTGGCATTTTTTAGCAAATTTATATTTTTATCGTCATCTCTTAACCCTCCCTCCTCAATGCCATTTAATTCCTTTCGTTTCTCTTGAAGACGTCTTAGTATGTCTTCATCAGTCATTTTACAAATGTCTTCGTCGCCACTATTGTCCCTTTCCTGCTTATCAAATTTCGATGTTTCCAGATTACTTTCAATGATGTGTTGTTTTATTTTCCGTCTAAACTGTTCTATATTTCGTTTTCTATAATCACTTCGTCTCCTATAATCTGTTGGCCTCCTTAAAGACACAGAATCGTTATGAAGTCCTCTATAAATACCTCTTCTACCTCTCCATCCTAATCTACGTTCGATACTGCGCCCTCTAGTAGCTCTTTCAGAAGGCCTAGATTGACGCCTTTTGTCAGTATTTCTTCTAGGAGACGGTGTTCTTCGTCTTTTTGTACTTGATGGACTTCCTGGAGGCGTTCTTGGTGGTCGCTTTTGTTTATACTGATCAACAACAACTGGTTTTCTTGTAGATGGTGACTCAAACCTATTATGTTTTTCTTGATGTTCTTCCCTTTTACAAGCATCACCTTGGTTTTCAGCTGATGCAGATCTCGATTTTTTTCTCCTTGGACTTCCTGGTGGTGGTTTAGGTTGTCTAGGCCTCTCTTGACAGTTCCTGTATCTTTGTGAACTTCTTGAAGATGATCCATGTTCTCTTGATGGAGAGTTGGATCGCTCTCTTCCCCTTTTAGTGGCTTTTTGATCTGCTTCAACTGATCGTGATTTGTGTCTCATAGGACTTCGCCGTGGTGGTTTAGGTTTGCTTGGCCTATCTTGGTACTTCTCGTGTCTTTGTGGACTTCGTGATGATCTATGTTCTTTCAATGGAGAGTAGCGCTGTCTTTCTCTGTTAGTTACTTTGCGAGCTGCTTCAGTGCGCTTTTCAACTGATGTAGATCTTGATTTCTGTCTCAACGGACTTCTTGTTGTTTTAGGTTGGCTAGGTGATTGATTATTCTTCTGTCTATGTGGACTTCTTGAAGATGATCTTTGTTCTGTTCCAGTGACAATTGAATTTTTTCTTGATGGTGTGTTATGGTACATCCTTTTCTTATCAATGTCTCTAGGATCTGCTTCTACTATGTTTCCAGCCGATTTAGACCTAGATTTATTCCTTAAAGGACTTTTTGCTGATATTTTACGTTTTCTAGATCTATCTTGGTAATTCTTGTGTCTTTGTGGACTTCGTGATGATGATCTATGTTGTTTTAATGGAGAGTTGCACTCTCTTTCTCTGTTAGTTTTTTTGTGAGCTGCTTCAGTGCTATTTTCAACTGATGTAGACCTTGACTTCTGTCTCAACGGACTTCTTGTTGTTATTTTAGGTGATTGATTATTCAACTGTCTATCTGGACTTCTTGAAGATGATCTATGTTCTGTTCCAGTGATAATTGATTTTTTTCTTGATGGTGTGTTGGGGTACACCCTCTTCTTATCATTGTCTCTAGTATCTGCTTCAACTCTATATCCAGCCGATTTAGACCTAGATTTATTTCTTGAAGGACTTCTTGCTGACATTTTACGTTTTCTAGATCTATCTTGGTAATTCTTGTATCTTTGTGGACTTCGTGATGATAATCTATGTTCTTTGGATGGAGAGTTGGGCTCCCTTTCTCTGTTAGTTACTTTTTGAGCTGCTTCAGTGCTGTTTTCAATTGATGTAGACCTTGATTTCTGTCTCATCGGACTTCTTGTTGTTATTTTAGGTGATTGATTATTCTTCTGTCTATCGGGACCTCGATCTGGACTTTTTGAAGATGATCTATTTTTTGTTGATGGTGTGTTGGGGTACACCCTTTTCTTATCAATGTCTCTAGGATCTGCTGCAACTCTGTTTCCAGCAGCCGATTTAGACCTAGATTTATTCCTTGAAGGACTTCTTGCTGATATTTTACGTGTTCTAGATCTATCTTGGTAATTCTTGTATCTGCGTGGACTTCTTGAAGAAGATCTATGTCGAACTTCAGCGGAAGTTCTATTTCGTCTTGACGGAGTGTTAGAGCGACTTCTGCGTGTATAAGGTAATTTTGGATCATCTTGGTTATCAATATTATCTGCTTTGAATCTTGGCGGTGATCCTCTATCTTGGTACCTTTTATTTTTTGATGGATTTGTGGGATATTTTCCGCTTTTATCCTGATGATTCTCATTCTCTTGTACAGTTTTTTTTTGTCTTGGTGGAGAAAGACTATCTCTATCATCCAATACGTTTGATTTACTCCATTTCTGCTCAGATTCATTTGAACAATCAGCATTCTTTTTAGGAATTTTATAGTCAGTTCTGAACTGTTGGAAATCTTCATTTGTGAAAAATTTTTGAGGTTTAATTTGGCCGCTAAATCGGTTGTAGTTCCTCCTAAACAGAATATTATTTGTCTCGTCTTGCAATTCTTGAATTCTCTTATCTTTTCTTTCTATTTCGCGCTTGGCAGTTTTATAGACTTCTGAAATTCTTTGATCCAGCGTATCATTTTGTAGCCTAAGCCTTTGAATTGTTTCTTTTAAAATTTGGTTCTCGTTTATGATTTCTAAAGATTTAAAATCAAGTCTGTTGTTGTCGGGTGTATCTCCATAATCATCCTGAAAAAAAAAAAAAATTCAGTATAGTTATAGTCAATGACTCAATTAAAATCTGGTGAAAGAAGGGTTTAGATTGGGAAAGTATTTGTTAATATAATTTAGGTAAGTATTCATGTAACGTTTGGAAAGTGAGTACAGGTCATTCACGCGAGTATAAATATTGCTATTATTACTACTACCTCACTATCTTAAACTGTATAATTCTTTTGACAAAGCGTTGGGCAAAAACCATCATGTACCTATATTATGAGAAAAATTATGTTCGCCACTTTATGTTAACCATACAGAAAACTGAAATTGAAATAAAATAAAATAATATACTTACAAATAAAACCAACAAAAATAAATATAGTACATATATTGTTAACAAAATATCATAAATATAAAAAGTAGATTAAAGTATAGTAAAAATTGAGGTGAAAACTCGGGTGAAAATATAAATCAAATTAAGTGAAAAAACAGATTAAAATAAGGAAACCCAGTTGTCATAAGGTGCTAAATACCAATCTTAAATCTTTGTTCCAAGTCGAGTTCCAAGTATTCATTATTACAGCAAAAAGAATACTCGGCCAAAAAATACCTACACATAACTCTAAACCTTCCCAAAATAGGTTCGGCTTCCACCTCAATACAAAAACCTAAAAAATCTTTTTTGAACGGGTTCAATTACCTCATAGTGTGTTTTTGTTTGCGGAGATCATTCAACAGAAGCATATTCTAAGTCTGAACGAACATGAGCATTATAAAGCTTAATTACGGCACCCACATCATTAAATCGTTTTGTGTTACGCATAATGAATCCAAGATATCTATATGCTTTATTAATAACATACTCATAATGTTCATTAAATTTTAAATTGATCTTGAAGCACCCCTCAAGATCCATGCACTCAGTCTTTTTTTGAAGTTTATTATTATCAATTGAATATCAAAACAATATAGGATAAGTTTTGTTTGTGAATGACATAGCAAAACTTTTTTTAGAGTTAACCATCATTTTATTTCTTCTGAACCAATCAGAAACTGAGTTCAGATCATCCTGAAGGGCGACACAATCGTTATCATTTGTAACACACTTAAAAATCTTGAAATCATCTGCAAATAACCGAGCAAATAACAGACATTCTGACTCATTAACCACGCTTACAATATCGGTAATGGGCCTAAATTACTACCCTGTGGAACTCTAAATGCAGATGGAAAAGCTTGTGAAAGGGAAGTGCCAACTCGAACTTTTTGCATTCACGATTTTAGGTAGCTTTTCATGAAATTTTCTACTTAACTGTTATAGATCCATAATACATAGGAAACGAAAGGGGATCGCAGTCCTACATTTAAAAAAGTATTCAAGAAAACATAAATAATTATTATGCGGGAACTTGTGACGTCACACCGGCGAACCTCCAAAATCACCAGCCTTCTGTTTGTTCAGTCGTCAGTGAACACTTGAACAGTGCCATATACCAATAGCCTATACTTTGAGTGGATGCAAATCGCTCTAGTGAGATTGATGAGATAAATATGTTAATATTGTGTCTCCAAAGCCGATGTGAACAGCCTAGGCGTTTGTAACTTCCATTGGTAACTTCAAACTGCCCTAACTCGAAAACGGTTCATCATGGCAAGATGCGGTGTAAATATTTATTCTAAGAGTGGGTATTATAAAGCTTTAGATAAAACCGAGGATAAAACTATTCTGAGAGAAGACTAGAAGTTAACTTCTGGAATTACTAATAATGAAGTTCTTTCGTTTTAGTTTTCTCTCAAAATATGTAAGTGTTGGGAAACTCGAGGGGAAACTTAAAACTACTGTTTCAATGTTGTGTCGTCGGTCGTGTCTATCTTGGGAAAAAAATGAAAAAATACAGATTAAGTAACAAATACAAAATAATAATAATATAAATATAATTTTTTATTAGGTACCGGTACCTATGTAAGTTATTAATTATGTAAGGTAGATCTTATTTTTTAGCACTGAATAGGTAGGTACCATAATATAGTGTCGTGAAAAAAAAATCATACATGATACAAACAGCTATTGGACTAGGTTTGTACATCATGAAAAATAGAAAATGATTCTACAAAGGTGATACCAAACCAAATGTATTGTGGAAATGAGAGGTATTAGGGAAATAGCTAAAAACTGCTTGTATATAATTCACAATGGTTAACAGTAACTTAACTTAGTGTAGTATACTTATGGGGCTCATATCCCGGCTCATATAACAATGAAAAGTCACAATATAATAAGTTAGGCCGAGGGGTTTTTCACCTTGTTAATTGGTGTACAAGGTGTTTCAGATTCGAGCCACATCATTGGGATCTCGGAAACGGTAAGATATACCTAAAGGGTTGGTTAAATGGGGGCAAAGTTGCGTAATTTGATGCTTAACAAAATGCCTTTTTGATATTTAGGATATTCCGAATACTTCAGGAGATATCCGGAAAAAACCGAAATTTTGCAAAATTGTTTTTATCTTTTCCTGACTTTATTTGGAGTGATATTCCAAAATAAATGTCACTTCATCATTGCTACCTTTTCTCCCCTACAAGATGCTACCATCAAATTTGAAATCTGACGTTTCGTCTTTGGGCCACCATCATGAACTTCATTTTTTTAAATACGGACCCTTATTTTTTATTTTAGATTTCACAAGCTTCTGATGTCCCAAAACTAATGACGTATTGCACTTATTCAAAAAATGTATATTATTGGTACTTTCCATAAGAACCAAATGTGTTAGAGAGAGACAGAGAAGAGAATTTTGGTAGGAAATTACTAAAAAATGGAAAAAATATTTTTTCGAATAAATCGATACGTCATAGGTTTTGGGACATCAGAAGCACTAAAAATCTGAAATAAAAAATCCAGGGTCGTATTTAAAAAAATAGAGTTGATGATGGTGACCCAAAGACGAAACGTCAGATTATAAATTTGATGGTAGCATCTTGTGGGGAAGAAAAAGTGGCTACAATGATGTGATATTTTTTTTGGAATATCACTCCAAATAAAGTCAGGAAAAAATAAAAACAATTTTGCAAAATTTCGTTTTTTTCCGGATATCTCCGGAAGTATTCGGAATATCCTAAATATCACAGTGGCATTTTGTTAAGCATCAAATTACGCAACTTTGCCCCCATTTAACCAACCCTTTAGGTATATCTTACCGTTTCCGAGATCCCAATGATGTGGCTCGAATTTGAAACACCCTGTACAAATCACTGGTTAATATATGTCAATACCAGGTAAATACCAATGGTAAATACCATGTCAATAGTGTCAATACTATGCAATACCTACTTGTTAATTATGTAGGTAATATATGTCAATACTTGTAGATATCTAGGACCTAGGCAATATATTTTTTTTTTTCAATTTATTCATCAGCAAATATTACAAATCATCAACAATAGTAGTTATCAATTATACTTATTTAATAAATCGTACGAAAACTAACTGATTTACCTAGTTTTTTTTGCTAACAAAAGTTTGCGACGCACTATGGTATAAATATACTGTGTGTGCGCCTCATATACATTTATAATTCTATACAATATTCGAGTTTTCGTTTACAAGTCATGAAACACTTGGAAGGGGTAGTGTGAATTCCGCTGAATGAAATGATAAGAGGGTAAAACCTTAACAAGTGATGTAATGATGATGTTTTTATCCATTATCCAATCTATAATCTCATTTTTAATTTTGTAGAAGGGTTTATCTCTAAACTTATTTGGTAGCATATTAAATAGTTTAGGTCCTGCATAATAGATGTGGTTCTGGCATATAGAATGTCTGGGGTTGCATAGGGAAATGTTGTTTTTGGCTTCGCCTCTAGTATTTTTACCATGATTTATTATGGTTTCCGTATAGTTTGGATTTTGTAGCATAAATCTGATTATCGCTTTAACGTGAAGTTGTTTAGGGTTAAGGGTTTGACTATCTTTGTATGCTAGAATTGATGGGTACCTTCTTTTTTTAAAAAGTATAGGTAATTTTAAGAATGGCTTTTTGCGCAATTTCTAGTTTTTTTAGGACAGTTGTTCCAGCACATCCCCAGATGACTAAACCATAGCACATTATCGATCCTACAAGAGACTGATAAATTATTTTTAACATTTTAAAAGTGAATATATTTCTTAGCTCATAGAATTTGTATATAAGTTTACGGATTTTGTTTGTAATGTACATTATATGATCTTTCCAAGTTAACATTTCATCTATTATAATAACTAAGTACTTGACATTATTAGTTCTTTTAATTAATTGATCACATTGGCATATATCATCTAAATTACAGTTATAGTTATGAAGAGTAATATCTTGAAACGTGGGCAAGTATCTAGACTTTAAAGAAAATGCAATTAATTTGGTCTTATCAGTATTGAGTGACAAAAGACTGTTGTCCAGCCATTTTTTAACTTTAACCATTGCAAGTTCCGACTTTTTCTTTACAGCATCCCAATCAGAGTCATTTATGATTATCACTGTATCATCAGCGAAACAGTATACATTTCCCTGTTTTAGGACTGACAAGATACCATTTATGTAAATATTGAATAGGATGGGTGCCAGTACAGTACCCTGTGAAACACCATAGTCCACCAACCGCTTATCGCTGTTGGTATCATTCAATTTAACAGACTGCATTCTTCCTGACAAGTAAGATCTGATTAAGCTATTTGTTATTCCTCGAACTCCAATATGTAAATGTCATTGGTTGATACCCATTAATAACATGTAAATACCTGTGGATATGTCAATACCTAGAATTCTGGCAAGACAAATATTTGATTTTAGTCTGTCAATAGTGTCAATAGCATGGCAATACGTGATAATATGTGATAATACCAGGGAAATACCTGGCAATATGTGGAAATATTTTGTTAATACATGGAAATATCTCAGAATTAGTACTGTTAATCGGTGTACACATTTTGTTAGGTGAAAAACCCCTCGAGTTAGGCTAATTGAAATTTGGAGTAACTATCTCAAGTTCACAGCTCTAAATTCATAGCATAAACTTTACTCGACAAATAGACAAAATTTCCTTACATTGGTTCTGGTACCTTCTTCTTCTCCAGTATCACCAAAGCCGAAAATATCAGCGTCGTCAACGTCGTCGTACAAATAAGCCATCATTTTATCATCAGGAATCGGGCTATTCTTATTTTCACTCATTTTTACCAATATTCTAATTTAATTTTGCTGAGAAATCACAAAACAACAACTTTCTGAACCAACTAATCAAATGAATTAACCTCAATTTTGAAAGCAAATTGACAATTTTGACATCGAAGTTGAAGAGGAAAGAGCGGGAAAATGGTAGCGTTTTCTTTAGGCAAAAAATAATAAGCCCATTAAAAATGCTTGTATCTCTTTTTATATTTATATTAGAGTGAAATGACAACAAGAAACAAGTTACCAACCCAAAACGAATTAACTAAAACCTTTCAACCGCTGTAATGCGCAGTCGCCAAACTTCCTCCATTCCATTCTTCTTTCATCCACCGTAATCCCCACCCCAATCCGTATTACCTTTTTTTTTTTTATTTTAGTTTGATTTGTTTGAGTTTCGAGGACGCGTTGTGTGGTGCTGTCGAAAAACACGGAAATTCACGTGGATTTTCACGCGAAAAGCGCGGAAAAACTTTTGGTAAACACGCAATACACTTTCTGCACTCAGTTTAGAGCGGTTTCAGTTAGTTTTTTAGTGATATAAGTGCCTCGTCTATACACTGGTAAACAAAAACATTAGAACATGGATTAATAAAACTGTTGAACAACTTTTATTTTTGTTTTTCATCACTGGAACTGGAATTTATACAGGTAAATTTGAGAGTCAATTGATTTTCCGTTTTATTTTGGATTGCCACATTCGAATTATTTTGAAAAATTCAGAATTAAATAATAATTTAAAAAACGGTACATTCCTACAAGTGGTCAAGACTTGAGAGAGAGAAAACCTGATTAGTACCCAGCAGGTAAAAGCCGTGTTCACACTGGCAAAACGTGGGGACTTTTAAATGCCCATTCGGGGTCAAGCCCATGTTGTAAAATGGGTGTCATTTTATTTATATTGAAATTTTCCACACGTTTTTTGCGTCTCGTTCTTTTTCATGCTTGACACAAGAATTAATTCTTGTACCCCAACGTGTGCTTGACTGGAATATTTAATTTTGGAATTTCGTGCTCGATTTTATTGTTAATTTATACCTAATATGAGAGATACAAAAATAATAATTCTTGATATTCCATAATATGGTACAGGTACCTATTCATTTAGTTGTTTTAGATAAGGTACTATCACAGGTATCTACCTACTAGCTTATCTTGCCATGTCAGGTCACTCTAGTCTAGTAGAAGAGGTAATTAGTCACAACCTTGATAACAACCGATCTTTATCCTCCTCTTAATCTTTTGGGCAGGGATTTTTTCCTAATTTTCAAGCCTTAGACCGAAAGGAGGTAGTTCAATAATAGTCAATAGATCAGGCCCCTAATTCTTGAATTATCTCGCATATGAAAATTGATATGATTTTGAATGTTTCCTATTCAATTTCCATTGTTGTCATTCGAATTCCAATCAACTTACATATGCGAGAATATTCAAGAATTGACCCCCATGGTTTGTTGTTTTCTCTTCTCAGAAGACCCTGATGTACCTTAACAGCAAAATCCATAGAAAAATATTGCCGCACTGCATTAGTGTCACTTGGATACATTTAAAATGTGCACATGACAAATTCCTCGACAAATTCATAACTTTTTCTGGGTCCTATATAGGATTAGGTTGAGTTCCTGTTAGTTTTTAAGTTGGAAATTTATGTTCATGTTGACAAGATTTTGCGAAACCAGTGAGTCACTCTTTATACCTACTTCATATTTTCCCGATGACCACTATTTGCCAACCAGTTTATAATGCTCAGGTCGAGGCTCAGGTACTATTGGATTGCTGAGGCCACTTTTAATAGTAAAAAGTCTCTTAGTGTCCAACCAGTCTGAAATCGCTAAGCTTTTGGAAAGGCTTGTCTGAAAGACTCTTGGAAAGACCTCGGGAAAGACTATCATGGGATGAAAAAACGATGTGATAAATTCGGAACAGTTTGGATTTTTCAAGGGAAGATCCATTGGGACATCGACTGAAACCAACTTAGTATTATACCAAAATTTTCTTCACCATCAAATGGAATAGCAAAGGTGGTTTGACTCTGTCTACAGACTTCTCTAAACCGTTTGACAGATTAACCGCTTGGTAAAGCATTATTATCTCCTCTCTCTAAAACTAAGGGCCGTAGGAAGTAGATCCAATTATATCATGGATTTATGACTGGTATGTCTCAGATTCTTTGATTCTTATAATGGCAGAAAAAGCCAATAAGTAGCACTTTTAGAACAAATTTAGACCATTTTGTGGTTTATAAGGCGATTTTGGACATTTTCTTTTGATGTTTCAATTTTTCTCTTGAAACAAGGAAAAACCTTCGGAAAAACCCAAAAGGAAGCACTTTTAGGACAAAAAAAATTAAAACAAAAGCCGAGACAAAAGCATAATTGAGATGTAAATTTGGTCGTAGGTAAGTATTTAATAAATAATCATCTTCCAAAGTTCCATAATTCTGTTCGAATTAAGTAATAGAAGAAGTAGTGCAAAAAGGCAGATGTTAGAATGCAATTTTACACTCATCTTGGATCACAATTTTGAACCATTTCAGTGGCGGACCCAGAGACCTCTGAGAGCCTAAAAAATTACTAAAAATTTCAAAAAAATCAGACTTATAGTGAATTTTTCCAATGAAAGTTTATAGAAAAATTTTCCAATAAAATAAAAAGGAAAATTTTCCAAGCTGACACTACCTATTGTTTCATTTGAGGTTTCATTTTTATTTGGAATACCTAGGTATTTTTACTCGTATTTTTATTTAGGTATTCTTTTCCGTTTTTTGATATAAGTATGTGCAGGGTTGATGGAACACCCTATATCAATAACTGATTGGATTTTGATGCTTTCAATGATATAAAGTTCGGTAGGTTTATCTCTAACCAAGTCTCTAACAGTTTTCCAGAAAAAAAAATTTACCTACCTATCTGTTTTTGCCATAAGAAACAATGGCTCATATGAATAAAACAGAAACAAATGCTTCTACTTAAATTTTTTGAGATAAACATATTCACCTTTAATCCTCTGGATCCGCCACTGAACCATTTTGTGGTTTTTAATGCAATTTTGAACCAAAAATACGCCTACAGAAGAATCTGTTTGTCTTTAACCTTTAATTTACGTTGTTTTTTAACGTCTACTTTGGAAGGGGTTTGAATGGAATGGAAAGAAGAGGAAAATCGCTGAAAATGCAATTTTTTACTCATTTTGGACATTTTCTCCTCAATATATTTCAAGAGAATCATCAGAAATACATAACTGAATAAATCAAGGGGGTGAACCACTAGTGGAAATCATTGTACATTTTTTTGGGAATTACAGTATTCAATCAGGAATACATGGAAATCACTTGGGAGTCCCTCGGAATCGTTAGGACTCTCCTAGGACTTCATGGGAATCACATACGAATCCATTGGCAATCACTGAGAATCATGTGATAATCGCTGGGAATATCATTTCATTCTAATCCAGAAATCGCATATTATACATTTTAAACGATACAGCGTACCGGTCAGTTGTGTATTTGCCAATGACATATTTGCCTTCAAGACTAAGTTTTAGGCAACGCTAGAGAATTTGAAGTGATCCCAACGAGTTTCTTAATATCCGAGCCAATAACTGAACTCGAGACTACAAAGAGTTTAGAACTTGAAGAAGAAGAACAAGATGAAGATTAGGTCTGTTCTTACAGAAATCACAAACCAGTCAGAGCGTTTTTAATTGGTGCAAATTGCCAACAACCAGTTTTCTGACTATTTTCAACCAAGGAAATTCACTGTAACTGGTTTGTGATTTCTGTGACAACAGACCTAAAGTATGAGTAGTATGACAATATTTTGTAGATCATAAAAATGAAAACATGAATCTTGAAACCTCTCTCGAATCCGTCTTGCCAAAAAAAGACACAGAATTTCGTCACACATCGGGGTTTAGCAATTGCGATTCGCTACAATTAAGAGATTATTCAAGGCTCAACTTTAATTTGGTTCTTTTCAGAGAAGCAGGGATGTTTGTCGATCCAGTATTGAGAGCTATGGGAATGTCTCTGAGAAAAAAACAACTGAAAAAGTCAGGAATCCAAGGCAATAAGAACTTGAAAAGTGAAAGTAGAATAAATACTAGGCAGGGCCAGGAGCAGAGACGATAGCACATCAGAATCAGAAATAGGTTTGTCGAGTGAAACCCTAACTGAAGATGTCTCTGATTCAGATGAACATCCTAGTGAAATCAAAGAAATATCCATTATTTTAGATCCATATTATGCAGTGTAGACACGCAATGGTATCTCGGGCTCAACAACTATTTATACCTACAACAAAATCGGTGTGGGTGTGGACAACCATGAAAATAAAAGTTGCTAACTTTGGGAAGAGTTGCAAATACAGAAGTTGCCATTTTGTCAGTGTTTTTTTAAGAGAAAATACTTTATTTTATTTTGGTCATATCAATGCAAAGCCGAGTGCAAAGCTTAACAATTAGATATCGATTTTGTAGTAAAATCAGCTGGAAATCGGAGAATTGTAGGATATCAGGTAATCAATTGAGAATAATATAGGAATCCCCAGAAAAAATGAAAATCATCTGGTACTCAATCATACAAAAATATCATAAAATCATTGGCAATCAGTCGCAATTCTTGAAATAAGAATACATGAGATTCATTGATCAGTGATTGCCAAATATTGAAATCATTGTACATTTGTAAGCATAGTGGTTGACCCCTCGGAATAAATATTTTATACATATTCACCGATTACCTAAATATTACAAACAAACATAACAGGTTCTCTAGTCTATTTCATTGCAGTTGATAGCTAAAATCGAGGTTTAGAATATAGTCAAAAGTTTAATATAGTGTTCTTTGAAGAAATTGTTTTAGACCGGGTTTTAGACTAGTCAGGGTAGGTACAGTTAAATATATCCTTGAATATATTTAACCTTTGATTTAACTTAACATTGTAGGCATAAATATTGGCGAGAATATTGTTTTCTGAGCACAATCTATTTATTGGTGATAACACTGATAACCCTTGTATAACCAACCCATAATTTCTATGAAACACACTGAGAAAATCACATCTATTATTTCATTGAGGTCCATCAAGAAAATTGGATTCTATTCAGCAGATTCGGGCAATCAATAAAAGAATTAAGTATATTATCCAGTATTTTATACATCACGAGAATATTAAAATAAATTCTCCGTTTTTCCAAGCTCAACATGTTTGAATGTGACATTAAGACAGTATAATCTAAGTTATCTATAGGTACCTATGCCTAGTTTAAAACCATAAACCTTTAAAAAACGTTGGTGCACTTTTTCTAAACGAGATATATGGATTTCATAATGTGAGGACCATACAGGGCATGCATATTCAATGACACATGAATCACAGCACAATAAACACTTTTGATACACTTTATATCAGTAAAATCTGAAAGCTGCCTAGTTACAAATCCCATTAGTTTCAATCCTTTATTAGCTCTATATGGAGTTTTAAAGCCAAAAGGAAGAGAAGCTCAGGGAAAAATGTACACCATTTTGTGGTTTTTATTTTATTGAAATTTTGAACCAAAAATACGCCTACGAAAGGATCTGTATGACTAAGTATTAGCTCAATTTTGGTTATTTTTTCGTTGTCGACTATAAGTGGATCTGTTTGAATGAAAAAAGGTGAATAAACTCAACGCGGCCGTGGCTTGTTTCATTTTTCAAAAAAAAAAAATACGAAAAATAAGCCTCAAAGGAAGTGTAAGTGCTGGGTCCGTCCAAGTTTAATAGATTGAAAAATACAAGGAAGACATCATCGTTGCGGAAAGAGGATCTTCTTTGGGAAGAACTTTTACTGAGAAAAATAGACCCCCTAATTCAGAAATCAGATACCATTCCATACAACCAATGCATACAACAAACTATAACCAACATAATCACATGGCTAGAACTGTTTAAATATTTGACTTATTCGAGGACCGTCTTGGTATATTTGGTAAACATCATACCTCATTATTTTTTCAATCTGCCGACTCCTCTGTTGATTTGGATTGGAGAAACCACAAACAAAAGTTTATCAAAAAATCAAATTCACTTGTCTTCCCAATAAAATGCATTTGAAGATGAACCAGTTATGCTTTCTTGGTGTAGTGGCAAAAGATTTCGAACCTCTGGGAAAGATGCAGAGATACCATGACAGATCAGAGTTACAAAATGTACCATTGAAAGATCAGGGAATTGAGAATTAAGTGTTCTAAAGGAGAGAAGGCTCAGAGAGATTTAATCAAAACCAGGAGATACCTACTATCTCCATGACATGAACTTCTTAACCACATTAATTACGATGTCACTCTAAGAAATTTGACAGGGAGAGAGCAGCAAAACTAAGAAGAATTAGCATATTAGTAAATCGTGTGGGGATGTGCTTGGAATTATTTGAAAAACTAACCAATGACTGCTACCACTGTCATTATGTTTGACAACAGAGTCAATAAAGACCTAAGAAGAGAATCTCCTGGTTGCATTCTTGACAATTTTGTTTATTGTAATGCTTCACTGACCCAGAAAATACATTCATACGATGTGGATGGGGCCTAACCCAAACACAATGTTCATCGGACTTTTTCCATTTTCTATCTGAGATGGTACATACAACATACAATAATTATTAACTGAGATGTAATTGTTCTAAGTATTTTCCAGGAAGCAATTATAATAAAAACAGAATGATCTATTATTGCCTTGAATATTGCGCCAATACCAACCTATTTAGTCATTCAAACATATTATTATGTTGTATGCAAGTGCAAAGAGTCTGTGTAATTCACTAGAAGTATAGGTATAAAAATTCCAGGCATTTAGTAATTTCCTAATTTTTGCATAAGAGCCTCATCGTAAAAATGACTAACTGGAAAAAATCGAGGAAAAAATCTATTGTCCCAAGACACATTTCAATTTAATACAAGTATGTAATACACAGGTGGTTTTAATCTTTGATTTTTATTTATTTTTACCTGAGCATACCCTCCTCTTTTGATAATAATAAAAGAAGGGGCGACATATTATTTTTCTACCTGTGTCAACTTACAAATCTGTATCTATTGGCCCGTAAAAAATATTTTCACACAGACTCCAAAGCCCTGCAACAATGTAACAAAATCAAATTCAAATTCAAATTCAAATTCATTTATTCCAGGTGTATAGTACAGTAAATTACATAGTATTTTTACCCTGCAAGAGATAAGAAGTCTGTGCACAGGCCCGGTACTTAAAACTAAAGATCCTTAAACTAAACTATTTTTACTGGTTAGGAACAATTAAAGTTTTGCATTCATTTTAATAATTTTTTTTTTTTTTTTCTGTAAATTTCTATTTATTCATACATATCAGGTAATTGAGAAATAAATTATTCATTGTAATTTTATAATATTCCATAGAAATTGAAGATTTATACATTTATGTTTTGTCTAATGAAAAAATGCTTTATGTTGCATTTGAAAGTTTTGTTGATTTTTTTTACATTCTTTAAATTTTTTGGCAATAAATTATACAGTCTTGTGGCACTTACTAATGATGATTTTTTACCTACTTCCAAATTAGTTTGTATACTAGGAATATTTCTATTTCTAGTATTTGTCTGTCTCTGTAAATATTTATTTTTTAGATATTCGTAATTTAAAATTAGTGTTTTATAGTAGTAATTTTGTTTTATATTTAATATCACATTTTCCCTATATGCTAAGTTTAAAGCTGAGCTTCGTACTTTAAAAATAATTTTTAATATCCTATTTTGTATATTCTGTACATAACCTATGACATTATTATAAGCGGACCCCCAGGAGACTATGCCGTATGTAGCAACAGATTCGAAGAGAGCGTAATATATTATTAACATAGTTTTAGAGTCCAACACATTTTTAAGATTTGCAAAAACGAAAATTAAGTATCTCAATCTCTTATTCAGTAATGATATGTGTTCTCTCCATTTCATGTTGTTGTCCACCACAACTCCTAAATACTTGTTGGTTTTAGTACTGTCCAAAGATCTGCAACTACACGCGGTACAATCCCCATCTTTTTCATGTATCACTACTTTAATACCATCTGGTACTTTATCATTATATGTACTAAATAATATATATTTAGTCTTTTCGACATTCAGAGATAATTTATTAAGCCTCAACCACGAAGCTACTGTATTAACGACTGTGTTGGCTTGATTTTCTAGATCTGACCAGCTTTCTGCCTGTAGTATTATGGCTGTGTCATCTGCATATGACAAAATTTGTGCACCAGTGTCCAGCTCCAGTAAGTCATTCAGATAAACAACAAAGAAAAAAGGTCCCAAAATGGTTCCCTGTGGTACACCTACTTTAACTATTAACTCATTACTATAAACATTATTGACTCTCACCATTTGTGTTCTATTACTCAAGTAATTTCTTATTAGATCAAATGGAATACCTCTTATTCCCATCCGATATAACTTTTCCAACAGCACAGTATGGTCCACAGTGTCAAAAGCCTTGGCCAGATCCAGAAAAACAGCCATAGTTGGTTGATCATGCATGTTTATTAATTTTAATTTGTACTTATTGTATGTGCGAACATTCCGAACTCTTAGTGCATTCCATTCCTACTGACTCATATACGCGTCATACCTTAACATGTTAGTTCTTAACCACAAGGCACACCTACAGGGGATACCAAAAGAATGCAGATTTATTAATTATTGCGGATTTAGGACAGATTTTAAAAGTTTTGGCTTAAATTTATTCCATCATCAAAGTGCTTTTATTGGAAGTTTTGGTAACTTAGGGATTAGGGACAGATACTATATAGTTTTTTTGATTCATGTTCTGTAAATAGCAATGAATTTGGTTATTTTTCGGGAGTATTCGTGACGACAACAATTATTTAGTTCTATAATTGTTTTCACATAAGATGCATTAGCACTCACTGTTCAACATCGATTATCCTTTCTATGACCTTTCCTTTCCTTTGACCAACAAACCGAATAACGATAAATACAAATTCGCGTGATATGTCTAAGTTTTCTATCTTGGTAAAGATAATTAAATGAAAAAAAAAAGCGACATTTTAACATAATCGGACAGGAAATTTGCCAAATCGATAATTATATTGCTGGTTTTTTGGGTTATTGAGGAGGAAATTTGCATTTTTTTCCAGTCTCGAGGCATAAACATGTTATGAATGGGAACTGAAATAGGTTTGTTCTAATGTAAACAAAGCAATAAAAATTCGATAGTTGGTGCTGGTTGTGCCAGCTAAAGTTCATTATATTGCTTTTATGTGTTATCAAAATCAATGGCTCTGGAATTTAGAGGTTGCGTTACTATTTTTAGGCCACATTTTACCATTCTTTCTATATTTGACCCTCGATTTCATCATGTTTTTAAAAAACTTTTGCCAGGGTGAATGACCAGGTGTGTTTTATGCAAGTTTGGGATGTGTTAAGGCATTTTTGGCAGTTTTCAGGTATTTTGAGTGCTATTTAAAGACATTTTTGGGGTATTTGGTTACTCATATTGATTGCAAGGTAGAAAATTAGATGAGAATAGTCGAGAGAATAGTGTTTGGTTCAGAGTCGCCTGCCTGGCCAGTCGCTCAATTTTCTTTATGAATTTTAGAGAAAAAAAATCAGATTTTTTTACTCTAGGTAAGAAAAATTTCATTAATTTGGTGTTCCCCCAAAAAATAAGTACCTACACAATTTCCAAATTCAAGCAGCAGTAAATGACATTAAATAACCTAAATTGTCAACAAATACCAGCCTTCCTATTGGTTGAAACGCCCTACCTGGACCAGTGCGCATGCACGGAGGACATTTGATAGGTCGTAATGAAAATTACCAGTTTTTCATTTACTGCCGCTTCGATTTGGAAATGGTATAGGTACTGAGATCACAGTGAAACAATTTTATACAGAATCGAGTACAAAGTTATGTTTTTGAATACATAACATACCCACATGCCATTCCTTTGACTATCCCTTTGAACCCTCGTTTTATTCAACCTTTTGAATTTTAATGATATTCAAGAATATTCCAATTTTGTTCTTGTATACCTAATTTCCTTGATAATTTCTGGTATGGAAAGTTAGGTAGGTACCTAATAGTTAAGGCTCTTGGACATTAGTTTTCTAACAAATGTGGATAAAGTACCTTTAAAAAAATTTAAAATACAATTCCACCAGATTTTTTGCAGTAAGATGTAGTCAATATCCTAGTGCATTAGTAAGTACTTTCTATTTCAACAAAATGCGTCATAATTTGAGAACAAAATATTGGGGTGATGCGCCTTTAGCACTTATATTAAAATATCCTGTCCCTAAAATCCACAATGAGTCCAAAGGGAGTGCCAGATGTCCCAATAATGTTATCGAACAAGGGAAATCATTGCATTTAACAGGAACAATGCGAATATTATTTGTGTGAGGGGATTTTAGGTTTTAGGTAATCCTATGTAGGCAAACGTGCTCAAATATTGTTAATATTCAGAGAAGATAATTTAAAACAATTGAAGTCATTGACATTCCACTAGCCAATAGCCATGCACATTCTTTGTTTCACTAAACACCTGTTCAAGGCTCTCGCTCCACTCAAGAGGTCAGCCAGTAATCAAATTACCTATACTTATACTACGACAATAATTGACGGATTTTTATCCTCGTTATCCAGTAGGTAATAAAAGCAAATTTCTCACTAATGTTAATAACAACGCAATAATTTAGAAGTCCTGAAATTAACTCTGGACAGCTAATTAACTGGTTAATTGCGAAGCGGCGAACGGTTTTTGCTTAATTAACACGTGGTTTAACTAAATATTTAAACTATTGGAGAAGCGATTACTGCCAGAAATTTGAACCTTAGCAAATTGACTTTTGATAGTTTCATCGGTGTAAACTGTGTACTATTATTGTTGATGTGTATTATTATTTTGGAAATAATCACCTCGTGAAAGTATGAATTTAACATTTGACAAATCCTAATTAGCACCAATTAAAGCAACAATAGAGAGCAAAAGGACAGATTGTGATGATGACTAAATTGGCCTCTTTCAAGGGGCTTCTGACCTCCGCTTTATTCCTCCTTTAATAATTGAATTTGACTCAAGAGTCACTTTAAATTTATTAGTTATTGCTGGCGAAATTAAAGCCCTCCCTTAGCCTTTATAATCAATGAAAATGATTCCATATAAGAGTGTGTAACTAAAATCCCTTGTAATATGAGATGACTGTGTTATAAAAAGAACAATGACGTAATTGATTCTGTGTCCCTGAGGCTTGTTTTAAGAATGGGTCAAGACCCGCATGTTTGGATTAGTTTCACTTGTTTAAACTTGGGAAAAATAAATAACAACGCTGATAGGTATATACAACCATAATAATAATTGATACGAATATACCTAATACACGCCTGTTTGGTGTTCTGAGAAAAATAAAAAAAAACCTTATTCAAATAAAATGAAGAAACTTCCTGTGGTTGACACAGATACGATCATACCGCGAAATGAATGGTCATGTGAAATGGACTTATTTTACCATTAGATATATCATAGAAATAAAATAAATATTCATTTGTTTTACTTGTATTGAATTGTTAGCCACATTGTCCTTGATCTGTTATTATGCAATGCTTTTTTTTATCATTATGACTCTGCTAGGTACAATCAAAGTGTTATTAATTAACTACATATTCATTCACTTATTACGTCTTACCTTTATGTTGTGAAATTTTTAGACTTGAAGTGAAATTCGACAAGTCTAAGGAAATTAAAGATTCCCTATAGTAAAAAATGTTTTTTTCAAATTTTTTCTTTGTATCAGATTAGGTGCTTTTTAGGTGCTCCTAAATAGTCGAAGAAAAAATAGAATTGATTACCTAATTATTATCTGAGTTGCTAGGTTTATGAAATCTAGTAGTCCCCTATAGTGAAAAATATTTTTCCAAAAATTTCTTTTGTTTCAGAATTAGGTGTTTTTTAGATGCTCCTAAATAGTTGAAGAAAAAATAGAA
This sequence comes from Ceutorhynchus assimilis, assembly GCA_917834065.1. Taxonomy (NCBI): domain Eukaryota; kingdom Metazoa; phylum Arthropoda; class Insecta; order Coleoptera; family Curculionidae; genus Ceutorhynchus; species Ceutorhynchus assimilis. Next base: position 13,222,348 of record OU892280.1, on the reverse strand, counting down.
CTGATTAATGATTAACTGAGTTACAGTTTTTTTTTTAATTATTAGGGGACTTCTAGCTTTCATAAACCTAGCAGTCCCTTAGTTTTTTTTTTGATTTTCTCAAAAACTAGAGGAGCACCTAATTTTTAATTAGAGGCCATAATAAGCACCTAATTATTATATAGATCCCGAAGTTTTTTTCCATTCTGACACACCAACAAGTAAACATAAAGCCAGCAGTCCCCTAATAATTTTAAAAAAATCTGTAACTCAGGTAATAATTAATCAATTCTACTTTTTCTTTGACTATTTAGGAGCACCTAAAAAGCTCCTAATTCTGATACAAAAGAAATTTTTGGAAAAATATTTTTCACTATAGGGGACTACTAGCTTTGATAAACCTACAATCCCTTAGCTTTTTTTGATTTTTTCAAAAACTAGAGGAGCATCTGATTTTTAATTAGAGGTCCTTATTAGTACCTAAAAAGCACCTAATTATTATATAGATTCCGAAGGTTTTTCTGCCATTCTGACACACCAACAAGTAGACGTAAAGCCAGCAGTCCCCTAATAATTGAAAAAAAAATCTGTAACTTAGTTAATAATTAATCAATTCTATTTTTTCTTTGACTATTTAGGAGCACTAAAAAAGCTCCTAATTCTGATACAAAAGAAATTTTTGGAAAAATGTTTTTCACTATAGGGGACTACTAGCTTTCATAAACCTAGCAATCCCTTAGCTTTTTTTGATTTTTTCAAAAACTAGAGGAGCACCTGATTTTTAATTAGAGGCCCTTATTAGCACCTAAAAAGCACCTAATTATTATATAGATCCCGAAGTTTTTCTGCCATTCTGACACACCAACAAGTAGACGTAAAGCCAGCAGTCCCCTAATAATTAAAAAAAATCTGTAACTCAGTTAATAATTAATCAATTCAATTTTTTTTTCGACTATTTAGGAGCACCTAAAAAGCACCTAATTCTGATACAAAAGAAAATTTTGGAAAAATATTTTTTACTATAGGGACTACTAGCTTTCATAAACCTAGCAATCCCTTAGTTTTTTTTTTGATTTTCTCAAAAACTACAGGAGCACCTAATTATTATATAGATCCCGAAGTTTTTTTCCATTCTGACACACCAACATGTGAACATAAAGCCAGCAGTCCCCTAATAATTAAAAAAAAATCTGTAACTCAGTTAATAATTAATCAATTCTATTTTTTCTTCGACTATTTAGGAGCACCTGAAAAGAACCTACTTAATTCTGATACAAAGAAAAAAATTGAAAAAATATTTTTACTGTAGGGGACTGCTAGCTTTTATAAACCTAGCAGTCCCTTAGTTTTTTTTTGATTTGCTCAAAAACTAAAGAAGCACCTAATTATTGTATAGTTCCCAAAGTTTTTTTCCACCTTGGGACTGCTAGGTTTATAGACCTGGAAATTAAGGATGCGGATTAGAAACTTTAACTGCACAAGTCTATCTCACTATGGCTGATTTGAATAAATTGTATATGAAAAAGTATTACGGGATTTGATTTGGTCTTTGACTGCTCCGTAGAATTTAGTACAATAATCTTGTCCTTAAGTGGAGCCATATTTGCCTTATCAGACTTGGTATAATATCAGCTATTTAAAATAAGCAGAGCAGATCTGGTGCTCAAAACTTTACTTCTGAGTTTTGATAGAAAGCAATGGCGAATAAAGGCTAGCAAATATAGCATCAGGCTTGCTTCAGGCATGCATACTCTACTATGATGATTCTGATTGAGAAAATATTTGGAAAGAAGGAAAAATTTTGGGCATTCAAAGGTTCAAATGAAAATGAAAGTAAGCTCTATCTTCATTCAATTTTTTGGGGTCTGAAACTGATTCGATTTCATGGGTTTGTGACAAAGATGGAGTGTCCAAGCCAAAAAACGAAATTGATTGAAAAGTTGTTGCATCATATGGGAAAATTGTATTCAAAAAACTGGCTCGGAGTCTCGCTTATATGTAGTTGCAATTTCCGACAAAAAAAAATTACTATAGACTTCAGACTATCATATCCTTGTCCCTATATTAAGAAGAAAAAAGAAGAAAATATCTCTATTCGTTATAGAATCCCAGCCCAGGAGCCCAGGCGTCAGCCTATGCCTCAGGATTCCAGGGCCAGTTTGTGCAAACACAATTGATGCCCTAGTTAAGTTAAACCTTCAACTGTGGAAATTGGTTCGAAACACAATCTATCGATCAATCAATCTACTAAATCAAGCCATTGGATTTAACATGTCAAACCCAGATTCTTTATTAACGATTAGGTTCCTGTATTTCCGTCTAGGGTCTGATACGAACAGTAGTAGATTTTTCAAAGGGGCGTTTCACATAATTGCTTATTGCTAGAGCATAAATCAATAATAGAAATTTGAAAACCAATTCCTACTGTTGTTTTTATTTTCCCCCAATGTCCCTGTACTGACAGAAACACTGTTAAATAAATTCCGTCGTCCCCATCCCTTAATTTTTCGTCCAAATTATTTTTTATCAAAAAAATTGAGAAATGCTTCACTTACTTGAAGGACAGATTTCATTAAAATCTGTTTAATGTTAAGGTGTTGTAAGGGTTAGCTATTTTAAGTGCCCTTAAAACGTTCTTAGGCCACTTGATTTAATTTTATGACATCTGATACTTTTTGGGGGGTTTTTAGAAGTTTTAAATAAGGGACTCTTAGCCCTAGAATTATTTGAAAAATCTTACGATTCTTGCTTATTGGGCCCTACTATTTTAGTAATTAAAAATACCGAGAAAAATACCATCATCCTTTGATTCTACACCCTTTCATGCATTAAATAGGTGCCTAATGAGCTTTTTTGATGAGCCACTCACCCTAGATAAAATATTCTACACTTTAATCAACCACTCTATGTTATGTCATAAAGCTTGGACCGAGGCTTGGACATTAATTAAAATTTGAATGAATTTGGAATACGGGCCATGATGGTTTATTAAAGTTTGTACAGAAATTCAATTGATTTCGAAGTTTATGTATTTCTATTAAACCACCTTGACTGTATAATAATTATTATTTGTTTAACATTGGTGTGTTTTTTTGTTGTTTAAAGGAAGAGAAAACTGCAAACAAAAGAAATGTCCATGTGTCATTCACCAAACTCAAAAGAACAATAGCAATATCCTCTGTGTATTTTAATATTATTTCAAAGCAGCTAATTAAGTATGTACTTGTTTATAGACAACGAAAAAATTGGCTATAGAGAAACAAGTGAAAGTAACTGTTTCCGTAATAAGTAATATTTTTTCTGGTCTGGGAACTACGTTACTCACGCCTGTAGAAATTCCACGTCTCATGCAAAAGGACGATTACTATGAATCGATTATAACTGTTTTTGACTCACTTGCCCAATAAACTTTGTTAATCTCGATATTAGTTAAATATCCAATTAAACTTACTTAATTACTAAAGTGTTAAGCAATAATGTAAAATAGTAATTTCACTATAATAATAATACCACCATGTCTGCTTGAATCTTTCTCATCCGTTCTACCATAACCGAAAGCACCTGTAACAATGCATTTATGTTTATAGAGGGTTATGGTGGAGAATTTATTCAGTAAACTGTACCATCTACTTACAAGTCCCTGTTGATTAGGTTTTTTTCATCATTAATAAGGTTTTCATGAATAAGAAAAATGTGAATTATGATTTTGAATTATTCACAAAGCAATTCTCAAAAGTCTTGCAAATAATATTTTGTATGTACTTTCTTATGTCACACTTCGATAAATTCGATCTTATCGCATCAAAAACTGCGCGTTGCACTATAAAATAGGTACACACATTTCCCACGCTGATTATTTCATAGAAGTTTTAATTTTATTTTTAGATACCGAGTTGATTGAATCTTGATATTTTATATGGACCCGATTTAAGTTCAGGGTTTGTTTATTTGAACAAATTCAATCAAATCGTTTGGTGTTTTTAGAACATCAAAAGGAAGCAGGTTCAATAGCCTAGCTAATTTAGTATTATTAGGGCAAATAATTATTTACGATTTTTTTCTTCTATTGTTTCAGGGCCCCTAGATGATCGGGGGCACCAACAACGATCGCAGGGCTCTCGAAAGAGAGGCCCTGCGAAACGTCATCAATCAATGGAACGCCAATCGTTTGGATTTGTTTGAACTTTCCGAACCCAACGAGGTAAGAATTTTCGTATAAAATTTGTTGTGTAGGTACGCTTCTTATTACGTATTTCGTGCATAGCAATTCCCATTACAGAAATCATTATTAAGTGCAAATAGGCATCTCTAACCATGCTCTATTTGCTTTTTAAAATGTAAATTATCGGCTAAACACCAATGCTATACTAACGGACACAGTGGATACAACAAATTACAATTTTGACAGTTTTAGAGATGACAGCACTGTATTTCTATATCAGAGGCGACTCGATAGCAAATTATTGAATCCTGAAGAATGTACCTTCAATAAACTCCATGAGAACATTATAAGGAGTCTAATAGAAGCCACCCAAGAAGCAATAGGAACGAAGGAAAAAAATACCAACAAGAAATACTGGTGGAACGAGGAGACAGAGCTATTAGTCCAAGAGAAGGAGCAAAAATATCTGAAATGGCTAACAACAAAAAATGAACAAGACCTTGAAGTTTATAAAGGCACAAAAAGACAACTAAGAACGTGCATCACTATAGCTAAGAACGAGTCATGGGATAAGAAATGTGAAGAAATTAACACGTACATAGGAGGAAGGAAATGCTCAGAGGTATGGAGATTTATATCAAACGTCAAACACCCAGGAAAGGACAGAGCTAATATCCAGATTATTAAACCAGAGCAATGGATAGAACATTACAAGGGTCTATTACAAGAAAGTAGACCGGAATATATATTAGATTCTCCAAGACATATTGAAGAACATGGAGTAGTTGACATATCTGAAGAAACAGTAAAAAAGACTGTTAAGAATCTTGTCAGGTAAAGCTAGCGGCCCAGAAAGGATATACTCAAAAATGCTGAAATGGGGAACTGAGAAGCTCTTTAAAAGTCTCACATGTATTATCAATAAATGCCTAAATGGACATCCTGTTCCACAAGACTGGAAAACGGCTTTTATATCATCCATTCACAAAAAAGGAAATAAGCTGGATTGCAATAGCTATCGGGGCATATCAGTCACAAGCATACTAAGCAGACTATACGGTAGAATCCTGCGTGATCTCATTGAAGAAGATTATAAAGAGCAAGAAGAAGAAGAGCTGTGCGGCTTTAGAGCAGGAAGATCAGGTACAGACAACGTATATTGCCTAAAACAAATCATAGAAAAGAGATCTGCTAGATATTTGGAAACACACCTCACATTTGTGGACCTACAAAAAGCATATGATACTGTCCCAGTATCCAGACTATGGAAGGTATTAGAACACACAAACATCAATCACACCTACATAACGGCACTTGAAGAACTATATAAAGACTCGAAATCAAGAATTAAGATAGGTAAAAAACTCACAAACACATTTATAGTAAATAAAGGACTACGTCAAGGATGTTGTATCTCTCCTACGCTTTTTAAAATATACGTAGCAGTAGCACTGAAAAATTGGAAGAGGAAGATCCATGGAATGGGTAGAGAGATAAATGATAGGTGCCTGTTTACTCTTCAGTGATCAGGTCATAGTGGCCAGTGACAAAGATGACATGCAATATATGATTAGAAAGCTGATAGAAGAGTATCAAGAATGAGGCCTGAAAGTTAATATAAATAAAACAAAATATCTATGTAGGCAACCAGAACGGAAACTTGGAAGTGGATGATGGTCAAGAAATTCTGCAATGTCAAGAATATGAGTATCTAGGTATCACATTCGACAACACCGGAACAGACGCGAAAGAAATAGAAAAGCGAATAGTTAAAGCTAAAAAAGTAATAGGATGCCTAAATGGAATATTATGGAGCAAGGAAATAACAAAGAAGAGAAAATTCAGTATACAGGGTGTCCGGTAAGTATATGGCATACTCTCGGGAGCGTATAGGACGGGTCGAACCAACTTGTATAATTTAATGAAGTTTTGATATTTTATGTTGGCTGTAAAGACTCATAAAATCATCCTACAGTGGATGTTTCACTTACTCTGGGAAGTCAGGAACGGACTTGCCACCATATTCATTTTGCCAAATTTTTGACAGGAGTCATTTTACACAGCTGAAAAGTGATTTTTTAATTACTTTGGTAATTTTTCTTCTAAAAAGGTATTCTACATTTGTTTCGATTAAATTAGCCGTTTCCGAAAATATTAGGTTTTTGTATAACACCTTCGATCATTTATCTTCGAAATTTATTTAATAATCAAGTCGATCCTAGATTAAGAAAAAATAGGTAGAAGTTGACTTATAAAAAGTACCTGAAACCGACCCTCTTTGCCATATAAAGTTACTTTTTATAAGTCAACTTCTACCTGTTTTTCTTAATCTAGGATAAACTTAATTATTAAATAAATTTCTAAGGTATATGATTGAAGGTGCGTATACAAAAAAATAATTTTTTCGGAAACGGCTGATTTAATCGAAACAAATGAAGAGCACCTTTTTTGAAGAGAAATAACCAAAGTATTCAAAAAATCAGTATTCAGCTGTGTAAAATGACTCCTGTCAAAAATTTGGCACAATGAATATGGTGGCAAGTCCGTTCCTGACTTCCCAGACTATGTGAAACATCTGCTGTAGGATGATTTTATGAGTCTTTATGGCCAACATAAAATATCAAAACTTCATTAAATTATACAAGTCGGTTCAAAAGTTGGAGCCAAAAATGTGGATCGCCAGGTACTCTTTTGGGGCTCTGTATGTTAAGGGGCACTTTAGGAATTTTTTTTTAGAACAAAGTAAGGTTATTTTGACCCTTCCTATACGCTCCCGAGAGTATGCCATATACTTACCGGACACCCTGTATACGAGACAATGATAAAGAGCAGCCTTCTATATGGAGCCGAGACTTGGAGAATTACAGACAGACAAAAGAAAAAAGTGGAAGCAGTTGAGATGGATGCTATTAGAAGATCCATGCGAATATCACGAAGAGACAGAATAAGGAACGACAATATAAAACAACAAATGGGCATAGAAGGCACGATGGTCCAGGACATTGAAAAGAAACAACTTACCTGGTACGGACACGTAGAACGAATGCCAAATGACAGGTGGCCCAGAAAAATGCTGCATTGGCAACCACCAGGTAGAAGAAAACGAGGAAGACCAAAACTGGAATGGCAGAAGACCATACAAAAGTCCATGAGTGAAAGAAATCTCTCATCAGAGGATTGTGACGATAGAAGGGGATGGAAGTTAGGTGTCGGACAACGAAGAAAGACTTTCTAACACGATATATATATACATATAAATTATCGGTTTCGTGCGGGCTTTAGGAGTGCCAGATTGGCTTTAGCTGGAATAATGGATAGCAAATAAAGTGAATCTAGCATTCTTAAGCCCTTTCAGACCCAATATTTCTAGTTCAAAAAAATCAAACTTCAGATTTTCCAAATTCTGTTATAATTCAATATGCAGCACGAGTGTTGGTAAACTTCACTCGGATGTTTTAAACTGTTTCCGAGAAAATGAACTGGGAAAAGGGTGCACTTTTAGAAAGTGAAATTCAGCAACTTTCTCAATTTTCAAGATTTTCTGAAACTCAACTACAAAAATTACTCACAATTCGTATTTCAAACCTTTTCCGTTAAAGTTAAACTTAAAGATACTTAGGTATTTTACAGTACTGATGAGAAATACATCAAAGTTTAAGAAGTTGTCAGTATTTAATATGAGAAACAAACTCTAATTTATTATTATTTTATAAAAATACTGCATAGATTAAGGTTTATAGGACTTTATCCATAAGAAGTTGTTACTAACATATTCAGCTTTTGTGACATTTAATTGTAATTTATTAGTACAGAGATAAGAATTCACCGTTTTTGGTAAGTTGATAATTTCGTTGACATTTACATCCAAATTTTTATCAGCAGTGAAGAAAAGTGCAACTTGGTAAAATATTCAGAATTTATTATATAAGATGAATAGTATAAGACCGAAAAGAAAACACTTCACTGCGCAACGCCTAAGTTATTTTTCAATTCATGAGAGTAGATTTTGAGGTAAATTTCATCGATTTATGTCAGCTTTTCCACTCTTACAAATAATATTCAAATGACTGCGAAACAGTAGTGTCTATAGAAAACAGCTACTACGTATCCCCAATCCATCTTTCTCAACCATTTAAATACTGTTAATTGTAGAACAAGAATGACTTGATCTATTCTAAATCTTGATTAAATTGAAATAAGAAGTAGATCTCATTGGAATTCAGATATTCCATTAGCTACCTGAAAAACACACAAATCAAGAACAAGATTTCAGCTATGGGAACAAAATTGTTTCCAAAAATTAATAGTTAAAACTTTAAAGCCAATTTCTTTTTGCATTCCATTAAAATTTTTAGCTCTCTCTCATTGTGACCACCCGAATTTTTGAAATTTCCCGTATAGAAGTTGTCTGTAGTTGCCAATCTGTACCCTGTGCACTATTTTATTCCTTTAACAAATTAGCCATTGATTCTTCGATTGATTCTTTATCTATAACAATTTCAGCTGTCCTGATCTCAACCCAAACTCAATCACATTCACTAATGAGCTCTCAAATTTACCATTGATTCAATCGTTTTCCACATTTCAGTAGAGTCCTCGGTAGAGTCCTTATTATTATTTATTTTTTCATAATAATTTTGTTCTTTTTTCTATTCAAGTAACTTCCTGCATATCGAAATTTTTTGTTGCCGTTCAAATGGTTTTCTTGGCTTTGATCCAATTTCTTATGTATCCCTATCTTTAGCTTCATTTTTTAATACATTACTTATCACAGTGGGTCTACATTTAAACTCTCTAATAGGTGCTATTTCATTTGGAACAGAGTCTACATTTTCCATTAGCTCTCTGTAAATACTGCTATGCCAATGCAACCAAAACTAGCCCAGCTGTATAATAACTTTTAGAATTTTACCATATAATATTTTCAGAATAAAGTAAAAAATGGCAATATTGTTTTGAAAATATTCAAAAATATTAGTTCATTCGAATCATTTTAGTTGAGATCAAAAGATTTCCATTGTCATCTGCTTTTGTAAGTTTCATGACTCTGCTTTCATTTCTTCATTTAAAACTTTTACAGCTCGTTTCTTTTCCATTTCTGTAATTTATAATACCTACAAATTTTGTTCATAAAATTAAGAAAGTTATACCTATAATATTTTGTCTTTGTTGACAATTTCAATAAGGCTCCCTGATCCAATTGAACTGTACCAAGCAATTTTCTAATCACTTTTAATAAAAAAAGCAGGTTTAAAGGTCTGTCTTCTTTTGAATTTTTGTAATTTACTCCCGTTAATTCTCTCTCATCTAGAAATTCATCAATATGGTTTACAAAATTCCTGCTACTACCTATTGCTCGACTTATTGGTAATAAAAAAATGTTTTGCGTATTTTGCGCAATATTTATGGCCATTGGCTAATAAAATGGAAATTACCTCACAACCGAAGTAATTCACTTAATTTATACCTACAGTAACCGAAAGGCAAATTTGTTTGTTTAGTTTCTTTGTATGTACTGACAAGACGTGTAAGTCGTGTGCAACCTAGATTTTTGGGTTTCGCTGGGCGTATTTCAAGTTTAAAGGTCCTTTGTTCAAGCTACTAATTTATTAAAACCCATTGTTAACACCTTCAGGAAAATAGTAAAAAGGTGTTGATAGAAAGAAGAATAATAATAATAATAATTGTTTTCTATTCCTACACAATTTTCTATTTACATTGCAGGAAAACTGTATCTTTTTTATAAATTCTTTGAATTCTACATCTGTTGTTCACAGTCCAGCTAGTGCCAGTGGTATAATCTAACTGTCATAAATCCACTTAGATGACAAAAAAAAAACGCAATAATAATAATTTCTTCTCCATCTTGAGACTATAATTATTTTGAAAAACGTTAATAATTATGGTGTTGTCAACTTTATTGGTTCTAAGCTGCTGAAGGAATTGAAGAATGAAAAAAAACTGGCACACATACACACGTCAGAGAGACGGTCATTGCTCCTCTTAGATGCTTACCTTAAAAGTCTGCATTTACTATACTACCAACTGTGCTGATCTTTTGCTAACACAAGACTTAACCTACTTCTAGATAATCGCTTGTATTTTATTTTGAATTGACGCGTCCCAGGATTGAACTGATTCATGCATGACATGATGTTTTATTTATTGCGTTTTGATTATTCCAACAGAAGGCAATATAAAACGATGAAATTGGAACATACTATACTAGTGTAACTCTATCTGTCATAAATCCTATCCTATGTTGTTTTACTAGGGCTTCTTTCGTTGGCATATTGTGAAAGCAAATAAACCAAGCATTTTTACTACATGTCAGGTGAATTTACAATTTATTATGTTTCTTGGAATCATCTCGGTATTGTTTTAGTAACGGTTTTTACAGTTTGTCAGCCAAAAAATCTATGTAAAGGAAATATACAATTTACAATTATTAGCATTTTTCCATCTTGTAGTGCGCTTCAATGCTTTAGTACAATAGGTGACCAACCCTTTTAAGGCTTACTCATGCATGTATCCATGTGATAACTCTACACGGCAATGCCTGCCTGAATTATTGTTATCATAAAACTTTTTGCCAAACATTGATAGGTGTGTGTCCTTCGTTATTATAGCCACTATTTTTTCAAACTGTCGCTAACAACTTACACTAATGAATCATTAGTTACGCAACCATTGCACTTCTAATCATTATCTTTCTGTAATTAAATCCTCGTTCAATTCAGATGTTAATTAACAAATGAAATTAAGTCAGACAAGCAATTAACAATTACCAGTGTTTTATCACTCTAGGAATTTTATTTTAAGAGTTTAGATGTTAGATTATCTAACCTTGAAACTTAATGGACATCATTGGGCTAAATTTATGAAAAATATCATTTTACCAGGAATATCTTTATACCTACATACAAAAGGCTTTGAAGATATTCCAGTCATCTTTAATTGATGTGATTTGTTTAATTAGAACCTGACACACAGTGAATCACCCAATTGGATGAAAATGCAACATTTGTATGGTCCTTCAAGCCCGTCCGAGATAAAATGCATAAAGCCTGCAACACCTAATGTAAAACGAAATCCGTCACACCCATGTTAAACGTACCAAAATCCGTTACTCTGCTAACAAACCATAAAAAAAAAATATAATTTATTGTTTGAATAATACGTGTTTATTTAATAAATTCCCCTTTTCTGACATTGGCCTAGTGATTATTCATAAGGTAAAAGTAAAATCCAAATTTAGAAATCTCACTTTTGTTACTACTCACGATCTGACTTCATTTATTTAATCAGTTTAATGACTTGATCCTGGCTTGGATAAACATGTTTCACTGTTTTGGCAATGCATATCACAAGTCAAATATAAATTTGCATAAATATAAGATAATGAGATAGTTATTATTTAATTTGTGATATAATGAAAAGATGTAGACACGTGCCAATTCATTTAAAAAGTGTTTAATGCCATATTTTGTATGACCTTCTGTAGGTATATCTTCTTACTACTCGTATTTTGGAACACAATAAGGTGGATCCATATATCATTGACAGCGCCAATTATTATAGACCAATTTAGTAGTTTTTATTGGGATGAGATAGGATAGGGCTCTTTCTCTTATACTTATGGAGGATAATCATTTCTTTTTATATTTCTCTCAATCAACTACATTAAACATCAAACAAGCTGAGAAAATCTCTGACCCCGCTTTAAAGATCCAAATTAAATATTTATTGAGAAAAAAATCCTGACAGCATGGTGAATGAATTGGTAAGTGAAAGGCATGGTAATATTTTATGAAAAATCACTGTCTTTAGAAAACGAACCAACTGTTTTCATCACCATTAGATGTAATCCTATTTTTCTTCTGGTTTTTTAACATTTTTCCAAGGAAGTAGATGGGTAAAGCTTAAGATCACAATATAAATTATAATCACATTGATAATCCTAGCCATCCAATCGAAATGTTATCAATGAAAATCCCCTATTTTATTTCCCCAGAGAGTGAAACGCCCTCCCAACACAGTGCCAACAGGAGTGACCAATCTAATCTTATTTTATATTCCCTCCATACTTTCAAGGAGCTTAAGGGAATTTAAGAACATACTAGATAGATATGCAATATGTATTTCTAATGGTAAAATATTTCCATTCTATGGTGTAGTTGAAACATCTAGTGGAACCTCAAGTGGAACTATACAAGGGTGGAGCAATGGTTTATAAGGATTTTTCTAACAAGTTTTTCAGTTGATAATGAAATATGAAAGTGTGGGTTGCTTTTCCCCACTTTTCCATCCACATACACGTTTTGATCTATCAGATCTCACACTGTAGCTAGGAAAGCATAGAAAACTAACCCAAGCTTAGTGCCTGTAAGCAAACCAGACTCCCATCGTATTATTAATAAATTAAATATTTTCGAAACTTTTTCTTGAATATTTTTCATGATACCCCACTCAATGAGGACAAAATACAAATATTTTTCTGCTAACCACCCTCCCGCGACCCACTCAAAGTAAATTGCGCAAATTGTAATCTAACTATAATTTAAGTCAAAAATCACATGATTTTTGTGTGCTTCTTCCGTTTCCTAGATTGTGTGGCACAGAACACCAAAAACTAAAATTCAAATTCTTAATTAGCGGACCAGCCAGTATCATTAAAAGCACAAAATCTGAACAATAACAGCAATGAATAATTTAAAAATAAATTAATAATTAAACAATAAAATCTAATGTCTTGATAACTATATAGTTCTGCTTAATTCTGTTTTTGAACTCTTTTAAAGAAAAGTTGAAGAGATCTACCTCTCTTGACATTTGATTGGCATCCCTGCAAATTCCTGTTACAGTACTAAAATAGCCATAATTTGTCCTGTATTATATTGAACATTTCATTCTGTATTGTATGTCTTGCAGGTACATGAATACTTATTTATATTATCTTACAGAGGAAGACAATCAATTAAATTATCTACAATTTTATATGAAAATCATATGCCAAGATTTCTAATGTTGGAAGGTGTAATAGTACTGATAATCCAACAAAATTAATATTTCCAACAGGAATTCTTGACCTATAGCCTATATGTCTCTGAAGCAAGGAAAAGCTATGAAGAAAATCTTCTGAAAAAAAAAATGACAAACACTCGGACAAATACTTCTATTCTTATATCAAGTGCAATCTAAGCAGCCAGGTTCATGATTTAATCTTACGAGATCCAATAAGTAATGACCTTATAAGATTTAAAGACCACCGCAAACACTTTTGCAAACCAATTTCATTCTGTCTACACCAGAGAAAACCTTACAAACATGCCAACTCTGTCCATAGAGACAATGAACAATAATCAACTCACTGTCATTAACATAACAACAGGAATAGTCACCACTGCTCTAAGTAGCCTAAAAACCTATTCAAGTCCAGACCCAGATGGGATACCATTTATATTTCTAAAGAAATGTGCTACGTCTCTAGCACCCTTATTAGCCCAAATACACTAAGATTCAATAGACAATGGTACCATACCAGAGAACTGGAAAAAAGCTATAGTGATACCAATTTACAAAAGTGGTGACAAAGACCAATTAGAGACCCATCAGCCTGACCTGCATACTGTCCAAAGTACTTGAAAAAATTCTTGTAAAAGAAACAACATCCTTTCTCTTAGAAAATGACATCATACCTCCTACACAGCATGGCTTTATGCCAAAAAGGTCTACTACAACAAATCTTCTCAACTGCCTGGACGACTGGTCTACAAACCTAGATGAAGGCAAGCCAATCGACGTCATATACCTCGACCGAGACCTCGACTTTCAGAGAGCCTTCGATACAGTACCACACGAGAGACTCTGCTACAAACTGAGCCATTATGGAATAAGAGGCAAGTACCTATACAGGAGCAGCTCTTTTCTTAAGCAAAGAACTTTCTATGTTCGAGCAAATGGAACCAGCTCTGATTGGTACCCAGTCGTCAGAGGAGTACCACAAGGATCTGTACTTGCTTCTCTTTTTTTTTATAGTGTACATTTCTGATCTGTCAAAAACTATTCAAACCAAAGTAAAATCCTTTGCAGATGTCAAAAAACTATATGGAAATCCTTTAACACAACTGCATCAACTAAAGGAAGACATGAGCACTGTAGAAGAATGGACAACCACATGGCAGCTAAAACTAAGTGAAAAAAAGTGTACAGTTTCACACATAGAACGAAATAACCCTAGATACAATTACCAAATAAATAGCGTCGAACTAAGAAAAGTCTCAGAACAGAAAGACCTAGGAGTCTATGTCACCGATGATCTGAAATGGGAAACCCATATATCCCACACAGTAAAGAAGGCCAATCGACTAATATTCCTTATGAGACAAGCTTTTGAAAACCAAACTGTAAAAATGATAAAAGAAACTACACCACCTACATTAGACCAAAACTAGAATATGGCCACACAGTTTGGTCTCCTTACTACATCAAAGACATAGATCTCTTAGAAAGTGTGCAGAGAAAAATTCCAATTGAACTTAGAAATCTGCCAGACGAAATAAGACTACAACTGGAAGATATGTTCCAAATGAATCCAAACTTAATCCTCAGAGGACACCACCAAAAACTGAAAAAAGCGAGAACTGTTCTTCTTGGAAGGAAAAACTTTTTAACCAATCGCGTAGTCTATAAATGGAATTGCCTAAGCCCAGAAACGATAGGTGCACCAAAGAAAAACATTTCAAAAATAGACTAGACCAAAATCTTTGTACCATAAACAACACATTAGTGTGCATTATTTTTAAAGAAGTACCAAAAACAAAAAACTAAAAGTGAAAAATCAAAAGCGATGGACTCTTCGAATAATAATAATAATAATGTCTAAGAAACTGTCTTTGAACCCCTTCCAGAATATTTATGTAAACCTGGTAGTTTGGGGACCAGACAGCACAAGCATATTCTAGTCTGGATCTTTACTACTGTATTGCAAATATGTTCAATATGGAGTATATTATGACTACATGACATTTAAAAAAGGATATAACCTTGGATTTCTTACCATTCAAGAATCTATGCATTTAAGTCTAAGCCGTTAATTCTACACCAGAAAGCAAAGCAATTAAGATCTGCTTAGCTGTCAACAAACCAAAAGCTCCAATCACTACGTTCATGCATTGCTTAATAATAATTATCATTTATTGCAGGATCTGGAGTTCCATGGTGTAATGCGTTTCTACTTCCAAGATTCCGGTCAAAAAGTCGCCACGAAATGCATACGAGTAGCCAGCGACGCCACAGTTGAAGACGTCATCGGTACTTTAGTGGAAAAATTCCGGCCGGACATGCGCATGCTCAGCATACCGAGCTATGCGCTGTACGAGCTTCACGAAGGATGCGCAGAACGGAAAATGACGCCTGACGAGAAGCCTTTGTTGGTTCAATTGAATTGGCACGTGGACGACAGAGAAGGGCGGTTTTTGTTGAAAAATGTTGATGACAAAACGGTAAGAGAATAACGACAGCTAGAAATAATGTCCAAAGTTGTGTAAAATGTAATTGTTTAGTCTTAGTTCATGTTAAGTTTTGTTTGTGTCTTCATACCTCTAAAAAATTTCTTTTTTTTGAATTTGAAATAATTTTGTTTTAGGTTGGTTCAATGGGTTCTCTAGACTCAAACGCAAGCTTTAGAAGAAAACTATCCAAACGCGAAAAGAAACAATTGAAAAAGCAAGAAAAATTATCGAGAATGAAAAGCGCCAACGGTGATATGAACGGCCAAGATAATGTAGCGGAAAAATTGTACCACGAGCTTCCAGAAACCTCTTTTACCAGGTCAATATCGAATCCGGAGGCTGTCATGCGGCGGAGGCGTCAACAGAAACTGGAAAAAAAACTGCAACAGTTTCGGTCGAAAGATGGCGGGCCTGATACAGGGGGGACTTTGAAAATTTACGGAGAGGCTCTGTGTAAAGACGTACCCTATAAAACTTTGCTTTTATCAGTAAGAGATTGTGCTGGGGCGGTAGTACGGGAGATGTTGGATAAATATGGTATAATCAGAGGTAAGGAAATTATCATTGTATAAGAGACAAGCAATAATTATATTAATTTGTGTTTGGACAAAAGGAGATCCAACACAATTTTGCTTGGTGCAAGTGACACAGCAACCTGGAATACCTGACACAGAATATGTACTGGATGACGATGAATGCCCTTTGAGTATATTGATGACTGCTCCAAATACTGGTAAGCCTCTTTAAAAATTTTATTAGTGTGGCTTGAAAAGTTGTAAAGTGCAAAAAAAACATAAAACATCCTCCAAAACAGCAGAAATCTGTGGAAAAGCTTTGAACGAGTGCCTATAGTGGGGCACTATCGATCTCTGCTAAAACTTATACCGACTATTATGGGAGCCAGCGTTTTCGATGGTAATTTATAGATGGCGCTGGTGGAATTAAATAGAAGATTAATAATTATTTTTCTTTCCTCATTCGATCTGGTTTGCCCCTGGTTTTTTATTATTCTCTCAAAATTTCTTAAAGGGCTTACAGGGGTTGAGTTTCCCGAAGAGGGTGCTACTGAGACATGAAATTATAAATAAGTTGTTAATTTAAAGCCCCAATAAATTATTTATTTATCATTATTATTAATTATTATTGGCATTCTGATGGGTGAAAAATGAAAATCGAGTTTTGAAATATTTTTTTTTTATTTTTTATATTGATCCGCTCACAAAAGACAAAGTATGTGCTACCTAAGTGGTACCATGAGAGGAAGAAATTAATTGACTAGTTTTGTGTTGGACGATGGAGATTCATTTTTATTAAAGAAATTCTCCCAAAATTTCACTCCATGATTTACAGATCCAAATTTAAAAAATTCGAAAGAATAATGAGTAGGTACAGTTTTTGTAGGCTGATTTCCAAGATTTTTCATGCTGTTATTTTGCACAGGAAAAATTTGAAATTTTGGGAAAATGAGTCTCTAACCTTCCTATTCACAGGCAAAAGGTTTCGAATTTTTCCCTTCACTAGTATTCCAGGAAAACTTTGAAATGTGTGAGACTGTATTTTCAATTAATTCAGTTATTGTAAGTTGATTTTCAAGATTCTTCATGTTGTTATTTTTTGCTGGAAAAATTTTAAATTCTGGGAAAATGAGCTTCTAACCTTCCTCTTTACATGAGAAAAGTTTCAAATTTCTCTCTTCACTAGTTTTCCAAAAAAACTTTGAAATGTGTGATACTGTATTTTTAATTAATTCAGTTTTTGTAAGTTGATTTCCAAGATTCTTCATGCTGTTATTTTCCGCTGGAAAAATTTGAAATTTTGGGACAATGAGCCTCTATAACCTTCCTCTTCACATGCAAAAAGTTTAAAATTTTTCCTTTCACTTAGTTTTCCAAGAAAACTTTGGAATGTGTGAGACGGTATTATCAACTAATTCAGTTTTTGACAGGTTGATTTCCAAGATTCTTCATGTTGCTATTTTCCACTGGAAAAATTTAACATTTTAGGAAAATGAGCTTCTCACCGTCCTCTTCACATTCAGAAAGTTTCAAAATTTTCCCTTCACTAGTTTTCCAGGAAAACTTTGAAATGTGTGAGACTCTATTTTCAATTAATTCAGTTATTGTAGGTTGATTTTCAATATTCCTCATGTTGTTATTTTCTACTAGAAAAATTTGAAATTTTGACAAAATGAGCCTCTAACCTTTCTACTCTTCACATCGAAAAGTTTCAAATTTCTCTCTTCACCAGTTTTCCAGGAAAACTTTGAAATGTGTGAGACTGTATTTTCAACTAATTCAGTTTTTGTACGTTGATTTCCAAGATTCTTCATGTTCCTGTTTTCCACTGGAAAAATTTGAATTTTTGGGAAATTAAGCTTCAGACCTTCCTCTTTACATGCAAAAAGTTTCAATACATTTTCCCTTCACTAGTTTTCCAGGAAAACTTTGAAATATGTGAGACTGTATTTTCAACTAATTCAGTTTTTGTAGGTTGATTTCCAAGATTCCTTATGTTGCTGGAAAAATTTGAAATTTTGGGAAAAAGAGCTTCTTACCTTCCTCTTTACATGCAAAAAGTGTCAAAATTTTCCCTTCACTAGTTTTCCAGGAAAACTTTGAATTGTGTAAGACAGTATTTTTTAATAATTCAGTTATTGTTGGTTAATTTCCAAGATTCTTTATGTTGTTATTTTCCGCTGGAAAAATTTTAAATTTAGGGAAAATGAGTCTCTAACCTTCCTATTCACAGGCAAAAGGTTTCGAATTTTTCCCTTCACTAGTATTCCAGGAAAACTTTGGAATGTGTGATACTGTATTTTCAACTAATTCAGTTATTGTAGGTTGATTTCCAAGATTCCTCATGTTGTTATTTTCTACTGGAAAAATTTGAAATTCTAGGAAAATGAGCTTCCACCTTTCCCCTTTACATGCAAAAAGTTTCAAAAGTTTCCCATCACTAGTTGTTCAGGAAAACTTTGAAATGTGTGAGACTGTATTTTCAACTAATTCAGTTTTCGTAGGTGGATTTCTAAGATTTTTTATGATGCTGTTCTCCAATGGAAAAATTTGAAAATTTGGGAAAATGAGCTTCAGACCTTCCTCTTTACATGCAAAAAGTTTCAACATTTTCCCTTTACTAGTTTTCCAGGAAAACTTTGAAATGTGTGAGACTGTATTTTCAATTAGTTCTGTTTTTGTAGGTTGATTTCCAAGATTCTTCATGTTGCTATTTTCCGCTGGAAAAAATGTAAATTTCGGGAAAATGAGCCTTTAACGTTCCTCTTTACATAGAAAAAGTTTCAAATTTTTCCCCTTTACTAGTTTTCCAGGAAAACTTTGAAATGTATGAGATTGTATTTTCAACTAATTCAGTTTTTGTAGGTTGTTTTCCAAGATTCCTCATGTTGTTATTTTCTACTGGAAAAATTTGAAATTCTAGAAAAATGAGCTTATACCTTTCCCCTTTACATGCAAAAAGTTTCAAAATTTTCCCATCACTAGCGAAAAGAAACAATATACCTACCCTCAATATTGTGAAACAATATACATATATACCTACCTACAGTACCTACCTAAATTGTTTAAAAAGTAGCTACATGAGGTGTATTATTCTTGGTATTATACAGTATTATAATTGTTTTAATTTCCTTAAAAGATTTTTTTCATCAATTAGGTTATAATAATATCAAATGCGGGTTCAGGTTAGTTTAAACCCCTGCATTCTGGATTACCGAAAACCAATCATTAGTTCTAGCTCTAAAGTCAACTAATGTAACCTTGCATTTGATCCTACTCTCGATCCTACTTGATAAACTGCTCTTTTACTAAGCGAAATAAAAATAGAAAAAATTATTTTCTTAACACGAGCAATTATGGGGATTTTCGGGGAATTTGTAAGAAACATTTGTGGGAAACTTGAGAGGAGTTTGTAGGAATACCCCTTGATTAAACTTGATGTAGACTCCCTTCATACAACCTCCTCCCAGAGATTCGAATGGGAGGATATTTTAACTCTGGAGGATGTCCATCATCGTTTGTATACATATATCATATACATTTTACGTTTACCTACATGTCGAAGATTGAACAGAGATAAAAAAAAAATACATTACAAGTTGGTTTTATAACAGCTTCAAATAACAGCTTTACCTCACATTTAAACCAGCCACTTTAGGATTTTTTTTTTCTCACATTTGGACCTGAAATTTAATGTGGCTAAAAGACAAGGTCAAGCTGGTTGGCACTTAATAACTTATAATTGAGGTATTCTTTGAACGAGAGAAAATTATTTTAATAGACGGTATTTTTCCAATCTTTAAACATGAAAGGTGCTTCCTTCAGCTAAGTACTTGAAACTGATGCCTTAGAAGTTCTTGCTCCTCTATGACAAGGTTATCATTTTTAAAAATCGGGTTTAATCAACTACTTTTTTTGGCTAGAGATCAAGCATGACTTCATTTGCAAAAATTGCAGAATGACTATTTTTACGGTTCATATTGATAATACTAAACTCTTCAACGAATTAGTCTCAGTCTTTTGCGAATGGTGACGGGTGACTTTTGAAACAGATCTGTTAATTGCTAAATGCCCTAACCATAATAGAAGTGCCATGTTTTAGGTGATTTTCAATTGCTTGTTGTTTATCTAGCAAGTTTCTACTTCATATTATTCTATGGTATTCCATGTGCAAAAAGCGTTTTCCACCCGCAAATTCAATGAAAATTTTATTCATGGAAAGGGAATTTAAATTCTAGCTTTTGACAAAGTTGAAACGTAAAAGAGAATTTATTCGACCCTTTTTTCTGGGAAAATTAATTCAATTTTTGCCAGAGTGCAGGGAATTTAATTCAAGCTCCAAGCTTTTTGATGGTCGTTGCAGCATTCCGACAAAAATTAGTCCTTTTCTTCCCCACTAACTAAATATAATTTGAGAATTTCGTGTTTAATTGCTCGAATTAATTCTGTTTATTTTAGTGGACAGTAATTGACGATTCAATTTGTAAATTGTGCGGTTGCAATATTGAGTCATAGTTCATTAGTTATTCTGCAGTTTAAATTTTGGGAACACCCTCGTTTAAAAATAAATTCCCATCATAAACATTTATCGTAATGGATCATCCCACAGTTAATACTCATATCCATGAAAACTTAATGAGGCATGCAATGCGAGCTCTAGTAAGTGCGGGTTGTTCCACTTCAAAAAGTTACCCAAACTTTACTACTCGAGAGCGTATACTTCTTGGCTTTATCCCAGTTCTTTCCTTTGTTGCCTTCTTCTATGTTGGTGCCTGCAGCAGTGATGGGTTAAAAGCCCCTTGTGTACGATGGTCTTGGTTTAAAGCGATACAGTGTTGCCGATTATCGCCAGATGTCATTAGAAAAGTTATTTGATGTACATTACAATATTAATTGCTTATATTTAGTTTATAGTATGCCGAAAAATATTCAGGGTTTTTAATGTGCCTTCATTGATTAAGTATATTTAGCTTAACTTTCTAAAATTGAGCAGTTTTTGTTGAAAGCTGGAGTGTAGAAGTTGCAAGACAGTAATAATAGG
The DNA here is from genome assembly GCA_917834065.1 of Ceutorhynchus assimilis. Lineage (NCBI taxonomy): Eukaryota > Metazoa > Arthropoda > Insecta > Coleoptera > Curculionidae > Ceutorhynchus > Ceutorhynchus assimilis. Next base: position 13,201,138 of record OU892280.1, on the reverse strand, counting down.
GCTATAGAGCATTCATCACTACAAAAAACGATTTTGTCTTCTAAGGGCTTGCCACTATTCCTTTAAACTAGATTTTTCATATTTTTAGTCCATATTTCATTTTAAATCGAATTGCACTGATGAAGTTTCTTAAGTAGGTATCATTGCTGCCTTTCTTAATTATTGACATGAAGCATCTAAAGTCATAGGTTTGGAACCAATATGCAACCTTTGGCGAAATTTTGTGAGCTGTAACGTTTAGTCAATAACTATAGTGGCTTCATCTAATTTTAGGCGAATATTTGCTTGTAACTTATAAGTAGGTTCTCCTAAATAATTGCTCTATAAACGCCTCAAAACTCACAAAGTAGTTCAAGAACCTCACAATGGCTTATGGGTTACTGTTATACCCATCGAACCATGGCGTAGTATGTGGTGGGTGGCTGTAACTACCTTCACTCTCACTGTAGTAAACCGAAAGATGACTGACCTAAGCCATTTTTCCACTATGAATATCATACTTCTTTGTTTCAAGTGCCTCGGCAGGAAGCGGCAACGTTGCACGCAGCGCATGCTTGGGCGCCTTCGCCAGCGAGGCTCGCGTGGAGTTCACCGTATAGTAAGTCGCGCCGCGAAGAACCTATGAACCGGGTTTCAGTAGTTTGATCAGGACATCAGGAATTATTTTTATTATTATTATTATTTTTTTAATTTGAAAATTCGCGATTTTTTTATTTCATTTTTTTTTTTTTTCAAATCCTGTGGCACTGGCAAATATTTTTTGAGGTGTTTTCCAGTAGTTAATAAATTAGGTTACTAAAAAGCCGGTATGATGTCGTAAATACAGCCGGGAATCCCAGAGAGCATGTGACATACACACAATGATGGACTGGGGCATTAGACGTATGTATTTTATTTTATTATAAGTGATTTTTCTTAACTTTCATAAATCCTTTAGCATGAATTATTGATGGTTTTGATTCCCAATAACAATATTTTACATCCTCCTAAAATCCATATAAAGTCAAAATCGTACCATCGCGGCACCCATGTTATCGCGGGAGAAATAAAAAGAAACAAACGGGTTTACTAGAGAGACCTTTAAATGCACTATGGCTGATTTATGCCCGTGATTTTTTTCCAAACCAGTCACGAGCGACTCACACACACACAGCTGGCACTGGTTGTGGTTGTGGGCACAAAAACAAATGATAATGTGGCCGTGGCACGGTACCACAGGTCACCCGTTGGGTTTTGATGTGTTGCTCTATTGTTTCTTGAGAAATTTCACTAACGATCTAAATTTTGTGGCGCCATCAACTCTTTTAAGCTATGACCAAATTGCAACTTCTGTGTGAGCGGTTTCAATTACGATCTTAATCCAATTGTTTCCAAGTTACACTGAAATCGAATTTTTACATTTTGTTAATACCCTAGTGTATAATTATCGCAGTACATGTTATGACGTCGTTGCAGCGTTTTTGAAATCAAGGCTTTTGGAATCTGCACAAAATACTGAAAATGCTGAGTAGATTTGAGGAATATTGACTAATGGTTGGTCATTTCCATAAATCCTCTGGTTTTGATGTGCTGCTCTATTGTTTTGTGAGAAATTTCACTTCAATTTTAAACGATCCTCATTTTGTGGCGCCATTAACTCTTAAGCTATGACTAAATTGCAACTTCTGTGTGAGCGGTTTCAATTAAGATTTTAATCCAGGGTTTACTTGTATCCAAGTTATAAACTGAAATTGAATTTTTACATTTTGTTCTATCCGAATCAGGTTTCAATGTCTTGTTTTCAATAGTATATCCTAGTAAATTAATAATTTTTTTATTATATACACACTTATTTTGATAAAGTGTAAGCTCGTAGGTATTTCTTAGTTATTTCTATAAATTTTGCTAAATTTGAATCATGGGACTTTGGATTCTCCCCACATATTGTCACATCATCTAAATATGAGAAAACACCTTGTAAATTTTCTTTTGGGATTATTGAATCTATCACTCTCTGGAAACAGGATACTCCATTTGTGACCCCAAATGGTATTCTTTCAAAATGATATAGGCGACCAGCTGCTTCAAAAGCTGTAAAAGATTTATCTGTTTCTCGAATTGGAATTTGGTGATAAGCAGATTTTAAATCGATGGTGCTAAATATCGAATATTTGGCTATTTAAACAAAATTTATTCGAAAAATGACGTTGTCTGATTGGTCTATTTTATAATGAATGAAATAATCTTTGATAATTTTGATTTGATGCATACCTTAGAAAAATGTCTAAGCTTCTGGCAATAAGTACAGGTTTTTTCACGAGCAAGACACATAGCACGTGGGTGTATTGGATTTCCAGTAGAAATATAACTAGTGCATAAAATATTTCCGGAAATTTTTGAAAATTTTGTCTGAAGCCAATTTTTTGACATTTTTGATTTTTTCTTTGGCGCTATGCACGAATGGTTTTGTTTAAAAAAATTGACTAAAGACCAAATTTTTAAAAATTTCCCTTAGGAAATATTTTATGCACGTGTTATATTTTGATAGGAAATTTCCCGAGTTTGAAGTTTATTTATTATAAGTTGTGGCGAATATTTTAATTATGATGATGTGTTCTGTGATGGTGATTGTTATTGATATTTCCCATTTAAATTGCGTTTGTCAAAAAATATACACTTTGTCAGATTTCTGACATCAATGCATTTTAAATGGAAAAGCTGGTCTCAATGCCAAAAATGACAACCTAAAGGTGGGTTTCCGACAGACGCCGCGCGGCATTGTCGCATTGGAAATTGCACCCGGAAATATCCCTCTCACCAGGGATATTTCCACTTGTCAATTTTTGAAAATTACGAGGTAAATTTCCAGTTAAATATGCACAAGGGAAATTTCCACAGAAATAACATTCTTGTATATGACTTGAAGCACTTGCAGAAGCTAACTGCTCTTGATTGTTAGGTATAGTTTCTATTGCACTTGTTTCAGTTGAATTGGCTGCATTTATCAATTTTTGAGGCGAAAAATACAGCTCAGATTGTTATTGAGATTCTCCTAAGGTTCTGGATCGTGATATAGCTTCTTCCAGTGATAATGTTTAAGATTCTAATATCCTTTGACGAATTGTTGATTGAAATAATCCGCTTATAAAAGCATCTCGTGTAAACTCATTTCGAGTCTGTTCAGCAGTTACTGATTTGAAATTGCAGCCTTGACTTAACAATTTTGAGGCCTGAATATATTGGTCAATAGTTTCATTCAACTGTTGTTTTCTTGTAGAAAGTAGGTAGATATCTAGCAAACACTTTATTTGTAGGTTTCATATATAAATTCTCTAAAATCTGTATAGGTTTTAGCTTCACTAATGTGTTCATAAACTGGATGTGATACAAAATTAATTAAAAGCTGTAACTTATCTTCATTAGATATAGGTGATAATGGAATGCATTAGAAATAACATATCACAGGCTTTTGTAATCTGCACCAATAACGAATAATGCTAAGTAGATTTCAAGAATATTGACTAATGATCTACCTTTTTCATAAATCACCTTCCTGTGAGTGTGAACATGAAATCTGTCCTCCAAGCTTGTTATTGATCGGTATGATGCAGGAGAAAGCAATGCTCCAGATGATATTTATGAATAATATTTAACATTTTTTTTTTTTTTTTTTTTTTACGGATATGCGCACTCGCAAGGAAATGTCCTATCACGCTCGAGAAGCGGCAAGTGCGCGGAAATGTCGGTGTATGTTGGTCTTGAAACGGTTCAGGTTGTAACCTGCAGGGAAAACCGTCGCAGGGAGTTTATTCCACAGCGATGCTGTTCTCCAGAGATATGAATTCTGATATAATGAGGTTCTTGGTGCCTCTAGTTTGACAGTACATTCATGGTTACCGTCTGTTTGACGGGTTCGCCTGGTAGGCGCTACTCTCGGTGGAATCATACGTGCCAACTCTTCAGAGCATTTTCCGTGATAGTACCTGTAGAAGAGAGATAAATCGCCCACAGATCTGCGATGTTCGAGACCATCCATTGTCACAATTCTGAGATTTTTTTGAAAAGTTTATTGAACAATGACAATCATAATCTTAATACAAATTCAAAACTACAATCATTATAGAACAGAGTTATTATAAAGAATTAACGGGTCACTTTCTCTTTTACTAACTGGTTAAACACAGTGTTGGGTTGCAATTTTGGATCAACTTTCATAGAATGGATTTTGAATATCTTTAATGCATATTTGCCTATGATTAGGCGCACTATCTAGCTAGCTGGAAGACTGGTTGGTTTGGGATTTCCTCAAGTTCTGGTTGTTTTGTAGTACTTGTCATCCAAGTGAATATAACGTTCTTTGGAATCGGTACCTGAATACTATTGAGCAGTGAAACCTCCATCATTATGCTGCTACTTACAGAAGTGAGTTAGTGAATTTCCATGCCACAGTCATTATTTGATAATAAGTTCCTGAATCCCTTTCGCTCTGGTAATGTATTCTTACAATCCTCGGCGTTTCTTGTTTTTTTCATATTAAATAATGCCCGTATTACATCTGTGTATTTTTCCGTGCATTTATTCATGTAGTTCAGGGTGCCAACATTATTATTTTTTTTTTCATAATGCTGATTTATGTTGCGTTTAAAGTTTTTCGGTTTTCACCCTGAACTAAATGAATAAATACAGGGAAAAATACACAGATTTAATAACGGGCATAAGTTTCAAGAATATAAATTCTTTTGTAAATCTGATTTCTATTTCAGTTTTTGTGTGGAAAGAAATTGTAGACTGCGACCAAATGGATTTTTTTGCTTTTATTGTACTTATTTTTTGTGGTCAATTTATCAATTTCACAAATAGAAAACTTACTGAATCTGGGTATTTTGTGAGTAAAAAAAAAGTAGTAATTGAGAGATCTTACAGGAAGACATTCATTTCGAATTCTTGGATTTTGCTTCAAAAATTCAAAAGGTACTTAGTAGATATTGAAGACACCACGGATATTATCCTCTGTCGCCTTTTATGAGCTAAGTAGGTACCCTCTGAGCTGGAGATCCTGGAGTTGTAATAGGAATCTTGACCTGTATTACAAAAAAAGTTGTTTCCTGTCCAAACTAACCCTAACTCATCAATTTTACAATAACTTAACTCTATAGTAGCTATGAATAATAGAACAGTATTTAAAATCCCAGAACGATTAGACTTTTGTTTTGGTTGGGCTCTACTCTTTAGATCCTCAAATTGCGGAAATCACTGCAGGTCCCAATCCGACAAGTTCAAAATGTCCTGTCTACCATTTCCAGCTTTTTCCAATGGTATCATGTTGATATCTAGCGAATTTAATTTTTAATTAGTCTAATAATAGTAGACGTGTGCTATTTGTCCCTAAAAAAAAAACAAGTTGACTCTTGAATAATGGATGTTCAGTCTGGTGCGGTTTCCAGGCCCAGGTTTTTACTAACTACTTTTGCACTGAAAAAAATCTTGTAGTCTCCGATTTTACACCGATAACCACAAAAACAAATAAGCTCTCCCAAAGCTCCTATTTATATTGACCCATTAATCCACTGATCGATAAACTATTGTTGTGTTTTGATGCCGCATTGTCCCGTATACGTGTGTCCGATTCCGTTCAATACATGACACCCCTTTACCCTAATTTTTCCTTTTGTGGCTTCAAATTAAGTCGTCCAAGGCCTCTTGACAAAAAATAAATACTGACAACTCTTGGGCTATTTCCAGCTATAGCAGGATTTTTTGCTTGTGTGTTTGTTCGAACGACATAAGCATAGGAGTCCTTCCCCTATTCACTTAATCCAGATGGGAGAGTCTTCACTTTTTACCCCCCTACGCCCACCCGCCCCTAGGGCTCACCTGGTAAGAAAATCTAGCTATGTGAGATTTTAGTCTTGTTTGGGTTTTGTTACGATTCGTACTATATAATCGCGTTCAAATAAATTGTGAAGTTTTCATGTTTGGTTTTAATTTTGCGCTAAGGCGTGGGCATTAGTAAGTGTATTTTTAAGAAATTTGAATTAGAGCTAATGTATTTTTTTCTGTTTGCACTTTATGCACCAGACTTGAAGACAAACAAAAAGAGTTTTTTTTTTCAGGATTCCAGACAAGGGGAAACTGATGTATTTTTTTTTTCTGTCCAAGAAATCCACATAATCGGCTTTCACGAATGATGTATTAATAGGTATTTTTTTTAATATTTTTGTTCGTTCGTTTGTTATGGATTATTGGAGAAAGATAGATTTGTTTCAAAGCTGCTGAATTAGGGAGGTTTTCGATTTTTTTCAAGTTAAATCCTCGTCATATCTATCTGCCGCTGGTGACAAAGTTTCCGCCGAATACTTTCGAACATTCAGTTAAACTTTAATCCGTGGGGCCTAACAAAATAATCCGTGGTGTTCGCTCCAGTTTTCAGAGTTTGAAATCCCTTCTGGGAGTTTATTTCGATTTTTTGAGACAAAAACATTTTAATGAATTGAATATCCAAGTTAACACTAATTACCGCAACGTTGTCAGTTGACCCACCGAGTATCAATAAATTAGAATTGCGAATTAATTTATTGGTTTCCTAATCCTGCCAGAGTGCCTAACCTCTGGATATTGTAGAACACGATAAATATGTCAATCAAAACGCGCAGATTAAACCGAAATAAATCAGAAAGGCACTATACTGTAGTTAGGACTAGACTATATTGAAGTAAGGAAAAAAATAGGGTCGAAGTATGAGTAATAGTTAATGACGTGGGTATACACAGGTGGAGCTTTAATTAGCAATTTACATTGAGGGGGAAAACGGAATGAGCACTAGCTCTCTCTATATTTAGTCTGACTAGCTGATAGCAGGGAATTTTATCGATACATACTGGGTACGTCCTTTTAAAATTATTCCAGTTATTTATGATGAAACCATTTGAATAAAGAACAACCCAAACTGGCATAGAAATTGTTGAAAAAGGTAACACAGTTGATTATACCATTCAAAAATTAAGGTGTGTGTTTGCTAAACAAGAAAAATGCAAATTCAACGGTGCAGTAGAAATACCTGAAGCATTTTCACAGAGTTGTGGTATCATGAAACCATTTGATACTGGGTTGGGTTACTCTGATCTGTCATTAACGTCAGTTGAAATTGATCGGTATCAGAAGATTATGAAATGTTTTGGTATCATTCCGCCGTCGTTGATGTTAATGTTATTGTGAATACACAGCTTGAAATAAGCACCAAATGTGATCGCAAAATAACAACATCCCTGTTGGAACACGAGTTTTATTATTAACATTATGGCCGATGGTTGGCGAAAGGAGAAACGCTATTTTCATATGCAGATAGGTTCAATAGCTGCTTACGGAAACTATGATCGGGTTAACCCGATCACAAGGATCACCAATCTCGACGTACAGAAAGGGATCTAGGATCAGTTCACTCTTGTACGGAAAGTGATCGGGTTGTTCGGTTCAGTATCATATGTTTGGATCTCATCGATCCTGATAAAATGCGGGGTAAATAGGATTGGCAGCCATCAGCTGTTTTCTTAATCCAACTTTTTAGTTTAAAATAAATGTGGCAGACATCTTCAACAGCAAGAAACCGAGAAAATGAAAATTTGAGAACTTGAGGAGATTCCGTTTGGAAACTAAACTAGCTCCATCTGGATAGTTTACTAATCCTTGAACAGCTGATACTGATCGAACTGATCTTAGATCAGTGTTTCCGTAAATAGCTAATGTTGGAATATGTGCATAGGCCTTTTGAGCATTATCGAACAATAAACTCACTAAAATAACTAAATTATCATAACACAAAACTAAACCAAATCTGCAAAGTACGGCATTCATTCATTCAATCACATAAATAAGCCACAATCTAACCCCAACGCCTCATACCGCGTCTTCATATACCATCATCCCGAGATGGTTAAAAGATTGACAGACCGAATTGAAACCAGGTTGTCGAATGACATACCGAAACACTTCGTGAAAACGAGTGGTATGTTATGGTTCATGATACCACATTCATACCAAAACTCGTGAAAACGCTTCTGGAAACTTTATTGACTGCTATAAAATTTCCTCTCTTTAATAAAGAGTGGAGAAGAACAAATTTGAAATTTTAGTATAGTCCTTGGAGCCCCTTTTTCCTCATTTGCCAGAAAAACAATAAATCTAAAGTATTTCGACCGTTTCATTTCAAATCTAATACCCATGAACTGAGCAAAAAGGAATGGCAGAAGGAAAAGGTACAAAACTACGTTCACAAATTTTGCTTCAAATATATAGGTACATATTCTTTGATGATCCTATGACTTACACTTTTATACCGCAACAAAAGAAAAATTGAATCCTCCACGGAAAAAATACTTGCACTTCCTTTAAAAACACACCCTCGGTCAAGTAGGCACTCGAGTGAAAAAAAGTACGGAAAAGTTTTCTCGCTACAGAATGATTCTCGAACGCACGTCGTATAATAAAACGTTATAGGAAGCGGCCTAAACTTAACAAGTTTTCAGATACACAGAGTAATATATCGTTTGCTTCCTTTCTTTGGGGAATATGTAGGAAAAATGCAGTAAAAATAGAAATCCCAGAGTTTGGTTCACCGAAGGGATGTTTGTTATTGGTGGCTGACTGAAAACAAAAAATACCCCGATTTTGTCATTTTTAATTTTATTTTCAACTCTGCTTCTCTACCAAATCTATACTTTACTCAAATGTATTGCTCAAAGGTTCCTCTATATGTTTTAGCTATTTATAGGTCTCCTATGGGTTGCTTTGACACTTTTTAAAGCAAATTTGATGATCTCCTAAGAAGATTTGATAAACAAAATCATGTCGTGTTGGCTGGGGACTTCAATGTGCAACTCAAAGGGAAGCAGTGCTACTCTGTGATCTATTAAAAAGCTATGGTTTTGAGCACAAAATTGCAGGGCCCACTAGAGGTAACTCATGTTTGGACAATATTTTATTAATTTCACTCCCAACGTCTTAAACGCTTACTCCATTGAATTCGAACTTTCAGACCACAAATCTCAGTTATTAGCATCAGAGTTTTATACATTTTGAACTAGGACAGTTCAGACCGCTCACTCAGACTGGTATTATTAATTTTTAAAATCTGGTTGAAGCTTGCTCATTTGACTTTGTTGATGATGGTACCTTTGCTTTGGCTGTAACAACCAAATTTGTGAAGTTGATTGGAATACTGGAGAAATCTTACTTTCATTCCTTTCCATTTAAGATCTTTGAAGTTAGAACCAATGAACCAAGGCTCCTGGTTTGACAACAAGTTAAGGATTATATTATGCGTGATCGACTTAGGTTGCTTGGTGAGATCAGTAAGCAATATAAAAATCCCGCTGCCATTCAAGAGTACAAATCCTATAAAAGAACTTACACAAATGCAATTAAAATGGCAAAAACAGCATATAATGATAACATAGTTCTGTCCGCAAAAAATCCCGTTAAAGCAACGTTGAAAATCATAAACAAATCGAAAAATGTAGACTCTCGTGAGGAAGTTAGTTCGCTCCTCTCACCTAGTGATTTCAATAAATACTTTTGCAGCATTGCACAGAATCTCACTAGCAAGACTGGTCCGAGCGAGCTTGGTCCTTTACATTACCTAAACCACATGATTTCTCCACCTAATATTTTCTACTTTTCTCCTGTATCCTGCAGTGAAGTTAGGGATATCATATAGTCCTAGCGGTTAACGTCAATTATGGCCAACACCCTGCAAATTGTGTTAAAAGCATGAAAATTGGTAGGCACCTTAAGGGCCGATACCTACTTTTGCTCTCGATTAACGAATTTGATGCGTTGTCAAAGTTTTGCATGGGCCAATGTCTATAAGTATATATAATGTGGTTACAGCACATTCTAACCCCTGATTATTTTTAACGGCTGTTAAATGAAAGCAAAAGTACCAGCACTAAATAGGTCAAATTAAAAGATTTTACCCAAAAAAATACCCCTATGGGGCAGCTCAGGGGCGGACAATACTGGGGGTTGAATTTGCAAATAAATTAAATAAAAAGCAATGCAGGCGAGTCATATGTCATTTTATATTGATTTGATATCGCTGAAGTCAATTATTTAAACCATTTTTTTTTTGTAACTATAAACTTTTCAAAATGGCGGTCAAATTTTAAATTTTAAAGCAAAAATTTTGGTAAATTCGCTAATACAGTAGTGTCGCGATAATCCGATCCCGCGATAATCCGTATGCTTCTGTAATCCGCATCGCATTTTGGTTCCCTTGATGTACTCTGTAATCCGGATTTCACTTGATTTAGTAATCCGAATTCATGACTCTTGAAAATAAAAGTACACGTTTTCACTTGTCGTTTTGTCACTGCGTTCAAGAGGATAGGTAGTTTTTACATGTCTATTCGCATCATTCAATACGCAGCGTTCTTCTTGACGGTGTGGGCTTTTCAAAGAAAATGGCACAACTTCTTCCAAACAGTGCAGAAAAATGTAGAAGAAGGTGAACAAAATTCAAATGGTGAAAATAGAGCCTTTTTTGCTTAAATATAGCTATTATTTTCTCAAAATAATTTTAAAAGCGGAATGTAAAATGCCTTAGTAATCCGAATAATTTGATAATCCGGATTGGTCTGGTTTTAATTGATCCGGATTATCGCGACACTACTGTATTAAGAAAATTGTAAAATATGGGACTTTTTTTTACTCGAATTGCAATTTCTTATGATATTTTTTGGCATCCTTAGTGACCCGAGTACCCTAAAAATTAGTAGCAGCTCAGGGGCGTAGTTTATCTAGGGGGATCAAATTTTAAAAATAATTAAATAAATTGGGAGGTGCACCAATATATTCATTTTTGATACAATTTTCAATCTATTTGTAAAAACAACACATAAATGAACAAAAACAACAACATCGCTTTTCTGGAAACCCTGAGCTGTATCTCAAAACCAGGAGAAATGCCACCCATCGTAACAGTTGACAGTTGTACGCTGTATTGGAAGTAAAATTCATTTACGAAATAGGTACTACCTTGTTGGATATAAATGGACGAATTATGAGTATGATCGAGAGTATTATAGACCTTATATTTCTGATATTGATACAGGGTGTCCCACCGGGAACCAAATCGATCTATATATGAAAATCAGTATGCAGAAATTTTTTGAAAATTTGACAGTATACTAATGTCAATAGGGTAGGGTCACAGGGGTTTTCAGACGTCCGGCTTTAGCCGGACATGTCCTCCTTTCATGGAAATTTGCTAATCTCCTGCCGGCTTTTCGTTCCATCCGGCTTTTTCCTATTAATTACGAAAGATCTCTAAATTATTCCGGTTTTTATAAATAATTTCTGAAAACTGTTGAAAACAAACGGGCTAGCCAACATTTTTTAGTAGAAAAATATCCGGCTTTTTTATAAAAATCAGGCTTTTTTTATACAATTGTCCTACTTCTACACATTGTTCATCTGGCAACCCTACAATTGGGCCAATAGGGGCAACCCGCTAAAATATTTCCAAGATGGTGGCATACAATGACATTAGTGGCATACTTCTGGTTATACAGGAAGGAGACGTCAACTTGCTTATTTCAAATAAAACATCCCATATATTATTCATTTTTAGATTCTCTCAAGAATCTAGACAGATTCCGTGTAATGTCTTATACCTGAGTCTAAACATTTTTGCCATAGGTATCTAAGTTTTTATGTAAAAAATGACGTTTGCAATTATGAATTTTTCAAATAAAATAGTATACAAACCTCGTAGGAGAGTTTTCATTTATATAAATCTCTCGACAGTAATGAAACACTTTCCTACTCGGTATATAATATACTATTTTTATGGCGCTTTTGCTACCGATTTCAAGTTCAGTTAGTTGTCAATGACGGCGTTGAAAAATAATCTGATGGCGGCTTCTGTTTTTGCTGATTCTATGTATATGGCAAACGTGTCACATGCTTTTGATATAACTTTAAATAATCTTCGTTTGTATAATTTAAGCGGCCAGACATAATTATTAATAAATTTCAAATGGTAAATGAGGGCTTAGTACCTACATTTCTTTAGAATCAGATTATTTTTCAACGCCGTCATTGACAACTCAACTTAAAAGCGGTAGCAAAATCGCCATAAACAAATTAGAAATCGGTAATACATATTTCAGAAACTAAACATATCATTTTCGGAATAGACAACTTTACATAAACTTACCCTTATTTTCAATGCTGAGTAGGATGAAATTATAATTGGAACAATGTATTATCGGTAGTTTTTTTTAATGCTATTTTTTGAGCACCCTGTATCAATACCTAGTCAAAATATTATAAAAATATATTGACGTCCTTGTCAACAAGGAATCCAACTCAAATCAAATAGCAAAAGGTTTTTCATAGGAAAAATTCCTAATTCTTTTGGGGCCTGCAAACATAATTTTTGACATAAATACTTAAATATGTCAAAAATGCTTAGGTATAAGACATTATACATGGAATTTATCCAGAATCTTGAGTAGAATTCAAAAGTGAAATAATATAAAGGGTGTCTCATTCTCATTTAAAATAAGCAAGGTGACGTCTACTTCGGCTAACCGAAAGTGCCACTATATTGAAAATATTTCAGCCGGGTTGCCTCTATTGGCATTAGTATACTGTCAAAGTTTCGAAAATGTTTTGCATAGTTTTTCATATACCTATAGATCGATTTGGTTCCCGGTGGGACAACCTACATCTCCCAATTTATTTAATTATTTTTGAAATTTGATCCCCCTCGATAAACTACGCCCCTGAGCTGCTACTATAGAGTATTTTTGAGGGTACTCAGGTCACTCAGGATGCCAAAAAATATCATAAGAAATTGCAATTTAAATAAAAAAGTCCCATATTTTACAGTTTTATTAATATTAGCGAATTTAACAATATTTTGCTTTAAAATTGGAAATTTGGCCGCCATTTTGAAAATTTTATAGTTATAAAAAATATGGTTTGAATTGACTTCAGCGATGTCAAATGAATATGAAATGACATATTACTCGCCCGCATTGGTTATTATTTAATTTATTTTAAAATTCAATCCCCTTAGAGTATACTCCGCCCCTGAGCTGCTCCATAGGGGTATTTTTTTGGGTACTGCGGGCAAAATCTCTCAACCTATTTAAGGTACCTACCAAGTTTCATGCTTTTAACACAATTTGCAGGTTTTTTTTGTTAACCGCTAGGACTAATAGACAACATTAAAAATAAGGCCAGCAGTGATATCTTTGGTTTGAGCATCAAATTGATCAAATTCATTAAGAATAATATTATCATTCCTCTAACCAGATTAATTGATTCCTGTTTTCGCCAAAATGTTTTTCCTGATATTCTGGAGAAAGCTCTTGTCGTACCTGTCTTTAAAAAAGTTGACAAAAATGAAGCCACAAATTACAAGCCCATCTCACTTCTGCCTGTATTGTCTAAGATTGTGGAAAGATGCATGGCTTTGAGGCTGGTGAAGTTCTCCAAGGAGAACCGATGCTTTACTGAATGCCAGTTTGGTTTTCGAGCGGGCAGATGTACTACATTGGGTGTATTGAATCTCATTGCCGATATTCTGGATTCTTTTGACAATCTCCAATTTAGTGCTGTGCTTTTCTGTGACCTAAGTAAGGCATTTGACTGTTTTTCCCATGAAATCTTGCTGAGCAAGCTAGTACACTTTAATTTTGGTACAGACAGTATTAAACTCATAAATTCTTATCTGGAAAACAGATCCCAAACTGTCAGGGTGGGTGGGGTGTGTTCTGCGGAAAGGGTTGTAAATATAGGTGTGCCCCAAGGGTCTGTCCTGGGGCCGATACTATTTTTATTCTATGTAAATGATCTCCCCTTTGACAGTGATCAAGAAAAATACACCCTTTTTGCGGATGACACCACAGTTTCCATGTCAGCGAGATGGGTTGATCAGGCACTCACAGCTTCGGGCCACTCAGAATAGAATGAGGGACTGGTTTAATGCTAATAAGTTGCTCCTGAATGAAGACAAAACAGAGAGATTGATTTTCTCCCTCAGAGACTCTAGAGGTATTAATGGAAAAGGGAAGATCGTTCGATTTCTTGGAGTGCTGATTGATCCCACTCTGCGCAAATTGATCAAGTTTCATCAAAGCTTAGCAGGGGTCTCTTTGTCCCTCGTAATATCTCAGAGTGTCTCAGATAAATGTTCTGAAAACTTCGTATCATGCTATTTCACTCTGTTATGACAGATAGTATTTTGGTTTGGGGTCACTCCCTCTTGTGGCCAGACTTTTTAGACTTCAGAGAAAAGCTGTCCGAATCTTGGCTGGGTTGGGCTTCAGGGAGGACTGTAGACAGGCCTTTTAGAGCTTAGATATACTTACTTTACCATCTCACTACATACTTGAAAATCTCTTGTATGTGAAGGATAATGAGAATAATTTCGGGGTGCATGGTGGAGTCCATAGCTACGACACAAGACAGAAACATTTGATTATCCCAGCTTATCATAGGTTGAAAAGGTGTCCGGACGGTCCGGGTTATCTGTCAATTAAATTCTATAACATGCTTCCAAATTCCATGGAAAGCTTAGAACAGGGCAAATTCAAGAGTAGGATTAAGCAACTTTTGTGTTCAAATTGTTTTACTCGTTTGAAGAGTTCCTTAGGTATAAGTTTTAGACGTGTCCTTTTGACAACAAACTTTGCTGTGATTTGTATTCTACTGTCTTGTATTCTAACTGTACTGATTCTAAAGTAAGCTTGTGAATGTCCTGTTTCTTTACAATATTTTTTAAGTTTTCAAGTTTAAAATTTTAAACTACAGACTGTGTATAAATTGTATAATTTCACTACAATTTTTTTTTATGACGAATGTAACTACTTATACCGGGTGCCCACGAGATCACTTTCCGGCTGCCATTTTTTTATTTGTCCATTAATATCAACGAAACTTGGTAGGGTTGATATTCTATCCAAACGCCATTTTTATGCATTCATGACAAGTTTTCCTGACTTCCGGTTCCACCGGAAATGACCGGAACTTTTGATTTTTAAATGGCACACCCTGTATATTTTTTGTTTTTCGGATTCTACAGGTCGTTTTACGTCCTAATGCACAATTTTTGAATCGAGTTTTGCCCAAATTTTGTTTTTAAATTAAATTTTAATTTTTTAACTAGAGTGCCATGATCATCCTAAAATGACTCTACATACTTTACTTAAGTTCAGAAAAATACAAACTCAATTTTATCTTTGTAAACTTTTCTGATAGAGGGCTGTAAACTTCATTATTTTGGTATTTTTACCCTAGCTCAAGAACTAGAATAGAAACATATCACTTTCATAACATTACTAAATGCAGTTTTTTAAAGCGAATCCAACGATATAATACACTACGACATTTTTCTTAATTTTCGTTCAAATATTTGTTTTATTATGTAGGTAATTTCTTTTTTCTACTTAAAATTTAATTTTGAAAACGAAATTTGGACAAAACTCAATTTAAAAGTAGTACATTAGGACGTAAAACGATCTGTATAATCCAAAAAACAAAAAATATACAGGGTGTGCCATTTGAAAATCAAAAGTTTCGGTCATTTCCGGTGAAACCGGAAGTCAGGAAAAATTGTCCTAAATGCATAAAAATGGCGTTTCGTTAAAATATCAAGCCTACCAAGTTTCGTTGATATCGATAAACAAATAAAAAAATGGCAGCCGGAAAGAAATCTCGTGGGCACCCGGTATATAATAGCACGAATAAATTGAGTATTGAGTATTGAGTATTGAGTTCTGACCGTGAAACAGTAAAAAATGCAGATCAGAAGTAGAGGTAAAGCTACCAGCACATTTAGATGAAACTTGAGTTTCGGAACTTTTCCTTTGGCATTGTTGAACTTTGGAGTACATATGTCTATAACACCAATCCAGTTATCTTCAGCATTATGTAGATTTTCATAACATGAAGACTTTTTATTTAATCCAAACATTTGATATCTGCACAACACCTTTCATGACATTTGTAAAGATTGGAATTACAATCGATGGATGTGCGCCAATACTTTCAATTTGAAATCCTCAATCGCAAACTGAAAGTTTTGGAAAACCCTCATTCTTTTTCCATTGCTCCAATCCAATTGTTGTTAAAATAATTAACCAATTTCCGAAAGCTATTCACAAAGTGAAACCCACTGCAATTTTAATTAGTCAATGACAACATTGCCAGCATTTCAAGCTCACAATAATTATGAGCTGATGCCTGTATTACCTAGTCGTGGTGGAGGCATACATCGGGCTTAAAATCATAAATAATATAAATTAATTACATTAACTAGGTCAGAGGTCGAAAATCTACCTTTCAAACTCAGATTCATGGATTATTGTTCCTGTTGTGGCATTTTAATCAACACTAATCCCAGGCAGACGTTATCCCCAGCGAAATCCTATATGCAGTAAAACTCGATAGAGAAGGGAAAGAGAGGTTAAAAGCGGCGATGATAAAATTCCAATAATAATTGGAATGGAAGCTTCGATTCTAAAATTTACGATCCTTTAGAACTTGAGTGTTGGAATGGCTATATTTTATAGGGGCTTACTCAAATTGATTTTTCCATGCTGATTGAGTTAAAAAAGACCCAATTAGTCAAATATAACTTGAAATAATTACTTCCCTTTAACCTAATTTTGATGAATTTATCACTCAATAAATTCAGTTTAGAGTTTAGGAGCCCCAAGTTTAGAGATTGAAGTTTACCGGTAATTTTCATTTGTTCTTTCTCAGTGGTAATTTACCGGTAATTTTCCGGTAATTTTGGTAATTTTGGAAATATTTTATGAAACAAACAATTGAGACCATATACTACATATACGTTCAAGGATTATATACTTACAGGATTTTTTACCTAAACAACTATTTATCATAATAGTGTTTGTTGTAAAACCTTACCTCGTAGAAATATAGCAATAAACAAATAATAATACCTAATTCCTAGAACGAAAAACGAGTAAAGAAAATCAAACAAAAATAAAACAGAAATACTTAAATTCTCCTAATAAGATGCACAAAAACATTCGTGGAAAAACATTACACCTAACTCTTGCGGAGAATGTCTTTTCCACCCTTGACCACATCCCTTGATAGCTTGCCAACTTCAGCCGCGGGCGGAAAAGCACCACTTTCTGCACTTGTTAGGTCAATAACTATTTGTTTATGTCAACCCTGAAAGCGCGTTATACAGATTCACAACTAGATGGCGAATAATGCATGAGAAGGATTGTCGCCTAATGTGATTTCATTCAGGCAGTCTTTCTGAAAATTACCGCTAAAGAAATTTGTCGGGTTAAATTACCAAAATTACCTTACCAAAATTACCGTTACCGCGGTAACGTTACCACACTTCAATCTCTACCCAAGTTTATGTAATTTCACCTTATAAAACCTTATAAATGGTAAGTATTTATTCCGAAAGTATGAAAGATAATTTTTCGATAATAAATTTTGATCTAAATTCTTCTGGTTTACCTCAATTTTTGCAACCCTAATAAATTTCCTTGGTAAAGGAGAATATAAAGAACATTGGCAAAGCTGCTTCAGAGCTATAAATAAACTCCCTGTCGGTTGGTTGTAAATTTTACGGGGCCAAATAAACAATTTCCCAGCTATGGCGTATTTTATCCTCTGGATTAGTTCGGGAAATGTATGCATGCAGGAAGCTCCGGTTATAATTGAGTTTTATGGATGGCTGTGAATGGAAAACCAGTTTATCGGGAAACGTTTGATACTTCCATGTATGCCACGTGGAGCGGACATTTATATTTTGAAAACCGATGCGTCATAAAAATCTTATAAAATTTATCTTGAATATTGTGTCCGTAAATTTGTCCCGTAATCATTTCAACTAAGATAATTTAAATGAAATTAAAAGCGGGTGTCTCGAAAATTAATTTATTTCTACCCGTCGAGTTTGTAATTAAATTCTTCCAGGATATCTCTTTTCAGTCATTTAAAGTGCCATTAATAATTATTGTGTCATTTCATTCTAGGTATTTTGGAAATTATACGTTCCTATAATTTATATCATTATGAATGTTTAAAAAAATTACAAAATTTAGAGTTGGTGCTTGCATATCCAAAATACTTAATAAACTTCAAGAATTAATTTGTAATAATACCACAGTTTAACGGAATTAATCGATTACCAGTTTAATAACTGTTGTTTGTAAAAAACCCTTTATTTATTTCCAACTGCAATCCTATCACAAGCTACTCTGATTATTAATCCCGCTATTAGAATTAGAAAAATATACTCCTGGTCAAAATTATCGCACCACTGCTTATGGAGTTTATGTGCAGTGGTGGTGCGATAATTTTGTCAAGGAGTATAGTTGTACTATGCAGCTATCACTGGCAGAACCTAGTATTCTGTTTCAAGCTGTCCACCCAAGTTTATATTTTATATAGGTTGCCAATCCTTTTTAATCGAATTCCCAATCCATATATAAACCCAAGTTTCCGATAGTTTTAACATGATTATCAAACCCATTCTATTAGAAAGGCAACTTTAATTAGGAACTGGCTACAGTTAGTTGGGATTCTTGGAACTCTATTATGGGAAGTTCGAGTTTTCTCTGGGAGTTAGTGTACCGAAACTCGCGTTCTAAGCTTGGGCCTGTTATATCGGCTCAATTGGCGTAAGGAACTTTTTCTGGAAATTTGATATAAAGGCAGAATGAAAAACGGGTTCTTTGTTAACAAGAAACTTTTAAAAGGGTTGGTTTTTAGTTTAATAGGAGGATTACTTAATAAAATTGGGTTAGAATTTACAGAAGTTGGAAAATATATCCAGAAATCAGAGACTTGAAAAGGATTTAGTGAAGACGGAGAAAAGGTGCTGGACAGCAAAATTACAACTATCAGGAATGCTGTCCGGATCCTCAGTTTTGTTAATATCAGTTTTCTATCTCTGTAGCTGTGATGAAAATTTCATTATTTCTTCCATAAAATTGATACGAGGTAATCAGTTGAAGTGTACAGTTATATATCAGAAGTTTTTCGTAAGGAGACCAGTAGTGGCAGAATTATCAATAGTAATATAACTAGTGCAATGAAAATTATTGATAATTTTGGAAAATTTGCCCGAATGCATTTTTAGTTGAAAAAGAGCACGAGTGCACGTAGTGCACGAGTGCCTTTTTCAGTTAAAAACGCATGAGTGCAAATTTGTCGAAAATTATAAATATATTTCCATTGCACGAGTTGTATTTAATGAGAGAATTTCATAAATCAAAAATTTAAATTTTTTGTCAAAAAATG
Source organism: Ceutorhynchus assimilis (assembly GCA_917834065.1). Taxonomy (NCBI): domain Eukaryota; kingdom Metazoa; phylum Arthropoda; class Insecta; order Coleoptera; family Curculionidae; genus Ceutorhynchus; species Ceutorhynchus assimilis. Next base: position 13,181,854 of record OU892280.1, on the reverse strand, counting down.
TCAAAACACCAGTTTTCGCACCAGTTAGTATGCAATTATCTTATAATTTGCACTAGTGCAAATTATCGCGTAATTACAATCTGATTAGTTCAAATCAACAATCAAAACATGTCAATTTATTGTTGGAATACCAGTTTTGACAGATGTATGAAATTCTCAGCTTTATCTGAGTCAGGAAACATCTATTTATAGGGAAGAAACCTTGGCTGAGCTGCAAGAGTGTATATTAAGTACTCATTTCATGTATCTGCTCCTGTTTGCCCAAGATTTTTGACATTTGTGATATTATTATTGTGTGTTGTTGATGTCTATCGTTGGTATAATATATTGCTCTGATTCTCAGCTGATGAAATCTATTAAATATGTTTGATCATTGTTATAGGTTTGATTTTTATACATTTGTTGTTATATTGTAATATTCAAATAATGGATAACGGATAATTCATTTCACGAAACAACATGATCATTTCTAGTACTACCTTACCCGAGTGAAGATAGTTCAAATTTTGGGTAAAGCTAGACAAAAATAATATAAAGCTAATTTTTGGTATATATCATAATTTAGGGCTAAATATTAATTCACTGAAAGTTCTGGAGAATCCTCCTTCCGCAACTCCCTTTTTCCACTCCCCAAACCCCCCCTTTTAATATTTTGGTGTTTTTCCCGAAAACTATCCACTTTAAGGAAAAATGTCAAGAGATCATTTTAGAAGCTGACAAAGTTTCCCTTGCAACATCGTACTGCGAGCCCAAATATTATCACGTGGTACGCACCAGCAGTGTATCAAAAGAAAGTTTGCCTCGAGGTAAATTGAAGGTTTTTGAATGACACGAATTTACCGATTTTAACCAAAAACTATAAGCTTGAAGCTTGGTGAAAACTATCGTTTCCATATTTTTTGTAGGTGATAAGATTGCAAGTCATTGATGTATAGAACGACCCCCTAGAACCAAAAATATTGATACTGCTGTTTAATAAATTTTTTATATCCTACTGAACTATTAAAACCATATAATACCTTGGTTACGATAATCATAAACAGGGTCTTAACTCCCAAGGGAGTTAAGGATTTTCATAACTCCCAAGGGAGTTAAGGAAGGGAGTTAAGGATATCATAACTCCCAAGGGAGTTAAGGATTTCCATAACTCCCGCTTTTACCTTGAATAGGTAACACTTTGACAAAAAATAGAAAATTTGATTTATGGCTTATTCCTTTATAAAAATAGACAGAATACAGTAAATTCAGTAGGATATAAAATTATCTATGTACCACGGGAATTATCAGGAGTTAATACCCACGGGCAATTGGTGTCCCTCGGGCCGGAGGCCCTCGGGACACAAACGTTGCCCTGGGGTATTAACACCTGCATAATTCCCTTGATACATAAATAACTATTATTTAGTTTCAAAACATTTTAAACATCTTTCTCAAGAGTAGAATCCTCTGTAACGGTTTCCTTAATATCATTGCATGTTTCGCCATTACAAGGAGAACAAAATGTGCTACACTTTTGGTCTGAGTGAGAAGTGATTCCGGTGGTAGCGCAGTTTTGACAGACAACAATTGTCCAAGAGAAGAGCTTTAAAGTGTTTTTTAATATCGCTTGCACTTTTATTTTGATTCATCATCCCATCCGGCAACATCACACAATGAAAGTTCAGAGGAATATGTCAAGTACATAACCTTAAACAACACTGCGGTGAGTTCAGAAGTGATAAAGTATCAGTTCGCTTTTTGTCGAATTATACGTTACAAAGAAAGAAAGAACGATTACTTCTGAACTCGCCCCTGGGCTCGGACTCTGTAACGGATAGAGATCGTTATCCCTATCGCTATGGTATTTCCTTTTCTCTTCTCTCTTTACGAAATCAAAACATAGAGAGGGGACGTCAATAGAATAAGAGAAAATGTCTCTATTCCTTACAGAGTCTCAACCCTGAATGTAAATATGACGCAGATACGTGACAAACTCGCTTTCCATTAGACTCTGTTGTACAAGCGCAGTCAAGATAAAAAAGATACCTACCTCAACGTCGCGAGGGGCCCTAGGCGCACCTGTTATTTGGCAAATTGATAGCTGAGAAGTCTCGGATAAACTTCTTATAGATTCGCAATTAGACTTCCTTTTAATGGGCGCTTTAGAGAAAAATATGTTTTTCTACTACCATGCGTAAAGTACTCACTTTACGCACTATTCCGAAGATGTAAAACTTCACTTCACGCACTAGTGCGTAAAGTAATTCACTTCACACACTAGTGCGTAAAGTAATGTCAATGACAGATGTCAACACTGCCAATTTGGCATTTTTCTGGTAAATTACTTCACGCACTAGTGCGTAAAGTGAAAATTCTTCACGCACTAGTGCGTAAAGTATTTGTCCAAATTCATTTTTTTACACATATTTGATTGGTAGTAGAAAAAATTTTGTATGCAATACGTGCGTAAAGCACCTTTTTTCACTCATGTGATTGTCGTTCAAAAGTTCACTTTACACACTTGTTGCATAAATAACTATTTTCTACTACCGTGCGTAAAGTACTCTACACACTATTCAGAACACGTAAAATTTCACTTCACGCATTAGTGCGTAAAGTATTTCACTTCACACACTAGTGCGTAAAGTAATGTCAATGACAGATGTCAACACTGTCAATTTAGTATTTTTCTGGTAAATTACTTCACACACTAGTGCGTAAAGTGAAAATACTTCACGCACTAGTGCGTGAAGTATTTCTCTAAATCTATCCTTTTACACATATTTGATTGGTAGTAGAAAAAATGTTGTATGCAATACGTGCGTAAAGCACCTTTTTTCACTCACGTGATTGTCGCACTCGCCTTCGGCACGTGCTTCAAAATTCACATTCGTGAAAAAAGGTTCACTTTACACACTTGTTGCATAAATAACTATTCTTCTAAAAAAATTATGCTTGGATCAAAAAAACAGAATAAATAGCAAAAAGTATATTTTTTTAAAAGTAACCCTTCATTTGATACGCCACTGGTGCGAACCATGTAGTACTATATGGGCTCGCAATACATCGTTACAAGGGAAATTTTATCAGCTTCAAAAATGCTCTCTTGAAATGTTTCCTTAAAGTGGATAGTTTTCGAGAAAATCACAAAAATATTAAAAGGGTGGGGGTTAGAGGGCGAAAAAAGGGGATTGCGGAAGGAGGATTGGCCAGGACTTTTAGTGTGTTGCAATTAAGCCCTCAGGCATGATCTCTGCCAAAAATCAGTTTTATATTATTTTTGTCTAGGTCAAATGCTATCTTGACTCGGGTACCTGTTGGGTGAATGATGAATAAATTTTTGTTCCACTCTTTCACGCCAGAGTTCGATAAAAATAGACCTAAAACAGAACTGTGATCATTTTCAACCAACCTATAAATACAAAGTTCTCAGGCATAAATCCTTCTCCTGTAGCCTTAATGTACTGCTTTGAGACCTTAGAATGTAAGAGAATACGAGAGAAAGTTTTATACGAAAATTTTAGAGAATTATAATTATTATGAATTAAACCAAACTGAGACCCTCCAGCAGCTAAGCCGCAGCTCTCCATGCAGATATGCTTGACTCTTTTGGGTCGCGTAGTAAAGGGTAAAGGGTGAAATATTGATTCAATTACCAAAATTGAAAAGACATTTTCCATCTAAATTTTTTGCGTATATTCTCATATTTCCAAGATATTGTCACAACCGCCTATTTTACAGGGGTGACATAGGGGTTGTAGCTTTGGGGGTTGATGGAGAGAAACTCGCTCAAGTAGTATGGAAAGCAGATAGATATTGCCCAGTATATCCCTTACATATTATATCCTAACCCTATAGGATGCATGACCCTTCTAACGCTAGGGTCCTTATAGGGGGTCACACGTCAACGCTGCTTGGGGGACTGCCGGTTTTTTCGCTACACAACTGTATCTAGTGACCGCTTTGTCCAGAGCAGCTTTTTCAATTAGAGGTACCGGACTCTGGGTATCTTCAGCCTTATCGTTGTCCATCGCCAGTACATCTAGTTGAGAGAGCTGCTCTGGACAAGGCGGTCACTAGCTACAGTTTTGTAGCGAATAAACCGACGGTCCCCCAAGCAGTGTTGACGTGTGGCCCCCTATAAGGGGGCCTTAACCTTAACGTTAGAAGGATCATGCATCCTATAGGGTTAGGATATATGAAATATGTAAGGCATATACTGGGCAATATCTGCTTTACATACTACTTGAGCAAGTTTCTCTGCATCAGCCCCTAAAGCTACAACGTCATTGGCTACAACCCCCATGAAACCCCTGCAAAACAGGTAGTTGTGACAATACTAATCCTACCCCTTTGAACGCCTGTGGATCTTGCATTGACTCCATATGTTCCGATCAGTTAGTGCAAGGGAATATTAGGAGAAAATGTAATCTTGTAGAATTACAAAAAAATAAAACCTTCACCAGCTTTTGGACTACTCAACTACTCCACTGAATGTACATTTCCATTCCAGCATATATTGAAGAAAAGTAGAGTAATACACATTCCACACTGCTTTACCAATAAAAGACTCTATACTCCATCTATCGTTCTCACATACACTCTAACTAAGCCTTTTCTGTAATGGTTTTACGATTCCACCCCCTACTACGTCGCGCTTGTTTTCTAAATCTAATATTTAGGTTGTTATCAAGTTGATAGGGTTGGAGGGTATGGCAGTAAGTTTTAGTTAGTTAGTTCCCGACCGCCGGCCGAGTGGCGGCGCAAAATCAAACGTCAATTTCATAGTTTCTCGCGAAGCGGAAAATTAATGGATACCGTTACGCATGGAGTTTACCGAGGAGTTTGCCGCCCCCCATAACTCCGAGTACATTTTTAAACCGCTGAAAAGTGAATTGTAATCATCGTTCTTGGACAAAAGTGTTCGATTTGTTTTAAATTGTTTATTTGAATCAAAATATCTCTGTAAAGTTTGGTAATCTTTTCAGCAACAGATTTTATGATTGCAGGTGCAAATACTCGCACGCGGTTTCTTTGAATAAATAATAATCCATTCAGGAACTTGGAAACTTTCAAAAATCCCCAGATTATAACCCCCTTATGTATTTCTGGCTTTTATTTAAATACAGCCACACTCTATAGGCTACATAGTAGTAAGTGACTTTTCGATTATTGTAATAAATATTTCAACTTTTAAAGGAAAAGTTTGACTTTTTCGTTAGAACAAAAGCGCTAAAATTACGTTTTAGTACCAAGATTGACATTAAGCTTCAGTATTAAATCCAATTTATTTCAGTGCTTCTCCTTTCTCCATTGGGCTTTTGTACGTTTCCGTTTATTTTCATTTCCATGACTCGAGCATGGATAATCCTCTGGGAAACTCGTATGCGTTTCATCAAATTAGTAATAATAATACTTTGTCTCGGTATATATTATTATGGTGACATTGAATGTACAGTTCATGCACCCAATAATTAATTCTAATGGACACTCCTATTTTAATTTTCCACATGAACGCAAATTACTCCCCTAAGAGCCAGAGTATTTTCAATTTATTAGAAATAAACGTGTTCTTGCTTTCAATCCCTATTACAAAAAACAAAGTAAATATCCAAGTTTCCTTTTTACTATCCTGGAAATCTTCAAGATCAAATATAGCGAATTTAAGTGAATTGTTCTCGCTTTACGCTTACAGCAAACGTTTCACAGATAGGTAATTGCCGAGACTTACAGTCCCTCAATTTCCTTTTGAGATATATTTCAGAATATGAAAAAATGAAACGACATCAAAGAAAAAATATAATCCTTGAAAAATTTTTGAAGAAATTCACAAAGCTTCTTAAATTGCATAATTTAACGTACGCAACTGAACTATTTATTGTTAATAATAACACGTCGGACATTTTAAAATTCCTATGGTCGTACCGTGGATAACAAGATGATGACTTTCAGGTCGCTGAAAAGAGTGAGGAATGGCAACTACGAAGTAGTACTCGGTAAGGCAATTTTGAACTAAATTAAGTTAATGGATTATCGTTTGGTCTATATAAGGACATGAATTATTCTTGTGCGAGAAATTACTAGATTTCTTAACAAACCGACAGCCACTGATGACCCAGAAAAAAAAATTGTTTCAGTAGTCGTGGGTGTTATTGTATTATTGTCTTGACGATCCCATTGTTTGTGTTTTGAAGGTACCATCTTGTCGACAAATGGAAATTTTGCCTCATCTACATTCCGATAGAAAATTCCTCGCTTTTAGATAGAGTAAATATAAGAGAATGTATGAATTATTTATTATTTTATGAATTTTAGAATGATAAAATGTTCTCTTTTCTACTGAAAACTGACTAAAATATTTATATTTTCTTGCAGAATATTGAAATCTAAGTTGTATATGTATTTTTGATATAGCTTTTAGTATGCATGACTGCGATGTTATGCTGAACAGCCCATCACACTGGAACCTATTTTATTAAAAGGAAAATAATACAATATTTTAACATACGGAATACATGAATAGGGAGTATTGTGGGTTTAGGGCAAAAAAAATTCAAAGTCCCTTTTAAATTTTAAAAAAATGCCGACGTTTCGACTTTATTTAAAGTCTTTTTCAAGGCTGAAAATAACAAAAAAAAAATAGTTATTTTCTCTATGGAGAGACTAGACAATTATTAATTAATTCAATCTTGCTTATTGGCTTAAAGTTGCTTAAAACATAAAAATGCATTGACAATACTCCAATAACAGTTTTTCTTGGTACATCATAAATGTGTGAACAATAATAAGATATAAGACCAAAAAAAAAAAAAAAAAGCACCAAGCACATGATAAAAACTAGAAGTTTTTATTATGTGCTTGGTGCTTTCACTCACTTCGACCAGAGTCCCTTTTTCAAAAAATAATTAAAAATAGGTATGTTGCCTCATATTTATTTATTTGTATGTTTAAGTAATACTTTGTTTCATTGGTGTTTGGTTTTTATTTTGCTTGTGTGTAGAGTATACCTAATTCAATATTGAATTTTTTAATAATGTTTAGATATTTTTGTGTTTTTGATACCTAATTTATATTTTTTATCACTATTATTTTTTTTTTTTTTTGGTCTTATATCTTATTATTGTTTACACATTTATGTACCAAGAAAAACTGATATTGGAGTATTGTCAATGCATTTTTATGTTTTAAGCAACTTTAAGTCAATAAGCAAGATTGAATTAATTAATAATTGTCTAGTCTCTCCATAGAGAAAATAACTATTTTTTTCTTGTTATTTTCAGCCTTGAAAAAGACTTTAAATAAAGTCGAAACGTCGGCATTTTCTAAAATTTAAAAGGGACTTTGAATTTTTTTTGCCCTAAACCCACAACACTTCCTATTCATACAACTGTTAAGGGCGCAAACCTTCTACAATTATACGGAATACATTTTTGTTTTGTTTGAGTAGGCATTTCTCGGCAATTTCCTGAACTTTTAGATGATAAATCAATTCCGAATTGCCTGTACCACACAGTGAAAAATGAAATGCCCTCTGGACGGCATATAATGCCAACCAATCCATCATCGTATATGGACAGCATTCTACTTGATTTAACTCTCCATGGTCCTTTGCTTTCAAGTGCCTCTGACATCGTAATTTCATACTCTAATATTTCTAGCAAGGCCATCTTTAAGACCAACTGTCATCTCTTAATCTGGAATTATTTAAACTGTGATTATTGTTGCTATATATAGCCTGGAGAGTGGATAAGGTAAAACTCTATGTAATCGGTGTTAAGTTTATGAACTAATTCTCGAGAAGATTTCCTGGGTGTTGTCACCTAGCTTCTTGGAAGTTTAATAAATCAGATACATTATCATCATAATCATAGCCACTACTGGCTATAGGCCTTCTGTGGTCTTTTCCACTGCTGTCTTGAACACTTCGCATCCAGTTGCGTTAAATTTTTTTGATGTCGTTGGTATTCCAGTGAGTGGATCTTTCTAATTTTTTAAAACCCAGCTAATTAAATTGCTGCTTCATTTAGTTAAGTACCAAACCTACTTAAGGTCTTCATATTTTCTTCCGGAGATGTAAAACTCAAACTGATGCTTAATTCATGTTTCCTTAGGTATACTGGCAACATTTTTCTATAAATGAATAAAACTTGTGCCGGACTTTTATTAGCTTTTTCAATATTCGATCCAGCTTGGCATTTTCCGTAATACTTTAATGAGGTGTAAGCTTGTAATAAAATGCTCTTTCTACGGCACAATCCTTATAATTCGCCGTTGTGGTAGTTAACGTGCCAATCTACTTTATTAATTTTGGACTTAACTCCATGGTGATTTTCCAGTAACTCGTTTAAGTGCCTGACAACAATGACAACATAATTTGATCCTCCAATGTTTCGTGCTAGGCCATCTTGAAGGCCTCCGAGCTGGAAACAATTACCAGCTTTGGATTGTTTTTTTTTTAGCGATGAGGTGATTTTCTGCTGAGTGAATCAACTACAAATCTAAATTGCCACAGTCGAGTTTTCTAAGGGATTATTTTAAGCTTTTGCAGGCACCTTAAAAAGCTAAAAAACTTTGTTTGTCTTTAATTAATTAACGTTGTAGTGGGGTTTGGGATCTTCTACGTTCATATATAGTGTTTCTTCTATTGAACTATTTTCTAAGTGTCTGAATTGCCAAGAAAACGGATGTGCAGGATATCGATTAAGAAATATATTGAGTAAAAGTGATTACATAATTAGAAAAAATGTAACAACTTGACAAAAGTCTAACACACACTAACATTAACATTAAAAACCTGTACAAAGAATGACTGTTAAGAAACAGGTAATGAAGGTAGTTTTACTCCCCCTTTACTCTATGAAACGTCCCGTGGATGGAGTAACAAAAAATAAATAAATAAATAAAAATACAGCAAGAATAATGATCCTCAAACACTATCACTTAAGGGCCAAATTATGGACCAACTGGTAAGTGTCTGGATGTTACCTAGCAGGTACTTTCTATTATCTACAGCATAGAAAGTACCTGCTAGGTAACAACCAGACGTTTACCAGTCAGTCCATAATTTGACCCTAAATCACCTTCAAATTCATCGTCTTTAATTAAAAGTTTACGTGGTCTACCACGTTTTTTCAATGGTCTAATAGGTGCAGGATCAACTTTATCATTGGATTTAAATTTAGTCAATGCTGACACATGATATTTTCCAAGTATTTTTTGTGAATCTAGTGATGCAATCTCATGAGTAGTTGGGGATACCATTTTAATAATTTGACATGGGCCATCTCTTTTCGGAGCAAATTCAGTTGAAAAAGAATATTTAGCATTACTAAGGCAGTGACCATTAACAAGAACTTTTCCACCACACTGGAATATAGATGCTTCTCTGCTGTTCTTGTCAGCATACTTTTTAGATCTATCTTGTTGAATTTCATATACATCTCTGGCTTGACGAAGAATGGTAGGTAAAGATCTCAGATAAGGAGTAATTTCACACACAAAATTCTCATTTTCCACAATCCTTCTAAGATCTCTATTTACATCATTAGAGGTTCTTAACTCTCTTTCAAAAGTGAGGTTAGCAGCGGAATAGCCTGTAACTAAGGAAACCACTGTGTTCATAGAAAACGGACTGCTGGAAGTTTTTCTTTCCATTTTGTATGGTCATTACCAACAAGTATCGAAAGTTGAGGTTTTAGATCTCGATTTTTCCATTCTGTAGGGTGAGCTTCTGGGGTGGTATATGGAAATTGAAATTTGGTCAAATCCTAGGCAATATATGCAACTTGTTGCATTATTGAACTTTCAAACTAGGAACCATTATCACTTAAAACACGTCTGGGAATGCCATATCTAAATATAACTTCATCTATTAGGCAACGAGCACAATTTTCAGCGGACGCTGCCGTCAATGGAAAAAGTTCTATCCATCTACTTGTAGTATCTTCTACTATGAAAATCTATTTGTAATAATCGTGCGTTTCAATTAATGGACCAAATAAATCAATAGAGATAGTTTCAAAACGCTGTCTTTGAATAGGAGTCTGTATTTGTCCTGCAGGTTGGATTTGTAGCTTTATAACGTTGGCAGTCTACACATTTACTAACAATCAGATATGGTTCTTCTCATTCCAGGCCAAAAAAAAACGACTTGCAATTCTTTGATAAGTACGTTTTACACCATAATAGTCAGCTAATGGAGAATCGTGGTACTCAGCAAGGGTTGCTGAAGAAAAGGGCTAGACGTTATAAGCGATTTGAGATTTTCAAAAGCCTTGACTCGATCTGAGCCCCCAGATCCATTTGACATTCTTTTCAGTAAGAAAAGTAAGAGGTTTTGAAATTTCTGCGAAGTTTTTTATAAAACGTCGAAACCAGGACTAAGTTTGTAGAAAAGAAAGTAGTTCTTTGACATTTCGAGGATTTGGTATTTTAGAAATGGCAGAAACTATCTGGGTTTGGAGCAACACCAGAAGAAGTTATTACATGACCAAGGTAATTGACAGAAGAACAAGAAAATTTACATTTCGTACGGTTTAATTGAAGTTTGAATAATTTTAAGCGATCAAAAACTTTTTGTAAATCACTAACATGAAGTTCAAATGAGTTTGATAAAATAATTATATCATCGAGGTACGCTATGTTAATATCTTGAAGTCCAGAACGAAATCTATCAATTAGTCTTTGAAATGTGGACGGAGCATTTCGTAATCAAAATGGCATCCTTGTATATCTAAAAGTTCCAAAAGGACAAATAAAACCATTTCTCGATTAGATAGTTTGACTGATACTTGATGATAACCAGATCTTGAATCCAAAGTTGTCATAAAACGAGTATTCTTTGCAGCATGTAATGTATCATCAATACGAGGCAAGGGGCATCTGTCTGCTATTGTTTTCGCATTCAACTTGCGGTAATCAACAGTCAACTTAATGCCGCCATCTTTCTTTGGAACAAGACCCACAGGAGCAGCAGCAGCTCTTTTCTTATTTCAAACATGCGATACAGAAGTATAGAAATTGGAGTTTCATCTATGATATTAATAGAATGTTCTGCAAAAAGAGTACGCTGACTACTAGATTTAAAAGCATGTAAATTAGTTTGAAGTAATTTTTGAAGAATATCCTCTTGTTCAGGGAAAAGGTTATGTCATTCATCAGGTCTTAAAAAAAAATTCTTGTAAACTGTTGGTCGCATTGAAGGTTTCTAAATTATTAATAGCGACATTATCAGAAATAAAGGAATATTTAATGTCAGGAGAATCACCATAAAACCAGGAGTTATTGAGCATAATCCAACACTATATTGGCTAGTTTTGAAAAATCTGTGCCTGCTGTTATGATGTTCTGGAATAGAAATGAGACAAATATGATGAATTCTATCTTGAAGCATTATTTCATCGTCAAAGAAGTAGGCTTGTTGGTCGCATATGAAGGATATCGATTAAGAAATATATTGAGTAAAAGTGATTACAAAATTAGAAAAAATGTGACGACTTGACAAAAGTTTAACACACACTGACCACCACACTGACATTAACGGTAAAAACCTGTACAAAGAATGACTGGTAAAAAACAGGTAATGAAAGTATTTTTGTTACAACGTTTTTTCCAGAGAATAGTAGTTTTCTAGCCTATCTGTTATTCAATTCTTTGCTAGTTTAATTGTGTTAATTATTTTAGTGGACTTCCAATAGTTCCAATTTCTTCCTCGTTTCAAAGACTTGATATAAATGGAAAATAAACTAGGTTAGGTTAGGTTTTAAAGGTTCGCCCGACAACTGCCCAGGAACCCAGCATAGTCCGAGGTTACTGTTCCAGGACTGCGCTTCCCGGTAGCTGATCAATATTTTTGATTTCACTATAGCATTGAAACGTGATAAATTTTACCTGTACCTTTGGACTACAGATTGTGAATGTACAATATATTATTCTAGTCTCAGCGCTGCTTTGCTATCTACATTCTACATACACATATGGTGACATTGCGCATCGCATTGTCTTCCCTTAGCAATAGCCTTGCTGCTTTTTCAATAGCAATTATTTTGGTATACAGGATGCTGCAATCATCTCTGAGTTTGTATGATTCTTGAATGTTTAGTGTTTCTGAGTATACTCCGGCTCCTGTGCTGGTTTTCATTTTTGCGGCATCTTTGAATATTGCTATCTCATTTTCCCTATGAATAGGGGTTCGATTTCAATCTTCTCTTGAAGGCATAGTGAGCTTGAAAGAATATTTGGCCACTATGTAGTACCTGTGTTACCTTAAGGAATGTATAGTGAATATTTTCTTATCCTGTCTGTAGAACGTGATCCAAGAAATCTGGAATCTCTTTGTAAATTTATACTAAAAGGGGTCTTTAGAAGCACTCATCTTATGGGATTTTGGTGCCCGGTAAAGTTTGATGAAATTTTGGAATGTTGTTTTTTTCGAGGTCCTGATCAAAAGTGTCCATGGGCACAAATGAATCCTGTGATTAGTTTTAGAGATACCGGGTGTTTAAAAAGTTGATGATTCGATTTTAATTATGTGCTTACCAAACTATTTTTTGGGGTTTGGACGATAAAATAAAATAAAAATAAGACGAAACAATATTTTTACATAAATAAATGCTTGCAGACATGAATAATTGTACATCTAAATGATTTTGTATACAGGGTGTACGTTTTTATTTAAATTTTTTTGGGTCAATCTTTTTCGGCAATATTATACTTACAAAACGATTTCATGTAGTAATCATATGTAATAATTTTAAAATATTTTTTTAAATTTTATTTATAGAAAATTACTAATATCTTTTTGAATGATCGTTGTAGTGTCCAGCTATATTCGACTTTGCCAAATACAGGGGATCTATTATACTTGAAAGTTGGCTGCATGTGAAAACTTTTTTTGGTGTCTCAAGAAATAATCTTGATGAAATGTTCTGATATCTAAGTTTTCCGGAAAGGATTGAGACAAAAAAAAAATGAAATAAAACCGTGCGGTACACCCTGTATTCAAAATCGTTTAGATGTATCACGCATGTATCTATGTAAAAATATTGTTTCTTCTTAATCATGTTCGTTGAAACCCTAAAAAACTGTTTCGTGAGCACATAATCAAAATCGAATATTCCCGAATATCCTATATTTTAAAAACTAATCATATGATTCATTTGAGCTCATGGACATCTCTAATCAGGACCTCAAATACCAAAATTTCATCAAATTTGACCAGGCACTAAAATCCCATAAAATGTGTCAAAGGTTATGATGTGTATGTGTATGTGTATTAAGGGTTTATGTAAGAAGAGACCCACGTTTCTCTAAGCAATAAAGTCAAAGTCACCCTCTCCCAGGTAAAGTCCATGCACAATAATTACAATAAATAAGGAAAGTTGAAATTAGTTTTGCGTAATATGAATTAAGTAAAATTAATTTTGTTCCATTGACCACGCCACAAATCGACCTAAAATTTCTAGTCTTTGTCAGACTGTTCCCCGATGAGATTTCTCTCTCTGGATTTTTCCATCCGGAGGAAGTTGTTTTATTGCATGTATCGAGAAAAACTAATCTGGAAAACTGGTTGTTTATTTTCTTGCTGCAATATATCTGCACGGCACGTGCTGCCCCTCTCTCGTTTTAATAATAATAATTGGATAGCCGGCGTGTTGAATTGAAAGAAGACGTAAATAGGGCACCAAAAGGTCTTATGTCGGTTTCTATATTTGTACGCCGGAAATTGTGTGCAGCATTGCGCCATTTATATTTCAGAAATTAGCCTCTGGCATTGCATGCATGACTCTTTGTTTATAGGAGTTTAAATGTAATATCTTGCACATGTTTTACTTGAATAATTTGATTAGAACAGTGGTAACTTGGTGCGAAAGAATTTGTCGTTGAACTCTGATATTTCAAACTCATAAAATAGGTTTTTGTGTTCAGGTATTTGAATATTATCTTTTTAAAAATGTACGGAACTGGAGATTGTTCAGCGGAAAACGCTGAAAAGCGGAGCCCGTTTTCACGGAGCCTGGCTTTGAAAATTAAAATTTCTCTATTGCACCTAGAATTTTTAGTATTTACTCGGTGAAAGCTGTTTTCCATCGACTTCTAAAATTCAGAGTAGTACAGTTCACTCCGATGAGTGGAATAAGAGGGTTTCAAACCACCAAAAACGGTTTATGGATGCTGACAATTCTTCTCGAAAAAGAAATCTTTGATCTCATAATATTTACTATAATTATAAATGATTAGTAATTAATTGTATTTTGAATTATTTATTGTTACGCTTTCTTAGTTTCAGAATATTGCAGAATATTTACTTATGTTACTACAGTTTTTACAGCAGTTTGCCATCCATTTACAGATAGGATAGAATATTGACATCTCAATACTAAGAATAAGCAAAGTTGAAAATAATAGGAGGCTTAAAGTTTAGCTGGGTTAGGTCCAGGTCAGTGACAAAAGTATTCAAAAGAATACACATAGATATTATACATTGGATATGCTTTTTCTGTCTATGAAAATTTTAAATAAAATACTTTTTTAGCCCTTATGTGAAGAAGTTTTTGATAATTCTGTCACCATAGTTTTAAACAGTATCTAACAAAATTTTCCTTAGTTAGTGATTAACAGGGACTTTAAAATCCTTCTATCAACTGTAAACCAGAAAATCAACCACCGGAAAAAACTAATATAGATATTAAAATTCCTCAGAAGTTTTTGATAATTCTGTCACCATAGTTTTAAACAGTATCTAACAAAATTTTCCTTAGTTAGTGATTAACAGGGACTTTAAAATCCTTCTATCAACTGTAAACCAGAAAATCAGCCACCGGAAAAAACTAATATAGATATTAAAATTCCTCAAATATGTAACAAATCCCTTCTTAATCTTTAAGTCTTCAAAAGTATTTTAATGCGCTATTATTAGGTGTTATCTGTTTTCAAAAGGCACCACTTGACTTGGGTTATTTATTGCGGGACCCATTCTATGGTCAGGTTTCTTGACTTGGAGTTAAGAGAACCTTATTTCATTCTTTGTTTGTTTTAAAGGTTATTCGTATCTGAAAGTCTATAAATCTGGCCCTTAGAATAGAGTCTGATCCTTTTACAAAAGAGCGGATGGATGGTGTCTGTATGTTCTCAGTTAGTTATTCAACGTCGATAGGTAGACAAGTGTATTTGAGTGGTGCAATAATTTTAAAAATGGTGTTGTGCTATGGACTTACTCGTCAACGTTACTATGTACAAAAACAAAGACTTAGTTTCCCTTTTCGTAAGTTGTTACCAATTTCCAAATTTTGAGAAAATAACGCTCTATAAACTAAATTGTCGCACTGCGGTATTCATACCCTTCGACCCTCATGGAAATTGATAAATAAGTAATAACCTCCCTGTGTCTATTTGCTATGCTTAGAGCGTAAACAATGTCCAACAAGTAGGGTAGAGTAAACTTTTTAGGAGTTGAATATTTGCGGACCACTCATAAAAAATTACAATATGACTGTTAATATATCTCTACCTCTGGTTGGGCAATATATTATTTACTAATGTATATTTTTGGTTATACTTACTTTCTTAATAACAAAATGAAAGTACCGTCTATGCCCGACAGACAATAAAATACCTATCATTCTATGCAAATATGTTGGCCATGTAGGTTATTTGCCGCTAATTGTTGTTAGTTTCAATTGTATTTAATTTCCAACGTTTCTAGTTTGTTTTAATTATAGGCTGCTAGGCTTAATGAGGAGGTAATTAGGGTATCTGTTTGTTTGGGTTAGCAATACGATCGCTGAAACTCCATGCATTTAGATTGGGATATTTCAATTTCTAGGTCAATACATTTTCAATCAAAAAAAAAAAAAAAAAACTTGGATCCTGGAGCCGAGGATTATAATTTCCCAGCCCTTTAATTTTTCTAGGATACCTATTCAAAAAGTAGATGTTTCATCGTGGGTAAATCAAAATCCATATAGGTACTTACAAATAAAATTAATTTTTTCCATATCAATTTCAACTATTACCAGGTGTAATTTGATTCCAATTTTCTAATAAAAATGCGTTTTATATGGATTGGTCTCTCAAATATTAAAAAGGTTAACCCTCCGGGAGGCAATCAGTTTTTCAATTTTCTTAATGTAATATTAAATTACCCCTGATGGAATGGAAACAATCGATTTTAGATAATTACCTTTTATGTATATGGAGTTTTTTTTTTTATCCCACAACGAAACAAATTCGATTTTATGGAACAAAAGCGGAATTCTGCAGCAACATAAATCAATCCGCTAGTTTATGATTTTAACTTGTCGAAAGCACGCTGGCTGCTGTTAAATTTCATAAAGCGTCGTTCGTTTCTTCCTGGATGAAAAACAAAGGCACATTTTCCATTACTGCTGCATCGCATGAAAGCCGGAAATGCGACGAAACCTTCCTCCTACAAACACCCCAATTTCGAATTCGAAATAATTTGCATATTTATGTTTCGATAATGTTCTAAGCAATTTCCAGGGAACGTATTCAAATTTCAAAAATTATGCTTTCCAGCACATTCTATTTTAGTCTCATATATGTTTGTAAACTTGAACTCCTTTCAGTCGGTTCACTATATTCAGTTCAGTTGCCAAAATTTGTTTTCGCAAGGTGCATGTTAAATGTTTGAAAATGAACATCATTGCAAAAAAAATCGGTCAGAGCTTATATTAATTATTATTTTTGATTGAATTCTAACTTTTATTTTAGGTTCCATAATGTTCCATGTACGAAGGCGACCGGCCGATTGCGCGCCGCGCAAGCGGAAAAAGAAACCTTTAGGCGGAGTGAGGGGCGACCAAAGGGGCGACTTACCTTTTCTCATGGAATTGGGTCCCGAAGGCCAAGCACCACATCCTGGTGATACTAATAAGACTTTGAGGCTTGTCAATGATGTCATGGAGGTAAGGATTCATTATGTACCATATTATATTATACAAAAGGAGCGCAAAGTTACAGTATATGCCCCACCTTTAGGGGAATTTAAAAGAAAAAGCATCGTTGTCATCCTTACATTGCTCAAAAATATATTGCTTAAAACGTGGTTATAATAATTTGATTATAAAAATTCTAATGTCTTCTGTTATTTACCAAATGCGCATTTCAACTAACTTCCAGGCAATTTGTCAAGACTAATAATACCCTCAATTATTATGGTTTCTCCCCCTTTTGCTACGTTGGGTGGTAGCAGAGGCCAACTTTCGTAATATACATCATTTATTATCAAGCGGTGTTTTGCTGGCAATTTCCTTTAGAGATTTTTAGCTAAAAAAAAAAGGTAAAATTAACTACTGCGGAACTTTTCCATGGCCAAATTGGGAAAACACGGAAATGCTCTTTCCATACAGGGCTGCCGTGAGGGGAAGGCGCTGGAAAATGTATTCTTCGTTTATTTAGTTAACGCTTTGGCTATAATATTGATTTGTCCTTTTTGTGAATAAAATTTTGAATGTAAAAATGCAGCTTCTTGCTTATTCTGATTTGCAAGACATCTCTATGAGCATGTCTTGTTTCTTTAATAGCATTTTCTTGAAAGTTCTTGTCGAATAAGGGGTTCACAATCTCTCTCATGATATCTCTGTATTTGTAAGTTTGGCAGGGTGATATGGTATGCCACAGCACTTAGGCCACATTAGGCCCATTGTGCGCCTCCACAAGACGAGAGGTCATCATTTATCCTTAGCTCGTCACAGATCGTTTCACTAGGGTTCATACTTGACCTTGAAACTTGAAAAAAAAGGGTTGTCGTAGATTAATTCATATGACACATTCAATTTTTTCGACAAATTAAAATTAATGACTTCTGGGGGCGGATTACGAACTCTCGATTCGAACCGAAACCGCCATGGATTTCGAACGCATTCTGATGCATTCGCATGTAGTGCGTTCGAAATCCATGGCGGTTTCGGTTCGAATCGAGAGTTCGTAATCCGCCCCCTGGTTTATGAACCGACGAACATTTTTGACATCATTGATTTGTTTCAGTCAATTTCGATTTGTTAAAAAAAGAAGACAAATTATGTCAAAAGTATTAACCCTGGTGAAACAATGTTTAGGTATCTATGATTGGCGTAATCTGGCTCTGCGTAAAAAGCGGAGCAGTGCAGGCAGTCACAGAGAATGTGCTCTATCTTCTTGAATACAAGCCCTACACAAGGATGTGGTACTGAGATGCAACCTAAACAAATGTTTGTTCAACTCACAGTGGCCAGTAAAGATCCCCATTATTTGGTCGCCTCAGTTATACCAATATATTCAGCTTCAGTTGAACTTAAGGCCAAAGTTTTTTGTTTTTGACATTCCCAAGATATGGGTCCATTAGCCAAAGAAAAAATAAATCCATAAAACGATTTTCGATCTAATATATCATTGGCCCAAACCGAGTCAACAAATCCTGTTATGGGAGAATTTGATTCTTTGAATAATATTCCCATAGATTTTGTTCCTTTCAAATACTTTCAAGCACACGTTTGGCAGCTAGCCAGTGTTCTTTGGAATGGTTGATATTAAATTGACTCAGGTATGAAACAGAAAATGCAATATCAGGCCTTGAGCAAACTGCTAGATACATTATTGATCCAATCAATTGTTGATAAGGACAATCATAAAATGTTCCTTCATAAGAAAGTCTAGTTTTTTGCTAAAGGTGTACTGACAATATTGCAGTCAGTCATTTGGAATCTCTGAAGGACTTTATCTATGTATTGCTCCTGATTTAATTTCAGTTCATGCTTGGATCTATTTCTTTCAACTTTCATACCCAAGCAATATGAAATTGGCCCTAAGTCCTTGATATGAAAATTCCTATCCAATTCAATTTTCAACATTTCAACCTCATCAGTATTGTTATGAAGCGACATAAAGCGCCACAATGACCATTGAGGTTTGAATATTTTCGAAAAATATGCAAGGTTCTATTTCAGATTGTTTAAATTTCAAACCCAATAATACATCATGTGCTTTTTGATACCACAATCTTGACGATTGTTTGAGACCATATATGGCCTTTTTTAGCAAACAAACTTTGTTTTTAGAGTCTGGTTCCTCAAAACCTTCTGGTTGAGTCATATATACTACCTCATCTATGTCTCCATTCAGAAATGCAGTCTCCACATCTAAATGTACTATCTCAAGATCTAATTCAGCAGTCATTGCCAACAAAAAAAGTCTTAGTGCGCGTTCATATTGACACCGCTCGAACGGTGAGCGTTGCGCGATGCCGCTGTAGTGATGCCAAAAATAATTTTAAAATAATTTTTGGGCATCGCTACAGCGGCATCGCGCAGCGCTCACCGCTCGAGCGGTGTCAATATGAACGCGCACTTAGATTACTATAAAGGTACGGTTTGTTAGCATAGTACGCGACGCACAACTGACAACGTAAACGTCGTCATTGGTTCAGATATGACGTACACCCGTTACCTGATGTCAGCGTCAGCGTCAGAAAACGGGTGTACGTCATACCTGAACCAATGGCGACGTTTACGTATGGTTTACGTGGTCAGTTGTGCGTCGTGTACTATCCTAACAAACCGTACCTTAAAGGGGGTGTGACCCAAAAAAACGACTTAAGCTACTTAAATCAAGAAAAAAATTCTAAGATCTCTCGTGAAAACCGCAGTCCTATATTCAAAATAGTTTCCGAGAAAACGCCTTGTGAAGATAAATTATGCAGGAGTTTGTGATGTCACAACCGCCGAAATCGCTGTCTTCTGTTCGTTTAGTCGTCAGTGAACCGTACCCTATACTTTGAGTGGTTGCAATTTGCTCTAAGAGATAATTGTCTTTTATTTTGGAAGATTTTTACACGTGTTAATACTGTCCCTGATAATCCAGCGTGACGTCACAAAAGCTAGTTGTAGCTTTAAGCGGCCCTAACTCGAAAACGGACCATCGTAACAACATATGGTTTAAATATTTATTTTCTACAAACGTGTTAAAAATGCAATTTTTAACACCCCCTCGAAGCATTAAAAATGTTACTTTATCGCACTAGTGTTAAAAGTCTTTAAGGCACTAGTGTTAAAAATGAAACATCAAAATTTGAAAGCAAACGTCAAAAAAAGTTTGTATTTTTAATTATTTACATTAATATTAATGGTAAAATTTGAACAACTGAGGAAGCTCCTTCGGCCGCCTCCTCTATATTTTTCAAGGGATTGATGCAACCCTCTTTTTCTTGTGTATTTTGTTGCATTTTTAGCAATAAGCTCACTGACCACGATAGACTATACGACAGACTTTCAAGAAACTGACGAGACATTTCATTACCTGTAAAACAAGGTGCTGGTTGTTTGAATTTTTTGACAAATATCAACCACAAAACATCCCCCCTTAGAAATGTAAGTCTTATGAGAGACGTCAGTCTAGTCGTTTCAGCTTTCCCCTCCAATCACTAGAGGCGCTTCAATCAACCTATTAAAGTTTTCTTTTTCCTGCCGGCCCGTTCGCCAAGATTTGAAGTTTATTTTGTCATTTCCAGTCGTCAAAATTTAAATTTTGAACTTCTCCCAACATTTAGAATTATCAATTACCTACCTATCAATTATCAATAATTATTATCTCAAAATGTCTTCTCCCAGTTTGTTAATTGAAAAGCATCAGAAATGCTGTGTTCCGGGGTGCGGTGACAAATACAGCAGCTATTTCCGGTTTCCAAAAGATGCCGAAAAAATGAAACAATGGCTAGAAAAAGTTCGCAATCCTTTACTAAATAGCCTCAGTGTCGAGAAGGCTTATAATAATTATAGAGTGTGAACAAGACATTTTCGTCGAGAATTTATTGTTGGCGATCCAAAAGGCAGACGAGGACTCACATGGAATGCTGCGCTTTTGCTGTATCTCCCTGAAGGTAAGTTAATACTAGATATATGTGAGAAAGACGTACTTACATTTTCACTTACTCCTCCCCATAGTTCTGATTAACAACAACGTGTTAGAATTCAGGTTTAAAGGGGCATAGGTCAGAAACATTAAAATTAATTTCAATTTTAGCCCCAATTATCAAAAACAGTGAGGAGTCGTTAATTGATAAACCACAATCACCAAAATGGCAAAAAGTGGAGATCGACACAGTTGAAACTCGTCGAAGAGTCCTAAGACGCCTTCAGAAATTAGTTTCGCAACTATGATTGACATAGGTAGGTAAACATAATAACTCTGTTCCAACACGTCAAAAAATCGTCCCATGAACGGTTTCGAAACCACTCAGTATAACAATTTTAGTTTCTGCGCAGAATCGTGACGGTACATTGTACGGTTTTCTGCTGTGTTGGAACAAAGCTAATATTATTCATTTCTTTTTTTTAAATGTTTATTCCTTTATCAGGAGACACAATAATTAAAATATTCCTGGTTACATACAGGTACACCATATTCTACAATGTGTGTATCCAAACTTTTTTGGTAGAATCATTGTTAACGAAATTTCTGTTTTAGATCAACCAGGCCCTTCATGTCGTCAATTTTTATCTACTGAAACTTCTGCAATTCGGGCAGACATTGCTACACCAAGTGGAACCATCACATCTACAAACATGAAAAAGTCAGCAACCAACTTTGTCTCTTAAAACTTTTATTGGTAGGTACCTAAGTGTTATTGCTTAATGAATAACCACCCAGTTGGGAGTAGGTGAATTTTAAAACATCCTAACTAGGACTACTACTATAAAAGACTACTAATTACTAAAACTTGCAGTGGAATGCTAGAAAAATTAGAAGCTAAATGTGCGAAAAGCTCGTCTCCAATCTTGATCTATTTTTTTTTTGCAGGTCATGAGAGACGATGCCAAATTTTAAAGAACATTAACGTCACTAGGCAAAAAATTCCTATCCCCAAGGGAAAAATATCTTTATTCCAAAGTTATAGAATCCAGCAATAAGTTAAGAAGAATCAGTAGAAGGTTGTCGTCATTTAAATCCAAAGTTTCTGCTGCTGAATTACTTGCATCATAAACCAAATTTCAAAGGCTCGTAGACCACGTCCATCCATTGATATACAGCTTTATTTTAAGCCAAGTCCGTACTCAAAACCAAAAGCCTAAAGCTAGACGATTTACATTGAACGAGAAGTTGTTGGCGTTGTCTTTGCTTAAAGCTAGTGGTAAAGGGTATAGACTATTATCAAAAATATTTATTCTATCATCCAGGCGAAATCATTTTCTTGAATGAGCTTTATATTATGTATAACTACATAAACTTTCTACCTAACACACGCGGAAAGTGTATTTTCTGGACTTAAAGGCTTGTCCGAACTCTGCTTTTTGTTGTCATTCTTGCAACTTCCATCACGTGCAGAAACACTTTCCTCACTTGTTAGGTTAACAACGATTTTGGATTGTGAGAAAAGGACCTCTTTTGTCATTTTATTTACGATTTAAGTTTTTCATCAAGCTATTGTTAAATGTACGTCATTACTTCTTGTAACTGTCCTTATTATCTTTAACTTAACTAGCATTACCTACCTATGTATGTATTTACATGAAAAAAAAACTGTTTCGCATAAATTGTAATTAATTCCATATTCTTTAATATTTTCTGTTTCAAACTTTAATAAATATCTAAATTTGTTATCTTATTTCTTAGTCAATTTTACCTTGAAGGCGCTTCAACACTACCGATTTTATGAGTTTCTTCTTTTTGGCACAATTATTTTATGCCAAAAAATGGTAGAAACTTTAAAGTGGTGGTGTTGAATCGCTAGAATCAAACAATGGTGCAAACGATCCACCGGAACGAATAAGATACCGAACGAACCCTAATTGCGTTTTGCATTCGCCAATAAATCCAGAATTACAAAAGCTTACCCCCCCAGTCACTAGAGGCGCTGAAAACTTATAGACAGGTTCTCAACACGGCACTTACCTTTCTAAGGGGGGATGTTTTGTGATATCAACTTCAATAATTTTATGTAGGAAAGATGCTTCCAATTTATTATTTATTTAAAAATCCAATTTGTCACTGGTTATTGCTTGTTATTGCCGTTTGTAGAAAAAATATTGTATGATATTTGTGTTAAAAGTATTTTTAAGGCACTTATGTGAATTGCAGAATGAGCGAAGCGTGCGTGCCTTAAAAATGTACTTTTAACACTTATATCATAAATAACTATTCTTAGATTTTTTTGCACTAAAACTTCCATTTTTGGGTCACACCCCCTTTAACGAATAACTGGAGAGTGCGTTTCTGAATAGTCTACTCCAAATTTTTGGGTAAACCCTTTTGCAACCAGTCTTGCCTTATATGTTGCTATATCTCCATTCTGGTCCCTTTTAATTTTAAATACCCATTTATTTTGAACAATATTTTTATTACTGGGTTTATCGACTAATTCCCAAGCATCATTTTTTCTGAGCGCATTTAGCTCATTTTTAATGGCTGATTTCCATTCCTCTTCTCGGGAACTTGATAATGCTTCAGAAACAGTAATTGGAGGTCTATAAACCTAGCAGTCCCAAGGTGGAAAAAAACTTCGGCAACCATATAATAATTAGGTGCTTTTTAGGTGCTAATTAGGGCCTCTAATTAAAAATTAGGTGCTCCTTTAGTGTTTGAGAAAATCCAAAAAACTAAGGGACTGCTAGGTTTATAAAAGCTAGCAGTCCCCTATAGTGAAATAAATATTTTTTCAAATTTTTTCCTTGTATCAGAATTAGGTGTTTTTTAGGTGCTCCTAAATAGTCCAAGAAAAAAAAGGAATTGATTAATTATTAACTGAGGTACAGATTTTTGAAGTGAATACTTCTTTGGCCACATGAGAGTGATTTTCCAAGGTCGCGTCACGACACGATTTATAAAATTTTCGTCTCGCAAGTGAGATGAAGCATATGATGAATATGAGGGAGAGAGAGAGAAAGAGATCGATAAATAAGTATTCACTTCTATCACGTGTACTGTGCTGCACGCGACTTTTTTTTTAATTATTAGGGGACTGCTGGCTTTACCATTACATGTTGGTGTGTCAGAATGGAAAAAAACTTCGGGATCTATATAATAATTAGGTGCTTTTTAGGTGCTTATCAGGGCCTCTAATCAAAAATTAGGTGCTCCTTTAGGTTTTGATTTCCTCTAAAACTTTGCCATTCTGACACACCAACATTGTATACGTAAAGCCAGCATTCCCCTAATAATTAAAAAAAAATCTGTAACTCAGTTAATAATTAACCAATTCAATTTTTTCTTGGACTTTATAGGAGCACCTAAAAAGCACCTAATTCTGATACAAAGAAAAAAATTTGAAAAAAAATTTTTTACTATAGGGGAATGCTAGATTTTATAAACCTAGCAGTCCCTTAGTTTTTTTTTTTTTGATTTTCTGAAAAACTAAAGGAGCACCTAATTTTTAATTAGAGGCCCTAATTAGCACCTAAAAAGCACCTAATTATTATATAGTTCCCGAAGTTTTTTTCCACCTTGGGACTGCTAGGTTTATAGACCTATAGTTCATACCAAATAAACTTATAGTCGGGTTGTCAAACTCGGCCGGCACAGCGTTGCCGTCTCTTGCATATTTTTCTTTGATTAAAATATTTTCAAAAACAATAATGGATTATATTATAATATAATGCAAACATTTATCACTTAAATTATAAACATTGTTCCAAAGCTTGGTTTAATAGATATTTTTAATAACAACTCATTTGTCAATCATCACATAAAATATAATAGTAACGCTCAGTAACTGTTTTATTTACAGCCACTCTAAATACTATAAATATGTAATTAAATATTATGAATATTTGAACCATCAAGAATATTTTCAATTATTCTAGATCACTGAAATCACTAGAATCACCTCGCTTCTTGGAAGGGGATTCCAAAACTTCGTTATTTTTGACTGCCTCTGAAATAGCACAGACAGTCGACAAACTTAAGTTCAAAGCCTCTGCTATGCTCTAAAAATGAGAGAAAATAAAGTTCAAATTGGAAATTCCTATTTGGTCACACGACATCAACGACTTGTGCGAAATCACCTTCCTAACAGCATTTAAGGGACATAAAGGCCCATTATTATCGCGTTCTCGTTCGAAATATTGTAACAAGGATGCGATTAGTTCTTTGCAATGGCTGTTAAGCTACTTCGGCATCTTGTACATTTCGCACTACAAGCTGCTTTTGAAAAACTAGCTCACAATTAATAGCACCTAAACCAAAAACTCATAAACTGCCAAAACGCAATCAAAATTCAAAATGTCAAAAATTTAATTTGGCAACATTACATTTTTTGAAGTGGTGTTACCAACTGAATGACCAGCGGGAAATTCAAATTCACCATATTAGTTAGGTTAGGAAAAATCGGGCGCGAAATTTAAAATGGGTTCCTAAACACATTTCAACAAATTTGACAGCAATGTATTTCTTATGGGGGATTCAAAAGAGTGATTTTCAGACGGGAATATATTGGGTTCTGGGCATTTCTTAGTATTTGAACCTATTATACGTCAAACTTTGAACATATTTCTCTATAATTCATGCTCTAATTATTTTTTTAGACCTATGAATTAAAAATACAAATGATTTTAATTAAAAGTGTCTGTTTTCGGTGGACGTACGTCGGGTCTAAAACCAGCTGTAAGAAAGTGAGGTTGTGTGTTGTGTTATGATTGTTGGTGAATTGTTTATTTATTTATTTATCACTAGTTCAGTCATTTGTTTTTGCATTTTTTTGGATTATTGAAGTACATCTACTAACCAAGTATGTAGGTACACTTTTATTTTATTATAATTATAGGTACCTACCCATATATAATATACTTATGGATCAAGCAACGACATATTAAAAAAACTATTTATACAACTCACTTCCCTAACAAACGTTCTATCACGTCTACAGACGCTTTTAAAATTGAGTCCCCATAAGACATCAATGTATTAATTTTTGAACTAGGAACCCGCGCCAATTTGCGATTCTAACCTAACTAATATGGTGAATTCCAATTAAGTCAATCCGACGCCGAATATTTTCACGGTTGACGATAACGATTTTAAAAATGGCGTCATCGATGTCACAACTACAAGTTTATTTGGTATGAACTATAGTAATTGGTTCCAGATCATGAGATACAGCAAGCATAGCAAGATCTGATTCATTGTCAAAATCATCATTTAATACATAATCATTGTACTTTTTTGGCTTACATGAATCTCGTTTAGGGTATCTTCTGTCCTTAGCACTTTCATTTTCACAAACACTCTTGACTTCTACAATACCACTGACACTACGAACTTCCTCAGCATCACTTTCATCTTCTACACGCGATTGAGAATCTGAAGAAGTCTCAGAAGAAATTGAAGCAGCATCGTTTGGGACCTCATTGGAGTCATTTTCTACCTCCATTGGAACAACAGCTTGCAATTGAATATCATTTTTTGTTAAATCCAAATTATCTTCTAGAAAGACTACATCACGAGCAATCTTCAGACTATGATTATTGGGGTCCAGTAGCTTGTATCCAACAGTGGTATCAGAATATCCTACAAACAAATACTCTTTGCTCTTCTCATCAAGTTTTCTTCTCTTCCCATCAGGGATATGCACATAGGCTTTACATTCAAATACTCTTAGATGACTCAAGTCCACTTTAAATCCCGTCCATTTCTCCTCTGGTATAGCACAATGACATTTTTTAGTTGGAGAACGGTTTAAGAGATAAACAGCAGTGTTGGCTGCTTCTGCCCACATTTGTTTTGGTGATTTAGAGTCTGCCAGCATTGAACGAACTTTCTCCATAATGGAACGGTTGTACCTTTCAGCCATACCATTTTGCTGTGGGCTGTACGGTACGGTGAGTTCATGTTTTATTCCCTTGTCTTTGAGGAATTTATTTAAAGGGTCATTGCAATACTCACCCCATTATCAGTTCTTAAAGCTTTGATTTTTCTTTCAGTCTGATTCTCTACAAATTTGCAAAACTCTTTAAAAATCTCAGGCACCTCATCTTTGGATTTCAAGAAGTAACAGAATATTTTTCTGCTGTGATTATCAATCAATGTGAATATGTATTTTGATCCACTCCAAGATTCAACCTCTAATGGTCCTAAAACATCAGAATGTATCAAGTCAAGCTTACCTTTTGGTACTTTTTTGATGGGACTGTAAGGAAATGGCTTTCTTGCTTGTTTTCCCTTGATACAGCTCTCACAGTATTCGGTATTCACATTATCTTTGTATAAAATACCAGTTGCGAGACCGTTTTTTAGCAAATTCATACTGTAGTGGTTCAGGTGACCCAATCGTTTGTGCCAGAGCATCTGCGAACTTGACATTTTTGCAATGTTGACATTTTCTTTGAGTAGGTACATCCAATTTGTATAGACCATCTACATTTGTTGCTGTTGCCAAAGGTTCTCCCTTAATCTCACATATATCTTGGTCCAGAATTTTGCAATTGTTGGCATCAAAATGAACACAATAGCCTTTGGAAACCATAGAGTTCACAGACAGTTAGTTCACTGAAAGATTTGGCACAAGTTTAATGTCAGAAATCATTTTTTTATGACCACTTTGTCTTAGTTTAACTGAACTAATACCAGTTCCTGTTACACACAATTTGGAGTTGTTGGCTACCATAATTTCTTGTCCAGAATTTTCGCTGGATAAACTAGTCAACAGCTCCTCATTGCCAGTCATGTGTGATGATGCTCCACTGTCAATGTACCAGTCGTCCCATTTCATGTTGACACCCAAAGCAGCTGCAAATAAGCCCTTATTTCTGTTTGAAGTTTTATTTTTGTTTGGTGCTTCATGATGTCTTTCATTGTTAGAATTATCGTCCTTTTTCTTTGGGCGCTGATTTTTATAATGACCTTTTGTACCGCAATTCCAACACCATGGGGGCTTCTTAAATGTATGTACTGCTAATGCAGAATCACCATCAGGTCTGCCATTTTGCCATTTTTTATCTTGCAGCAGTTTTGTCTTGACAAAATCTAATGTTATATCGACACCAGAGTTTTCGAGAGCCATCATCATTGGTTCGTAGTCTTCTGTGAGTCCTTGTAGCATAATAACTCCTAAGAATTCATCATCTAAGGGCTTACCAATTGACATGAGTTGTCGTGACAAAGCCATTATTTCTTCCATATTATTGAAGCTCTCAAGCTTAATAGAACACAAATTCCGTAACAAACACAATCTGCGATGTAGCCCTTTGTCCTCGAAAGCTATCTGAAGTGCCTTCCAAGCTTCAAGGGCTATTTTCGCTTGCATTACATGTGGGTATGTGGACTTGTCTAAGGAAAGGATTATTTTGGACAATGGCTTCTCCTCGTGGCGTGCTTTTGCAATAGCATCCAAATTTGCAGGGGCATTACCAGACACGCAGTGCCAAAGTCAATCTAATTTTAACAAAGCACTCATCTGGAATTTCCAGTCCGAATAATTATCCTGTCCCTTACGTTTTTCAATCGTCATATTTACTCCAGAGCTTGATTCGTTGTTTGCCATAATTTTTATTTTTATTTTTGATCAACAATCAACGATTTTTGTGTGTGTGCGTTTTTCTTGCTCTCACCTAATCTCAAAAAATTTTCTATTTTTTTAAATTTTTTATCACGCCTCCTGGGCCCATAACCTGTTGGAAATGCTGACTGGCTGCAGTGCCTGAGGACTAATTAGGACACAAATGAAATACACATTACTTTACACAAAGAACTATTGTTTAAATTTATAATTTTATACTCGGAGTACACATAAAACAGAGAGCGGTTGACAACTACAATTTTATTGACAATCAAGACACTTCTTATTTTTTTTAATTAATACATCCAGCCTCAACTAGTATTTCAAGGATATGATATAAAAGAGGTTACCTCAATATTGTATTCACAACAATGGCAACATGGCTAGGAAAAGCAAAGAAAACCAAACCAAGTTTCGTGCCTGTAGGCAAAATACAAATAGTACAACGGTGGAAATTTGATCGTGCAACGATCAACGATCGAGCAACGATCAACGATCGATCAACGATCGAGCAACGATCAAATTTCGACCGTTGTACTATTTGTATTTTGCCTACAGGCACGAAACTTGGTTTGGTTTTCTTTGCTTTTCCTAGCCATGCTGATGAGACCTGATAGGTCGAAACGCGTCTATGGATGGAAAAGCAGAGAAAATCAAGCCAAAAATGTTCTCATCATCAGTGGATAATAGGATTTCCTATTCTGGGTTTTCCCACGAACTGAATTTTGGTCGGCCGATTAGATAGTCAGTCACTATATTGCAGCAAAAATTGCTGTTTAGTGTTGAATCTTTGTCTTAGATGGCGCCACGATCAAATTTCGACCGTTGTACTATTCACAACAATATTTAATCCAAGTGGAGCTTTGAATGGGACTTTTGTTTCTGCAAGGGTCACATTCAAAGCGCCACTTGGAATAAACATCCCTTAAGTTATACCGGTGCAAATGGCCGTATGTCATCTGCGTAAGCTATTGTGTAGTGGTTGTCATTGTTTAGGCGGACAATGAGGCTGTCCAAAACTGTGTTCCACAGGAGAGGTGAGCCTCTTGTGAACATTCCTTTAATGTTGACGTCCTGCACAGTGCACACTTATCTGTACAATTCTTTTGGAAAACATATTGAATATCCATCCGGTAACAGTTTCCGGAGTATTCCTTTCTGATGGCGAGTGGCAAATTTTTTGAGAGGTGGTTTTTTCAAAGGTCCCCTTGTCGATGAAAACCCCGAGGGCGGACTCTCTGTTGTCCAGCGCTTTTTCCATTTGCCCAGCAACCCGGTAGAGGGCTGTGACCGTTGATCTCCCAAGGGTGTATGCACGTTGATTAGGGTGAAGTGGATTGGTTGATAACACTTCATCCCGCATAGCCTCTTCATTGTTTTTAGAGAAAATGAGTGGTTTATAGGGCGATATGTCTTGGGGGTGGTGTAGTCCCTCCTCCCTGGTTAGGGTAGGAACACCACTTTAACTTCTCTCCAAGGGTATGTATCTCAGCCCCAAGGACGCCCTGAACATCCCTACCAGGTGTGGCAAGAGTGGCTTCAGACCCCACTGAAGTAGGGCTGGATAGATGCCCTCAGGTCCTGGTGCTTTGAAGGCGGAGAAGCCTGAAATTGCCCAACCTATTTTTTCCTCGTATATTATTTGATTCGCTAGTTGCCAATCAGCCACAGAGGGTATGTATGTTATCTGCGTCTGATCCTCCACAATTGTGGTTGAGGAGTCAGGAAAGCGGCTAGTAGTAACTCTGTGCTTTCTTGAAAGTTGGCAGTGAAGGTGCCATCCTCCTTGCACAGTATACCAATTTCCCGAGATGGGTCTTTATTAAGAGCTTTCTGAAGTCTCGCCGTATAGTTTTCTATTTCGTTGCAGTATGTCCTCCAGGCATCTCTTTGTTTTTCTCGTACGACTTTTTTTATACTGGTTGAGTTGGTACCTATAAAGGTTCCATTGCTCAGGTAGTTTGGTGTTTTTAGCTTTATTGGAAGCTTTCTTGTCGTCGCCCTGAGGTGTTCCAGTTCCTGACATCACCAAGCAAAGGTGTTACCAGAGTTTTGGAACATCCTCAGTGGGATCGGCATCTTATAGAATTTTATGATGGTACCTTGGATGGTATTGGCATACCGCTCCAATTCTTGGTCATCTTTGGATGTTTTAACTGTAACCTCTCGTAGAGCCCTTTCCAGACCTTGCACGTACTGTGCAATATTGGTTTTTCTTGGGTGACGATAATGTCTTGTGGTTTTAGGCGAGCAGTTTGATGTGAAAATTATCCATCGGTGATCCGACATGGAAACTTCATCAGATATGCGCTAATTATGGATTGAGTTGGTTGCCGAAGCCGTCCTACTGTAGTGCAGGTTACACTGAACAAAATTAAATTTACCTTACCAAGTCAAGCTTCCCCTCGGCCCATGGTGTTTCAACTTTGAAACTTGGGGGAATTTTATTGTGGCTCCCCATTCAGATTGAGTTATCCTTGGCTTCATCTACCGTCCTCGTTCCATTGAAAGGAAACGGGAGCAGTGATTACTAGGCCCCCTTACCAACGGCGAGGTCTTAATTAGGGAGCATGATAATGCATGATAATCTAGTACAAAATATCTTTGTCTGTTTTGACAAAACATCTAAAGATCTTGTTAGCAAAGTGAAATGGAGTTCCTCTTAATTTGGCAACCTTGTCAGGCATTAATTTATATGTTTGAGGCAAATTATACATCTTAAAACTTTCATAGATGATTGAGTTCTCATGAAGTGTAATTACTTATGGGTGTCAGCAGTCCTAATCTATTATCATTTCGTCCGTTATGTTGTTATTTCTATATAGACCCTGAGATAGGGCCTGTTTAGTGGAGTCATTTTTTTTTTGTCTGGCATTTTGAGGGATGAATGTGGCTAGTTAGCTGATGAGAATATAAGTGGTTTTAATGCCTGCCTCCTGTTCGAAAAGTCCACAGAATGTTTCACCAGAAAACTCGATTTCGAACTGTGATTACCGTCTGACGATTTTTCAGCGTTATTTTCACAACAAAACCTTTCATTCTCTCGTTTGCTAGACAAAAAGTAAACGCGGAAGGTTCTTTTCTTTTCTCTTGGAAGTTGATACCCATCCCCATTTTTTCAGCTATTGGAAAGCATCTGGTATTTTTCATGGATGAATTATTTATCAATGTCAATCTTTTATTTAACAGCTAGAAAATTTGAGATCATTAAAAAAATAAATCAATTTTTTTCTTCTGCAAATTTTCGAACAGGAGGCCAACCTAAGAGGCCAACAATAAAATCACCCATATTCTCATCAGCTTAGTAGCCACATTCAGCCCTCAAAATGCCAGACAAAAAAAAATGACTCCACTAAACAGCCCCTATCTCACAGTCTAATACTAACAGGAAGCAGAAACCATCAAATGTTTGAATTTCCGAAATGAATTATGAATTGAAATGCTGAAAAATAGAATTTTCGCTGACTACAACAATGTTACTTAAGAGTCTCAAGACCTACGAAATATGATCCTTTTGCCTTTTTCATATTATAAGCAGAGATAAAGGTCT
This sequence comes from Ceutorhynchus assimilis, assembly GCA_917834065.1. Classification (NCBI taxonomy): domain Eukaryota; kingdom Metazoa; phylum Arthropoda; class Insecta; order Coleoptera; family Curculionidae; genus Ceutorhynchus; species Ceutorhynchus assimilis. The sequence continues at coordinate 13,149,845 of OU892280.1, read as the reverse complement.
AGTGCTGATTTCGCTTTATGTATATGATACTCTAACAGATTCTAGACGGGTAAAAAGCCAACACGAAACGTTAGCCAAGGACTTTGAAATTAGATATTTAGAGAATTTGAAGCTGAATTTAATCAAGAAGGAAATGGAAATATGTATTCAATGATGCCTTTGCAATAGAAATTGTACCTGATATTACTAAATCAATACCTAAGCGTCAAATTTGTGTTAAGATAACGGCATTTAAATTATTTGGAAATTAGACCAGCAGCAATCCAAAGAGAAGGGTTGAGATTACATCACCTCATGTATGCAACGTGAAGATAATACTGGATACATTATTATTTGTCAAAAATCATAATTTAAATAATTTTTAGTTGTTATAAGTTTGTCTTTTCCGGTAAATATATTGAGTAGTAAATAAATTATTTATTTCTCATATCCTTGTTTGCTTCTGCAAATTCTGCCTTCTCATTTTGAAAAGAACTTTATCCTCGACTTTATCATTCAATAATAATATAAAAGTATTATGTATTATATATCGAAGGTGAAAAGCCTTCCATTACTGTCAAGAGGTTATAGGAAACGTCTAAATTGATTTGATCTTTAGTATATAGCCTTTCAGAACATTCAAAAAAGGTAGTAAAATCAACATTACGTATTATGGTGGTAAATGAACTTTTACATCGTTGTTGAACAAAATGTTTTAATATTTTTTTCACAAGAATCCCTCAAATAGAAATAACACAATGAAGCAGCCTTTCGGAACAGAAAATTAGTTTCGATCTTGTTATAGCTTCGACAAAGAACCTAAAATTAGTCATTGTAGTCTGCATTGAAATGGTTATTTTTACGTTTAATTTTCAACCCTATTATATTGGTAGTTTTTGTTTAAATTATTATTCCTAATCCAACACAAAACTTCAACAATGCAACTTCAGTGAAGCCCTATTTAAATATAACAATGGTTTTCACATATTTCCTCCAGGCTTTGGATAATTAGTGGGAACTGGCAAAAGAAAATGGGTAAAGTGAAGACGCCTACAGAACCCTCTCATTATGCTTATGAATTGGGCCAACTTAAACTAGAATGGGAATTTCGAGACCACTTTGCGACTAAATGAAAATATAAAACAATTCTGGCCTTGTAACTCTTATCATTATGATTTTGTGAAGTGGCGTATTGCAGCTACCGTATCCCGTTTCGTTCCCTAGGGACTCAATGTGTGCCTTGTTACAAAACAACAAGTCAATTGTTCTTAGAAGCGGAAAGTTGGTTTATTTAATATAAATTACTTTAGTGTACCTAGTGTGTGTTGATTTCAATAAATTTTTGAGAAAAAAGGTAAAAATTCATGACAATTATTATATTTTTCGTCAAACGAAAATAAAATGTAAATAAAACCAATTAGTGCCTGCTTTACAAGGAAAACTGCTTGCCTGAGCTGTTCAAGCTATAATTGCGTGGAAAGCGCCACTTATATAATAAGCCCTTATCGTCTATTATTAATCTTGTAAGCCTAATGGATGTTTGTTTACTTTTGATTAAATCACCTCCCTTTCAATTAATGAAAGTAGAATTATATCAATATGTATTACGAGAGGAAGCGAAATAAAATTAAATTCGTAATTCACATCTATTCAATTTGTCGAGAATAGGCAATTACCCTGGAATTAATTCGAAATTGTAAATAAATAAATAACAGAACACACAATGAAAATCGATACTTCCAATGTCGTTCCATTGCTAGGTCTTTAATTATTAAAAAATTCAGTGTTAAATTAAATATGTAGAAGTTTGTGCATTATTTTGTCGATATTGAAAATACTTGTAGCTGAATAATTTAATCTGAAAAAGTTTGAAATTTGAGCCGTTAATGGGAAAACTTTCGGTAGAAGCTCGGGACGCTCTTTAAAGATTGAAAACTGAACTCTTAACTCATTAACTTAGAAAACTCGGTTTACAGGTCGGTTCAGCCAACGGTATAGCCCTGCAGCTGTATGGTCCTCACATTCAGCCCCGGCATTGCGTCATAACCAATGCCGAAGGTGTGACTTCATTGACGCCATGTCACGCTGACGCTCACACCTATGTCAACGGACAGCGGATACATCAAACCACCATTTTGACTAATGGTAGTCTGGTCAAGTTTGGGAATAGCAATACATATAGGTGAGATTGAATTTTGTTTATGGTGTAACTAGGCGTTTTTTTTTGCCATTTTATTGTACCAGTATTATGTTTTTGGTTTGGTAATTCAACATTACGGGCATAGGCAACTTGACATACATATAGACAAAATATTTAACAAAAAAATCCATGTATAGTCTTTTTAAAGTCAATTGAAACAAGGTAAAAATAAATTGCAACTGGTGGCTGACTAGTGGCAGTGCATTTCTTATGAAAGTATTCAATCAACAGTCAGCCACCAGTTGTGATTTATTTTTACCTTGTTTCAACTGACTTTAAAAAGACTATAACAAGATGAAATAAAATATTCTAGGATACACACAACCTCAATATTATGAGCTTGTGACATAAATAGCTACTTCACTACTAGTCTAGGAAAATAGTCGAAAAATACATGTATTGCAAAAAAAAAAATCCTACCCAAATGAACTTTTCAGGGATGATAGGGGGCGGGTGGGTGATCATAAAACCGAAGATATCACACATTCACCCCTCTGGCGTTTGGCGCTATAGGGGTTGAAAGTGCGCCATTGGCGATTACTTGGTACCTATTGATTTTACAAAAAAATGTTTCAAATAAAAGATGTGCAACATTATTTGATCTACAATGTTTATCTAAAGACTTTTTTGATTAAGGGCCGTCTGTGGTCATAAGGGCCGTTTGAAATTTTATAATGAAAATGAAAAATTTTAACCAACGTGAAAAATTTTTCCACAACACATACAACATTTTTGCTTTATGAAGTTTTTACTCACCCCCTGCCGTTTTTCAATAGGGGTAGTTTAAAGTTTATTTATTTTTTCACAAAAAAAATTTCCTTATAAAAGTTTTATAAGATTACATTTCCTACAATTTTTCCCAATAAACTTTTTTTGTAACTCATCCCCATTCAGCGGGGGGACACTTCCCTTAGGGAAATTTTAGTTTTTAGGGGTATATATATATATTTTTTTCTTTTCTCGCCTTTAGTGCATATAAAAAGGTGCAATTAACATTGTATTAAAATAACTTTTTTTCTACCACCTTTTTGTTTTTAGGGGTAGTTCGCCTATTTTCAACTTTAGAAAAAAAAGTTATGGAGGAAAGTTGCTCAAAATAATAAAATGAACAAGTTTTCTTTATAATTTTTTTTTTTGTAAAGTTGAAAATAGGCGAACTACCCCTAAAAACAAAAAGGTGGTGAAAAAAAAATCCTTTTATTACAATGTTAATTGCAACTTTTTATATGCACTAAAGGCGAGAAAAGAAAAAAAAAATAATATATACCCCTAAAAACTGAAAATTTCCCGAGGGAAGTGTCCCCCCGCTGAATGGGGGTGAGTTACAAAAAAAGTTGATTAGGAAAAATTGTAGGAAATGTCATCTTATAAAACTTTTATTGAGAATTTTTTTTTGTAAAAAAATTAAAAAAACTTTAAACTACCCCTATTGAAAAACGGCAGTAAAAACTTCATGAAGCAAAAATGTTGTATGAGTTGTAGAAAATTTTTTCACGTTGGTTAAAATTTTTCATTTTCATTATAAAATTTCAAACGGCCCTTATGACTACAGACGGCCCCTAATCAAAAAAGTCTTCAGATAAACATTGTAGATCAAATAATGTTGCACATCTTTTATTTGAAATATTTTTTTGTAAAATCAATAGGTACCAAGTAATCGCCAATGGCGCACTTTCAACCCCTATAGCGCCAAACGCTAGAGGGGTGAATGTTTGATATTTTCGGTTTTATGATCACCCACCCTCCCCCTATCATCCCTGAAAAGTTCTTTTGGGTAGGATTTTTTTTTGAAAATCGACAATTTTCCTAGACTATACTTGTTTTGGTATCACTGTGTGCTCGTAGATCTGGTTTTGGTACTTATCTAATCAGAAAATCGATACGCCTATTTGTTATTATTATGTCATACTCATAATATTATAGGTTTAGAATTATATTTCCATTATAAAATAATATTTTTCATAGATTTGTTGATCCAACTCATGAAGATAGAACAAGACACCCTTTGGGAAGCATAGACAACCAAACAAGGATATATGAGAGGTAAGCAGACATTTCAAATATTCGAAATACGTACATATTTCTTTGCTTATTTTTGGTTTGTGTGTGTGTGTGTTTTTTTTCTTTTATTCAGTTCTGTCAATTAATAATCTAAAATGGATTTTTTGACTTATTTTATTGTGTATCCAAAGGGTAAATCAGAAGCTCATATATTTTGAAAATATTGTCCAAATCTTCTAATTGAAAAAAATCCATTTTGGTTTGTTCTATTATAATTTTTTTTTTATTATTATTTTTGTTTTGCTTTACCTTTGCATAATTATTAGCCGATCCCCTCGTACACTTAGTCCTACACAAGGCTCTAGAGAAAACATTGAAACCACTTTTGACATTGACGGAAATGTTGAAACCGTTTCCACCCATAGCGGCGCTAGAGAGGATAGTAGATCCTTAGGATCCGATAGTAGATCGGAAAATAGGTATTTTCAAACACAATTTGACTAGCTCTCAGTTTTTCCTGTCTCATTCTTGGCACAATTGACCAGAGTGTGACAAGATTAAATTGAGATTAGCTCAGAGGCATGTAAAAATAAAAATTCCTTCTAGATTGAGTGGCATGGATCGATATCCTAGAGGCCAAGATCCAATTCTACCAGCGGTCCTAGAATTCCCAGAAGACCCCCAAGAGCAATTTCTAGCTAGAGTTATTACACATCTTGACGTCACCACACCTACTTTCAGGCTAGCACCAGCCTATACCCTTTATTTATGTGCCAGATACCGAGCGTCAACTCATTATAGACCAGAACTCACCCCAACTGAGCGGGCTCATAAGCTCACTCTACTACTACAACATGCGGCCATGTTAATACGTCATACAGTTCAGGATAGGAGCACAGAAAGTACTTCTCAAGCTTTCTGGCTGGCCAACGCTAGTGAGCTGTTGCATTTTTTGAAAAGTGACAGGCACGTTAGTGCGTTTTCATTGCAGGCTCAGGACACGTTAGCTGATGCTGTCCAATTATCATTTAAGGTAAGATAAATTTTTTGAGGCCACGTGATATTCATTTCAAACTGTTTCTTTTTAGAATCTAGTTGCATGTTTGACAGACGAACTCAATTCTGGAATGGCCTATTTGATGTCCGTTACTGGAGATGACCATCCTAGGGAAGTAATCAATATTCTTAGTGGAGCAATGAATTTATTAAGAAAGTGTAGAGTGAATGCTGCATTGACAATACAGGTGAAACTAATTTTTAAAAATTACTCAATTTATTGAAACATAAAATCATTTCAGCTCTTCTCTCAATTATTCCATTGGATCTCGGCGAAAGCCCTAACAAACGTCATCTCTAACGGTAACTTGTGTACCAGAAATTTTGGCAACAAATTGGCGAATCGCCTACGTAACCTGCAAGCTTGGGCAGAATCTCAAGGCCTAGAATTAGCTGCCGAATGTCATTTGGCTAAAATAGTCCAGTGCGCCCATTTATTGCAGGCAAACAAATTTACACCCGACGATTTGGCCAATCTAAGTGCGGCTTGTTTCAAGTTAAACTCGATGCAACTTGGTGCTTTGTTGATGCAATACAAAGGTGAGAATTTTCAATTATAATAATTACTTAATTTATGGTAATTATTTTGGTTTTTTAGCTGAACAAGGTGAAAAAATCGCATCGCCATCTCTTCTGGAACAAGCCTCAAAAGCTGCCGAAAGCGTTGCGGACGAATTGGCGCGCGCAGAAGGGCGAGAGGTGACTTTGTACGAAGATCCCGCTCCGCCGCTGCAACTACTTCTACCTGACGATGGATTTAGCTGTGATGTTGTACAGGGCGTGCCTCCAGGTCTCGCGGACTTTTTGCACCCCCTACAAAGTGCAGGTCTTTGTAGATTGGCCGCCCAACCCACCAGTTCTGGACATTGGACTGTTTATATGAACGCTCCCAGGCCTCCCAGTGCTATGAGTAGTACTCAACCAGAGGTAACAAGAAAATTTCTAACTTTTTGTAAAAGTTTTTAACTATATTATGAGTTGTGTATAAGGTTTTGAATTTCAAATATTTCGGCAACAGAAAGATCTCACTTTGTAACATATTAATACTAACTTCATACATACTGGTCTGGCAAGTGAACATCTTACAGGCCAATTTTAATGAAATGTAAGTCATTGAATGAACCAAAGAATCACCTCCTTCCGTTTGTACATGATATTTAGGAACACCCCACTAAGATGGGTAAGGTACGATATTATGAAAACCATAGACCGACTTCGGGATTTTTTATGAAATTGATGGAAATTATTTTCAAGTTTCTACGATAACCGCTAGGGGGCACAATTACAGTACCAAATTACATCGTTTGGAGAACCTCACTTGACTTGCAAATTACTTTGAGGGTGGTATAAGGGGGTGAAACTAATAATTGCGATTTATCGAAAAAATAGTTTTTGTGAAAATTTCGACATTTCAAACCTAGTCTCGGGCACAAACAGTACTGGAAATTATGAGCACTACCAAAATACATCGTTTGGGGAACCTCTCATTTGACTTGCAAATTACTTCGGTTATAGTTAGTCTTGTGACGTCATGAGTTTTAACACTGGCTAGAAACTGCGTCCATGTTTCCAGCGAACTACGAATAACATGACGTCATGAGTTTCTCGCGAAAGCGTTTGTGTTCACGAAATCATGGAAGTAGTTCGTAGTTCGTCTCGAAAATTTGGTTATAATCTGATTATGCTAGATTATGTGATGTGTCAATTGTGTCCTCATCAAATTTTGGGCCTGCGAGTGACGTCACTATCAAGAGCTTATAGTGATGACGTCATCCACAGACCACGATGGAATGCTCGCGATACGGGCTGTGCCAGTGAGTAGATTTTTACGTCGATTTAAATATAGAAAAGGTGATTTTCGGTCTGTTCTCACAGAAGAAAAATAATTGTTCTTGATCCTCGAGTATCCCAGAATTTGATGGTGAGGGAGTTAGGGGAGTATGACACAATTGTCACATCACATAATCCAGCATAATCGATTATGCTTGACTATCCTTGCGAAAAATTGCCTATCATTGAACACTTCAGAACCAGCTCACTATAGAGCACTAAAGTCTGTTTTTTTTTTTTGGTAATTCCCCAAGTCAAAAATTTAGTAACCATGTTGACAACACAAGCCTTTTCTACATAAAATTTTTTATAGCATTGACAATTTTACATTGTATTGCCAACATAATGTCATTTTGACTTTTATCTTTAAAAAAAAACCAGATTTTAGGTATACTTGTTAAATCCCTTAAATTGGTAGAACTGGTTCGGAATCCATCCTGAACTGAATCTAGCTGTAAAGCCAACAAAGAAGTAGCCAAAAATTTGGAATTTAGTGATCCACGAACCACGAATAATAGAATTTCAATTTGCTCCAGTAGCAAATAGTTCCCGAATTCTTATCGCAAACCAATCTATGGTTGGATCATGGTTGGATCACAATTCCAATTTTTTGACTCCTGTTCTGGAACCATTCGTAGTGAGATAAAAGGTTTGTTTGTTTCTGTCGCACTAACTTGAACTAAGCTGTAAATTTCAGATTATGGCAGATACACCTATATAAAACGCTCACAAACGAACGCCCCAAAGCAAGAAGTGCTGCCCTGAACAACAGAAACAAACAAACCTAAAGATAACATCCTGAACTAAGTTCATAAATTCTTCTGCTTCACGGTAACAGCTTAGTTTTGGTTCGAAATTTGGAATGGTTCTTGGATTGCGCAGAACTGCTTGCGCACAAAAAGTAATAGAGGACTGTTCTAATACTAATTCTGAACCGATTCGGAACCAAAAAAAAAAACAAAACACGCCGCAAATCACATTTTAAAACAGTTCCTCCTTCAGAGCAAGAACTGAGAGAACCATTCTAGAACAATCCCAGAATGGTTCTTAAATAAATTTTAGTTTTAGATAAACCAAAACACTGTCAACACAGTTCGATTACGATTCTGAAAAAATGAAAACGCGTTTTATAATATGCGCATGTGCAGAATGATTCCGAACTAGTTCTGAGTGAAACCAAAACAAAGCTATTATTGAATTGTTTCCAGAGTGGTTCGAAATGTGATCTGCGAGCAAGACGAACCAAGTTATTGACGGGTAATAATCAATAGATAGTTCCAAGTTTCTGATTCTTGTTTGCAGTATTATGAAATCGTGAACTGGGTTCATTATAATCAGTCAACCGTTCTAAGGATAATCCCGAATAAATTCATTGCAGAGTGATTCGGAATGTTCTTCGCGAACAAGGTTAGTACGTTAGTGCATGTGATTCGTAAACACAAGCTGGGTTCGGCTATTCAGCGCGGAGTTGGAGTGGAGTGAACAGAGCTACTGGAGTCACCCCTAATACGGTAAAAAGCAATATCCGAACCTTAACCCAAACGGCTGGAGTGCGAATGGAGTCACTCGGAGTGCACGGAGTGAGCAAGCCGAACCCACCTACAATATTCAAGATTAACGTAGAGCACATTTCTCATATGAACCTGTCCCGGATTCCGAACTCACGATTCTATAGTATCGTCTATCGTCAGAACAAAAATGCGATTCTGACCATATACGACAATCGTGTAAGTATTGTGGGTAGCTTACATTCTGACGACAACCAGACGACAGCCTATGCCTTGTCGAGTTGTTACGGTGGAGCCTTTCTGTTCTACTTTAAAACCCGTTTTCTCGTTTTTCTTGAGCCTTTAACAAGCTGTATATCAAAATCCAACATAAAATTATTATATTCCATTACCTATATTATTGATACCTAGACAAAAAGTTAGTAATAAATATAGGTACCTACTAAAAACTATTACTATGCGCTGGCACAAAAGAATCAAAAGAGCGCACGGGCAAAAGAGCGCACGAAATTGCAGACTTACCCAAACTTACCGATAATAATCTCTCCGCTTAGTGCAATTAAGTTCTTGTAAGTTAGCATTTTATTTGAATAACAAAACGCGCTTAAGGGAAATTACACACTATAACTAAATTAATTTTATTTATTTTTTAAATGAAATGGTAACTTATAAGAATTAGGTCGCACTAGGTGGACGGGTGATTATCGGTAAGTTTGGGTAAGTCTGCATTTTCTTAATTGATAGTATGCTAATGAGCTCTAATTTATGATCTAATTGTGCTCTTGGCGATTACATATCTAATTTTAGGAAAACAGTCAATGCGCGCTCATTGCGCTTTTTTGTCCGTGCGCTCTTTCGACCCTAGGTTCTTTTGTCCGTGCGCTTTTTTGACCCTGTCACTTTTGTCCGTGCGCTCTTTTGTCCGCGCCCTATTTTGACCTGCGCTCTTTTGTCCGCGCTCTTTTGATTTGCGCCTTTGTGTACCAGCGCCCATTATTTAAAGTAAATATTATTTGCAGAAAAAGAAAAAGTATCTCGTTTTAGGGAGATGCTTCCTGTATTTGCTGACAGAGCTAGAAGAATTGTAGAAGAAGAAAACCGAAGGAATTCTAACCTCAAGTTATTACGATTGAGAACAACACTTCGGAATAAAATTCATGCATTCGATTTGTCTGATAGAAGGTTTACTGAACTTTTCCGATTGAATAAAGAGTTGGTGCGTACCTAATTTAATTGAACAAGTAGCACCTCATAATAATGAACCAATTTTGCGAAGGGGAATTTCAAGTGAAGTTGCAGTTCTGACAGCACTAAGATTTTATGCCACAGGCTGTCACCAACGAAGTATTGGGCAATACTATAATGTTAGTTTAAGTCAAACAAGTGTTCATAGATGTATAGGTACGGAAAGTTACGGATACCATTGATGAGCACTTGGGGGGACAATATATCTGCTTTCCACATACTAGAGAAGAGCGACAACAAATTAGAGCGGAATTTATGCATAGATTGCCATAGATAGCATTTTCCAGGGTAATTGGTACGGTAGATGGTATCCATATAGCCATCCTAAAACCACAATTAGAGGAACATAATTTTATAAATCGAAAAGGATTTCATTCTTTAAATGTACAAATAATATCAGATCGTAATCAGAAAATTAGGAATGTTAATGCCAACTATGGCGGCTCAACACATGACGCATTTATATGGCGGAACTCTCAAATTCAAGAATATTTACAGCATTTGCATGCCACTGGAGAAAGAAATGGATGGTTATTAGGTGATTCCGAGTATCCACTCCAACCTTACTTATTAACGCCTTTTCCACAACCGAACGGCGATGAAGCAAATTTAGCTTGTAATAATGCCCATGTTAGGGCAAGGAATGTGGTTGAAAGGGCCATTTGCCTTTGGAAAATGAGGCTACTTTGGTTTAAAAATAGTGCGTATAAGTCCTAAAGCAATGAGCACTTAAACAACTGTAACAAAAGCACACACTGAAATAGGAATTTTGAAGACAAACATCAAAACAAATTAACGTAAATGTTAAATATGACAAATCTTGGTAGTATTGACAACTACCATTATCGAAATCCGAATATACACGACGATAGTGGATCAGAATTTCCTTTGTCGTCACTGGTTATCGTGTATCGAATGTCGTTTTGTCGTCGTGTCGTTATCGTATCGTGAGTTCGGAATCCGGGCCCAGTTCAGGATTTCCTTTCACTGTGGCCGATTTTTGAACACGAAACCAAAACTTATTTTTAAGTCATAAACAGTTCCAAGTTTTTGGTTTCTGTTCCGGAGTCGTTCGTAGTAAAATAAAATCGTGAATGGGGCTCAAAATCAATCATTCGCTCTACGATAATTCCGAATTGGTTCGGAATGAATGTGATCCGCGAACAAGGCTAGTTAGTGCAGATAAGGACAAGATACCAAGCATAAACCGACTTTTCTCGACGAATGTAGTTCATCAAAGGACGAACCATAGTTCGTCTTGTGATGTCATGAGTTTGAACGCTGGCTAGAAGCTGCGTCTATCTTTCCAGCGAACTACGATTAATATGACGTCATGAGTTTCTCGCGAAAGCGTTTGAGTTCACTAAATCATGGAAGTAGTTCGTAGTTCGTCGCGAAAATTTGGTTCTATTCTCGGGCACAAACAGTACTGGAAATTATAGGCAGTACCAAAATACATCGTTTAAGGGTTGTGTAAGGGGGTAAAACTAATAATTGCGATTCATCGAAAAAATTGTTTTTGTGAAAATTTCGAGATTTCCACCCTAGTCTCGGGCTCAAACAGTACTGGAAATTATAGGCAGTACCAAAATACATCGTTTGGGGAACCTCACTTGACTTGCAAATTACTTTGAGAGTGGTTTAAGGGGGTATATAGAACTAATAATTGCGATTCATCGAAAAAATGGCTTTTCTGAAAATTTCGACATTTCCACCCTAGTTTCGGGCACAAACAGTACTGGAAATTATAGGCAGTACCAAAATACATCGTTTGGGGAACCTTACTTGACTTGTAAATTACTTCGAGGGTGGTTTAAGGGGGTAAAGCTAATAATTGCGATTCATCGAAAAAATGGTTTTTGTGGGAATAGGGATATTTCCACCCTAGTCTCGGGCACAAACAGTACTGGAAATTATAGGCTGTAGGAGAACCTCACTTGACTTGCAAATTATTTTGAGGGTGGTTTACGGGCGCAAACCGCAATTCAATATCTGCATTCGTTTTCAAGTTGTGCAAATAGCTGGTTTCCATAATATGGTACATACCTCTCGACCTTAGTGGGACACCCTGTACAGGCCTGGCAAGTCAGTATCTTATGGGCCAATTTTAATGCAATAAACTGAAATGTCTAGAAAAAGTCCAAAGTTAAATAGAGAACGAAAACGCCGAGTTTTCCTGTTCCACCTCCAGAATGGAACGCTGGGAGTGCTGGAAGTGGAACAGAGGAAATCGTTCTTGTGGCCCATAAGATGCTGACTTGCCAGACCTGTATAGGGTGTTTTTTGTATGTACATGATATTTAGGAAAACCTTTAAAGAGTTTGTTGTGAGAATTTGTTACTTGAGATATATCTTAATTTACCAAAACCAAATGTCTTGGGCTCATTTGTCTTCATCCTACCAACTGTAATTAATCCAATCTAGGTCCAAGTTATTCGTCTTCACAAAGCCGGAGGAGGTATGGGCTTGTCAATAGTTGCAGCTAAAGGAGCGGGACAAGAACGTCTAGGAATATACATCAAATCCGTGGTACCTGGTGGCGCTGCTGACAGAGATGGAAGACTGGCAGCTGGAGACCAACTTTTGTCTGTGGACGGCCAATCACTGTTGGGCATTACTCAGGAAAAAGCTGCTGAGTTCCTGGTTAGAACCGGGAATGTTGTCACGTTGGAAGTAGCTAAAGGTGGCGCTGTGTATCACGGTTTGGCGACTTTGCTTCAACAACCTAGTCCCACACCACATAGAGGTAAGAAATTGTAAATTTTTTATTATTTTTATTTATTGATAATTCTAATAGGAAAACTTCCAAAATACAATAGAATTGATCGAAAATATCGGAAACATGGGAGATATATTTTAATGATAGGTAATTGTTGTTGTTGCGAAGTAAAATGTAGAATATACAAAGCAAAAAAGATACAACCTATATAAAATATTTAAAAGAAACAGACAAACTTGAAAAACAGTATCTATTTTTTAATTATTTTATTTAGGTGTTTCTTGTTCTGAATACCTTAATTTAATGCTAGAGTCAATAATTTTTGAATTCCCCATTCCATAACGCTAGTTTTCTCTTTTCTTTACATGCAGCTTATAACCAGGATTATTACCACAATTACAGGAGTCCCATGGGATCAAACGAGTCCCTTTACTCGAACCCATCAGGAAAACATATTTACACTCCGCCCATATACAAACCGAAACATAATATTTTCTTTTGCTCTGACGATAGCCTTTTTAAAACGGAAAATCGAAAATTTGTAATACCGAGAATTGAAATCCAAAGCGACGAACCAGTTTTTAATTTACAAATTACTGATTTTAGTGAGGCAAAACCTAAAAACGTTACATTAACTTATGATGATACTGGTCAAAATATGAAATTACACAAAGTTGAGGAATATAAGCCCAAAACTAAAGCACAAGAGTTTGCACAAAATAAAAGCTTCTCCATCGACGTAAATAAAAGTTGCGTGGACATAAATTCCATAACTGATACTGACAAATTCTTGAGTATTGCAACCAAAAAACTCTCTCGCCAAAAGGCTACCTCCACATCTATGATAGATTTATCAAGTTCTACTTCATCAATGAACAGCATTTACGAATCGAATTTAGACCTAAGTCAAATTGATCCTGACACTCCCTTGAAACATTGGAAAAGTCCTTTTGAAATACGCCACGCCAAAGATTTAGAAAGAGACAATAAAGCCACAAGTGAGCCCGTTTTAAATAAAAATAAGATTGTAATGTCTAGCAGGAGCAAAAGTGTCAGCGAGGAAAATTTAAATGATAAATTAACTGAATATGAACGTTTGGAAATTTTAAAACTTTTGCACGATTGGAGTTTGAATGGCTCTGAATCAAAAAGCGAATTTAATATAAATTTGAATCGTTTTAAAAGTATTGATAATATTGATAGTATTGTCAGAGATGATAAAATTGTTAGTAATTTGGGAGAAAAATATTGTTCTGAACCTGATTTGTCGCCAAAAAGTCAAACCAGAAAGGTAGTTTTAGAAAAATATAATTCAGATACTAAACTATCAACTACCCCAATAGAGGATGATTTTTTACATAAATGCCAATATAGAAATTGTATTTTTAATAGAGATTTCAATGGGACCACTAACAATAATAATATTGTAAAATTAAAAAGCATTTTAAAGACTAGTAAGGAGAAATTATTTGAAGTAGATTCCAACGATTCACTTAAAGAAAACGAATGCTTGAACAATATTGTCAACATAAAAATAAATAATGAAACACCCAAAAATGTAAGACGTCATAGTGATATAATCGAAACTAATAAACTAAACAACGAATTAATCCGCTGTGATAGTTTGGAGCGCCTTACTCAAATGCGTAGACCCAAAAAATTTCCCGAATCCTACATAGTATCACGAAAAGGTGGGTTTAGGACTAGACCTAAAAGTCCTAAAGTTATAGTGTTGAAGAAAAAAATCCTGCCTAAAACATGGAAAAGTTGTTCAGATATTAAACCTCGAAAACAAGTTAAAAAGTGTTGTAAATATGCTAAGAAAAGCTGCCCGATTTTAAAGAATTCCTTTGATTCACCAAAAAAAGCTAGAAAAACTAAAAGTTGTGCTTGTATTAGCGAGGAAAATATTTTAGAAAGCATCAACACAGACGAAGAAACTAAAAAAGTTTGTTTTGCTGAAGACGATAGTCAACAGGACAGTTTTGACTCACACTGTGGCAATCAAATTATTCCTATGGGCATTCAAAGGCCCGGATTTGCAAAACAATACTCTTTGTGCAATAAAACTCCCACAAACACTTTCTTCAGACAAAATACAGTTCCTGAAATATCGAGTTACTGTCAAAACAACGAAGACCCGTTCCTGGACCGTTGTTTTCATGGTGCCCAGCAGCAGCAGCACGCTTCTGCTAGGTTAGCAGTTGGTTTTTCAAAACCCATCCCCTTCTATGGCTCTGCTTGTCTTGTTCTTCGTAAGATTACGATATTGTCTTGCACATCACAATTTTTGTTTTCAGTTTTGAACCAATATATAATTTTATTAGAGAGAAGTTTATATTTGAACTTGTGGCCTGTATAAACCAGAAATTTCATGTGTCGCTGACATATTGTGGTTAACTTGGCTAGAATTTCTAATAGCGTTTGTTTGAATGGAACCTTTGTTTAACAAGTTTAGGCCTCTAAGAAATTATTATTGGTCATTTTTGTTTTTGTATATTTATTGCTTCTTATACTGGGTGGATCATTTTAGTAAATCCAATCTGTAAAACCTCTTTTGGCTCAAAAATGAAAAACATTCCTGACATGGAGTATTT
This sequence comes from Ceutorhynchus assimilis, assembly GCA_917834065.1. Taxonomy (NCBI): domain Eukaryota; kingdom Metazoa; phylum Arthropoda; class Insecta; order Coleoptera; family Curculionidae; genus Ceutorhynchus; species Ceutorhynchus assimilis. Next base: position 13,134,710 of record OU892280.1, on the reverse strand, counting down.
TCGGAGGGGAATCCATACATCTTCTGTATACAGGGTCCCAACTATTTCATAGGGACAGCATTATTATCTCGGGAACGGTTAAAGTTGCCAGGGCGTTTAAATTAGAAAAAAGTTGCCATTTTTGAAGAATATTAAAAAAAATTATACTTCTGAGCTTAAACTATGTTTCTAAAGTCAATAGATTTTAAAATATTTGATGAAATTGTTCTTGCTAATTTTCAAAAATCAACTTGTATTTGCGAAACTAATAGTAGAGTGCCCAACGGATTTAAAGCCTCCTAAAAATGAGTTTTGTAGGCGCCTCGGGGTTACAAGCTGAAATTGCACAGAATGAAGGTTTTATAATATTAATTCAAAATCCCAAAATAATACAAAATCAGAACTGGCAAAAGGGCAGTATGTATATTTAAAAATTGAAATTATTCCACGAACGTATAGAATAGTCATTTATGACTGTTCTCATATAAAATTTATCTATATTTTTGTACAAATTATATTTTTTATTATTGCTTGAAATAACTTAAATACATTGACCCTTACAGCAAAGTTTACCTTACGGTAAAATAAATCTAAAAATTGAAATATTTCCGTTAAAACCTGACCAAAATCTGATGGAAATTTACTAATTTTTGAATTCACCTCGCATTATCTCCGAAATGAAGGCTCAAATCAAAAATTTCTTGCAAAAAGTTTGCCCCATGTATCTAGAATATACAGGGTGTCCTTAGATAAAATGACACATTTTGCAAGTAAATTTCTCGAAAATGGGAAAAGATAACGAGATTCGGTTTGTTCTGGGAGAATAAGGGATAAGGATCAGGCAGTATGTAATTACTTATTCCAAAAAATCGAATGTCTGTGAAACAAAATTTCAGAATTCGGCAATATGTACTATGAAAAAAAAACTTTAAAAAATCCTTATTCTCCTAGAACAAACCGCATCCCGTTGTTTTTTCTCGTTTTCGAGATATTTACCTGCAAAATGTGTCAGTTTATCTAAGGACACCCTGTATATGTGCAAAAATTATTTGTTTTGTCTTAGATTTTAAGGGAAATATAGAATTGAGGGGGATCTAACTATATACACAAATATTTATAGAGTCGGCTGATAACGGATTACAGCTTTATTTTTCAATATTTAAAAATAAATCTTTTTGGAATGTCTAGAAACAACAATTCTAAAGGTTTATTTAAGAATAGAATTTTGATTTTTTTTTTTAGTTGAAGCTTTGGCAGAGTTCTTCAAATGTCGAAATATGCGGTTTTTCACTTAATGGGGAAAAAATAAAAAAGTGTCCTAAGATAAACTTAGATTCATCCCTTAACAATATTATGAACCAAGAAAAAAATAAATATTTTCAAAAATAAGCTTGTAAAACGTTATCAGCTGAACCTCTACAAGCGCAAATTTGAACATCGTCATGTGGCGCCTCTAACGGTAAAATACGCATAGTTTGTATAAACAGTGGGTAATTTTCGCACGGACTTAGTAAATTTATAATATTACTACTAACCTGAGAAATAGTCATTATTCAATCTATTTTTCTAGGAAAAAATTGAATTTCTCTCTCTAGGGGAATTATCTTTTAAAAAAAAAACAGACTTTATATATTCCTCGGTAGAGAAAGTCAGTATACCTTACGCATTATAAACCTCGGCGCTTCGCGCTTCGGTTTATAAAAGCGCTTGGTATATAATGACCAACTTTTCTACCTAGGTATATAATATACTATTATTTTAAACCATATTAGACTATCCAAAATGCTGTCAAACTTGAATTAAAATGGCCGCCAAGAGGCACACAAACCCTTTGTTTATGTGTCATCAAATTTGTCATCAAATAATGTATGAGCTTAAAATAGGGCTCATTGTGAATTATTTAGGTTTTGATACTTAAAACTGTTATTTTCATTAATGTTAGAAATAGTGCATTTGAATAGTGTATGTAAATAGTAGTAAATAGTTCTCAAAAACGCGAAAAACATGCCTACAACGTGTTACAGCATTAAATGTGGAAGTCGTGGAGATCGGCACATTCTTAATTTTTTTCAAATTCCAAGTGAAAAAAACAATACAAATCAAAACACAACACAACACTGTACGGTGGAGTTGAAATAAATAAATATTTTCCCATCAAGGGTAGATCCTGCGTGTCCAAGTGAAATGCAGGTAGAGCAACCTTGCCCAAACGATAAGGATTGCGTAATTGGGTAGAAACTGGCAAAAATTGGGACGCACACAATAGAAAATAGAGAATTATGGCACTTTCCAAATAGTGATCGATTTTATTACTGATCGGCCTTATTTAATTACTGACAGTCACTATTTCTCATAAATAATAGTAGATTATACCACGAGTCAATAATGATAGCTATTATTCCCGAGGATTCTTACGAACTGAGCCGCGTTAGCGGCGAGGGAGTAACATTCCGAGGGAATAATAGCCATCATTGCGCCACTATTTTTAGTCACAAATACGCATGCGTAGGTGTCAATAATGTCAAAATAAGAACGTTTTTATTAGTGACCGTCGCTATTTGAAGGTGCCATAATTCTCTATTAAGTATTGAATTATGATTATTAATGACATAACATAATGACGTTATGGTTTGTGTTTGTGTCAATGTTTGTGTGCCTCTCAATGAACTATAACCAAAAACTGAAATGCTAACACAAGGACGAACTTGAAGCCTAGTGCGGCTGCTGCGGAGGGGATACCTGTTTATGTCGCACTCATTATGTTAAATGGCGAAAATTTCTTCCAACACGTATTCCAATGGCATGTAATATTGACAGTTGAGTTGAAGAGGGCGCTTCTGTACTTGGATCTCTTTAAATTTTTGGCGCGTAAAAATTCGATTGTAATTCTAACCTCAAAACTGAAGTTTGATGTGTGGTTTCAAGACAAGCTGAGGCTGACACTTTTAAAAATATTCTCTAAGGGCCACTGAACGCTCTAGAAGATATTTTAACTTATCCATTGTCCATTGTTCATATGTAGTCGTCTTTCTTTCTACTCAATTTAATCAGTTTTAAACTATTGACATTTACCGCCAAAATTTAAAACACTCCAAGTTCACTCGCGCCCTCTACAAAATTTTGAGGAACTTAACTGGATATTTGCTGCCATTGATGAAACCTGTGAAGGGAAATATGACAAAACTTTCGAAAACGTCATATGTCAGCGAGCAACAGAAAAAAAACAACATTCCCCCTTGTGGCATTTGTCTTTCATGGCTTCATTTTTTTGGCAGATATGGCAATGTGTGCGCATTCCAGTTTTTAGCTATAGTTCATTGGTGCCTCTTGTCGGCCATATTTTGCTTGTCAAAGTCACGTGTTTTGGATAGTCTAATATGTAATTTTCATATTTCTTACTGGTTTGAAGGTTCGAAAATATCACTTTACTTTTGTTTACTTTGAAGCTGTCCGAAAGTGACAGTTCTCCTGTCACTTTCGGCCTGGATGAATTATTGTTCTTTCACACCTAAACACAAATTCAGGTGCAATGTTTGTATTTAGAAGTAGATGTCACATGTGTTTATGTTGTTGAAATTTCATAAGATGTCAATGTCGGTGTCAGAGTGTCAGTAGCAATTCCATTTTTGTCATATTTTTACCATATGTTTTTCTATAATTAATGATTCAAAATAAAATAGTATACATCATATTTCGGTGGAAAGTTTTCACATATTGTCTCGAGAATTGGTTAACCTCGGCGCTTCGCACCTTGGTTAACTATAGTATCTCTCGACAATAATGAAATACTTTCCGCCTTCGCACGTAATATACTATTTTTTCCATCTTCCATCTGAAAATCTTCATACCAACTTATAAAATTGAAGTTATTATAAAATACTAAAAAAATTCCATCATCAATTTTGAGAGCTGTCAACGTCAAAAATATTTCAAGCGGATATGATATATTGACAGATGACATCTGTTATTGTCAACAAAGTGTCGAGCGACAAAAATTATACTCGATTGCGTCATCGAAAGGACCCCACAATATTTAAATGGACATTGGTTACCCGTGATATTTGGATGAAATTCAAATATGTTATTGGGGATGCAGTAAGCAACATTTTTTACCATGGGCGCAACCTTGTATATATGACAGGTGAGGCGGTATCAGCTGTCAAATTTTGGAATCTAATGGCGTTTCCGATTGGTAGATTCAGTGCGCACTGAGTGCATTTGCATCTTTTTAAGCGACCTGTAGAAGAAAAAGAAAGAAATAGAAAAAATTGCACTAGTTCCTCACTAGATCTACCAATCGGAAACGCCATAATATTCAAAAGCAAGGTAACTATGGCAGATTTTGATGAAGTATATCCTATTCACAATCCGATGTTCACAGGTACAGGTAAATTTATCACATTTCCCTATCAAATAGCATTGAAAGGTGATACATTTTACCTGTACCTGTGGACATCGGATTGTGAATGGATAAAAAATATCGATTTCTACTAAGTCGAGCAAGGTAAATCGAAAAATGTCAACCGTTTTGACATCGTGTCAAAACCCTGCCAAACGGCAGAACTCATATTTTTCAGTTTTCAATATATCATGATGTGTCATTTGACATTTTTAACTTATGTAAATTTTGAGTTCACAAATTGAAAAAAAAAAAAATTAGAGAACTACTGTCAAAACTTGTCATTTCTTTTAGTAGAAAAAAAGATTCCAATTTGGTTCTCTATCGTTTTATGGTTGTTTATTGGTGATAAAACATTGAACAAAGCTCATAGACATGAAATTTTGACAGCTGTCAGAATCTGACAATAGCTTTAATTGAAAAAAGACTCAAATCTATAGTTCAGTTTCAATTATTTAAGTTATGCTTATTTATGTTAAAGCACACCAATCCAAAAAACTTTACACACAGGTTTCAGATTTGACAGCTGCCAAAATTTGATGCCTATGAGCCTTGTTTATTGTTTTATCAGCAATGAACTACCTTAAAACAAAAAAGAAACTTTTTCGTACTAAAATAAATGAGAATTTTTGACAGTTCTTTAATTTTTTTTCCAATTTTTGAAGAATTTACATAAGCTGAAAATATCAATTGTCACCTCATGAAATATGAAATATTGAAAACTGAAAAATACGAGTGCTTTCGTTTGGCAGGGTTTTGACAGATGTCAAATTGGTTGACATTTTTATTTTGGCACATTCTGGACATTTGGGTTTGACACTGGCATTGTCATATTGTCATGCTTGGCATCTACAACAATAAGGGCCCTGAACAAAAATGCTTTTTTTTACCTGAACGGCCATATTGGAATAGAAAAAAATCCGCAAAATAAAAATCCGCAATTCGCGGTTATAAGTAATAGGCTTTAATATTGCGGGGTCCTTTTTTGACATGTGTCAAAAAATCACGTTTTCTGTTGTCAAATCATCAATTTTTGACATTATGTATATTAATGTGAATTTTACAGGTAGCTCACGACATATCCATCATGTATAGAGTTTGGTGATCGTAGCTTGTATGGTGAAGCGGGGAGAGAGGCAAACATGCGTCAGATTTGACAGGTGACATCTGTCAATATCACCAAAGTTTCAGCGACAAAAATTCTATCCGAATGCGTCTTCGAAATTTGACATCTGTCAAAAAAGATGTTTGATCTTGTCAAGCTGTCATTTTTTGACATATGTCAATGTCAATTTGTTTTTTGGGGTCGGAGGATCGTTTTCCTACCATCGTAATTTTTTTTTCTTCGAAAATTGGAGAAAATTTTTTTGACGTTTCCAGCTGTCAAAATAATTTGATACTGACAGGTAGCCCACGTCGAATGAATAATCGTTATGCACCGAGTTTGGTGGTTGTAAAGAACCTTGGTTGTAGATCGTATAGTAAAGCGGGGGGAAAGGCAATCAACCCTATTGACACAAATTCCGCTCACATGACAGCTATCAATTTTTTTTTTGACAGTTGACGTAAAATAAAAATGTTTTGAAAAAATCTGTGCAAGATGTGGGAAAATTTTAGAAATTGTTTTTGCTTGTCATATTTTTGACATTGACAGCTGTGAAATTTAGCGTATTACTAAGTAATAACGCACTTGTAATGTAAATAAGTATTACATATTATACAGAGTGTCCCATGGTGGATGGCGTATTAGACGTTTACGGAAAACTAAAAAGCGGATCATTTTAAAAATTTGTTAACCGGAATAAACGACCAAAACTTTAAAAATGTTTTGTTTATGCGGTGTTGCCGCTTCTACTCTAAACCAGTGGCAACATCGCTATTTTAAATGGAACACCCTTTGCATATTTGTATTCTACATAAAATTCTGAGCAGTTTTTATGTATACCTAAGTTCAACTGTTTTGGAAATATTGACAGTTGAAAATTGACTTTTTGCAATTTTGACAGGCTGTAATACCTGAACGGTTAATTTTAGAGGAAAATCGATTTCACATTCCTAACTTAGATTTTCATAATAGTACATTAAAATACAAGTTTCATAAGACGTCATTTTATCGCACGAGGCGAGTTTTCTAAAGGGCAAATGTCTTATGAAACGAATATTTTATACTATTTTTTTCTATTTTGGTATTATTTAATTAAAAAAAAAACAAATTTTTCTTGAAAATTTTATTCTCATATTTCCTGACTTCATATGTTTAGGTTGGTAACACCACTTGCCAAATATAGAAATCTTCTATTATAAAATCGCGAATGACAGTTCGATGGCCATCAATCAGCCAGTGTTACCAACCTCCGATAAGTAAAAAAGGAGTGTCACAAAGAGCTTCTTTTCGAAACTACTTTTAGTGTCGAAAAGACTTCGAAATGACACCAAAATAGAAAATAGCTATTTATACAATAAGTTACGAAATGAGCGTCTTTTAGGCACGCGATGTGAAAATTGTCCAACGAGGCAAAGCCGAGTTGGACAACACATCGAGTGACTAAAAGACATCGTTTCGTAACGTATTGTATACAAGATTTTTTCTACTGGCATTTTATAATTAAAAAACACAATTTTATTTCATGTGAATAAGTCGATTACACCCAAAATCTTTGTTACCTGCTTTTACTTGACACCTGACACTTTTCTTGCGATTTTCTTTTCAAAATTCGACATCAATAATTAAAATCCTAGAAAGTAGGTAATAACACAAAGTTCTGTTTTGAGTAACCCAAACGTTCAATTCAGTAATTCCATTTTCAATATTCATAATAAATACAAAACAAAATTCAAATATGTGTTCAGTGTGTTTTTTATTTCTGAATAATGAATGACACTTTTAGGCACTAGTGCTTAAAAATTACTTTTACGCACTCATAAGTCACTTTTACGCATTCAAAAGTCACTTTTACGCACTGAGTGCCTAAAAGTAACTTTCACGCACTCAGTGCCTAAAAGAATGTCGTTTCAAAACTGAAATGACAATCGAAAAGTTGCTATTATGAAACGTCAGTAGAAAAACTATCATTCGACACTAACTTTGAATGTAACCGGAAATTAAATTTAATTGGAATTTTTGATCATGGACACCCTTGTATGCATATACCTTTGAATTCTGATTTCAAAATATTCAAACCTCAATTGCTCGGTAACCGTTGAGCAAATTGCATTAAAATTTTCAGCATTTGTAGCTCTTATTAAGCTCTAAATGGCCTGTGATTACCAATATTCCCAGAGTTATAGTTTTTGAGCAAATTGAGTTTGAAGTTTTTGACAAAATTTGGACTAAAAGTCAACTTTTGCTCAATTGTTTAAAAACTACTAAACTACTCAACAATAGGTTCATTCCAAAAACGACAACTTTCTGATAAAGTGACGGCAAAATGGCCCGTGATTAACAATATTCCCAGAGTTATAGTTTTTGAGCAAATTGAGTTTGAATTTTTTGACAAAATTTGGACTAAAAGTCAACTTTGAGGCTCAATTGCTTAAAAACTAAATTACTCAACAATAGGTTCATTTCCAAAAATGACAACTTTCTGATAAAGTGATGGCAAAATATGCTGTTTTCACTATTTTTGGAAGCGATTCCTTGTTAATCATCTGCTTTACACAAAAAATATAGAATTTGAGTGTTTTTTTTTTTTATACAGGGTGATATAGGAAGTGCGGTAAAAATTCAAAATTTTTGTTGCCACCCCATTTCTACAATTATTTTTGTTTAATTTTTCTAGGCATACCCGAATGATTATTATGTTAATCCCTCAAACCATTTTTGGATTTTATTTTATATCTTTTTTTTTAAAAAATAATGCAAATTTAATGTTATAATGATACCCAGAGCTTCAAACCCATCGTGAACAAGTTTAAGATTAATTAACTGGATCCGCCAGTTCAAATTTACTTGCTATGATCACAATTAAAACTAACTGACGTAAAAAGGCTTTATACAAAACATACAGGGTGTGCAAGGATACTTTAAACTTGAGATTTCTAGTTTTCCATAATTTTGTCATTTTCAAAGTTAAAATATATTATAAGGAGCACTCTACTATAATAGAAATTTAGCAACAACGAAAATATATTTTTAATATCCTTCAAAAATGGCTACTTTTCTCTAATTTAAACGCTCTCGCAACTTTAACCATTCCCCAGATAGCAATCCCTATGTCCCTATGAAATATTTGGGACCCTCGGAATTGTCTGGATGGACCAAAATTGTGCAGAGTAAACTAGAAATAAGTAATTAATTTATTTCTGCTTTAGCAGAAGACCCTTTTACAGGGTTGTTTTTCATTTCTGATAACCCTTTAATGCTGAAATTTAATGTTTAGCACTTTCCTAGTAGAACATTTTGGATGACTCACCCAATATTTCGCTGTTATACCTACCTTAGTTATAGAGCAACTTGTAATAATAATTATTTTTATCCTATCGCTATAGTGTATAGATTTTATATTTTATTTTATCGCACCTTATTTTGTAAATGTCTATATTTTAGATTTGAAGTGTTGTCTATGGTTTAATAAAAAAAAAATGTTTAGGCCCCAGACGAATGTCTGAACGTGACCTGCCCTCTCGAGTCGAAGCAGAACGCACCATCCCCTCCTCAAAATCAGTCCCCGCTTTGCACCAAATCCATTCACCCACCCAAGAGCAACCCAGAGCTGTTGGAAGTCAACCGAATAATTTTTTGGCTGAAGGGTAAGAACCAATTATCCACTATTTTATTATTCAACTAATTATTATTATAGTTACAGTAGAACATCGTCAAACAATAGCATAAACACAAAAAGCCGTTCCACACACAATTTAAATCAGCAACAACAACAACAGCAGCAGCAGCAAGACAATGGCGGCTTTTATCAGAACCTTAGCGTTTATAGAAATAAAATTCCTAGCCCTCAGCAACAACAACTTGGTGATAGAACATCCGCTTTGCGTTCCTCACAAAATTCCTTGCAATCCTCTGTAATGTCTCCTCCTGTCAATTCCCAACAAAGACCTTCCTCAGCTTATTATCCCACCAATCAAACTTTTAATCGACCCAATTTGCACCAATCAATTCCCAATTTAAAAAGTCCGCCTTCGATGCAACGGCTACAGCAAGAGGGACTTGCTGGAAGTTATCCGAATGTTGCACCACAACAACAACAACAATTTTATGGGGTGAATAATTTGCATTATAAATTAATTACAAATTTAGTAAAACATTATCTTGCAGCAACCTCAAACTCTTGTCAGGCAACCACAACAACAACAAAATTACTCTGAGGAAGTCAGACCTCAGTATAACCCGTCCAATCAGCCCTACCCATCACCAACACATAATAACACTCAAAATTATGCCCAAGCAAATTATAATGGCATTAATAATTATTCACAAGGACATCAATCGAAGTTTGAGGAAAGAGTTGATAGTCAAAGAAGTTATGCAGCACAAAACACTGGCCTCTTACGAGAGGACGTTTTCAGGCATTCTCAAGGTGCTAGACATGATGAAATGATGCGGTATCCGAGTACTAATAATGTTAGAATATCTGAGGCTCAGATACAAAATAGTAGGGGCAGTGAAGAGCTTAATAGGTAATTTGAAAGGTTTTCTAATTGCGTGGATTTTATTATGTCATACCAATAACACTCTAAAAGCATAGGTACCATTTACAGCTTGTTTTTTGGGATATGTAAATATTTTTATAATATTGTTTTATTTTTATTTAGGCACCAAGAAATGAGAAATTCGAAAAGCGACGACACAATAAAACACCACACACACCAAGGCGAAATGTTACGATACGCCAGCAGTGGTAATATTAGAGCTCACGATATTAATCAGCCTATAAGACCTTCAGCTCAAGAACACCTCCATCAGCACCGTTTAAGCAATGAAGAAAGATTGCTGAGAGGACAAGCAAAATTAGCTGAAATGGGCGAAGAAGTGCGAAGACGCCAACAACATCAGCAGCAGCAGCAGCAACAACAAAATCGACTTTTAAATCAAATACCACCAAACACTTACTATCAACAACAGCAACAACAGCATTATTACAACAGTCAAATGGCTCAGTCCATGCAAAACTTATCCATAAATCCTCACCAGAGCAATAACTACAACCAAAACTACAATACCATTCACCACTCGGGGCCTACTTCTCCAGGATATAGAGGACAAAATAAACCTATAAAGAAGGAAGAACCAACTCCTGCACTTCCTCCCACCACTACTCATCCTCTTTACTCACCTACATCACCTGAGCCAACAGCTACTTACACAGCATCAAATCAGGACCTACCCAAAATGGCATTATACCCAATGTCTCCATTAGCAACCAATAGTAAACCTCCTAGCAGAGATCCTTGGGCACGGGAAGAACAAGAAAGACAACAAGGTAAGTGAATCAACAAGATGAAACCTGTGACTATTCTAGGCGAGTTTGGAAATGGAACAACATGTGACTTGATGGAACTGTAAATAAGTAAATGTCAATTGGCAAAATTTTCATCCAGATGTTTATGGAGGTAGTTTCTGAACTCGCCCAGAGACACTTTTTGGTCTGTGACATTTTTCTTTGTACCATCGTCACCAAAAGTAACTGGGACAGCAGCGCATTAGCTCTCGTCCTATTATATGAATTTTATTGTCAAATATTTGTCAAACTATGCATTAAATGCATTGAAATGAATGACAGTAGAATTAGTCCAGGAGATTATTATGCATTATTTGTGTTCCAGTTACTTTTGGTGACGATGGTACCAATCACGCTTTCTTCCGCAAAAAGCTGATATAGGGAAAAAATAAATAAACCAACTAAGTTGGGTTTCCTCTTCTTTATATTTTTTGCGCAGGTATCTCTGAGAAATTATGATGATTCATATGTTATTCAATTTCGAAAGTTATTTTCATTAATATTATGTTCTCAGAGGCAAGAAGAGAAGTGTCTAGACAATGGCAAGAACAACAAATTCGTGAATTGATGTCATTGCCCTATAGAACACCACAGCAAGAAGAACAATTGAGAGTTTTGCAGTTGGAAAGGGAATTCCAACGGAGAGCTCAGGAAGCTGCCGGAGAAGACGATGATGAGACTGAAAAGGTAAAATTACTATCTGCCTTGGATTGTGTTTGTAATATATGTTTATAATTGCAAAAATTAGGATTCTCCAACTCTCCACATGCCTCAACCGGTCCCCAGTCAAACAGTGATCAGTACAGTTTCTTCGACCACAGTCTCGAGCAGACAAGAACCTACACAACCACCTCCGCCGTCAATTTTGAAACCAGGAGCCAACAATCCAGCTCCACCTTCTATGACGAATAATATTTCCCGAGAAAATCATATGATCAATCAGCGGCCGCCTTCTCCTGTGGAATATATTGCTGCTCCTCCGCCACCAGAAAGGTAACAACTGCAGCTGCGTAAAATAAATATTTTTGAGATTAAATGAAGAATGAACGCTTTCACGGCCAGTCAAATCTAGTAAAAAAGTTTTTTTTCGGGGGTATAATGCCGTAGTCGAGTAATATGAACCTAACGTCTCGTCTACTGCTGCGGTAGACATCTTCAGAGGCGGTGTGGTAGAGGACGAAGTGTCCTCTTCTGTAAGGGTATTTCCTGTTTGGGCCAATGAAACAATACTCTGATGGAAGCACTGTTTATTATAGCAAAATTAATTTAGCGTTTACACTATGGATACAGATTATATCAATTAGAATCATCAACTAAAGAGCGGAGCTCGTCATAAATGAACAAATAGTATTAAATTTTTCTTTACACAAAGCCTTGGTAAAAATATCAACCAAATTTTTTTCACTACTGACATATCCTATCTCTAGAACCTTTCCAGAACAATATTTTATAAAATGTTCCTTAATCTCTATATGTTAGCCACGTTTCGAGTTTTCGTAACTTTTACTCATAGAAATGGCACTTGAATTGTCTATCTTCAGGATTACATTTGTCACTTCACTAAACTCCGAAAGTACTCCTTTCAAATTTACCAGTTCTTGTGCAGAAACTGCTACTGCGACGTACTCGGCTTCTGCTGTGGATAAGGCCACACAAGTCTGTTGTTTAGAAAACCAGCTAAATTGGATTACCAGCACAAAGAACCACGGAACCACTTGTGCTCTTCCTGTCAACTTTATCACCAGCCCAGTCTGCATCCGAATATGCCACTAAGTCCAGCTCATTTTTGCTATACACCAGTCCTGTTTCAATGGTGTTTTTGAGATAGCGTAATACTCGTTTTCTAGCTGTCCATAAAACTTGATTCGGGCTCTCCATATATCTCCTAAGATATGAAACCGCATGCATGATATCTGGTCTTGAAGTGTATACCAGGTACATCAATGATCCAATCAGTTTTCTGTAAGGAACACTTAAAATCTCATCAGATTTTTCCACTTGAAATTCAGTGACCATTGAAGTTGTAACACCTTTACAATCAGCCATGTTAAATTCTTTTAGAATCTTCTGTGTGTAGCTTTTCTGTGTTATCGTCACTTTTTGGGATGTTCTATTTATTTCCATCCCTATGAACTTTTTAAATTCACCCAGATATTTAACATTAAGTTTTTCCTTCAGGATACTAATAACACTTTGTTCCTTGTTCTTGTTTCCAGTTACAATCAAGTCATCCACGAACACTAAGAGCAAAACATCTGCTTTTGAATACAGACAAAAATCATATTTAGATATTCTAAAATCTAAATCTGTCATGATTTGATTGAATTTGTTGTTCCAACATCTCAGGTACAGTGCTCTGTTTAATTTCAATACTTTGTATCTGTCAATATTTAGCCCCTCGGGTACTTTGATATAAACATCAGACTCGACATAGCCATTTAGGAAAGCTGCTGGAATATCTAGCTGACATATATTCCAACCCCGTATTAGTCCATTAACAAGAAACACTCTAATGTTTGACAACCTTGCAACTGGAGCATACACAGTGCCAAAAGGATTCTCCTTCTTAATCTGAAATCTCTTAACTACTAGCTGTGCCTTCTTTGAACCATCTTAGGTTCTAAATACCCATCTGGTATCAATGGTCCTCTTGTTCTCTGGAAGCTCACATACAGTCCAAGTTTAAAGATTTTTATGTGACTCTAATTCATTGTCTTTTGCATTTTGCCACTCAACAGATTCTTGAGCGTTAGAAAAAGTTTGAGGATCGTCTTGAGACTCAATGGTGTCGTAAACCACATATATCTCGTAATCTTCCAGGTGTTGTGGTTTATTCACCTGTCTTCCAACTCTTGTAATTGTTGGTTCTTAAAACTCTTGTATCTCTTCATCATGTGAATCTTCAGATTCAATATTCTTGGCTTGTATAGAATTGTTTTCAGAAGTTCCAGACATCTGCTCAGAACTGTCTTCACTCTCCGAGTTATTTTCATGAAAACCTTCTCGATTTACTTCTTCATCTTGTATTAGCCATATTACTAGACCATCATCTTTTTCTGCAGGTTTTGTTTTGTTTCCCTAATTATTGCCCCAATTTTATTATTGTTCTCAAAGAAAACCACATCTCTGCTGTGTGTTATTTTCTTTGTTCTTGGGTCTATCAGCCTAAAACCTTTCGTATTTTCGCCTTAGTCTATAAAAAGTAATTTCTCAGATTTCGGGTCTCACTTCTTCCTTAATGCATCTGGTTACAACCAAATATTCTTAAATGTCTTAAGTCTAACTTTTTCTTGAACCATGTTTCATAAGGTGTTTTATTTTTCACTGCTTTGGTTGGAAATCTAGCAGTATTTACTGCCTCCGCCCAATATTTATTAGACAAGCATGCATCTGATAGGATACTGCGAGCTTTTTCCACAATTGTCTTACTTGCTCGCTCACTCACCCCATTTTGTTGTGGAGTGTACCTGACTGTTGTCTGAAGGACTATACTTGCATGTTTAAATACATTTCTCAATTTATTATTTACATGTTCTGTCCCATTGTCGGTTCTTATTATTTTGATTTTACAATCAGTTTGATTTTCTACTAGCCGCTTAAATTCTCTTTTCTGACAGAAAATATGCAAATATGAATCTAGAATATTCATCTATCATAGTAAAAAAGTACTCACCTACTGCCTCCAAATGATGCTGTCTCCATGGTACCACATAGATCACTACTAACTCCAAAATCTTACTTGACTGTCTAGAACTATACTTGAATGGCTATCTAAATTGCTTTCCCTCTACACAGGAAGCACACGGTTCAGTGGTTATAGAGTTTATGTTCAAACCACTACACATATTTGACAATAGCTTCATATTCTTTCTATCCAGATGTCCCAACCGTATATGCCATAAATCGCTAGATTCTTTTACACTCGAGTATACTCGTGTTTCATTAACTGCTTGTCGAACTGTATCTCCACTCAAAGTAGTCTTAAGCTGATAGATGCCGTTTACTTCGAAACCAGTGGCTACAATTTTATTTGACACATCCATAATCTGAGCTTTATGCCTGCTAAATATTACCTTTTGATCTTTTTGCACAATTTAACTTATAGAAAGTAAAACTGCTGCATCAGGAGCATACATAACCTCTTTTTTGCAGGTATGATTTTGTTTCTACCATTAATCACCACTCTAATGTTTGCTGTTCCTTGTGACACTACACTCTTGTGCTTCAGTGCACTTAACCAAAAATAAACAGTGGTTAAGGGACAATGTGTCTATAGCTGAAGCTGGAAACATAAAGACAGCTAACAATTGCGAACTCAGTATACAGGGTGATTCAAAAGTAAGCGGCATCCTTTCGGGGGCGTATTCCTTGCATAAAAATAAGACAAAAAGTTCCTATTAACATGGGTCCGGAAATGCTTTCTAAGGGAGCTACGCCCCTTCGAATAGGACACCTGAAAGACGTATTTTTCTCTATAACTTTGAAACCCTTCACAAATGGATTTTGAAAATTGGTGTATTTTATAAACATTTGATGGCAATTAAAATACTAAATTAAAAATTCAAAAATCTTAATCAGTGGCATCACATACTGGGGAGGGTGAGGGTTAAAACATCCCTATTTTTTTTACTTGTCAGGTTTTTGCGATTCTGATTGAAAATTCAGAAAGTTTACAGTTTTTTACACAGAAAAGCTATTCTTGGTTCAATTCGATACAGCGTACCGTTTACGAGAAAATTGACTTTGAAAATGTTCTGATTTGCGTATGTTTCGCAAAAACCTGACGAGTAAAAAAAAATAGGAATGTTTTCACCCTCCCCAGTATGTGACACTGATTAAGATTTTTGAATTTTCAATTTAGTATCTTAATTGCCATCAAATGTTTATAAAATACACCAATTTTCAAAATCCATTTGTGAAGGGTTTCAAAGTTATACAGAAAAACCCGTCATTCAGGTGTCCTATTCGAAGGGGCGTAGCTCCCTTAGGAAGCATTTCCGGACCCATGTTAATAGTAACTTTTTGTCTTATTTTTATGCAAGGAATACACACCCGAAAGGATGCCGCTTACTTTTGAATCACCCTGTATACTGAGTTCGGAATTGTTAGCTGTCTTTATATTTCCAGCTTCACTATAGACACATTGTCCCTTAACCACTGTTTATTTTTGGTTAAGTGCACTAGAGCACAAGAGTCTAAGTACCATGCTGTACCTTCTCTAAAGATAAGCAGGCCAGAAAGGCTGTGTTCCCCTTATTCTTATTGTTAACTTTATCAATCGGTTTGGCACCTCTGCATTATGCTTTATAGTGGCCAATTTTACCACAATTGTAGCACTTTATCTTATTTTTCTTAAGGTTTCTATTAAAACCTCTTTTTGCAAACATAGCTGCATTGCTATTTGCTGACTTTGGTTCACTAGTACTTACTACATCCTGTAAAAACTTAATCTTCACAGAATCACCAGTTATCTAAGCCCCACTACTTTCCAAATCCATAATCATAGACCAGTATTCGTCTGGTAGTCCTGCTAACAAGAGAGTGCCTGCCCATTCGTCTTCTACTTTAAATTTAAACTCATTTAGCTTGTGTGAGGTTGAGATTATTGTGTCACAATAGGCTTCTACTGATACAGAATCCTCTAACCTTGTTGTTACTAACTTTCTCAGAAGACCGACTCTTCTAGTAAGTCCCGAGTCCTCAAACGCCTTCTCTAGATTATCCCAAGCTTCTTTGGATGTCTTGGCTGTCTTCAGGTGTGAGTAGTTCAACTTGTCCACCAACAAAATGATTTTGGAATGAGCTTCTTTGTCTTTCTTATCGTCTGTCCCTCCTCCCTGTACCACCTGCCATAGGTCGTCTAATTCAAGAAGTGCTCTCATTGCAAACTTCCATTCACTAAAGTTGTCCCTACCGGTTAACTTATCCATTGACACAATAGACGAACCGCATGCCATTTTTGCGTGCTAGCACAAAAACAAAAACGCTATTACTTTTCTTTTGACTAAACTATAATCACTTTGACTGGGCCCATAACCTGTAAGGGGGTTTCTTGTTTGGGCCAATGAAATAATACCCTGATGGAAGTACTGTTTGTGGAAGCAAAAGTAATTTAGCGTTCACATTATGGATACAGATTATATTGATTAGAATAATCAACTAAAGAGCGGAGCGCGTGTTAACTATTTTGACAACAAAAGAATAATCAGAATAATCAATATAGCTTGACAGTTCTCCGACAAGGGCAACTGTCTGTCAATTATCACTTGTGGCTAAGGCCCGGACTAAGCTACTTTAACATTTTCCGTGTTCCTCCAATGACTGGATTCGACGTTGTTGGACCTGCGTTATCTATTTATTATTTATGTTACCCTATTTTCCTTGTCTCGTTCTCGGAACGGAAGGGTTTTGTTTTTCGGAGAGCTGGCAGTTAGCTTTTGTTAAGGTTCTTGCTCTCTTCTTTTCTGTTGAAGTTGTTGTGGTGTTTCTGTATCTCTATGGCTTTTATGTGGAGCCTGGTGTAGAAATGTTTGCTCCTATCCAATGCTTGAATCTGGTCGAAACGTCGAAACGAATGTCATGGTTTATTTGTGTTAACACGTGTTAGGCGATTGCTGATCTATTTGGTGTTGATAGAGCGTTTGGTTGTTCCTACATAGACAGATCCACAAGAGGAGGGAATTATATAGAGGCTAGCCCCTTCCTTTTCGAAGACGAGAGGAAAATAACGTAATTCAATTCAATTCAATAGGCTTTATTGTCAAAAAATACAGGATTTTTATAGACAAAGCAATAGCAAAAATAGTGAAAGTTAAATATTACAATTAAATGTCAAATGCTTAACTTGTACTAGGGTAAGTGTATACAATTTATAAAATAATTAAAATACCCAACGAAACCCAGACCAATCAGTGTAGTTCAACGCCGGTAGGGGTATTTGCCCTCGGAGTAGTTGTTTCTGACTGGTCAACGAAGTTCAATTAAAATACAATTCATAAAATACCTAAAATAGTTAAAACTCTTTGGTGATAGTCATAATACAAAAAACAATGAGAATAAAACAAGTAACAAGCCACGCCCATAACCCTGGATATAAATAACCAACAACGTCGAATCGAGTCATAGGAGGAACATGGAAGAGAACACTTCGTCCTTTACCACACCGCCTCTGAAGATGTCTACCGCAGCAGTGGACGAAACGTTAGGTAGAAATATTAATCGACCACGGCATTATAACCCGGAAAAAATTTTTTTACTAGATTTCTGAGATTGTAATTTAATATTCGGCATTTAGTGAACGGCGAACGAAATAATTTCAACTCCGAATCCTATCCACGAAATCCTATTTGCACTCATTGTTGTTTGTTTTCTCAAAAAAAACTTTTGAGACACCTAACTTCATAAGAATTTGTTAAATTAGCTTATTAGCAATTTTTAACTTTTTGTATTTTCAAATCATTTTTGTTTAGGGGCTCTAGTTTTGCTATAATGTCAATGCGTGCCAAAGAAACTGCAGGAAAAAGAGTCTCGTTTGAATCAGTTTCTACACAAAATATAACTCAAACACCACCTCAAATTCCCACCAGTTTAGCAGTAAAGGAAAATGTAAGGGAGGATCCAAATGTAAGCAACTATTTCACAACTATTTTACTTACAACTGACATAATGGTGTACTTTCAGAGCTTCATTCGACAAGCAGAATCTATGTTGGCATCACCCACAACGCCTACCGACGGCAGTCTGAACGTCGCGACAGCTACCCCAGGTGTAATTGGTGCGCAAGAAGTGTACAGAGACCCACGAACCCGGCGACTGGCCGAGCAACAGAAGAAGAGTCAAAACGAAGCCACTCCAGTGCCTGAAAAGCTGAGTTTCAAGGAGAAAATGAAAATGTTCGCAATGGAAACGGGCGAACAGGAAACTCCAAAAGATAAGAGTAAAATTAGTAGGGCGCAAAGAGAAATTGATAATATTGGGTCGCCGCAGCAAAGTTCAGGAATGGTCCATTAGAGGGCCCAGCAGCTATAAATAAATGTAAGATATAATTTTGTTTTCAGTATTTCCAGCTGAAGAAGTTGAGTCGTTTCTAAGTTTGTTGGCAACAGCTCCTGGAACGAATTGATATACAATTGTAACTTTGGATGATACAAGTTGCACAACCAAATTCTACAAAACTGCTAAAAATTATAAGGAATACGTAAAAAAGGATCCAGGAGATGTTGCCATATAAATTTGTGTTATTTATTTTGAAAAAGCTAACTCAAATTGAGGCTAAAATACTTTGAAGATGATCTATTGGTCTCATATTGAATTATTAGGTAAGGACAAAATTTTCTAACAGCTAACATATCTTAGAACAGACAATTGACAGAATAAGTAATTGATTGTGATACGTGGGATCATAAATTATTGATCGATAGGAATGAAAAGTAACATAAAATATCTTTATCTGTATTTAAAACACCAAAAGTTTTTGTTTTATTTTACTATGAAAGAAGGTGCCTAAAATGACTTTATCTTGAAGGGACCTAATAGAAAAAAATTGAGCAGCCGCTCCTTTAAATTGAATTAGATTAAGAGTATATAAATATGAGAAAGAAGCTGTAGATGGACCAAAAATTAGAAAATATATTTATTATTAAACTACATAACTTTCGTACCCTATTACCGTCCATGCTTGAGACCACAAAAAATTTATCCTTTTTAGAATTTTGTGTGTTTGTTTTTTGGACTGAATACTTTTAAAAATGACCACTTTCAATAAAACTACAACTCTATACTTTGTCTTATGCTAGAGTCAATATTTAAAATGGAAATAGACTGGCATCCGAGTTTTGCATACAAACTGTTTTTTTTTAAACTTATTTCAACAAAAAAACTCAGTCCAAAAATACCCTAATATAGAACGTAGTGGCTTAAAAATTATAGTTTAAAAATTGAAATTTTATAGTCTTGAAAAAATTATATATTATGTAGTAGTAAAATTAAGATTACTTCAAAAACAAACAGAGTATTTTGAAATGTCTTCTTCTCTAACCTGTTATACTTGATAAGCAATATATCTTTGCACTTAAGGACCAATATTATTACTGGAACTGAAAATTCTATTAAAAACATTTACATATTTACACTTTATTTATTATGAAAGAAAATTTGAGAATTATGCTGCTCAAATTTGTAATTACATATTGCATTCCTTGCATTCTCTCTATTATTGCAGCAATTTTGATCATTTTTGATTTTGTGATTTCCATGTTGGGTGTTGGAACACACCTATTGTAAAAATACAAGCTTTATTTTTTACGTATTATTAATGGTTAAAGTTTCACTTTATTAAAATACATATATTAATTAAGCAATATTATTTTATTGTATTTATGTCGGAGAAAAATAATTAAATAATTTAGCAGAGTTGTGTATATAAACAAAACAAATATTAAGAGAAAATGTATATTGTACTAAAAGTAGTATAATTAAATAAGTTTCTGTCTGTTTATGATTTAGGCAAATTATTATATTGTATAAGCAAAATTATGATCTGTTAAATTATGTATTATTATTATTATTATTATTGTCTATTTCTTTCAAATAAAATTATAAATAATGATTTAACATGTATTTTTATTAAATATTAGAATGAAGGGGTTAGAGAAGTAGTAGTATAGCCATTTTCTCTACACATCTTACAGCAGTAGTAGATTGGAATTGATGAAAAAAAAATTACTGACCTTATAAAACTAGGAGATTCTTTTTTCACAATGGTGCAGGTCAATAACAAAATCTTGATAGTTACTAAATAGACTAATTGAATATTTTGTATAATTCTGTATGTCAGAAAAAAAGTATCAGCCCCAGTACAGAACCCTGTGGGACTTCAATAATAATAAAACCCTCTGCTGACGTTGCACCAGTCAGACAACCTTGTTTTCTTCACTCTTATCAAGCAAACATCTAACTTTCTTGTGAAAAAATTTGTAGCTGCCAAGTTTTTGAAGAAAGAGATTATAAGTTGATGTTAACCAAAGGTTTCAGGTATTTATTTATCTACAAGCGTGCGGTTACTAAGCTATATTACACGATTTTGCGTGCGGTAAGTACCACATTACCGCACGGCGTGCGGTAATATTATTACCGCACGCTTTACCTACATAGGTACGTACCTCTAATTACCTACCAGAAATAAATTACCTACCTATTACCTGAATTCTACTTGTCCGCTGTCAAGACGCATTTTTTTTGTTAATAGTTTTTTAAATTTATTTCGGATATTTTGTTACCGCACGCTTGTAGATAAAATACTGTAAACTGTATACAGGGTGTTAATAAATAATGGGATCAAACTTCTAGCATAAATAGTACTCATTAAAATTTAAAAAAAGTTAACAGAAACATGGGTCCGCAAATGCTTAGTTTTCAAGATACAGGGTGTCTAACTTTGAAAAAAAATTTTTTTTTCCTCAAAAATCCCGTTGCCGATTTTCTTTAAATTTGGCAGGTTTGTTTGTAAAAAAAAAGGTAACTTTTGACTCAATTCGTTTTACCGTAATTATTCCAGTGTCGCCCTAGAGGGCAACTATAAGAGAGATACGAAAAAAAAATCAAACTTAATCTATCATGTGCAGAGTAACAATATTATTCCAAAGTACCTACATGAGTGTATACGTAAGTAAACTATTCTTATAAAAAGTTTTAAAAATTAAGAATTAAGTTAAGCTACACTGTTGACAGATAAGTCACAATTTACAATCTAGCAAGGTTCACAAGTGACAGGTGACAGGTGCTCTCTAAAAGGTTGAAGGGGACAGAAAAAATCAAGAAACGGATGCTGGCTTATGAGAGACACGGATCTGGAGACAAAGGATTTTTGACCGTAGTTGGTGCGGTGACATGGTTGATAGAAAGTTGGGATATTTCTGGTACTAAAAGGTAGTACACATAAACCGATGCTGGAAGTGAGAGGTCAGTCAACAAGGGAGTTGAGAATTTTAAAAAGAAGGAGTAGGTCATGAATACCTCTTCTTTCTTGAAGTGATGACATATTTAGCCTTTGACACATTTCTTCGTGGTTATATTCAGTGTCTCTATAGAATTTGAAATGAATATGATGCATAAATTTCTTCTGCACTCGCTGAATTCTGTGGATATGGAAAGCATACTGAGGGACGAGGGTCCCATACAGAAGTGGCATAATCCAAGAGACTTCTAACAAGACTGCAATATAGAATTTCAATGGAACATACAGTAACAAAGTCAGAAGTATTACGTTTAATAAATCCTAACATTCTTAATGATTTACCAACGACATCAAGATATAATTCCAAGATCCTTTATGTTTACAACTGATGGTAACTTTGCTCCATTAATAAGATAATGAAAATTAGTATTAACTGTACGACAAGAAAATATCATAGGATTGCACTTAGAGATATTAACATGCATACCATTATCACGACATCACGCCACAAACCTGTGGATATCCTCCCGCAAATCAATGCAGTCGTTAAAATCGGATATTACTCTATACATTTTTAGATTGTCTGCAAACAGAAGGAACTCCGAAGACTGGAAGCAGGGTGCAACATCATTGATAAAGATATTAAAAAGAAGTGATCCAATGTGGGACCCCAGACGGCACAGGAATTTCGTTAGACAGGAAATTGTTGATTTTCACAATTTGATCCTATTCGAAAGGTAGCTGTCCAGCCAGTAGAGTAAGGGTTTATTTATACCCATCGTTTTAAGTTTGTCTATCAGTACATTAGGTGGAACCTTATCAAAAGCCTTGGAGAAGTCTGTGTAGTGTAGACGAATTGAGTAAGGAGATTCTTCAGTATTTCTACCCACACAGAAGCCAAACTGCTGGTTAATGATTTCAGGAGACAATAGTGAGCTTTACATACTTAGATACAAGGTTTTCAAAGATTTTAGCGATGGTATTGATGAAGCAAATGGGCTGGTAATTTTTTATTATGAACTTGTCTCCAGATTTATGTATTGGGACGACAAAATTTGTTTTCCAGAATTTGGGAAAAGATCCACTTTGCAAAGATTTATTCAATATGATGTGTAGCGAGAATAAAGGGGCAGATTTTAGGAAAGACAAGATGAATATTATCAGGACCCGGACTCTTAATCTTACATAATAAGCTCAGTGTATATGTCACATTTGAAAATGGAGTAACTGTGACAATAAATATGATTTACTGACAACTTTTGATTGCATTGTGGGTTACAGGCAGAGTAGACCGAGAAGGGGGTTTGGAAGTACACCAGAGAAGTTGAAGAAAAGGCATTTAGTGTAAAGGTGTAAATTTCTTTATTAAATATCAACCGAGCGCTTTCGGCCTAGTGAAGGGCCATCATCAGGGTCGGTCTCGTCAGGTTCGCATAGTGGAGAGAGAATTACAGAACAAAGGCATGTTTTGGTGTAGAATGCCAAATTAATAAAATAAAAAACACACAACAGAAGTGAAAGGTGACAAACTAACATCCAGGAGCGCTCAATAACAACCAACTCCAAAATATATTTAGGCTTTTTCCAAAAATCTTTCAGTGCTGATTCTTTCGTGGTTTTCTTAATATTTTTTGATTTTTTGATTTTCTGAACCACGAAAAAATTAGCACTGAAAGATTTTTGGAAAAAGCCTAAATGTATTTTGGAGTTGGTTGTTGTTGAGCGCTCCTGGATGTTACTTTGTCACCTTTTACTTCTGTTGTGTGTTTTTTATTTTATTAATTTGGCATTCTACACCAAAACATGCCTTTGTTCTGTAACTCTCTTTCCACTATGCGAACCTGACGAGACCGACCCTGATGATGGCCCTTCACTAGGCCGAAAGCGCTCGGTTGATATTTAATAAAGAAATTTACAGTTTTACACTAAATCTGCTTTTTCTTCAAGGAAAAATAACCTGCAAATAGGTTGGCAGCATCAGGACCCATGAAAGCACTTTTATTGTCAAGAGTGAGTAGATTAGGTATTTCAGGCACATTGCGTTTAGGATTACGGAAATTCCAGAATGGTTTCGAATTAGTAGAAAGGTAATTTTCAGTGTTTTGGAAAAATTTTCTATAACATTCCCGGGAAAGGCCTGCACACTGTGATCTTAGATTGGCAAAAACTTCATAGTCATGAGCGGATTTACTGTTTTTGTAATTTTTATGAGCAATCTTCTTTTGTATTATTAGACTTATTAGCTTTGTTCCAACCCAGTAGGAAACCGTAATATTACCATCAGGATTTTGCGCAAAACTTAAAATTTTTGTGTAGAAACCGAAATTCGCATACAAAGTGTTTCCGAAAGCGTTCTGGGATAGTTTTTTGACGGGTTGGAACAAACCTACAAGATCTTGATTGAACCACCTAGAAAACTTTCCACTTGGTACCTTTTTGACTAAAACAAATAGATCAAAGTAACTATAGACAATATCATAAAATGTGTTTAACATGGAATCTACATCCAGATTGAATACCAGCAGAAAGCTCCCAAGTAATTGTTTATTGATACAAAGTCTGCAGATTTAGAATCATGGTAATAGCAATCGGCACTAGTACCAACAGATGTGTAACATGATTGCGGAATAGGCGGGTCAAAGCAAAGGGGTGAATAATGATTATCAATAGTGACCAGAGAATCACAATAATTAACGCTAAGCGTTTTGTGGCACAGAACTAACAATTTATTGAATTACTTGAGGTGAGACGTAATCATCATTAGAAGGAATACCCACTGCACATATGTCCTCGTTAGTCCATCTGGCCTTAGGCAAGTTGAAGTCACTAGCCACACACAGTTTAGCTTCTGGATAATCCTCACAGATTATGTCAACTGTGTCGCAAACCATTGACTAGTGTTCAAATTTAAAATCTGGAAGTAGGTACACACAGCCAAGAATGCACCTTACTTTTGGGTAGCCAATGGTTACATAAACTTGCACAAGAGGTGCAGTAGTTGGGAGGGAACTGCAGGGGACTAACCTATGTATGGCCAACAAAACTCCACCCAAACACTTTCTTGTTGCTTGTTTCACCCGAGCGATCATTCCTAAAGATGAAATAGTCCCCCAAGCCCAGCTCTGCGTTCGACATGTCATCAGACAAGTTGGTTTCCATTATCATTATAGCCTAGTAGTTATGCAAGGCCGCGTTACATGTGAGAGTAGTGAGAGTAGCTCTGGATAACAGAAATTCCAGATCTTATAGAAGAAAGGAGAAAGAGCAAAGGCAATAAAGAGGAGTACAGAACACTACATAAAGCAGTACAGAGGAAAATTAAGGAAGCAAAAGAAGAATACCTAGTAGCTCAATGTGAGGAAATAGAAGTACTAGAACAGAAATTTGATAACTTTCACATGCATAAAAAGATAAAGGAAATGGCTGGATGCAACAGAGTCAAGGCAGCTAGTGGCTACATGACACAAAAGGGCGTATAATAACTGACGTAGGGGACAAAACCTAAAAGACGGAACTCTTCGATGCTGCTCCCAAAACCGGTCTTAGAATCAAGCAATGTGCACTTTAAAATATCAAGATCAGAAATAGTATCTGCCTTGGAAACTATGAAACTTGGTAAAGCTGCCGCTCAGATACCCTTAGAGCCTATCAAACTCTTTGATGATGCAATTGATATTCTGCTGGATCTTTTTGACCGCCTTTATGATAAAGGAGAAATTCCTTAAGAACTGTTATCATCTACTTTTGTGCTCATACCCAAGAAAGCAAATCCAATAAGAGAATTACCGAACCATCGCACTTATGAGCCACACCTTGAAGATGTTCTGAAAGATCATCCATAGAAGAATACAGAACACTCGAGGAAGACATGAGCAACACACAGTTTGGATTCCGCGAAGGAGTTGAAACACGAGAGTCGCTTTTTGGGATTAACGTTATTTTCCAGCGCTGTCTTGTCATGTGTACTATGAACTATTGTTTTATGTAGAAATTATCCATTGCAACGATCACATACCCGTTAGTATTGCTGGCTCTTGGACTAATGGACCCTGAAGAAAAACCACCATAAACAAACTGCAATTAGCCTTCGAAATATGGTGCTACCGTAGAATGTGACCTATTCCCTGGACCCTGGACCGATAGGATTACTAATGCCGAAGTGCTGAATGTTCAGAGCTGCAGTCAACAAAGTCCGGATTGCTGTGATAATTGCAAACCTCCGATAGAAGATGCACTATAAGAAGAAGATACATAATAATATTCAAGAGAAAAGCCAATGATAGGGATTCTCTGCCTGGGTTTATTTTCTCGTTGATGACCCCATTGAAAATTAGATGAGAGAAAAAATACTGTTAAAATAAAAATAACAGAATGGTGTAAGAAAATACAAGGAGCTATTCAAAATAAGCAAACTACGACTATGAGACATAGAGGAAACTGATAGTTTTGGTATGTTGTTTATTATAAAAATATAAAAATTCAATGGGTTTTTGCGTTGTGTTTAGGTAGTTTTTTTGTGGCTGGAAACTACTGCATAGGTACTTCGAAATATTCAATTTCCCAAACCCCTTTAAGATTTTCGTTATTGTAGCAGTTTCAACCAATGCTTTCATCTATACGGAATAATAAATCGTTTCGAGTGTCTGGGACGCCTTGATCGGAATTCCCCAAACAAACAAAATGCGATAATACAAATCTTGCAGAAGGTCAAAGTGCAATAGCAACCAAACAGAATTATTATCATGTTGGTACGCCTATTGAAAAATCATTTGAAAATATCCGCAAAGCAGGTAATTTCTCGGAATTATGTCGAGACCGCAGCTCATTCAATCAAAACCTATGAAAAAATCAAACAAAAACGCGAGGAGGCTTGGACAGGAGGAGGACAACATAAAATTGACACACACCATGAAAAAGTAAGTAGAAATAAGGTAACTATTCCTTGCACATAACAAACTTTTTAGGGAAAACTAACAGCAAGGGAAAGAATCCTACTTTTTTGTGATGATGATAGTTTTGTTGAATACGACATGTTCGTTGAACACACCTGCACTGATTTTGGAATGGATAAAATGAAGGTAAGAATAATAATAATAAAGTGCATGAGAACGAAAGTATAGTAGGCAGTTATTCTTATGTAGAAAAAAATATTTATTTATGTATAAAAACAGTATTTTCATAAGTCCTTTACCACGTGATAAAGTAGGTATATGATAAATAAAAACTCATATCGTTTAGAGATTATTGTAGAGCTTGAGAGTCTCATATTATAGTGTTGGGCTGTTTGTATAGCGGCTGTCCAAAATAATATATTACCTTTCAGTTTGCTTTAAAACTTTGATTAAAATTCCAGTTTCCTGGAGATTCGGTAGTAACAGGACACGGACTAGTCCATGGAAGACCACTATTCATTTTCAGTCAAGACGCCACCGTATTCGGAGGTTCTCTATCCAGCGTTCATGCTAGGAAAATTTGCAAAATCATGGATCAAGCCATCAGCGTCGGTGCGCCTGTAGTAGGACTCAACGATTCTGGGGGTGCGAGGATTCAGGAAGGAGTTGAATCTTTAGCAGGATACGCGGATATTTTCCAGAAAAATGTGTTGGCATCTGGAGTAGTTCCACAGGTAAGACAAAAATTGATTTAACATATTTTAAGAGCTGAACTAGTCCAGGAAACAAAGAACAATATATTCAGATTTTTTCCAGTATGGAATAGAAGTCTAGAACAAGAACATATGTCCAGAACGTTGACAAAATTTACCATATTTATATATTTTCTGTAGGCTTGCTTTTTTCCTCTATTAACCCTGAGGTTTAGAATTTGCTGTGAAAAACTCTTATTATCTACCTATGAGATCAGAAAATCTTGCCATTTCTTAGATGTATAATTAATTGAAAATCTACTTTTTAGATATCTCTCATAATGGGCCCTTGTGCAGGTGGTGCAGTCTATTCCCCAGCCATCACAGATTTCACTTTTATGGTTGAAGACACATCTTGTCTCTTCATTACTGGCCCTGATGTAATAAGATCAGTAACAAACGAAAATGTAACTTCTCAGCAATTGGGAGGTTCAAATATCCATACGGAAATCTCTGGAGTTGCTCATAAGTCATTCGAAAATGATATAGAGGCTTTATTACAGTTAAGGGAGTTTATGGGATTTTTGCCTCAGAGCAATAAAAGTCCTGTTCCGATAAGAGTTTGCGATGATCCGTGTGATCTGGATGTACCGATTCTTGAAACTATTGTGCCTAGAATCACTACAGCTCCCTATGATATGTTGGACGTCATTTTAGCTATAGTAGATGAAAGAGACTTTTTTGAAATTATGCCCAAATACGCCGAAAACATGATTGTCGGTTTTGCTAGGATGAATGGAAGAACTGTGGGGATTATTGCTAATCAGCCAAAAGTAGCTGCAGGTGAATAAATTATTTACCAGTAACTTTTTGAGCTAAAATTTTTAAATTTGTAGGTTGTTTGGATATAAATGCTGCTGTAAAGGCAGCAAGATTCGTAAGATTTTGTGATGCTTTCAATATATCTTTAATTACACTAGTGGACGTGCCAGGATTTTTGCCTGGAGTCCATCAGGAACATAATGGAGCTATTAGACACGGAGCCAAATTGTTGTTTGCTTATGCTGAAGCTACTGTACCAAAATTGACTGTTATTACACGAAAGGTAAGAATTGCTATCAGTTTACATTGATTGATGATAACTTTTTGATACGGAAATTTCTCGTCTGAAAAATACTAAGGCAACATCAGTGTGAACAGTTAATAAAAATATTATAAATAGAAACTAAGTACGAAGGTATTCGAGTTAGAGATAATGCTCCCATTGCATGCAAAATATGTTACTTTTATATATGTATTTGAAACACCATATACAATAAAACAACTTTCATAGCTTATGAGAAATTTTGCACCATTATCCAAAAATTAAAAATAAAACATTACGATTTCAGGCTTATGGTGGTGCCTACATAACATCGTCCTCAAAACACTTGAGAGGAGATGTGAACTACGCCTGGCCATCAGCAGAAGTAGCGGTAATGGGTGCAAAAAGTGCAGCCTCGGTTCTGTACAAAAACAAACTAAACATTGAAGAATTAGAAAAAGAATATATTGAGAAATTCGCTAGTCCATTTCCTGCAGCTCAAAAAGGCTACGTAGATGATATTATTGAACCTAAAACTACACGTTGGAGATTGTGCAGGGATTTAAATCTTCTTGCGACGAAAAAACTGGAAAATCCTCCTAAAAAACACGGAAATATGCCTTTATGATTCAAACTAACAAGTATTTCTAAAACATTATTTATTAGGCTTTATAATCGGGGTTCAATACATTTTTTAATATTTTGAAAAATTCTTATCACAATGGGATGTGTCAACATTTATAATAATATACTCATGAATTTTTTTGTTTTTAAATAAACTTTCGCAACTTTTTTCAGGACCAAATTATCACAAATAATCCGCTTAAAATAAAGACCATGTATCTACACAAAAAGATTCAGACATAAAAGGCGAGTGTACACTGGGCCAGAAGGTTTTGGATCAGGAGTTTCTAGCTTAAATCAAAAAGAGGAGAGAATTGCCATTTAATTCTGGCAACTGTGAGGACTAGAAATTATCCTACAAAACCTTCGAGAGTGTGTGATTTCTCTTATCGTCTTAAAAGACAGAACAATTTGAAAATTAATTCGATTTAGGCAAAATTCTTTTGTAGAATATACAGATGATATACATATAAATCAATTTTCAATTGTTCAATTTAAAACATTAAACATCCATAAAGCTTCTTTCAAGTAAAAAAGGACAATTTTTATCTAAAAAATATTCTTTCCAGGGAGGGTCAGTCAAAGATAAAGGCTATAATGATGCTAAATATTATGTAAGATTAATATTTTATTTGAGTTAAAGATAAATATAATAAAATAACGACCAATCAGATTTGATTGGTTCATGGTTAAACAAATTAAGATCGAGCAAATAGTTAAAGTTTTATATACATACACTTAAAGCTAATAATAATAATAAAAAAAAAATCATCACGAATAATAAAAATTAAAATTAAAATGATGGCAACAATTAATGCTAGAAAAAATTATAGTAAGTAATTAACTAATTGGTCTTAAACGAGATCGTTATTACCCTTAGTTTAGTACATAGACCGTGCCAGAGGGTATGTATAAAGGGTTAAGAGGGAAGATAGGAGATATCATACTATATTGTCATTGTTTTTTAGTTACACTTAACTATCTACTATCAACATTTATTTTTGGAGTATTTTTGAGGCAAAATGTGAATTTTGGCATAGCAGGGATATTTTAATATAAAATAAACTCTGCTTCACTCCTTTCCCGTCTCTGTTGCGACTAAAATAATTCAAAAACATTAACTAAAACAAAACTTATGCCTGAATATGCGCAGTTTAAAATAAATACATTAAAAATCATTTTCCGGTAGGTATAGGTACTAACCGTACTAACTAATTAAGTTTTTAGATTCCAATATTAAAATACAACAAAACTGCAATAATAAATTGACATGTTGCCTCAGAAAAAATCATTCCTATTAAGCTAAATTTTACCGTTATTTCTGTTCGTCATTTTCAGCTACTCAAAGCCAACACTGGTTATACATTTTTCAACTACCCTGATACCATCAACCAAATTTTGTCTTTACACACAAAATACGAATCATCTACAAATACATTAATACATTTTGGCAGTATTTTGGTCAACGTTCCACTGCAAAAAATGGTCCTCGTCTCTCTCTTTCAGCTAAAAAACCTAAAGAAAAAAATTACAATATGGGTGGCAAAAAAGTGCCGGAGTCGTTTAAGTTCGAATCCAATTTGGCGGTGGAATTTTCGATAATTTTCGCACGTACTTTGTCGCCATTACTCTTTTGTTGTTGCACAACGCATTTGTAATGAGTCCTGGAATGGCTGCTTCCAGAAATGCTACTCGATGATGAGTGACTGTCATTGGCTACGTTTACTTCTGAGTGGCTGTGCCTCAGTTCGCTCGATTTACTTTGGCGCGTGTGCGAAGCTCCAGAGAGGATCCAGGAGTGGCACAGAGCTTCGCTGGGGGTCATACGACGTTTGGGATTCCATCTAAATAAAGTAAATTTATGTCAATTTTGAAACAGGATCTCCTCAAGAGATTATTGGCTTAGGTTTACAAAAAAGACAAGAGTTTCATAAATTCATAAATTAGGTATGCTATTCAAATTTAACCAAAATCAACAGAACAGCCCAATATGAAATATCTGGCTAATTTAACAGGTTCTTGTACACACACTTTTTTTATAGATTTCGGCTTCAAATCTGGGAATAACTTGATGTATGGAGTTCGGGGATATCAAATGACCATTGGAATACAAAATCTCAACAAAAAAAAATTTGAAATTTCATCGTTTTAGTAAGAAGGTAGAGCTACCTTATGATTTAGATTTTGGAAAACTTTGAAAGGTCATAACTTTTTTTCTATTATAGATAGAAAGCTGAAATTCTCACTGAATTTTATCCCAATCAAGGGACTACAATCCCTGGAAATTTCAACTAATTTGGACTTATAGTTCCTGAGATAAAATCGTGTTAAGCAATTTGGGGTTATTTATCAATTTTTCAATTTTTCTGAGTGCCTTTTTTCATACATTTCGGCTTCAAATCTGGGAATAACTTGGTGTATGGAGTTCGGGGGATATCAAATGATCATTAGAATACAAAATCTCAACAAAACAAAAATTGAAATTTCATCGTTTTAGATTTTGGAAAACTTTGAAAAGTCATTACTTTTTTTTATTTTAGATAGAAAGCTCAAAATTTTCAGCGATTCTAATTCCAATAGAGGACTACAATTCCTGAAAATTTCAACTCATTTGGATTTATAGTTCTTGAGATAAAATCGTGTTAAGCAATTTGGGGTTATTTATCAATTTTTCAATTTTTCTGAGTGCCTTTTTTCATACATTTCGGCTTCAAATCTGGGAATAACTTGGTGTATGGAGTTCGGGGGATATCAAATGACCATTAGAATACAAAATCTCAAAAAAAAAAAATCGAAATTTCATCGTTTTAGTAAGAATGTGGGGATATCTTGGTGTATGGAGTTCGAGGGATATCAAATGACCATTAGAATACAAAATCTCAATAAAAAAAAAATTGAAATTTCATCGTTTTAGATGATGATTTAGATTTTGGAAAACTTTGAAAGGTCATAACTTTTTTTCTATTATAGATAGAAAGCTGAAATTTTGAGTGAATGTTATCTCAATTAACTACAATCCCAGGGAACTCTCCTATTTGCTACATACAGTTTTTAAGATTATTTAAGCTCAGTAGTAGCTTAGGTAGTCCAATTCGCCAGATTTAGAACGATTTCAAGTTTCAAACCAACATTTGTCTGCCTATCTACATTTTTGACTTCAAAGTCAATTTTTTCAAAAACTAGAATATGGTACCTAATGTTCAGTTTTTCAATGCCTATATAATATTCAACTATTTCGAAACTAACCCCTAATGAATAAAATTTGTCAGTTCTATTGTAACATTTCACTATAAGAAATATTTATTGAAACTTACTCTAAACATCTGGAAACGAAATCAATAAACATGGCATCACTGCAACGCAGTACCATAGGTAAACTTTTGCTTCCTGGTTTCCGTTTTCTGCCTTTTGAATTGGTAACACATCTGGGGTTTCCTCGAGAATCTACATGACAAAATAAAAACGTAACTATGAATCTTCAGTTGATTTTTCTGAAATATACCAAAGAATAATCTTCGTCTAGTAGCAACTGCAATCAAGTCATCGGGAGGTGCACCCAAAATTTCCATCAAACAGGCCAATTGTTCCACTTCGTTTTCACCAGGGAATAATGGATAACCGGTGTAGAGTTCGGCCAAAATACATCCCAGACTCCACATGTCGATCGGAGTGCCATAAGTCAAACCCAAAATAACTTCCGGAGATCTGTAGAATCTTGATTGAATGTAGGTGTAGACTCTTTGGTTGGAATAGCAGGAACTACCGAAGTCTATTACTTTTATTGAGCTGCTGCCTCGTTGTTTTAGTAGGACGTTTTCCTGTAAAAGAGAAAAAAAAATGAGGCTTTCTTATTTTTATCTTTTTTTTAAAAAACTAATGTGTATGTTTGATACTTTAAAACTTCGATGTGTTTATTGTATGTGCAAGATAATCCCTATGGATTAACCTTTTTAAGGTGTACTATAAAGTGTTATTATTAATAGTTAGTAATTTCTCAATTTGTTTTTTGAAGCGGTCTGCAAGAGCTTTGTAAACTAAGGCCACATACCGACTGTAAATTCCTGTATTGAAATTTAGGAGGATGCTCAGAGCACTTGTTAGTTTATTGTTCGTGGTTTGTAGGTAGGGTTAGTACACCTGGGAAGTTTGGTAACTGGGGAGTAAGAACCACTGTTGGATTAATACTCCCCAGTTACCAAACTTCCCAGGTGTATTAACCCAACCTAAAAACCACAGACAACAAACTACAAATTGTTCTGAGCATTATTCTACATTCCAATACAGGAATTTACATTGGTCCTTCGAGCAAAAGGAACGCCTATAGAGGAGACAACAACCAAAAATATTTGCCAATAACACAAAATACTAGGAACTATACTATCTCTAACCTTGTATTCTATTGCATTTTGATAAAAGAAATAGTAAAAATTTATGTACAAACTTTGGACGCATTAAACAAAAAAGATAAAGACCCAGATTTTATGTCTATTTTTGTTTACCGTTATAATATTGAGTCATAATTTTTAACAAAGAAAAGACCAACTGTATTATTTATTTTATCTATTTAATTTGTAAAAGTATAGCTGGCAATTAATTAATATATGAGGAATATTTTTATGATCATTTTATGTTTATAAATTGTCGTTAACGCCCAGATAAGGCAAGTGAACTAATAGTACCAGTTCTATGTGATTCGAATCTCGACTTTGTACAATGAACTTGTCTTATTTATAATGTCTTTGTCTTGTTCAATATTTTATTAGTCACATAAGTAAATGAGTTGTTTATGTTCAATATTGTATATTTTGCACGTGTTTAGAATAAAAAATACTTGAATATGCAAAATTGATAATATTCAGTTCTAAGCTGAAGCAGGAAGTCCCTAAACAGATTTCTTGGGACTGTAAGTCACTAAATTATTCAATCCAAAAACAGATGTGCCCTAAGGGGACAAGCAAATTTGCAATTATTGGGCGTGAGATTATAAATTGGTTCATTTTTTTTGCCAAGACTTGATTCTCCACTTTTGGACGAGGCGTTTTTTTCCTGACGGCGCTTTGATTGTTTCAAGCCTACACAAAACGTTTTGTCTAATTCATTATCATTTTTTTGTTCGGACCTGAGGAGAAAACCACTGTAGTGGAAGTTGATGTAGAAAATTGAAGATATTTGAGGAAAAATTAACCAAATCTTGCACAATTTCTCACTTTTTTAAAATTATGTACTTAGTTGTTAACATAATTGTGAATATTGAAATCAAGAGTTCTAGTATTAGTGATTTATCCGAGGGGTAAATCACTCATGGAAATCACTGTACACTTTGCTGGGCTGGGAATACTTTGGAAATACCTAGTAATACTTGGTTATACTCTGGGAATACCTAGGAATACTTGGAAATCAATTTCGAGATATTCTAATATGTATAATGTACCTACTCGATAATGATATATTTTTTTCTGGAATATTTTATTTTTCGTTTTGCTAGGCCATGCAAGAGAGGTTGGTAACATAGCATAAAAATTAAAACCAAGAAATCTACACTTTGTTGGTTCTTTTCCAATGAAAAAGTTTCTCTATCAAGTGACAGAGTATTACGATCTCAGTTACGAGTTAGAGGTGCGCAAACGAGAAGAACACATAGGTACCAAACCAACAAGTCAAAACACAAAGATCTCTGATCAATCTGCAAAGTCTAAGGCAAAATCCTTAAGAAAAAATCAGGGAAAAAATATAAAGAAAATACCGAAAATGTCCGAGAAAAAGACCATTATCCACTGATGAATCAAGAGAGTCCAGTATCTCGGAAATGGAGGTGCAGAGTAAGTTTGAGACTGAAAGTGAACCTGATAACTATTCTGATGACTATAACAGTCCATCCTGGAGCCCATCATTAAATATTGAATTAGAGAGTTATGAGATGAGATTTGGCAGATAGGACGAATAGTTTAAAAAGTGGAAGAAGAAAACTTTGAAATAAAATTTCTTACGCGAGATAGATAACTTTATTCGACCAAAACCTGAGAATGCCCTTTGGGATGCCCTATGGGCCTATATCCATCAAATGATATGGCCCTTTCTTCATCCAAAGGCATGATTACAGAAACATACAAAAAACATAAAAAATTTAAGCAGGTTTATAACAAACAAACTTGAAGTTACCTACTTGAACGATTTTCAAAAATGTATAAGTATCTTTGATTATGCAATATCGATATCGACTGTAATACAATAGGTACTTCGAATATATTATGTAATGTGTTTGAGTAAAATTCGTCCTTTATTTTCATATATGTATTAAATTTCCTATTACCTAAAGATTTTAAAATAAAATAGATTTACCTTAGGATCGAACCTAGGATAACAAAAAGATAGTGCGGGTGCACCGTCTATTTAAAGATCTATTCAACATTTCAGGGACATCTCTCCATTAGAATTAGAATGTAATAATAGAGGAAACTATTCCTATTTTCATTCGAAGGACACTCAACGGCATAATAACTAGGACATGGAAATAGTTATTTATGCAACAAGTGTGTAAAGTGAACCTTTTTTCACGAATGTGAAGGCGAGTGCGACAATCACATGAATGAAAAAAGGAGCTTTACGCACGTATTGCATACAACATTTTTTCTACTACCAATCAAATATGTTCAAAAAATAGATTCAGACAAATATACTTCACGCACTATAGTGCGTGAAGTATTTTCACTTTACGTACTAGTGTGTGAAGTAATTTACCATAAAAATACTAAATTGACAGTTGTCAACATCTGTCATTGACATTACTTTACGCACTAGTGCGTGAAGTGGAATTTTACATCTTCTGAATAGTGCGTAAAGTGAGTACTTTACGCACGGTAGTAGAAAAACATTTTTATTTGTTGGAAATACTTGGAAATACCTAAGGGAATACTTAACAAAACTAAAAAATACAATTTAGTTTTTGGAAATGCTTTGGAAATATCTAGGAATATTTAGAAATACTTGGAAATACCGCGCAATACTTGGAAATACCAGGGAATACTTGGAAATACTGTCCAAATTTGAGAAGAATTCCCAGTAACTGGAAATCACTGTACGTTTTTTCATGAGTGGTCGACACCTCGGATTTATCGTTTGATTTCGTCAATCAATCTCCTAACCATCTTGCCATTTTGGTATGATTATTAGCTAATTAGGTAGTAACGTAATATCAAAATGACTTCATACCGAATAAATCAATTTTTTTTTCTTTTTGCGTGCGCAAAGTTGAGCTTTGCGCATGGAAACTCTTTGCGTAGGTACTAATTTTTGTTACGCATAAATACCGTATTTAAACTCGATTTTTCAATGTTTTGATGGTTTCTGGATAAACTAATATTCAAAATGAAGGGTTTTAGTTGAATCTAGCGCGCTTAGTAAACATGAAGTTTCTTATCAAAGGTGTCCAAATTGGACCACTCTGTACTACTAGGAATTTGGTAGAATTTGTGAGATTTAAGAGAATTTCATGAGAATATTCTAGAAATTCCAGAAGATGTTAAAAGATTTTTGAGGACATTGAAGACATACTTGTAGAAAAAGTATTGTTCCTAACACTTGCGCAAAGTGTCTTTCCCACACTCAAAGCTTATCCGAACTCCGCTTCGCGTCGTTCGTCTAACTGCTTTTTCGTGTGGGAAAGTATCACTTTGCGCACTTGTTATGAAAATAACTATTCCGACATTCATATTTCACCTCACTTGATGCGGTTGGTTTCTCACAATGACCTGTTATTCACATTTCTACAGTAGGTGGGTATTTTTGAAGAAGTTACGTCTATATAATTACGAGTATGACTAAGATCTAGAGGACATTATTTTCAAAGACATGGTTTTACGGACCCTGAAAGGCATTATATTAGGTAGTTGTTGCTGGTTCTTAGTTGATTCAGTATTTTACTGCTTGTATTAGGGATATGGAGTAGATGGAATTCTTATGTTTCTGAGTGGAGTTATAGACATAGAAGATGGTGATGGAAGGCTTATCACATGGTCAGATTGGCTCTGTGTCATTTGCGCGACAGCCATCTGGACGAGGGAGAAAACCGCGATACGAAGCGCGGGGGAAAAATACGCGACTGGACAAAAGCGCGATATGCAAAAACGTGGGGGACAAAAGCGTGACGGAACAAAAACGCGAGGGACAAAAGCGCGACAGAACGAAAACGCGACTGGAATGAAACGCGATGGACAAAAACGCGACGGGTCAAATGCGCGAGTAACAGAAGTGCGAGGGACAAAAGCGCGACGCAAAAAAAGCGAGGGATAAGAGCGCGACGGATCAAAAGCGCGACTGGACAGAAGCGCGATGGACAAAAAAACGCGACTGGATAAAAGCGCGAGGGGCAAAAACTCGAGGGACAAAAATGCAAATGGACTTGAAGGCAATATCAAACTTACCGATAATAACCAAGTCAATTTGCAATTTTAATCAGACATTTCCAAACTTCCCCATAATAAACTGGTAAGTTTGCAATTTTTATCAGACATTTCCAAGCTTACCAATAATAACCCAGTTAGTTTACAACTTCAATCAGACATTTCCAAACTTACCGATAATAACCCGGTTAGTTTTCAATTTTAATCAGACATTTTCAAACTTGCCCATAATAACCCGGTTACTTTGCCGTTTTATTCAGACATTTTCAAACTTACCAATAATAACCAGCGCAACTAAACTTTGGTCACCCTCTCATTCCTGCCAGATTATTATCGGTGGGTTTGGTAATGTCTGGTTAAAATAGCAAACTAACCCAAACTAACTGGGTTATTATCGGTAAGTTTGGTAATGCCTGATTAAAATTGTCAACTAACAGGGTTATTATCGGTAAGTTTGGCAGAATCTGATTAAAACTGCAAACTAACTCAAACCAACCGGGTTATTAATGGTAAGTTTGGTAATGTCTGATTAAAATTGTGAACTCCGGGTTATTATGGGTAAGTTTGGAAATGTCTGATAAAAATGACAAACTAACCGGGTTATTGTCGGTAAGTTTGGTCATGTCTGATTAAAATTGTAAACTCCGGGTTATTATGGGTAAGTTTGAAAATGTCTGATTAAAATTGCGAACTAGCCGGGTTATTATGGGTAAGATTGGAAATGTCTGATTAAAATTGAAAACCAACCGGGTTATTATTCATTTGCATTTTTGTTCCATCGCCCTTCCGTTAATCGCGCTTTTATCCAGTCGCGTTTTTGCCCATCGCGCTATATTCCAGTCGCGTTTTTGTAAAGTCGCGCCTTTGTCCCTCGCGC
The DNA here is from genome assembly GCA_917834065.1 of Ceutorhynchus assimilis. Taxonomy (NCBI): domain Eukaryota; kingdom Metazoa; phylum Arthropoda; class Insecta; order Coleoptera; family Curculionidae; genus Ceutorhynchus; species Ceutorhynchus assimilis. The sequence goes on along the minus strand of OU892280.1, from coordinate 13,096,358 downwards.
TTTTGTTCTTCGCGTTTTGGTCTAGTCGTGTCTATGTCCATCACGCTTTATTCCAGTCGCGTTTTTGTTCCGTCGAGTATTTGTCTCTCGCGCTTTTGTTTCTTTTGTCCAGTCGCGTCTTTGTTAATCGCGCTTTTATCCAGTCGCGTTTTTGTCCATCGCGCTTTCATCCTGTCGCATTTTTGTTCCGTCGCGCTTTTCGTATCGCGCTTTTCTACCTCGCGCATACGGCTGTCGCGCAAATGACACAGAGCCGGTCAGATTGGGATTAGTTTAGTAGTTGGTGTCTCAGTTGCTGTTGTCTTGTATATGTTCATAATTACAGTGCAAGGAAGAATGCTTTTGTTCTGACTTACGCTTTTCAAAAATAATGTATAAGAAAACATGTGATACATTCCATTAATGAAGTTTATACTCTTCCATACATAGTAATAGACGTCTCGATACTTAATAAATTTGACACGAATAGCAATCACTGACTAGAACTCCTACCCTACCCTTGTCGAACTGAATCAAAACAAGGAGACATACAAGAGAGAGCTGGACAAAAAACTCTCGAAAGAACCCAGCAATGCCACAATCGACAATCGACTGCTTGGCGGAAAAGATTAAAAATGACATACTTTCATACCGTCATCAAAAAACTAAACTATTGAACCACTCCTCAAAATTCAAAGCTCAAGCCAGATACTCGCAAAATGATAGCGGAAAGAGGAAGTCTGCACAAAGATTCCCTGAATACACCAAAATAAACCGAAACATCCCAAAGAAAATTATGCAAGACCTAAGATGATACAACACCGAAAAAAAAGAGGTCATAGAAAACAACAAAAGCATGAAGATTCTTAAGCAGTCACAACGAAAAGGCAAAATAAGAATCCACCAAATAAACGATATAAGGATAGAAATATACAACACAAAGGAACAAAGATCATAACAATCATCCAAGAGTAGCTACTATAATGAACTCTACTCAGCACCACAACATAACCAAGATGTCGAACAAAACATGAATATAAAGAATGCAGGTTCTGAAGACATACCAGAAATCACCATCTTGGAGATAAGACTTGCACTCTCACAGCTTAAATCTGGAAGAGCTTCTTAGGAGGACGGAATCGCAACACAAATGTTAAGACTAGGAGGAGAAAATGCGCCTAAAGCAGTACAGTCTCTTTTAAACAGATGCGTTGAGACAAGTCAAATCCCCCAATCGTGGAATAATGCAAAGGTCGTCATACTCAACAAAAAAGGTGATAAAAATTTAATGGAAAACCATAAACTCATCAACATTCGTATAAACTTCTTACAAAAATCATAACAAACAGGCTAACATCAAAAATGGACTCCTATCAGCCAGAGGAACAGGCAGGTTTCCGGAAGGGATATAGCACCACAGATCATCTTCAAACAATTCACACACTTATAGAAAAATGCACTGAATATAACGTCCCACTACATAATATGGCTTTTGTAGACTACCGCAAGGCCTTTGATTCCATACACTTAAGCGCAATATTTAAAGCAATGGAAAACGCACGGTATAACATAAACCTGTTGAAACACATCCACGTGAACGCCACATTCTAAGTAAAGATCGAAAGCGACATGATCACGGACAAAATACGCATAAGAAGAATCGTGAGACAGGCAGTGGAAGATATATTTAAAACACTATCATGGGAAAACCAAGGCGTGAATGTCGATGGCAAATATCTAAACCATCTAAGGTTCGCCGTCATCGTTCCAATCGGCAAAACACTTGATGAACTGAAAGAAATGATACAGCAACTGAAGCAAGCATCGCAAGAGGTAGAGGACTAGAGATGAACACTGCAAAAACCAAATTCATGAGTTCAAGTGGGGCAAACCTACTTACCATCGAAGGCCAAGAAATAGAAAGGATGGACGGATACATCTTTCTGTGGCACCAAATCAAGCTTGGGAAAAAGAACCAAAAGGCTGAAATTATCAGAAGAGTGAGCATGCCCTGGGCAGTATTTGAAAGGTTGCGCTTTTTCTTGAAAAATCCAGATATTCCTATAAACATTAAAAGAAAAGTGCATGACATGTGCATACTCCCTGTACTGACCTACGGCCTGGAAGCCATGACACTAACCAGAAAAAGTGCAAATAAACTGAGTCACTCAGAGGGGCATTAGTCTGAGAGACAAGTTAAACAACTTCGACATAAGTCGACGCACTGGTGTGAACGATATGATCCAGTGCATAGCAGAAGCAAAGTGGAGATGAGCAGGCCACGTGGCGAGGCAACCGAACAACAGATGGACAAAAATAGTCATGCAGTGGAGACCAAGAACATACAAACGCGGCAAAGGGAGACCCCAGAAGAGGTGGATGGATGACATTTACCGGAGGACAGGGAGAGGATGGCAAAACATTGCACAAAGACCGTCAGAGATGGAAATTGGAAGGGCAGGCCTATGCTCAGGAGTGGACGTGACTGGGCTGCTTATCTCAATGTTATACCCTGGTTTAGTGCAATCAAATGAAGATAGGAATAAACTGATACAAGGAAAACAAATAAGTTTTCTGTATAAAGTAAGTCATTTATAGCTAATCACTAATCAGAGTAGGTAATCTGCATAGTTGAAATAACCCAGTGCCAGAGATTATGAAAAAAAGGTCTTCAAATTGTTATTGTTAACTGACAAGAGCTATTCGTTAGGTTTCACGAGTATACCTACATACCTATATGTTAATGTATGTACCTAAGTAGTTTGTAAAATCCATGAATTTTCTAAATACGCAGAAAAAAATGTGGTTTTAAAGTGAAAGTAAATCGTGTAATTAAAAAAGTGAAAATGCCTATTTTCACCCATCATCTTAAAACAAAAGTAACTCAGTCATTACAAAACTTGCGGCATATTGTATGCTGCAATTAGTGCGTGCAATAATATTATTATTGTTAGGTAGGTATATTGTTATCTATTTATTATTAAATGCACTTATTATTAGTCATGCGTGGAATTTATTATTATCTAATTTTCGTGCAATATTATACGATTTTGTTTTGCGCAATCAATGAATTTAATTTTTTTAACGCAACTTTAAAGGTAATAAAAATTAAAAAAAAAAAAAAAAACAATAATCAAATCAAAAATCTAAATTATTGATATCTGGCCCGCCTTTAAACAAAATAATAAATATATAAGATAAGTATTAGCATAAAGGAGCTAATAAATATACAATAATTACATGAATCTTACCGGTTTGAGATCGCAATGGATGATATTCTCTTTCTGTAACAGCCTGAGGCACTTTAGAAGCGAGTTCGCGAACCTCCTGATCAGGTTCAGGCTGAAGCCTTGGTAGTTGTTCTTTTTGATGAGCTCGTACAGATTTAAACTGAAAAAAAAAACAGACAGATTTTAAAATTTAGCTTTATGCAACGCAACATCTGGAATGACAGTAATTGAGGTTATTGACTCACTATATGTAGAGCCGAAACATTTGCTTTTATCGTCAAACAAAAGAAAAAGTCGCGTGAAAAGACTCTGTAATGAACACATCCTGTTTTACACAATGTAAAAGACGTATGTGACCACAATTTAACAGTAAAAAAAAAATTCAAATATTGTTATCTTGATTGTATGTATGTATTTTGTGTATGAACATTTGTTTTACATTGTAAATTAGGTGATGGCAGGTAGGTTAGGTACTAAAAAATGGGAAAAAATAGTGAGTACTTCATAGTTTTCGACCTCAAAAATTAAATTCTGCAAGTATTGTCAATGCTTTTCTCTTGCTAAGGAATAAAAAAATATACTTATTCAAGATTAAATCTACGATAACTAGGTAACATTAGGCAAATCAAAGAAATATAGTCGGGGAGCTGGCGTCGAAAATATGCAAGAGTTTTCGCAAGGCTCATATTTTCAGAATGAGTAGAATTTTAGTACTACAAAGCTAGGCTACAGTCAGCAGTTCCAGTTCCGGGACACCTGGCGCTGAGATGCGCGCAAAGGTGTATTTTTAATCAACACCTCGCAACAGTTTTCGCAAAGCTGAAAATTTGCAGAGAGCATGCGAATATAATGTAGAACCATAATTTAACAGTCAGACAAATAAATACGGGGACACGTAGAGTCAGCGCGACTTTGAAGTGGTCAAAAAAATGACGTCACCGAAAGTGTTTTCGCATGGCTGAAATTTGGCAAGGTAATAGTAAAAACAATATATTTATTGAAAAAAACAGTCAGACACTTCTATGTCGGGACCCCGCCAGTCAGCAGTCGATTAGAGTGATATAGGTGGTAGCGCGCGTCAATAGGCATATATCCATGTCGAATAATAATTTCACCAAAAGTGTTTTCGCCTAGCTGAAATTTGGCAAGGTAATAGTAAAAACAATATATTTATTGAAAAAAACAGTCAGACACTTCTATGTCGGGACTCCCTCAGTCAGCAGTCGATTAAAATGATATAGGTGGTAGCGCGCGTCAATAGAATTTTACTCTATATATAATATCCATTTCGATGAATAATTTTATTTTTATAATTTAAATTATTTGGAATCGGAAACGGTAAAATAAAATTGTACATGCAGTTAAAAAGTTTGCGGTTAGAAAAAAGCCCGATTCGTATAAATATTACTTGACCATTTAATCAGCAGTACTGTGATAGTATACCTATAGTAAGTTTCATTAAATACTTATAATCGTCGCCGATTTTATAAAATACAAAAAAAAAAATTCTAATCACATCTGCCGCTTCCCATCCCCTAATCTCGACCTAACAGTACCATAATGAAGTTTCCGAATTCGAATGCATATACGCCTTATTCAAGTATACGCGCTTACGCTTGCAACTTACAGGTTTACACTTACTCATTAAGAGAAAAAAAAATGTATTTTACCGTTTCCGATTCCAAATAATTTAAATTATAGAAATAAAATTATTCATCGAAATGGATATATATAGACGAGCGCTACCACCTATATCACTTTAATCGACTGCTGACTGAGGGAGTCCCAACATAGAAGTGTCTGACTGTTTTTTTCAATAAATATATTGTTTTTACTATTACCTTGCCAAATTTCAGCTATGCGAAAACACTTTTGGTGAAATTATTATTCGACATGGATATATGCCTATTGACGCGCGCTACCACCTATATCACTCTAATCGACTGCTGACTGGCGGGGTCCCGACATAGAAGTGTCTGACTTTTTTTTTCAATAAATACATTGTTTTTACTATTACCTTGCCAAATTTCAGCCATGCGAAAACACTTTTGGTGACGTCATTTTTTTGACCACTTGAAAGTCGCGCTGACTCTACGTGTCCCCGTATTTCTTTGTCTGACTGTTAAATTATGGTTCTACATTATATTCGCATGCTCTTTGCAAATTTTCAGCTTTGCGAAAACTGTTGCGAGGTGTTGATTAAAAATACACCTTTGCGCGCATCTCAGCGCCAGGTGTCCCGGAACTGGAACTGCTGACTGTAGCCTAGCTTTGTAGCACTAAAATACTACTCATTCTGAAAATATGAGCCTTGCGAAAACTCTTGCATATTTTCGACGCCAGCTCCTGGACTAATATGTTTCAAGAAAAGTTACTTATGTATTGCCTGTTGAACGTTGAAAACTGATTTTTCCGGAGTTGCCCATTTCTGGCCCCGGTCTTGAAACATGTGAGAGGTTAGAAGATAGGTATTGATATCAGACAATATGGAACTAAATAATGAGTCCTGTACCTACAAATACAATTAAAAACACCTCGGGTTCATTGTGGGATTATATGAAATGTATACCAATAAATTCATTGCCAGTTCTTATGACCTGAAAACCATGGCATTAAAACGAAAATCTTTACACATCCTCCAAGTAAATCAACTCGCAATCGAAAGGATTTTGGTCAAAGTATAGTCCGGAAGATCGAGTAACAAATGATATCAGAAGGAAAACGGAGGTAGCCTTGAGGTAGCAGATAATTCCAATTATGATTACCGAAAAAGAAACAATGCAACCATATCATCTGTTGCTATTACCTCAGACATCGTTGAGAAGTCGATTCTCGCCCAGGTCCTGACAACATTCCAACAATATTTTTGCAAGAATGTGTGAAATCTATCAGCTAGCCTCTTGCAAACGCAATGACTAACTTGATGATTAGCGAGAGAGTTCCGGAAAAATGGAAAGAAGCACACTTCATCCCAATTTATGAAAAAGGCAACAAGCTTTTTCCAGAAATTATCATCTTATTACTTGTATAACTTGCAAATCTATAGAAAATAAGTGGTATCCAAAGTATTGATAAACTTTCTAATAGAAAACAACATCCTTCCGTCTTCACAGCATGGATTTTTGTCTGAAAGATGTTACGATAAATTTATCATTTACGAAACATGTTCCATGTCATAAAGTTGTATTTTTGCCATTTCAGAATCAGCAAAATAATAATTCATAATCTAAGTAATCTAAAAATACCCACAAAGTTCGATATAATACCAGTACTGCCATCTATCCATCATGTGCATAAAATGCAAATATATATTGATAAATGAAGGTACTGCCATCTAGTACCTGATGGATTGGTTTTTCAAAGTGTGATTTTCAATTATTTCGCATTTGACAGTCATTTGTATTTTAATTTAAAGAAATTATATTTACCTCACTTTTAGCAAATGGATATATTTCTGTCTTTCTCTAACTTCTGATTCTGAAATAATCATTTTTTGGCCTAATGACCTAATTAATTAGGAGTTTTTTGTTTTTGACATAACCTTAATTTAAATTATAATTTGTAAACAATTAAAATAATTCTAGTGGATTTTTATCTATTTTCTTTTATTCCACGTGGTTTTTCATTGTGAAGTCATTGTAAAGTGAATATGGTATTTTGGGTGTACTCTTCTGATTGGTTGAACTGGTTAAAACGCAGTTAAGTATAAAAAACACAGGATAGTTTTCCTATAGGGTTTGGTTTCTAAAACGTTCTCTTTTCCTGGCAGTACTGTAGCTGTATCAGGCGAGTCATTTTTATTTTTATACTTTTACCTTCACATTTTTAGATTCTCCCTTATAAATTTTTTCATATATTTTGCTATCAGTGCATATTCCCATATCATTGTTAAGTTTTTACCTGATAAATCTTATCTTATCTATTCTTGAAATATAAGTATTATATTTTAATTTTTTATCTAGTTGTGGCCCTCCATTTTGTGCGATTGCCGGTGATTCCACGTTTTTCTGAGGTAAGTCAATTCAGATTTTTGGGCTAATAGATAGGTACTGCTGCTCTGGTTTTCAGAATCAATTGTTTGTGTGGGAATATTGAACCGTTTGCTCTAAATAGAGTCGGTGAAAACCAAATTTGTGTGTCCATCCCCATCAACTCTTTATTGAATCCAGGCAGAGGCCTATATAGCCATTTTCTGTTTGACTCCATCAATCATTATCTCAATTATTATCTTCTCGAGGAGAAAAGTGTTGAAAAGGGTATAATTCTTTGAAATGGAAATCCAGACAGGTCAAGAATTCATTCAAAAAGTTTTAATAAAAACATCTCAAGAATTTTGACATATTCTGGATTTAATTGATTTCACCGTCAGGTTTATCTTGTAGTATCTATAGTAGCTACCTTAATTTAAAAGGAAAATTTTGTCTATTTGGGCGAGAATCTACAGATTTAATTTCTTATTGTTTTTATCTTATTTTGTTTATATTCTTGCCTGTTATGCCGGAAAAGCAGCACTTTGCTCAACCTGTAGGGAACATTTTAATTTAATCTTTTTTATGATTATTTTCCAATTATTTAATTGTATTTTTTTTTATATTAAAATATTTTTTGTTTTTTCAATTTGCAATAGTTGCTCATACCTGATTCTGTTGGAAGGGAGTGTCTGTACAACAATGGTTTTATAATAAACTAATTTCATATTAATTTTTTGTTCTTTGCAAGACACTTTTTTGACCGAATTGAGGGATTTAATATTCCAAATCTTGGTGAACCTGATACTGCCCTTTTCTTTTCTGGGTACCTACTCGACATAAAGATCAATGTTTGGAGACTGGATCAGCTGGAGTGACGTCACTCCAGCAATCTATCCTCTTTCTTGGATACAGGAAACAACACGAAAAACTCCAGTTCACGAAATTGAAACCGCAACATCCCTTGAAGAGCTCCGGATTGGAAAGGTACACTGTATCAGATTCACCAGAACAACCAAGCTGTCAACTGTAAATTTTACAGAAAGTAACATTGACTGTTACTACATATTACTACATAACATTGTAAACAAAATAAAATTATTGTTTGTTGGATTTTGAGTGGTTTCATTTGCACATAAAGGGGCTACACGTTATCTTAATTTTTTGAATTCCACGACCCTAGGTACTCTTATCTTAAAGTTCAAATAGCCTATTAATTGTAACAAATTGGCGCCCAACGTGGGGCGCCAATTTTGTTACCTAGAGAAGTATTGGACGACCCTAGAAGACATCCATGAAATGGAAAGAACATGTAAAAAAGAAAATGGATATTTAAACCATGTTATTGATTACTGGGCTCTGCGGCTGTCTATAATTAGGTGTCCTAATAATATGTAAATTTTATCAAGAACGTAGTGCTTTAAGTTGAGAACACTTGGATTTGAAGATCTTAAAAAAGCCTCAGATCTACTACTAAAGTCAAACCTCTCACAGAAACGGAAAAACTTGGACAACAGAAAATATTGCTTATAGTTTAAGTAGAAAAAAACAGTTAAAAGTATCTTTTCAGTGCAGAAAATGCTGCACTGAAGAAAATGTATGATCGAAAAACAACTTAAAATCCCCGAAATATGCTTATGAAGATTTAAAAAGAGCTAAACATTTGCTATAAATCAGAAAAAGCTACCGAGTCTACTGTTTGCATAATTATTCATTTAAAAAAAGTCTATGTGTAGAATTTTTCTTTCTGCTTTATTTTTTATAGTATATACCTATCAATATAAATATATGCATTTAGGTATATAGAATATTTGCATATGTTAATTTTTTGAAAAATTACATGCCTATGTAGGTTTTCGAAATAAAATTTGAATTTACTAGTAGGAATCACAATGTGGGTTTTTTGTGACTCAAACTTTAGTTCTGTTCCGTAATTTCAATGATTATTATTTTAGTGTGAATATTTTGATTTAATGCATCAATGAATAATTTTAATGAATCGCAAGCTTTATAAGATTAGATTGTTTCGTCTGCAACAATTTTGTTTTTAACACTAAAGCTTAATTGATTTGATAATTGAAACAAAACAAGAACAGGATGCTCATTTTGTACATAATGTGAAAAAATCAATTATTAAAACAATTTGATAACGAAAAGCTCATAAGCTTGACTAAGTATACTTATAGGTAAATCACAGCAAAATATTCAAAATTATCTGAAATTATTGATAAATAATGGAAAAATTGGATAGACCTCTAATCACCCTGTACCTATACATGATAACACTTCATTAAAAATCAATTTTCATCATGGAAACTTGAAAACCAAAAGGAATTCGAAAAAAATACTTATTAAAAAGGGCCTAGTCCTTGGCGACCAGTTCAGAAAGTTATGAAATGTTCATAAAATGAATCCTCTCTCGTCTAGAAATTTCAAATGAGTATTTTTCTCCATAATGGGGTAAGGCAGAATGCAACTTTCCAAACAGTATAAAATATATCCAATTACAAGGGTTACATAAAAAGAAACAAATTGTTAAATTATATGAGACATAAGTTTATCATCTACTGCACTTAAAATCCAAGACAGTTAACCCACTTTGAAACAGTATTTGTTATTGTTTGCAGCAGTATTAAGTCTGTCAGTTCGAAAAGTAGGCAGTGTATATTATTGTGTAATTTTTAGGTCAGAGACTTAAATATAAAATTGGGTCACTTACCTTAATAATTCGAAACTAATACACAAATGATTCCTAAAATAAAAATACTCCAACATGTGAATAACGTTGTGGTTGCTGTCTTTGTCCTTTTTTCGCAAATGATCCAGTATCCTCACTTCGACCAGAGCCTGATGATGGAAACGTTTTTTGTTTCGGATAATTTTGATGGCTACGTGACGATTGGTCATGTGATCTAATGCACGAATCACTTGGCCGAAACTGCCTTTGCCTATCACTTCCAGGATTTCGTAGCGGTAGCATATGTGATCGTGAAGAACCTATTTTCCAAAGAAAAAAAAAAATGGATTTCAATCTAACGGTAAATCTGCAAGCAAGAGGTCTGGTTACGCATCATTAACGATCAGGCTTTACTCAATAATGTACGATTTTAATTGTATGGCTTTAAGTAGGTACCACCTGAGTAGTAAGTACCTATTGCGTCAAACTACAGCTATTTGCGGTCGAAATTGAAACAGAGTCTAAATGGTGTTATTTTGCTTTGGAAACTTCCTGCTTCCGTATTTAGAACATGAATTATGGAATCAGGGTACCATTTAAATTTTTAATGAAACAACGACTTAGTGGTCAATAAGGTTTTTCAAGTAAATTAAGGACATGAGCTAATAAGTTAATTTTGTATGGTTCTTCGACGTAATGTATTAGGCTTTTTATAAGTACTATCAGCAGGATAGTGTAGCCCACATTAGGCTGTGCAATACGAAAAAAAAATGTCAAGTACATTGACGCTATCTTATCTAATGTTGCGGGCAATTACACCAGCCTTCTAAATGGGTTACTTAAATGTGCTTGATTTGGCACTGTTTCCGATGTTATTATAACTCTATATTGCCTCATTAGTCACTAGTGATTTATTTTTTCAAGAAGACATAACACTTCCAATAATTAATAAGAAAATTTATAGATATGTTATTTCTCATAGGTTTCATTAAATGGCCTCCCTTCGCACCTAAACTAAAGTTTAAAGGTTTCATCCTAGCTGAAAATATTTAAGTTTAAAAATATTGCTATAGGACAGCTCCAATACTGGTGTTGCTTGCATCTGTGTCCAAAATCAACATGCATTTCTGATCAGGATAGGACAACACTGGGCTTGTACATAATGTTCCTTTTAATTTTCTAAAAGCGGAATTGCATTCTTGGGTCCAAATGAATGTTGATTTTTCTTCTGTTAATTCATGAAGCGGAGCAGCTATATTAGCGAATCCTTCTACAAATCTTCGATAATAAGAACATAATCCTAGAAAACTGCGTAGTTCATGTTTGTGGCGTGGCTTTGCCAATCCTTGACAGCATCTATCTTTCCTTCCATAACTTGTATGCCATCTTCAGATACCACGGGACAATTTCACTTTCTTTGGAAATAGAAAAACTTATTGGGATTGAGTTTTAAGTTGGCATTCCGGGAGCGGTCAAAAACTTCTTTCAGGTTATTGAGATGTTCTTGAAACGAATTTCCCATGATCATTACATCATCTGAATATTACCAGGCAAGTTCTCCATGTAAGGCCTCGCAAAACAAGATGCATCAGTCGCTGAAATGTAGCTGGAGCATTAAACAATCCGAAAGGCATTACGTTAAACTGGTATAACCCGCATCCGGTACTGAAGGCAGTTTTCTCTTTGTCATCTTTGTGTATTGCCACTTGCCAGTATCCACTTTTGAGATCCAAGGTGGAAAACCATTTGGAGCCCGATAGAGTTGTTAATTTATCGTCTATCCGCGAGAGAGGGAAGCTGTCCTTCTTGGTGTCGTCATTAAGCTCACGGTAGTCCACACAAAATCTAAGACTTCCATCTTTCTTCGTAACCCATACTACTAGCACAAACCATGGATTATTTGACTCTATAATTCGCTTTTGAAGCATTTTATCAATTTGGTTTCCCTCTTCCTGTTGTTTAGCTACTGGCGTAGAGGTGGTTGTCTAATTGAGTGTGCCAATCCGATATCAATTTTGTGTTGAATTAAACTTATACGCTTCTTTCAAGATGAAATCTGTGGCTTCCTGAAGTCTAACTGGATCGAGGTGTTTCCATGATTTCTCCAAAGTCTGCATCAAGGTGTCTGTATTCAATTTCGATTTTTCAAAATGTCGCTTATCTGGTAGGTCACAGTTCGATATTTGCTTAACTGGTTCAAGGGTTCCAATAATATCTCCTTTTATTTTTACTGTTTCAGAAGAAATATTGGCAATTCTTATCATAATGTCCTTATTTGTTCTTACTAGAGTCTTTCCAACGAGAAATTTTTCTGGTTTATCTCCAATAAAATTAGGTGTTAGTCCAACGCATCACCCAGGGTTTCTTTCCAATTTTCCGCAAATGATCTTCTCAGTACTTCCAGGAATCCCTACTGGGTTTGTGGACAGGATCTTAACGGCTTGAGAATCTTCTTGTGTCGTTAGGGCAAATTCTTCATTACCAAATTTAAGGATGTTCATAGAAGGATCGGAAGAGTAACCATGTTGGCCGATCAAATCCATTTCCAAAATAAAATCATCTTCTATATGGGCGACTAATGTTCTGTGACTAAAGGTGGTAGATCCAAAAGTAAGCTGAACCATAGCTTCTCCTTGAACTGGTGAGTGGTTGGATTGCCCGAGACTTGGCTAATGTTCTTCAGTACCCGTGTCAAAAGTGATGGTTTTAAATTCTCCATTAATTTGTCCTTCGAATTTTAATCCTCTATAATGACTGCCCAATGATTTTATGTAAACAACCCAGGGGGCTTCGTCATTATTAACAAGCAGTCGCCCCTCCGTACTGGTTGGTTCCTGTTTGTTATTAGGGCTGGCGTCTCTGGATCTTGAAAAGCGTTGGGAACGATCCCTAGATGGAGAGGACATCCTCACTCTACAATCTCATTGCATATGTCCAAGCTTATGGCACCGGTAACATTTACATTGCATTATACTAAGTTTCTCGATGTTGGTGTTTATCTGGAGTCGTTTCCCGTTTGTCTACCTTCTAGTAATAGTTTCCCCATTTTCTCCATGAATGTTCTAGAATTTTCCCGAAATTCCTCGAAATTCTTTTTGTGAATGACGATTGATGTCATCAAATCAAATCCGTCGGTGGAGTCACTAATTCGATAAGTATCTCCCTTGGATTCCAAATAGAATTTTCTAGAACTTACTTGAAAATTCACTTTCACAGTCAAAATCGGGATACAGTCACTTCCGGGGTAATTTAAGGTCTGTTTTTTTTTTAAGATAAAAGTCAAAATGACATTATGTTGGCAAAATGTAAAATTGTCAATGCTTTCAAATTTTTTATGTAGAAAAGGCTTGTGTTGCCAACATAGTTACTAAATTTTTGACTTGGAGAATTATCTTTGAAAAAAAAAACAGATTTTACACAGTCGGTTAAGACTCTTTTTGTGACTGTCACTGCGTGCACTGACTAACTGTCTCAGTGTTCACTTAGTGTCTACACTATTCACACTATTCTGCAATCAGATTTCACTTCGAAGTCCTCCAATTATATTCCACTTCTGACACCAATATCATGGTTCTAGCTTGTGTGACAGAAATCTTGGGTCCGTTTATTCCAAAATCAAAGTCCAATTAACACAACAATAATTTATTCCACGTTACTATACACTCTGACACTTACATTTTTGGAAATTTTCGTGATAAAAATGTTCAAAAATCAAAAAATCCTTAAAATTTCCAAAATTCACAGGAATCATAAAAATTTATAGAAATCATGAAAATTCACAAAAATCATGAGAATTCACGAAAATCATAAAAATTTCCAAAAATCATAAAAAATTTCCAAAAATCATAGAAATTTCTAAAAATAATAAAATTTTCCAAAAATCACAAAATTCATAAGGTTTTAAGAAAAATTTGTATGATTTTTGTAAACTTTTTTGATTTTTGGAAATCTTTATGATTGTGATTTTCGTAAATTTTTATACATATCTGTCTTTTTTTATGATTTTTATAATTTTTATTAATTTTTATGATCTTTGCGATTTTTCGATTTTTGATGATTTTCTTGAATACTTATAAATTTTGTGATTTGTGGAAAATTTTATCATTTTTGTAAATTTTTGATTTTGTAATTTTTGTAAATTTTTATGATTTTCTTCAAGTTTTGTGATTTTTGGATTTTTTTATATTTTCGTGATTTTCGTAAACTTTTATGATCTATGTTATTTTTTTTTTCTCTAATTTTTGTTTTTTGTAGTATCATGATTTTTGGAAATTTTTATATTTTTTGTGATTTTCGTATATTTTTATGATTTCTGAAAATTTTCATGATTTTTGTGAGTTTTGTGACTTGGAAATTTCTATGATTTCATTTTTCAAAATTTTCATGATTTTTATGCATTTCCAGGATTTTTGTAAAACATATTCCTAAATTTTTATGAGTTTTGAAATTCTTATGAGTTTTGTAAATTTTTATGATTTTTGTGAACTATATGATTCTTGCGATTTTTATAAAGATTCTATGATTTTCCAAATTTTTATAAATTTTTATGATTTTTAAAAATCTTTATGATCATTGCGATTTTCGTAAATTTATGTGATTTTTCAAATTTTTTATGATTTTTGGAAATTTTTGTGACTTGTAAATTTTGAAAAATTTTCTGATTTTTGAAAAATGTTATCATTTCATTTCTATGATTTTTGTGAATTTTTATGATTTTTTTCATTTTTTTCATTTTTGTGATTTTTCGAATTTTTATGATTTTTGGAAATTTTCATGATTTTCTTAAAATCTTATGAATTTTGTGATTTTTGGAAAATTCTATTATTTTTGGAAATTTTTGATTTTTATGAATTTTCATGATTTTTGTGATTTTTGGAAATTTGAAGGATTTTCTGATTTTTGGACATTTTCATTTTTATGATTTTTCAAACTTATTATTTGTGTGATTTTCTGTAAATATTATTTTTGATGTTTGATATTTTTATTTTTATGATTTTCCAAATTTTTATAATTTTTGTGATTTTTGGAAAAACTTTTAAAAAAATTACGAATTAACCAAAATCATAGAAATCATAGAAATTAGCGAAAATCAAAGAATTCATAAAAGTTTACAAAAATCACGATAATTAATAAAACTCGTAAAAATTTACGAAGATCATACAAAAAGTTATAAAAATTCACAAAAATCATGAAAATTTCCAGAAATCATAAAAAATTACGAAAATCACAAAAATCATAAAAAATTCATTCGAATATTACCATCACAAAAATTTCCAAAAATTATAAAACTTCACAAAAATCATAGAAATTTGGAAAATGACGAAAATCATAAAAAAAATTCCAAAAATCTTGATTTTTTTTTCAAATCATAATAATTTACGAAAACAAAAATCATAAAAATTTACAAAAATCATACAAATTTCCAAAAATCGTAAAAATTAACTCGAGCAACTTAACTCTTTACAACTCCTAAAATAATCACTAAAGTCCGTTGTTTTTAATCTGACACTTTCCGTACGAGGAGTGAGGGGGTGTTTCATATGGCAAAAACAGGTGTGAAGTCAGGTAACAATTGGCGTTCTAATGTAGGGAGTCACCAGCTCACATTCCATTGGAGTATCAGATTAAAATCGACAGACAATATCTAAAACGAATCACAGCCAATCTTAAAACTAAAAACTACTAACTAATACCGGCCTTTATACAGGGTGTCCCAAAAAGATACCGACAAACTTTAAGGGGTAGTAGGGGACATCAAAACAAGCATTTTTGTTTATATAAACATATGTCCGCAAATGAGCCATTTAGGCTGTAGAGCAAAAAAACTGTTTGATACTTTTATTCTTCGCAATAATTAAATCACTGTTTACTTATTAATTTTGCTTTATTATCAAATAAATTATGGTTTACAATAATTGTTCAAAGTGTTGACCATTTACTTCAATGCAAAGATTACACCGTCGGGTCATTGACTGAAAAGTTTAGTCTACGAAACACCTATTCGTAATGAGGAAGATCTGATAGCAAGGATACTGGCGAGTTGTACCCATGTAGAAACTATTCCCGGAATATTCCAAAGAGTTCGCGAGTTGAACAATTATTGTAAACCATAATTTATTTGCTATTAAAGCGCAATTAATAAGTAAACAGTGATTTAATTATTGCGAAGAATAAAACCAGATACCAAACAGTTTTTTTGCTCTACAGCCCGAATGGCTCATTTGCGGACATATGTTTATATAAACATTGTTGGTATCTTTTGGGGACACCCTGTATATCCGTAATCCATTCTTGTAAAATCCAGGATAAACGCAATAGCCTTTTTCCCGAATAGCACTGTAAAATCTAGAACCAGCTGTCCAATTCAGTACATCCTGGCGCTTCGGCTAGATTTCCGCGTCAATATAAATGATCACCCTGTATCTACTATTATTTAAACATATTCCTGATAGCTTGAAAAGTATTATTTTATCAGTTGCTTTCAGTTGAGGCAAAATTTCATATACAAGGTTAGTTTCAAATGCGGATTTAAAATGCTAAAACTATTCTGCTTTTCCAAAAGCGTTCTTTATTAGGTTAAATTACCTATTTGAGTTCTATTAAAGAAATATCTTACTGCACCATTTTTGGCTTACGTGATCAACGCCGCTTTAAAAGTACTTAACTATTTTTAGATCGGGGGAAAGTTAGTTTGGTCTTTGAAAAACTTTAAATAACAGAGATCTATGCGACAGACAACACGTAAATTCATGGGAATTTTTAGCAAGAAATTAAATATTCTGTTCTTGCATATGCATATTTCTAAATGTTGCGTCCTACATAGAAATCTGATGATTCGCGAAACAGATATTTGACGGATGATCTTAGTTTTTTTGTTCCTAAATTCTAAATACTTAATTTTAGTTGTAGGTACCACATCAAGTAAACGCCAACTCGAAGAAATAGATTCTTTTTGAATTATAGAACGGAGAGTAGCTGACATTTTCCATGACAGGATAATTTTTCACTTGATGCATCGAAGGTGTGCGCAGATAACATAGTATTGTCACTTGACAGCACCCTAATAATTTCATCTGAAACTCCAATTCCTAAGAATGATGTACGGAATTCAAAATCCTGTTCTTATATAAAAATTACATTATTGTTAAGTTTTCAAGACATTTTCCAAGCTTTATGCATAAACTTTGAAAAGAAAATCATAATTCAACCTAATTTTTCCCTTTATAGGTTTAAATGAGTAAATTATTTCACTTCGACTGCAATCTGTTGCATTCCTGGTGGCTCACAAAAGCCCCAGGCGCATTATTCAATAAAAACCACTAAAGAGTTCAAGCCTCTTAACGAAATTATCTGGCCTAATGGGTATTATTATACAAGAAGCCTAAATTATATATCTAGTCGCGGTATAAATAAACATATAATGGTGTTTAATAATGATTGTTTTTTACCTTATTGTAGCTTCCACTATCATCATCGTAACCGCCGTTTTGTGATCCCAAATGCTCCCCATGGATTTTGCAAGCGTTCAGTCCTAAATACCAGATTTTCGAGTATTTTTCTATTTCAGTCTTTTCGTATTCCGTTAGTCGATTTCCATAGAGACGGAGAGCCTCTGAAAAGAAATAAAAACATAATTTATTATAGAAAGAATCACTTAACTCACGGTAAACAAAAAAGGACAACCCTAAACTTGTTGAGTCTAACAAAATTATACCCACAAGAAAAGAAACTAAGTCATCACACTGCAGTGAAAATCGACGATTTTGTACTGGTCTTCCAGTGGAATAACTGTCATTTATGCCTAAATTATAGTTTTCTTCGTCAAACTTCAGATCGAAAACATCTTGCAACACATGACTAATTTTATCATTTTGGCACTTCTCCTATAGTTTGCTTATAAGTTATTATTACGTCCTAATTTTCAAAAAAAAAAGTTTGCCAATATTTGGCTGAACAACAATATCATAGTGAAAAACTGTAGCTGTGAAGAACGTGACCTGAAGGTATTTTCACACGGAAACAGAAACCCTATTAGGTTCTTAATTGCATAGCTTCAAGATCCCGTTATGGTATTTAGCTTTTTGCAACCAATAAAACCTCAAAACTCGTTAACTTTCGAACAAGATGAGATTTTCACTTTTTTGTAGGCACGCCAATGATGAAGGTACACCCTGGTTTCTAAAACCAATCGTTTATTTGATTTCGAAGAGAATCTAAACAAAAATAAACTAAAAGGGTCTCAAAGGGATTCATGTACTCAAAATAATGAAATAACAGACCATGATATGTTGGTAAAACATAATAATCATCTTAGTTTTTAGAGAGATCCTTTGAGATTGTTAAACTAAAACTTGGGGGACTCAATTCTCTACGATTTTCGTATATCTGCTCTTGTAGCAAAGATTTTCTGAGCTTCTCCTGCTGAATTAATTTCCAATTTCGCATAGGTGCATGATACGGAAAAGAAGAAAACAGGGACATTATTTGGAAAAAAAATGTATTGAGAACACGCTTATGCTGATACAATTCCTCCATAAAGACGTAGATGTTAGTTAAATGCCTATTGGGAGGAGGGTTCATTAACACACTCACAAAAGACAGTTAGCATAGAACATCCAATAAGAACAACATCGTGTGTAGAATACAGCTGATCCAAGCCCATGCATTTACCAAGAGGTAGATCAGTTTTACAAGGATTTGACAACGGCTAGGAAAGCCAAAAATAGCAAATTGTTTATTGAATTTGTAGACTAAATGCGAAGATAGGAGCGAAATCCCCCACAGACACCTAACTAGTCAATAATTTCGATCTTGGAACTTCCTCAACAAAGAACGTCTCCACTGCATGGACTTCTTCTATTGGAAAAACCCGAAAACGAAGTAAACCTGGGCTTTAGATTGATAGGTAGGTACAAAATTAATAAATAACCAGAAAGAAGTTGTCAGCGGAAGATATAGGTTCACAAAACCTACAACAATCTCTTCCTGGCGCTCCTAAGGCCAAATTGAACTAGAGTTGTTCAAAAGGCTCATATTGAACCCTAGAATTTGGTTGGAAAAGTGTTAAAATCACAATTCTGAATCATCTAGCTGAAATTTGCATTAGAAAGGCTTCGAATATCTCTTCCTGGAGCTCCTAATGCCAAAAATTGAACTAGAGAAGTGCAAAACTTTTATTTCAGGCTATTTAAGAGTTCAAGGCGTGTAGATGTCAGAAAAGGATCAATGACATAATCCTAATTTCCCCGTAAATTGAAAAACTTAGCGAAAGCCAGGCCCTCAGACTTCGGCAGTCCTTTAAAACCAGGCTGGTAGTAGCCCAGGAGGAAGAGGGACAGAGGGTGTTATGAATCCCCGGAGCCGACCAGGCTACCACCATAAACGAAAACTGCAACGAATATGGCTAATGGCAACATAGGGCGCTTTCTTTTATTCAGCAATGCATCCATCTGCTGCCAGCATTATGAGACATCCATTCCGATTTTCTATGAACTAGACAAAGATAGACTGGTCACCGCTGGATCCACCGCTGAATAAAAGAAAGCGGCCATATAACAACAGAAAATTGATGGCGGACGTGAAACTTCTGGAACTTGAGAACGAGCTGTAGCATATAAAATGGGATATACTGGGTTTATCAGAAGTACGCCGAGAGGTAGGAGAACAAATTATATTTTCGTACAAAGACACAAGAAAAGATATACGGAACTTTAACAATAGAAACAATAGAAATAACTAATATCACAGAATAAAACAAAGGCCTGAAAGTGCTAAAACGAAAGTTAAAGACCAGGGAGGAGGAATATTCACATCATACACGAACAACAAGAGATTCTGAATACCATCGAAGAGTATTATAGATCATTAGTTGGGATTATTCCATCCAAAATATGGAAATTCCAGTCATACAGAATCAAGGTTCAGAGGAACTTCCAGATATATCTGAAGAGGAAATTGAAAGAGCCACAAAATGCATGAAGAACAACAGAATCCCTGGAGAAGATGGCAGGCATGGCCGGAATTTTAACAATAAAGAAATAACCAATATCACAGAACAAAACAAAGGCCTGAAAGTGCTAAAACGAAAGTTGAAGATCAGGGAGGAGGAATATTCACATCATACACGAACAACAAGAGATTCTGAATACCATCGAAGAGTATTATAGATCATGTATAGTTGGTATTATTCCATCCAAGATGTGGAAATTCCAGTCAGGTTCAGAGGAACTTTCAGATATAACTTAAAAGGAAATTGAAACAGCCATAAAATGCATGAAGGAGAACAGAATCCCTGGACAAGATGGCATTGTAACTGAAAAGATGAAACACTTCCCAGTTTCATGCGTCATGAAAGCCCTAAAAGCTCTTTTTAATGCCTGCCTTTTTGGAGGGCGTACACCAGAACAATGGAAGAATGCCATTATGATAATCTTGCATAAGAAAAGAGACATAACAGAAATTGGAAACTATCGACCTATAAGCTTTTTTTAGGAGAATAATGACTAATAGAATGGGACATATGCTAGATTTTCACCAGCCACTAGAGCAAGCTGGATTTAGACGTGGCCTTGGAACAAACGAACATACCATCTTCTTCGTCAGCCCGTGTCCATCTATATTATCGAATATATAGAGGCCTCTTCCAGGTTTTTCCATGTCACGCGATTTCTCGCTAATCTCATCCATTGTCCCCCTGCCAACGTTCTGACATCGTCTATCCATCTCTTTTACGGTCATTTCTTGTTGTTTCTCTTGGTCTCCAGAGTGCCGTTTTCTGGGTCCTGTCTCGCCACATGTCCGATCCATTGCCACTTCTGGCTTGCTACCCTTTTCACAACATCCGTCACTTTGGTTCTACCCCGTATCTGTTCATTTCGTATTTTATCCCTTAAGGTGATTCCCAGCATTATTCTCTCCATAGATCTCTGTGCGACTCTCAGTTGCTCAGCTGCTCTTCGGAGTATAGCCGTAGTTTCTAAGGTAGGTGAGAACCGGCAGAATACAGCTGTCGTAGGATTTCCTCTTTAGTTTTATGTGTACCTTTTTATCTTTAAAAATAAAGTTCATGTTTCCGAATGCCACCTATGCCAAATGGATCCTGCGTTTGATTTCCGCCGTTTGGTTCCCTTTTCCCAACTCGATTTTATGTCCTAAGTATAGGTAATATTTTACATTTTCTATAATAACGTTGTCTATGGTGATGTTACATTCATTTTTGATCATTATATTGATCTTGTTCAGGTTCATTTTTAGGCCTATTTTCTTGGATTGTTCGTTTAGCTCATTTAGCATGTTGTTCAGTTCTTAAATGTTGGTGTTCATCAAGACTATATCATCAGCAAATCTGAGGTGATTGAGGTATACTTCATCGATGTTTAGGTCCTTGTTTTCCCATTCCAGCTTCTTAAAAACATTCTCTAGTGCTAGAGTAAATAACTTGGGAGAGATGGTATCCCCCTGTCGTACTCCTTTGCCAAGTGATATTTTGTCTGTTTTAATATTGTTGTCTATTTTTACGTGAAAGGTTGCCTTATCATAGATATTATTAATAAGGCTAGAAATGACCAGGTTTCAACGCTGTCAAAGGCTTTCTGGTAGTCCACAAACGCCAGATTTAGGGGTATGTTATATTCCGTTGTTTTCTGGATGACTGCTTTAATTATTTGCAGATGGTCTGTAGTGCTAAAGCCCCTTCAAAATCCTGCTTGTTCTACCGGTTGGTAGGAGTCTAGCTTCGCAGTCAGTCGATTGTTTGCCGCTTCTCAAGCGTGATAGGACATTTCCTTGCGAGTGCGCATATCCGTAAAAAAAAAAAAAAAAAAAATTCTAGTGAAAAGTTTATATAGGTGTAGTAGCAGGCTTATTGGTCTATAATTTTCTATATTTGAACGACCACCTACAAGTGATAAAGTCCTTGATAGAGAAACTTGTAGAATACAACAAACCATTGATATCAACATTTGTGGACTTTGAGAAATCTTTTGACTCAGTTTAGGTTAAAGGATGTTACAGAATGCAGTATTGATCATAGTTACAGAACCCTTCTTGAGAATATATATAACAATGCAACAGCTACAGTCAGAATGTATCATGGCGACACCAACAAATTCCCCTTGGAGAAAGGTATTAGACAAGGAGACGTCACCGTATCTCCTAAACGATTCACTGCTTTGTTATAAAGCAGCATGAAGAACAACAATTGAAGAAAACATCAATGAAGAATATCTAAACAATCTAAGGTTTGCAGATAATGACGGCATAGTCCATATTGCAGACAGGGTAGATCGTGCATGTCAGCTTCTCCAGGACCTCCAAAGTTCTTGTGCACAAGATTGCCTCAAAAAATCAATTTCTCCAAAACAAAATTCATTACCAACCTTGTACTGACCAAAAACATTTTAACCTATGGCAAGCACATATGTTGATTCCCATAAATATTAGGCCACGAGATTAAATTAGGAAGAGACAACCAGACCACAGAATTGAACAGAATAATAGGATTGACATGGACAGTCTAAGGAAAACTGAGGGATGTCTTTGAATCAGATATTCCCATTTGTTTGATGTCTTTGATCAATGTGTGCTTCCAGTTCTAACATATGGAGCAGAAACATTGACTCCAGTCAGAAAAGTTGTAAACAAAATCCAAGTGTCACAGAGGGCAATGGAGAGATCAATGTTGAATATGTATATACCTCAGAGACAAAGTTCCAAATCATACCATCGGAGAAAAAACCAGAATTACGGACGCAGTTGAAAAAATTACAATGCTGAAATGGAACTGGACAGGTCATGTTACCAGAGTCAGAGATGTTAGATGGACTAGGACAATACTAGAATGGAGACCTATATAGACACGTTGCTTATTGTAACTTAGGAAGTCCTCCAACAAGATGGATGGACGACATTAGGCGCATCCAGCTCAACTGGATTCAAAGTGCTAAGGCCGGAGGCTGAAGTGGTTCAAAAATCCTATACCTAACTGATCCATGTAGAGTTAAATTTCGATTGGAAAATGGTGAAAATCTCATGTCCGAATGTTCTAGCTGAAATTCGCATTAGCAAGGCATTAGTTTTCAAGTCCTGGGGCTTCTTATCCCAAAAAATTAACTAGAGAAGTAAAAAACTTCGAATTTGACTGTTTAATAAGAGTTCCATTGGAACTGATGTGGTTCAAAAATCCCATAATTTACCCTCGCAGAGTTAAACTTCAATTAAAAAATTGTGAAAATCTCATTTTCGCACCTTCTAGCTGAAATTTGAATTAGAAAGGCAATATACCAATTTCTATTTCTGGCGTTTGTAATGCTTAAAAATAAACTAGAGACGTGTAAAACTTTCATTTTTGACTATTTATGAGTTCAAGTTAAGCAATTCGGCAACTCGATAATTTCATAATTATTATTATGGTATAAAAATCAGTTTTAGAGTGTGTCAAAACGTTGAATTTGATAAAACACCAGTCACAAAAAGGAAAAAATAGAGGATTTATTCTGTAAACCTGAACCTGAACTTAAACACTAATTCGTTATTTACTGAACTAACACTTATTTGTTATTTATTACCTGTTGGTGTAAGAGGAAATGAAACCTCGTCTTTATTATTATTGGTAACTTCATGGTCCTTATGGGAGTTGTTATTGATTGTGGGTAGGTCCACCATTGGTGAATTTGGAGTGGACAGTGCGGAGCCCTGATTTAGGTTCAGTCTGGATGTTGATTTTATAGCTGATGTTATTGTTTCTAGATGAGGCAGCTAGGAAAAAAAAATACATTTTCAGGATAGAGTTAGTTGCATTGTTATGTTATTTTTGAGTAAAAATGCATGTTTGCCAAAACTTTATTATTTTAACCTTCACGTGCGAGCATGCAAGGAAACTTTAAAATTGAGACTAATATAATTTAAAATTGAAAATCGTTTTTTAATGACTCTGGAAAATTGCATTATAATTTGAAACACAACTTACGTCCGAACTGAAAAACGCACTCCTGGACATCCCATTACGGTAGCTAGAACTCAAGTAATGATGTCTGGATGATGAAGAGCTCGAGTGCGATCCATAATGATGCTCGGATGATGATAAAAGCGGTTCTTGGTGTTGATGATGATGGCTAAGCAGGGGCTGTGGAAAAATGAGAGCGGTAATCTAATCTAATTTTCTAATTTAGCATTGTGGTAAATGAGTTTTGATGCATTTGTTCATATATTCTATCATAATTACATGCAAAAATCCTATTGTTGTTTACCTACCTAAATATGATGAGGTTCTTTGTAAGTCATTGAAAGAAATGACTACAGTTCAGATGTGTGCACAATGAGCCGTAGTAAAAATTGAAGAGATTAGCTAGGTATACCATCTGGTACAAAATTGAAGTCTTTTATTGATTAATTTACAAAATTTGATCAATGTATATATGGGGGTACTTCAAAAAAATAGCCGTCAAGATTTGACTGTTTAAACAAAAATTAGAAAACATGGAAAAAATCTGTCAAGTTACTTATCTACACCTAACCAATAATAATTGTTGCAGGTTGCAGCTATAATCTAAGGTAAGTCAGAAGTTCTTCATCTCTTTTGAATCCCATTAGTCACCCAAAGTTGAATATAAAAAGATAAACCTATCGAGGATAAGTAACGGAATTCTATCACATCAAGTGTCAATTCCTGTTATTGAGTCAACAATAATGAAGGCGCGTTTTTCTATTTGAGATAATTAACTAAAACAAATCGGAAGTTAAGCGTTAATTATGCAATAATTAGCCGAGTTTTTACGGTGCTGAAATGCAGGTCGTTAATCATGCAGCCGATTTAGCAAGGTCAAGATCAATCCGTGAGAAATTGATAATAATAAAAGCCGAGTTAATTATGTCTTATTTATAATGAATATTAATTCTTACCTGGCTGTAAGTATTAAGTGCAGTTTTTGATATAATAGGTCCGTTTCTGGTGGTAACTTTAACTAAATGTCCGGAGTTAGACGACAGAACCTCTTTTTGGTGGTGCGAGGTCGGATTCTGAAACGAAAAAGAATTATTAGATAACAGTTAAATGAATAATTCATAAATTTTTTGTCATACATATAAAAGCATAAATTAGTGTTACATAAAATTGCAAGGTCAATATTGATTTCTTGCAAAGTGATTTTGTTTATAAAAAGCGAAAATAAAACTGTGATGTAATACGCCCACATTTTTGACGTTATACTTTAGTTACTGAATAATTGAAGGAGATTATTGTGTAAGAAAGGATTTCTTATTTATTTTGTTGATTCTTTTGAAGAATTTGATATTAATTATTCCATCGACGTTTGAAAAGTTCGCTTATTTTTATTCTTCTACTTCTATACTGGCCAACCGCAAATTAGTTCACATCAGATATAATATGCGGAAATGTTATTTAATAATATTAACCATGTGTAGCATGAGTTCATTCAAAGCTTCATACACTTTCATACATGTTATTTTCATAATAACTCCGATTTAGTTATATATATATATTTTTTTAAGGCTACGGCGGCAGAAGACTGAGATCACTTCCAATTGTGAGCGTTCCATGTTTTTGCCACTACATGACTAACTTTTCTACCAGGATCTCCAGTCCGGAAATGTATGTGTAGGTATGTGTGTGTTGGAGGTGTCAGTTGCACCGCGACCAAGGTTGATCTATTATACCCCTTCTTCTGCTGCTAATAAGTTCAGGTTTCCCGTTCAAAACAGCCTCTCCAGTCCTAGGTCCCTTAGGAATTTTAGGATGTCTAGCGGTTCCAGGGCTGGAATGTCTTCTAACTGTACTTTCAAGGTCATCCTTGAGCGACTAACGGTATCGCAGTTCAGTAGAAGATGGTGAGGTGTCTCTTCTCGGTCTTCACAGAATCTGCAGGTGCCACCTTCTTCTAACCCCAACTTCTGTAGGTGTTTCTTAGGTCTGCAATGTCTCGGGAGAAACCCGGTTAGAGTCGTGAGACTTCTCTTGCTAAGGTTGACCAGCAGTTCTGATCTTTTTTGGGTGAAGTTGCCCAACAGATCTTTAGCCTGTCGTAGGCCTGGGTGTTCTAGCCATTGTTTGTACCTTAGCCAGTTCTCTTCTTTTTTTGAGGATTTCTTGGAGGTGCGTATTTCCGACGCCGCAAAATGGTTCTGGCCCAGTGAAGGGAGTAGACACTCCCGTTCTTGTTAGTCTGTTTGCGCATTCGTTGCCCTTGACACCTATGTGTCCGGGCACCCAGAGGAGGGTTACTTTGTTCTGTTTTCCCAGCTCATTTAGTTTCTGTAGATATTCCCATACTCCGAGTATTTGCTCCATGGATTGGATAGATTCCATATTCCACCTGTTTTTTGTACTTGGTTCGATGGAAAAGATTTTCTCGAAACTAAATTTATCAACAATCACGTCTTTTGGTAGATCCATGAGGTGTGCACAGTTTGGGAGAGGAAAAGTTCTTTCAAGGTGCGTTTTCCTTTGTAGACCTATCTTCTCCAGTCTAAGTTATGATCCACTGGCAACCCGCTTCACTATTATGTGGAGTGGTGTGAGGTCTGGTATGACTTCTAATGCCGCGGTTGGGCATGATCTGATTGCACCTAGAGACATGCGAGTTTTTGCACTTTTCCTAGGGTTTTCTTAGCTGTTACTAACTGGGTTCGGCTATACAAGGCTTCCGCTCCATACGTGATGATAGGTGTCACTCTATGGTATACATCCATCTTAGGATTGATGGTTTACAACCTCATGTTTTACACGCAATGTTTTTGCAGACCATGAGTGCCAAGATTGCTTTGTTTTTTGTGTCGGTTCCAGAGAAGTTTAGAATCTAGGGTTATTCCTAGGAATTTAACTTCGTTTCTCCAATCAAGTCTGCCTTCCATCGAGGCGAATGTTTCTCAGGTTTAGGAGTTTCATTCTTTTTGTAAATGTTACCAGTGTGAGTTTAGATTCAGCCCCACTGTCTGAAATCATTCCTTTGTATGTAGTTCGAACTGCTTTTTCTATAAAGTCGCAGAGTATTTCTTCGTATTTGCCTCTGGTCATGATGAAAATATCATCGGCGTATCCAAAGCAGGTAAAGTCCTGATCGGTCAAGTAATCAGTATCATTGGGTGTGTTTCATGGAAAGTTAGTTTACAGTAGTAGAGCAGCTCGTTGCCCTTCATTTTTTGTGTAACTACCGTCTGGTTTCTTAAGTGTCAAGGCCCTTGTGCCCTGCCTTTCGTCAGGGTTTTGTATAATTTCGCTGGTGATTCACAGAAGTCTCTGAAGTTTTTTCGCTTGACCTTTCTTATTTCTTTGTTGTACCCAGTCAGCCTTTCGGTGTAGCCCTGCCATTCTCCGTCTCGTTTGGCTTTGTTGGAAAGCCAACGAACCTCGGATCTAAGTCGTGACAGGTGACTGTTCCACCATGGGCAACCATTTTTGTTTATTTGTTCTTTCATGAGACAACTGGATTCGCATGCCTCCATGATTGAACCGTTAAGAATCTGAAGGGTTTCTTCTACTTCACGTATATTCTTGCAGCTAAAATGAATTTATTCGAGGTTGCATTGCAGTTTGGTTGTGTATTTTTCCCAGTTTGTATTTCTGGGGTTTCTATACGAAGTGGTTCGTTCCTGCACTCCTTTGACGTCAAACATTAGGATTCTGTGATCAGAGAGAGAGGATTCATTGGAAGCTCTCTAATTCCTGATCATTTAGTCAATATTTGGACTACAAAGTCTAACATCTCCTGTTTGACCATATTATAGTAACAAATGTTGGTGTATTCCCTACATTTAGTATATTTAGGTTGATATGTTAACAAAACCTGATCAGACTCAGTAAACATGGAATGACTAGTTGGCCTGAACAATCGTACTCCTGGAAACAATAAAGAAACACCACCCAGTAAAAGACCTGTACAACCTTGAGGGCACCAAAATACTATAGTGGTTATGGAATAAAGGAAACAGGCTAAGTACAATAAGCCTTTTAAGGCTTCAGTGCTACATGGGGACAATAAGTCTGACAGACATGAGAGAGAAAAAAACCTCATGCCCTTTTGATAATTTCTCTATGATCATTTTATTAGGTATCTCGAAACAGAACATGCAGGTCTTGACAAGACTTGAGAAATGGTCTTTTTGGGAAGGAAGTTATCAACATGTTTGTATCTGTTCACCCTTTGGTTTATCGTTGTCTCAGTGACATTAGTCTGCTCTTTTGATAATTTCTCTATGATCATTTTATTAAGTTTCTCGAAACAGAACATGCAGGTCTTGACAAAACTTAAGAAATTGCCTTTTTTGACAGGGAGTTATCAACAGTTTTGTGTATTTGGCTTATTGTTAGGTATCAGTGATAACAGTCTACTCTTCTGATCATTTTATTAACTAGAAACATAGTACATGCAGGTCTTGACAAGACTTGAGAAGTTGCCTTTTTTGGCAAGGAGTTATTAAGATTTTTGTATCTGTTCGCCCTTTGGCTTATTGTTGATTTAATATCAACAGATCCACATCATTATGAATTGAAGCACACCTCTGGGACATAAAGGGTTGGAAGGTGTTAGACGAAGACACCTTATCCGACCATAGACTGATAACCTTCAAACTGGAGGCAAAGAAAATGGAGGAACGTAGATATCAAAACCCACGTTGCACCGACAGACACCATTTCAGGGAGCAGCTGGAAGTGCAACTGGACGAAAATCTGCCCCTCACACAAAATCAGACAGGCCCAGATATAGAAAAAGGCATACTCAATCTAACTGAGGCAATGGTCAAAGCCTATGATGCGGCATGTCCGCTGAAAACAATACGCTCAAGTAGAAGAACTCCTTGGTGGAGTTTGAGACGTGTGACTCAAGAAAGAAAGCAAAAGGCTTTTCAATAGAGCGAAAAATACCAAAAGGGCGACTGACTGGGGTGCGTATAAAGCACACCGAGAACAGTATAAAGGGGAAATTCGCAGATCACAGAGAGAAACTTGAGGACATTTCTGCAGTGATATACAAAACACTACAGCTGCAGCCCGGCTGAAGAAGGTGCTTTCCAAAGACTCTCAACCGCTAGGTCTGCTGAAAAAAGAGGATGGTACATATACCACCACTTCAGCTGAAACGACCGAAGTTCTTACAAAGCACATGTTTCCCGACTGTGAGATCTTAGAAAATCACACCTGGAATAACCATAAGACTGTCACTCCTACGGAGGTTGATTAGCTGGTTGCCCAGGAAGTGGTTAGTAAGTCAAAAGTCGAAGAAGCAATCAATAGCTTCTCTCCATATAAACCACCAGGGCTGGACGTGATATATCCGGCGCTCCTGCAGTGGGGTCTGGATATTATCTTAGACCAACTAGTGCATATTTTCAGAGCGTGTTTTGCTCAGGTATACATACCTGAGAAATGGAGAGAGGTGAAGGAATCTTTATACCCAAGCCAGGCAAAACTGATTATGCTAAGGCCAATTCATACCGCCCAATCAGTCTCACATCCTTTTTAATAAAGGCTCTTGAGAGACTGTGCGAACGAAACTTAAGGGAAATCCACGAAGACTGCTCTCCAAGCAGTCGTGTGCAGGATTGAACAGTCTCTGGATTGGAAAATGTCCATCCTGGCAGCACTTATTGATATCGAAGAAGCGTTCGACAGAACGACCTTCGATAATATCAAACAAGGCCTAACTAGAGATGGGGCTCCACCTACCATCACCAGATGGATAGAGAGGATGCTAAGCTGGCGGGTCGTGAAAGTTGATACAGAGGACACCACTATCAATGATCTGGTTAAGAGAGGCTGCCCACAAGGTGGTGTGTTATCACCGATCCTCTGGGACCTTGTGGTAGACAGCCTCCTACATAGCCTAAATGATGCGGGATTCCCTACTATAGGTTACGCAGATGACTTGTGTATTCTGCTTACAGGCAAGGTTGAGAGCGTTCTATGCGATCTCATGCAAACGGCACTTAGCTAAATTTCATCTTGGTGTGAGGAGCACTCCCTGACGGTGAATCCACTGAAAACGGAGTTAATCCTCTTCACCAGAAAAAGAAAGCTAAGTGGTATGAAAATACATAACAAAATACCCAGGCTAAATAATACCACTCTACAGCTGACTCCAGACGTCAAGTACCTGGGAGTTGTGCTTGATCAAAAGCTCAGCTGGAAGAGACACATTGAGGTAAAATTGGAAAAAGCGAACATGGCCATGTGGCAGTGCCGCAGGGCAGGTCATGTGGCCTCACACCCAAAATCACCCTGTGGATAGACAACACCGCTACCATAAGACCGATAGTTTGCTATGCAGCTCTTGTCTGGTGGCCCAGAACCAGACAAGTAAAAACGAGGGCCCTACTCGATAAAACGCAACGACTTGCATGTATCGGGATCACGGGCGCTATGAGAACCACCCCGTCGAGGGCAATGGAGGCGGTCTTGGATCTGCCACCTCTGTACTTGTATGTAGAGGAGATGGCCTTTTTGACCGCCTGCAGATTAAACTTCTTGGGCTTGTGGCAGCACGGAAGGCAGACACTGCCGCATACTAGCGGAAGGGTGCAGAAATGCACCCCTGCTGGGAGCTGCGGTGGATCGCACGATGCCCACACAGATAACAAAAAGATCCTACAGTGTCTATAAGTTGGGTGATGCGCAGGCTATCCCAACGGTCTCAATATACACGGACGGATCGAAAACCAGTAGAGGAAAAGGAGCGAGTGTTTTCTCACCTGAACTGAACTCCGCATAAGTACCTTCCTTGGTGACTACACCACCTTCTTTCAGGCGGAGCGAGTGCGACGGCGAACGAGTGCGATTTCTAACGGATAGTAAATCCGTGCTGTCGGCCCTTAACAGCGCTAGAACAAACTCAAAGCTGATACTGCAGTGTATAGAGGCTCTAGATTCTAGAAGAACTCCCACAAAAAAACACCGTTGAACTCTGCTGGGTAAAAGGGCACGATAACAACGCAGGCAATGGAGAGGCTGGCAGTATTGCCAGAGCAGCTTCAGGGAAGGCCCCGATGGGACCTCAACCCATGCTCCCTCTGTCAACAGAGCACGCCAAAATGTGGCGCAGTTTAGACACTTGTAAGCAGGGCAGATCAATGATCGACTTCCCTAGCAGGAAAAGAGCCGAGTATATAATGTACAGTTGTCGAGGGAAAACCTCCGCCTACTAGTAGGAATTTACTGAGGACACAGTAGACTAAATAACCTTTACACCTTGGGTGTTGTTGAGACTCCAATGTGTAGATGGTGCGACGCTGCAGACGAAACGGTTGAGCATGTGCTCTGACACTGCTCAACCTTTTGTCAACAACGGCAAGGCATACTGGGGGACATCTGGCCTGATAAGGCCAGGTTGAGGCGCACCTCACCTGGAACTCTCCTGCAATTTATCCAACGGGTGCGATGTCTGTGGGAGACCCCCGGGGAGGAGAATGAGCCTTAACAAATGGAAGTGACCCAAAGGGCCCTAAGGCGAGGCCTAGTGTCAGTGAGGTAACTCACCCTCCTTTGCAACTATCCAGATCCAGATCCAGACCTCTGGGACATAAAAAACAATGAAATATTGTGACACTATTCAATAACAGAACTTTATACAAAATTGTTAAGGAATTCACAAAAAAACATACATTCCAAATAACCAAATTTTTGTGTAATTTGAATCCAAATATACCTCCTGAGAGTTTTTCTCCCACAACAAAAACAAACAATTAAATGCAAAATCCAATTCCACATTTATTTTCCTGGAACCAATGGATAATCAAAAAGGTATGCCTGGACTGAATAAGTGGCCTGAATGAGACTTATCGACTTTAATTTTTTTACTTAACTATTAATAAAATCACAGTGTTTTTTATAAACCATCGCTTTAACTTGTTTTTATACAACAATTCTCTTATTTGAGAAGATTATAGCCATAGAGCCAATGGTAGTTAAATCTAACAGAGAAAAAAAACGCTGCAAGTGAAAACATCAAAGATTTTATTAAGTAGCCCAATGTATGATCTATTTGTTATATTTCCTTATAAAGCTTTATTTCTATTCAGCGTGTAAAAGAAATTTCAAGTAGGTACGTGTCTATACCTCTAGAGGATATCCGTTGACAATCCAACCGTTTGCATAAATAATTCCCTAATATAAATAAATTAACATAATCACATAGTCAAATCTTACTGCATCATCAGCCTTTACTTACAGTGAAAGCTGGCTTGACCAATGAAAACGAAAGTATAAAATTTCATCAATAAAATTGTTTATCTTTGTGCTTATCAGAAATCTAATAAATCAGTTATATCAATTATTTTCATTAAATGAAAACATTGCACTTGCATATTTTGACATTCAGTTTCTCGTTACTACAAAATAAATGGTCTTTTTCAAGGTTCCCTTTGAAATTTTGTGTTTAGTTTAGAACAACCACACTCCGCTTTGGTGTTTATTTTCGGAAAGAATTTATACTATTTTATACAAAGAAAAAGAATCATCACATCAGTAGGTATTCAAATCTTTTAGGCTTTAAAAGCTAAAAATACCTAAGTAAGTATATTCAAAATTTTTGAGGTTTTTTTATAACAAATTTTGTGCAACATTAAACTTATGCCCGGAAGTGCACGTTTAGTTTAACGTCATTACGTGTATATTCTGGTAAAAATTAATAAACACCAGAATTGTTTATTATTAATTATGTTCAGTATATTTTAAATTAAGTATCTAATTGGGCCACCCATCATTGCACAAAATGAAGTAGGTAAGTAGTAATAATGCCAGAGGAATGCATGTACATCATCATCATAAAAAAACTACAAGAAGAAAACATAAATTTTCCCTGACATGATACATCAAAAAAATACAAGGCTAAAAGCAACTTTATCAACGTGATTTATATCTTTGTACAAGAAAAATGAAGAGTTTTAATTTTTTCTTATTATTGATGATAATACATAAATAAAAGATCATTGAGGTCTTGACAGTTTGAATTTTTATTGTTGTTCATGTAATAAATTGATATATTTTCCAGTTTGACACAAGTACCGAACATAAATCAATTAAATAAGCTACAAGACGATTGCATGTGATATATACGGGGATCGTTTTCATCGGCATGAAAACCATTCAAATGTTGCTAAATCATGCGATGCCCAAAGAAAACGATAATATTTTAGTTCTGGAAATTATATTGCGACAAATTTATCCTCACTTGCATTGATGCAGTAATAATCTTATCGTCATGATTGTTAGCAATTTTAAATATTATGCCTATCCTTCGTCAATAAAATATAAAACTTTAATAAAGTAGGGGGTTGCCCAAGCTAACAATAAGGATATCCATAACCCTTTTCGTATCTTGAAATGAGCAGCTTAATCAGTTTTACCGACCAACCGTACAAGATTAATTGTGTTTAACTTTGATTGATTATATACTTATTTTATTGCCCATTTTGTCAATTTCCGTTTCACTTTAATAAGGTCGTTACTAAGTCCATAATAGAGATTATATTATATACAATACCTGTATGATTAAAACATTAGGTAGGATGGAAATGTGAACTTTATATACTTAGGCACAATATATTATTAATAATCTTTTTATCAAACATAGTGAATATTTAATCTGCACTCAAATTTTTTAAAATTTAAATAAAATGTGACGGAACTAGCTATTGCTCCTTTTTGGGCTTTAGTCAAACCGCACCAGGGATGCCAAAAGTTTTTACTTTGACTGACTGTAAAAATTTACCACTAGAACTTTAATCAGTTCACTGTGATCACAAAATTTTTATTGTTCCTTGAAAGTTCTATTATTTATTGAGAGAGAACCAAATTTCTGCATTAAACGTTAGAAAACACTTCAAATTATAGTGCGTTTCAAACGAATCACTAATCTGTATTTATTGTTCGACTGTTAGAGAAATTGTAACGGTCTTACTTGCTTAATCCGGTTTATGCAGATAAATCCACAAGGTGATTATCCATTTATCACTATTCACACTAGCAGCTAGGGAATTTTCCACTGAGATGAAAACACAACGATATACAGGCGCATTGGAGCCCGGCAAAAGTGAAAAAGAGAGCCAAAAAAACAGGCGCTTACGAGAGAATTTTGCTCGTCCGAGGTGACTTGCAATAATTAGGGGTTAATTACATGAATTGTATTCAATAATATAGACCATTGCAGGCCTTGAGACACAGAGAGTAATATTTTTTACTATAAATCGCGCGTACTAACGGGAGTTTTGAGGGTTTTGCTTCTGGGGAGCATCAGAGGGCGCGAGGGCGCGAACTCATCGCTTATTCTAATAGTACTGAAGAATGTCCGTCGACTAGCACTGCCAGGGAGCAGATCGCAAAAACTAGGAAACAATGTGGCGGCTGACCAATCACAGCGGCGAGAAAGGTTCACTACTTTATAAGGTAATGAAGAAACCTGCAATTTTATTGGTTCAAAAGGTTGTTGTTGCCGGTTTTACAGGATGGATAGTCCAGCAATAGCATCTATTTTTAGAATATCATTTTTATGGTAAATAATAGAGATTGAGATATATTAAATTAGAAATAATAAAAATTGAACTTGTTGTGGGTTATTTCCGCAACAAAAAATGAACTTAGAATTTATTCCTGTAATAAAGAGGAAGTTTCCAGTGTTATATTTCTGGGTTATTTCCTTTTAAGTCAATGTTCATTCCAGTATAAATTTTGTTGTTAACTTTCAGTGAAAACCAGCGTGCAATATCTAAGTGTTGGAATGAAGTTCCTACCAGCTTTTGCCAAAATTACAGGATGATCATCCACAGCTTTGAAGCACCTCAGTTGCACAACATCTGCCGACATTGCGAAAACACAGGATACGAAGATTGCACTGTATGGAGATGATTGCGAAATCCTCACACAGAAAAGGAGCCCAGAATGGATCAAAGAGGAACTCCAGAAAGAAATGGGATCAACTGGAAGATCATAATTGGAGTAGAAAAAATTCAACTGGCGTTCAACACTCCTTGATACCTACAAAATGGAGAGAAGCTTCAAGAAGAGAGTATTTGGATCTGCAAAGATAACTTGATTATAATGTGACAAGAAGCCGAAGAATCAGTGGGATCCTGGATAAAATCGACTCGCTAACTCACGAGCACTATCCCTCCATCCAATGGAGATTCGGCTAGACTGACCATTAGTTATTCCTGTATAACTTGTCTCCTAGTACGGGTTAGATCCTTGTCTTGTTTATGTTCGGTAACTTTTAGGAGTTACTTGTTCTGCCTTTTTAAGCAACTTAAATGGGAGATGAAAATACATTATTCGCAGTAAGAAAATAATATAATATACAATATACGAGGTTTACCAGGTAAGACGTCATTTCTATTTATTTGCCCATGAAAAATAAGTAAAACAACTTACTCCTGCATCGTAAAACTCAAGTAGTATAGGATATTTTACAATAATTTAAATATAGACCGTTTTTATTGCTTCGAAATTGGTTTAGTTACCAACAGACTGGAACGAAAAACGCTTTTTAATGAAGGAACATTTGGGGCTTAATAGAATTTATTAAAACCATTGCCTTGTATTTCTCACTCTCCTAATTAAATAAAGAAATCATTAATAATTTAACAATAAAATTAATTGCGAAAATAACTGAAATTTCAAGTTTTGCTGGTGCAAAATGTAATGAGCATAACTAATTTCACCTACGAAATGATATTAAAAATAAATTAATGTTAACATTAACAATTATTCATAACAAAATCCGGGAAAAATAATGTTGAGTTTGAATTGAAATACAATGCACATTATAAAGAGGTATAGTGTATTGCTATACAGGGATGATGTGATGATTAGGAGATTGAAACAGGAAATTCATCGCTTTGTCCATTAGGTCACTTTCCTTACTTAAAAATGATCCAAGGATCAAGGATCTAATTCTTTACATAACACACCCAACAAAGTAAGAAGGTAAGTAAATTTTTATTTTATAGCCTACGCAAAATTAAATGTGGGCTCATCTCAAGTACCCAAAGATTAAATAAATTCGGCAATGGCCTAGTGACAATAGACTACGCAAATTCAATGATTGGCCGTGACTTTGCTCATTAAAGGACCTCACTTTGGATATTTTAGCAAACTTAATTAATTAACTCATACAAGGTTTGTATTTTAAGGTCACCAATTATTATTATAAAATGGTATCTCTGTCCAGAAAAATCACGTTGATTTAAATTATTGTACTACAATTAAAATTGATTGCAATTTCATTATGTCATCGGCAAAAATTACAATTATTATTCCGGTTATGTCGGCCTTGTGTGGGCCAGTCAACTTTCGCCAAAATAAACTTTATAAATGGAAGGTTAAGGTCGGATTTAGAACAATAGTTTCAAATTGAGTGAGTCATTATTGTCAAAAGTTTACCGTAACGATGGTGTAAATTTGTCTTTAGATGTTCTCTTCCCTATATGTCTCGTCTTCTGCCTCTTTTTTCATTCATCCCTCGGGATAGCGTATTTTAATCCCAATGCGAACTTTGACTTTTCCATTACTATTCCCTAGTTGTATAATATATTGATTTTGTATGCTTGGTTGGGTCTGGAGAGGAATCTTGAAATTTCAAAATACATATATACAAAGTCATGTTTGAGTCCCAGAGTTATTCTGTTAGCATTTTAGTTATTTTCATTTCCTTGTTGTGGCAACTACGGAAATGTTTCACCAAAACCCAAAATGGAATATTTTTGATGATGTAACGGACTTGTAACAGTTATTATTTGGCTTTGAAGTTTAGTATTACAACAATAGTCCTTGTCAATAAAATGACACATTAAAAGCTCAGATATTGAATGCTTAGGTAAGTAGGCTGTCGTTTCCCAAAATTAAATAAAATCCGAATCAGATTTTTGCATTTATCTTTTTAAACAATAACTCATTATTGGAATAGTGTCTAGTTTGGCTATTCTTTGGTAATTAAAATAATTTATACAAACTAATGGCGCCCTCTCTCTACTGTACCAACACCAAGGACCACCCCAAGCTAAACAACCACTGAGCATAGTCGAGCACAGATTATGACCATTCTTTTGTTTCGACAAAAGAGCGTTACATAAATTGGCGCCCAACGTGTGGCCTTGAACAACGTTTAACTTAGCCTAAATTCTTGGACAGTTTAGAGTAAACTATCTTTAAAAATCTGACATTGAGGCTTTTGAACTTTGATTCCTCATCATCAATGAATGTGCTACTTTCGAGACTATAAAAAAAAATGAATTCAGTATAAGCCTTATTGTCACCTTTATAGTCTTCCCTTCATCAAAGCCTTATTGTAAATCCATCAGCGTTTCAATTATCGCTTGTAAAGCCTTAAAACTAGAAACATGTTCTATAATATTAGATTTCATGGCTATATTTAGACGTTTGATATTTAATTTTGTTAATGAATCTATATAACTATTGCCGAACAAAGGATTATAGACGAATAATAAGAAAACAAAAATTTATCTTTTGAAATTAAAATAATCAAATGTAGGGTCTAGCCACTGCTGCTTTATCGATTAATTTCGATTTTTTAATCACTCCTGCCTTGAAATTGTTTTGTTATTAAAATACTTTGTTGTTATCTTTCTCCAACTTGCATTTCAAATATTTGATTTTGATTAGTCGCCAATTTACCTACTTAGATAACCCTGGGAAGAGATAAGGTAGAGAGATGAGAGATGATATATAGTGAATTATTGGTCTTAAAATTTTATAGATCGCGACCCAAATTAAATTGATGGAACTTTGACGTGTGTATATAGAAAATGCATCAGTCCTTTAAAACTCAAATAACCATAAATCTCAAACTTTTATAGCAGATATTAAATCTGGTGGTAACATTTCAAAAGATCTTTAACTGTAGTCGACTTTATTGCATTTTTATCGTTTTTCAGTTAGTAAAATGACTAATGCCAGTTGAGTCCGTAAAATCTCTGAGGCCTTTAAAACATTGATCTTTATTGCCTGAATTTATTTAGAAAAAAGTGCTGTTCCATCATTATCCAATTTAAAATGTTAAAGGTAAATCCAGCTGCAAGTTTAGTTTTGGCACGCCGACAAAACGGACATTTTTCCGCAGTTTTGGAGAAAAACTCTAAATTCGATACGAAACGAATATTGAAGAATTTTCAATTTCTGTATTCTTTTATTTGCAAACTCTTTCCAAATATGGTAATGTAGTTTTCAGTGTTGACCACATTCAGGCAAATGAAAAAAATTCCGGAAATTAGGGCCTGGTTTAGAAGCTGAAAACTTTTGACAGCGAGAATTGTGATTTTTTGCAATTTTGAAGCTGAATTCTGTAAACATGAAATGTTTAGCAATAGATAACTTTAATAATAAAGCTAAAGGAAAGCCCAAAAAAAAAATCGATAGTGACTTGATAAGTGAACCATTCAATTTAATGTAAAGCAACAAATTTTGGTGATTAAATTATTTGAAAGTTTTCAATGAATTTAATACTTTAATTATTTCACAAAAATCATTAATTCAACAGTTGCTGCAAAAACTGACTCCTCCGACTAAAGCAAAAAAATCCTTCAAACACCAAATCTACATACTTAATTATCCGAAATCAAGTTTTGATTGCACCTTGCACCTATAACAATGTATAATACGGCCATTTTGAATGTAAATAATTGTCCCAAATCTAGTGCATCCTGAACCTACCACAACATGTTGATGACTAGTATCCTCGTTATTCCATCCAGACGACGACTTCGAGCCTCTGCTACTAGGGTAGGTGTGGTAGGCACACATCGCGTCATTTACACCCCTCAAAAACAACTCACATAATGCCCGGAAAGGTAAAGAGGGGTAATTAATATATTAGAGGTTAGAGGTGCACCTCTAGGAGATGCGATCGCGAACTAAGCCCATATCCAGAGCCAGTGATGCTGGCTGGATCTCGTCGACTCTGTTTCTGGATCAATAAACGTGGTCGTGTTTGGGTCCGGAGGGCAGGGTTGGATTTTTGTTTGTTGCGTGAGGGGTACAGTTAAAATATCTTTTCAGTTAAAAAAGGGACACATTTTTTTATGGTAATTTTTGTAAATCTATCGTAAGTTGGTTCTAGACAAATAATGGTTGACAAAAATATAGTATTGTTTTTGTGTCGGTATAGAATGTCGTTCTTTATTGTGTTAAACTAATGAATTTCTGTGGATTTTGGCCTAGCAAGGTAATTTTTTGCAGATTCAATTTTAAAAGGAAATCCAATATATCCAAACACGATAGGGCCCAGGATTTCAGGGACCTAGCCGACAATCACAAGTTATCAACAATCTGAATAGTTTTATATCAGTCTATTATCGGAATTTGCGCGGTTTGCGTACCAAATTAAATACATTGACTAGTTCTGACGGAGACTTGGCTCACTGAGGACTTTTATTATGCTGAACTGGGCATGCGGAGAACTATAACGTCTTTAGACTTCTTCCAGTACTGCCACCGAAGGTGGAGGTGTATTGATAGCAATTCAAAAGGGTATTTTTAGCTCAATCTGCGACTCACCCAGGACTATTGAACAGTTATCCGACAGGGTGCACTCGGGGAATAGTAAATTATTGCTTGGTGCAGTTTACCTACCACCTAGATTCAATAGCGAGGATTACAGATGTTTTTCGGACTCAGTGGAAACTTTGCTGGATACATTCCCAAGATTACAAGCTTTGCATTTTCGGTGATTTCAACTAACCAAGGCTCACTGGGGTAGTGACAGTCTCAGTTCTGCAACTATTGCTGCTCAGTCTTCCTTAACCTCAGAGCGTGAAGCCATCGAATGTTTATCCATTATGAGCGCTTACCACAACCTGTTACAGATAAATGCATTCTCTAATGCTCGTGGCACTCTACTTGATCTGGTTTTCACCCAGGACCCTGAGGATACTTGTCTCTTAGCTAATGACATTATCCTCCC
The DNA here is from genome assembly GCA_917834065.1 of Ceutorhynchus assimilis. NCBI lineage: Eukaryota > Metazoa > Arthropoda > Insecta > Coleoptera > Curculionidae > Ceutorhynchus > Ceutorhynchus assimilis. The sequence goes on along the minus strand of OU892280.1, from coordinate 13,056,586 downwards.
CATTGATGCATATCATCCTGCTTTACTTTCTCCCACCTCACTGCAATACTGACGTCCCCTAGCCTAACGCGTACTATTATGATTTTGGGTCTGCTCATTACACACTCCTCAACGATAACCTTGTCATGGTTCGCTGGGATGACTTACTCCGGGGTCTCGATGTGACAGAAATGACCAGAGTTTTCTATGACGTTCTTTATATGACTATCGATTGTTTTGTATCAAAGAAGAAGCTATCAAGCCATAAATTTCCATGATGGTTCTCCCTTGAACTAATAGACCTAATCTGAGATAAGCCAAATTGCTATTTCCATATACTTTATGTTCTATTGTAGTAAATGTGAAATATTTATGTCTGGGAAAATAAGTGTACATGTATTTTACATTGATCTTGTGAACCCATCCGAAAATTTTAGCCAGACTCAAAAACTCTTATTTTGTATCACGAGGAGAACAAACTATTTAATAGATATCAACTGGGAAAATAAGTGCTGAAGAATTTCACTGCCTCCTGGACTACTACTATTCAATATTTTCATCAACGATATTAATTCTTATTTCATTAATAGTGAGTTTCTGTGTTTTGCCGATGACTTAAAAATATTCGCCTGAGTCTCCTCCCACGAAAACTGTACCAGACTACAATCTGACTTGGATAGACTTTCCGAATGGTGTGTCACAAATGGCATTGAGCTTAATGCCTCTAAATGTAAAGCTATCGTTTTCAAAAGTCAAAGCCCCATAAAACTTTTATACCACATAAGCAATGAACCACTTGAAACAGTCTCCCAACAACGTGATCTCGGTGACATTTTTGATAACACGTTAAGCTTCTCCAGCCTCATTTCAGATATCGTTACCAGGTCTCTGAAACTGCTGGGCTTTGTTAAAAGGTGTTCAAAGGACTTCACTAACATCTCTTCCATCAGGCTTCTCCACTGCACAATGATAAGGCCCACCTTGGAGTACTTCTCCTCGGTTTGGTCACCTATGTATTCTGTCCACATCAACGCCTTGGAGCAGGTGCAGCGTAAATTGGTACGGTACTTGGCCTTCAAGATAGGTATTCCTCCTCCCAAAAATTATATCTACAACTATGATGACCTCTACCGACTCTTCAACCTGCAACCCTTAGACGCCAAACGAAATCAAAGTGATTTATTAACATTTTTCAAAATACTAAACTGTCACAAAGATTCCATGTGCCTACTATCCAGAATTGGACTTCATGCCCCAGCAAGGACCACACGCCCTTTCACTACCTTCTCAGAAAAGATTCACCGGACTAACTATGGTTCGAATAGTTTTATCTCCAGAACTTCCCGAATCTCTAATGAGTTCAATGCCCTGGACTTTTTCAGTACTCGTGAAGACTTTAAAAGGGAGCTTAACTTCTTAAACAAAGATCCTGGACCTATTAATTGTTCATGTGATATTTAGTAATAGGAAATAATTTTATTGTAAGTAATGTTCGCCATTTTGTCACGTTGTTGAGTACTAATAGTCTTTTGTTATTCTATTTTAAATTCTTGTTGTCAACTAACTTGTTATCTAAACGTCTAATTAATAATTATTATATATAGATGTTCTGTATGCTAATATGGGATTTCCCATCAATAAATAAAATATTTTTTTTTTTAAAAAACTAAGAAGTATCAATGTTTCGTTTAATGAGCAAAACGACAGAAAATCCAGCCCACCTTTGCAAATCTGGTAATGGGAAACGTGATAGATAAGGTTGTTTTGAGATTGCCGTTTTCGCTTCCCATGTTCAACATTTATGTCGATGATATGATTTTGCGATTCCGAAAAGTCAGGTGCATGATGTTATTGAATACTTCCGTAGTTTTCATAACAAACTGGAATTTACATTGGAATTTGAAATTGAAAACAAAATTCTTTTTTTAAGATTGATATAAGAACCCCAGAGCAAATTATCTTAGGGAGTTGAAACGCAAAAGACATATACCTATATCATCCTATATCATCTAGTATGTCGTCAATTTATTGCTATTCACTACACTATTTATTATTCTAGTCAAAAACTTGTTTAAGTTAAAGAAAATATTGTTACTTCTGGTCTCAAAAACGAAAAAATATTGCCAGATGCGGTTTGCTAGGAAACTTAAGATTTTTTGAAAGGTTTATTTGAAGAATATTTAGTTTAGAACAGACTTCAGAAAATTCCAATAAGATCTTATTAAAATATTGTGACAACGGGACTCTTGACTGACCACACACCAGTAAAGGTTCACCTGAATAGGATGAACCTGTACGACGGAGACCTTAATTGCAGACTTTGCGATAAGAAAACCGAGATAGCAAGACACATCCTGGTTAACTGCGGGGCACTGTATCACAGAAGACACAGCATTTTCGGGCAACCAAATGTAGAACCGGAAACAATAATGAAACACCATCCAGTAAAAGACCCTGTACAACCTCGTACAAGGCTAAAAAATACTGGAGTGGTTGGAATAAAACACACAGGCTAAGTACAATAAGTCGGATAAGCCTACAAATCTTGGACATTAACTAGAAGCAGAGTCACGCATAAAATATCTGGAAAAGTAGTAGTGCTTTAGCGGAACAAGTTGTAACGACTCCAAAACTACAATAAGTCATTTTGAGCAAGGGTTGTTTTGATCAGTTCCATTTTAGCTTAGAAAAAGTGCAATCCGGAAGCCACATCAGAGAGGCGAAAAATATTCAATATTGATAAAACAAACCATCAATAAGGACGGAAGAAGGATCGCGTGGTAGAAATTAGACATTTGTATTTTCCAATGATAATAAATTTCCTTTAAAATACGCAATTTCATGCTATTTGCATAATTTGGTTCCCGATTTGTAGTACGCACGGAGACATATTTTCGGAATGAATGGATTTTTCATTACTTTTCCTTTGGTGGACTTTTATCCTCAATAAATTGATACTCGGTAAATATAAACTTCTATTTAATCGATGACATAAAATTGGAAATTATAGCTAAACTTTGTTATAGCTTTTGTAAAAAATGAAACCAGGACAATGAGAAATTTTTCGATACCTACGGTTATTATGGTCCAATTCTCAGATTTCCTAGATATGAAAATTACTTCACAAATTTCTTCAGAAAATAATGAACAAAACAAATATCTGGATATCAACAATTTCAACAGAACAACACACATCTCCATAATAAAATCAGTCTACAATCTGAGTCCATTTTATTAATTTCATGTCTTCATTCATACAAACTGTAAATTTTCACCCCACATAATTGAGAAGAAAATAACCAGGATTGGAAGTGTGGTAATTGATTTCTGGATTCACTCAGCTTTCATCAGGGTATTTTCACGAAATTTTCGCTTGTCCTTGAAAAATTCATATAGCCAGAGTAGGTATTCACAGTTTCGAGATTCAATTAAGAGTTTTCATCATAAAAAAAGAGAAAATTGTCACTTCAAAAAAAAAAAAATGCATGGCTAAATAAATAAAACCAGGCAAGTGAAAGTGCTATCAAAGTCAAGGTCTGCGTATCGAATATTGATATATTTTAAATTTCTTTTTACACGAAATCCACCATATAATAAAATCAAGGTTCTATCATAAATCGTCAAAGCTAATATATTGTTTTTGGATCAATTTTTTCTAGAATTTAGTCGATTGGTGCTTATTTTCAACTGCAATATCCTCTGACATACAAATCATCCTGAAGATTAATTTGCAAGTATTTAAAATTCAATTTCAAATTATTTTTAGCTGATATTTTCGTTGGCAGGGTTTAACTACATTAAAACAAATAATGTTTTAGTACTTGAGACTTATTACTTCCTGAGGGTTATGCACAACACCAGGATTATTTTTAGCCCTCTAACGGTACCACGGCTTAATATCAGTTGCGTTAAGGTTCCCTTTACTGTGGCTTGTAAAATACAATTATTTCCATGGTTAATATCGTACAGTCAAAATTGTTGTAATTCGATAAAAACACTTCAGCTTAACCTTCACTTTAAAAAAAAAATAAACCTACTTTAAGATTACAAAATTATTTAATTTGATTTGATTTAAAACAGCTGTACTTTCTGGTAGATACAAGGTTAGTTATCGAGTTAGTTATATAACAGTTTGGAAAAAATGAAGGAAGCTACTAATTGTGATTAAAGTTTCCTACAATCAGTTACAAACTAAGTTTGTGTAGGCAATGTATGTATGTATGTATGTATGTGTTGGAGGTGTCAGTTGCACTGCGACCAAGGTTGATCTATTGTACCCCTCCTTCTGCTGCTAAGTTCGGGTTTCCTGCTTAAAGCAGCCCCTCTAGTCCTGGGTCCTTTAGGAATTTTAGAATGTCTAGCGGTTCCAGGGCTGGAATGTCTTCCAGCTGTATAAGGGGACTTCCCAAGTTCTTCATTCTTGAGCGGCTTACGGCATCGCAGTTCAGTAGAAGATGGTGAGGTGTTTCTTCACCGTCTTCACAGAATCTGCAAGTGTTACGTTCTTCCAACCCCAGATTATGTAGGTGCTTATTCAGTCTGCAATGTCCCGAGAGAAACCCGGTTAGAGTTTTGAGACTTTTCTTGCTAAGGTTGACCAGCAGTTCAGATCTTTTTTGGTTGTACCTACCCAGCAGATCTTTGGCCTGTCGTAGTCCTAGTTGGTCTAGCCATTGTTTGTTCCTTAGCCGGTTCTCTTCCTTTTTGAGGATTTCTTGCAGGTGCGCATTTCCGACGCCGCAGAATGGTTCTGGCCCAGTGAAGGGAGTGGCCGCTCCCGTTTTTGCAAGTTCGTCTGCGCATTCATTGCCCTCGACTCCTATGTGTCCAGGAACCCAGAGTAGGGTTACTTGTTTTCCTTCCCCAGCTCATTGAGTTTCTGTAGACATTCCCATACTATCTTAGAATTGATTACCGGGGAGCTCAATGCTTTGATAGCTGCTTGGCTATCAGACATTATTACAATTTCTCGTTTTCGGTACCTTCTGTTCAGGTTGAACTGCACGCATTTTCCGATCGCATGAAATTCGGCTTGGAATATGCTTGGTGATTTGCCCATTGGCTCCGAGTATCTGGTTCGTGGCCCGAATACTCCGGCTCCTGTCCCCTCAGCGCAGTTTTGGAGCCGTCTGTGAACCATTTGATGGTGTTTGCTTTAAGGGACTGGATACATTCTATGTTCCATCTGTTCTTTGTACTTAGTTCGATGGAAAAGTTTTTCTCGAAACTGAATTTATCAACAATCGCGTCTTTTGGTAAGTCCATGAGGTGTGCACAGTTTGGGAGAGGGAAAGCTGTGCCAAAGTGCGTTTTCCCTTGTAGACTTATCTTCGCCAGTCTTAGATATGATTCACTAGCAACCCGCTTCACTATTGTGTGAAGTGGTGTTAGGTCTAGGATGACTTCCATTGCCGCGGTTGGGCATGTTCTCATTGCTCCTGTTATGCATAGACATGCGAGTCTTTGTACCTTTCCTAGGATTTTCCTAGCCGTTACTAGCTGGGTTCGGCTGTACCAGGCTACCGCTCCGTAGGTGATGATTCGTCTCACTATCATGGTATACATCCATCGTAGGATCGATGGGTTTTGCCTGCAATGTTTTTACATACCATGAGTGCCGAAATTGCTTTGTTTGTTATGTTCTCTTTGTGTCGGTTCCAAAGGAGTTTAGAGTCTAGGGTTATTCCTAGGAATTTAACTTCTTGTTTCCAGTGAAGCCTGCTTCCATCGAGGCGAATGTTTCTCAGCTATGGGAGCTTCGTTCTTTTTGTAAATGTTACCACTGTGGTTTTTGATGAGTTACGATTCTGTCCCACAGTCTGACACCATTCCTTCGTGGTTCGGAGTGCTTTTTCTATAAGGTCACAGAGTATTCCTTCGTGTTTGCCTCTGGCTATGATGACAATATCATCGGCGTAACCGAGGCAGTGTTGTATAGGCAAACATAAAGAATAAAATAAAATAAACTATTATCACAAACAAAACCTAAAACTAGTTACAAACAATCACGAAAATTAATTATAAGCACAAAGATATCACCGTATGTTAAAAAGGAACGTATTATTCAATGTTGTTGACATTTTTATAGGTTTGTAGTATGTTGTTGTAAACTCCACTAAAGTCTGTCTGTTGTGTCAATTTTGATATTTACTGTATTGTTTAAATTTATGTGAATCATCTCGCTCAACTTTCGCTTATAAATCTGAGGTTCAGGGTCTACCATTTTAACTTCATCAAATTTGAAACGGTGGCCAGTTTCAAAATGATGTTTTGACAGTGCAGTCTTGTCTTCATTGTACATTCTAACATTACGACAATCATACCTGTGTTGTTGAACTTTTTTGTCGAGATACTGCCAATATAGCATTTGCCGCATTCACAAGATATTTTGTAAACCACTGAGCTCCTTTTTCCTTCTGGTACCCTATCTTTAAGTGGTGTAAAAAAAGAGCTAGATGTTTTTGGATTGTAAAAAGCTAGTTTTAGCTCCGAATTGTTAAAGCATCTGCCTATTTTTTGAGAGAGACCATCAATGTAAGGAGGTTTGAAGTATTTTAGTTGAGTTTTAGTGTTACTTTTAGTTTTTGTTTTAAATCTGTTTCTGTTTATGAAACTTAGAGCATAATTGTTCTTCATTAATTGGTTTTTTGACTTTTTTGATGTTTGTGGTGTGAAATTCTGGGTGGCTTAGAGTGATGGCTCTGGGTAACAATCCAATTATGATTGCTATTTTGCTGGAGAGAGGATGATATGATAAATAATTTAAAATTCTACCAGAACTAGTGGGTTTTGAATACCAATTTGTGATAAGGGTAGCATTAGGTTTGTTCTTGCTGTATTTTTTTTATTTTTAACTAAAACTGGTTCAAAACACACCACTTATTATTTTGGAAATTAAAAAATCTCAATTAAATCCCGGATCAAGAGAACGAGAATTACTTGAAAAATAGAATAAGACCTTTTTATTATCATAACGCAGATGACCAGAATCTTTTCTGCAACCCTCCGCAGGAACATTTGGGTAACTTGTTCGTTCTAAAATCTGTTTTTTTTTAAAGATAAAAGTCAAAATGACATTATGTTGGCAATACAATGTAAAATTGTCAAGCTTTCAAATTTTTTATGTAGAAAAGGCTTGTGTTGCCAACATAGTTACTAAATTTTTGACTTGGGGAATTATCTTAAAAAAAAAACAGATTTTAGTTTAGGTAAACTTAAAATATGTATATTTTTTTTAAATAACGTTATCTTTAAAAATTGTTTTGACTTTAGTATTTTTTACTAACCCAGAGAGATGGCGCACCAGGCAGATGACAGATGTCAGGTTTATAGGTTTACAGATGATAGGTGGTACGTTCCGGTAGGTTGGAGTAGTTCTGGTACGTTGAAATATTCTGGGGCAGGTTAGAGTAGGTTGGTGTGATTGGGTTAATGGAGTACTTCGTCTAGTTGAAGCAGTTCTGGTAGGTTGGAGTAGTTCTGGTGCGTTGAAATAGTTTGGGCAGGCTAGAGTAGGTTGGTGTAATTGGGGTAATGGAGTAGTTCGTCTAGGTTGGAGCACTTCTGGTAGGTTGGAGTAGTTCTGGTAGGACGGAACACTTCGGGTCAGTTAGAGTAGTTCGGATAGGTTGAAATGAATTGGGTTAGATGACATCGATAGTGACAGATAGATGACTGACAGGTAAAATTGACCGATGGCACAAGGACGTTGCGACGCTATGGCTGGCGCGTGCGCAGATGTCACGGAGGCGTCGGGTGGCGCAGAATTCTCTTATTATACCTACTCGATAGATCTCCATATCAAGGAAACAGATTTTGTTCCCATTTTCTATTTCTATTGTAAATTAGAGTGATGGGTGGAAGCTGTTAAAGGTGTCCAGTAGTACATTCAGTTGGTGTTGAGGAGCTGACAATAATGTATCATCAACATGGACGAATATGAATCTTTTTGTAAGTGAATATCACCATTATAGGAAAAGTAACTTGTGTCAAAGCAGTAATTTACTAGGTCAATTAAGTATTTTTAAGGAATATCTGTGTAGATGGAAATAAATCTGTGTTCAGAGTTAGGACTATTTTCTTTGGTATGTTTGTGAACCGACTAATTACATCTAGGGACACTAGGACATGTCTATCAGGTACTACATGTTCCCAGGCCTATGTGTCTTTCTTGAACAGTAAAGTTTTGGGGAAACTGAGTTGTGACGTTTCAATTCCTTTTCCTCTCTAATGCTGATCAGGTTCTGTGTTTTTAGCTCAGTAACCATTTTGTTTGAGATGGTCTGAAATTTATTTATAGGGTTGGTGGATTGGTATACATTGGTGTCACTCAGCATCTCAACTACTTTTTGGTGGTATTCACTTTTATCCATAAGAACAGTGGAGTTCCCTTTGTCTGATCGACTGACAATTATATTGGGATGGTCTTTAAGGAACTGTCTTGTTTATTCAACTTTACTTAATAGGCCTTTGTTAGCAGTTGAGTCCTCTTTTCGGTAGAAATTGGTGATGATGTTGGTAGACTGGGCTCTCAGGTTGTCCTTTTCTGTATTCGAGATAGCCTGACTTCTTATACACTACTCGACATCTTTGATAATTATTGTGGGTATCGGTATCTCTTTCCTTGTAAGTGGGAGGTCAAACTTTGGTCCCAAACCAAGGATGGTTTGCACTTCTTCAAGGTCTATAAACCTAGCAGTCCCAAGGTGGAAAAAAACTTCGGGAACTATATAATAATTAGGTGCTTTTTAGGTGCTAATTAGGGCCTCTAATTAAAAATTAGGTGCTCCTTCAGTTTTTGGGAAAATCAAAAAAAACTAAGGGACTGCTAGGTTTATAAAAGCTAGCAATCCCCTATAGTAAAAAATAATTTTTTCAAATTTCTTCTTTGTATCAGAATTAGGTGCTTTTTAGGTGCTCCTAAATAGTCGAAGAAAAAATAGAATTGATTGATTACTGAGTTACAGATTTTTTTTTAATTATTAGGGGGCTGCTGGCTTTACGTCTACTTGTTGATGTGTTAGAATGGCAAAAAAACTTCGGGATCTATATAATAATTTCATGCTTTTTAGTTGCTAATTAGGGCCTCTAATTAAAAATTTGGTGCTCCTCTAGTTTTTGAGAAAATCAAAAAAAACTAAGCGATTGCTAGGTTTATGAAAGCTAGTACTCCCCTAAAGTGAAAAATATTTTTCCAAAAATTTCTTTTGTATCAGAATTAGGTGCTTTTTAGGTGCTCCTAAATAGTCGAAGAAAAAATAGAATTGATTGATTATTAACTGAGTTACAGATTTTTTTAAAATTATTATGGGACTGCTGGCTTTACGTTTACATGTTGATGTGTCACAATGGAAAAAAACTTCGGGATCTATATAATAATTAGGTACTTTTTAGGTGCTAATTAGGGCCTCTAATTGAAAATAAGGTGCTCCTTAATTTTTTGAGGAAATCAAGAAAAACTAAGGGACTGCTAGGTTTATGAATGCTAGCAGTCCCCTATAGCAATTTTTTTTTTTTTTGTACCAGAATTACGTGCTATTTAAGTGCTCCTAAATAGTCGAAGAAAAACTTGAACTAGTTAATTATTAACTGAATTACAGATTTTTTTCATTATTAGGAAATTGTTGGCTTCACTTTTACTTGGTGATGTGTCAGAATAGAAAAAAAATGTCGGGGTCTATATAATAATAATAATTAGGGGCTTTTTAGGTGCTAATTAGGGCTACTAATTAAAAATTAGGTGCTCCTTTAGTTTTTGAGATAATCAAAAAAAAAAAAAAAACAAAGGAACTGCTAGGTTAATGGAAACTAGCAGTTCCTACTATTTAAAAAAAAATCTGCAACTCAGTTAATATTTAATCAATTCTATTTTTTCTTCGACTATTTAGGAGCACCTAAAAAGCACCTAATTCTGATACAAAAGAAAAATTTGAAAAAATATCCTTTATTATAAGGGACAGCTAGCTTTCATAAACCTAGCATTCCCTTAGTTTTTTTTTTGATTTCCTCAAAAACTAAAGGAGCACCTAATTTTTGATTAGAGGCCCTGATAAGCACCTAAAAAGAACCTATTTATTATAAAGATTTCGAAGTTTTTTTCCATTCTGACACACCAAAATGTAAACGTAAAGCCAGCAGTCCCCTAATAATTAAAAAAAAAATCTGTACGTCAGTTAATAATTAATCAATTCTATTTTTTCTTCGACTATTTAGGAGCACCTAAAAAGCACCTAATTCTAATACAAAAGAAAATTTTAGAAAAAATATTTTTCACTATAGAGGACTACTAGCTTTCATAAACCTAGCAATCCCTTAGTTTTTTTTTGATTTTCTCAAAAACTAGAGGAGCACCTAATTTTTAGTTAGAGGCCCTAATTAGCACCTAAAAAGCAACTAATTATTATATAGATCCCGAAGTTTTTTGCCATTCTAACCATAGGCGGTTCTAGCCCATCTGTGCTGGGGGGGCTGAAGCCCCTGCTCCGAGGCCGCTCGCCGCAGGCGCTGCAAGAGGCCTCGCCGTAGGCGAAATTTTTTTTTGGCTGCCACGCCCAATAACCTTATATTTTAATAAATATTTAGTCAAAATTGTTTTTATTTATTTATGAAAAATACAAAAGTTTCATTCTACTTATTACACACACCCAGGGTTGCCAGATTTTCAAAATTGAAAAGTGGGAGGTAGTGAATGAGGAGGAAAAATAATGTTTCGCCGCAGGCGGAAATTTTTTTCAGGTGCCACGCCCAAATTTTGTCACATTTTATCATATACAGAGTGTACGAAAAGTAACGGGACGGTCAATTATCTCTGAAACCAGTGGTGCAATTTAAACAAACTCTTATATTCAAGACGAATTCAAAAATTGTATGGACGTTGTGTTACCAATAATAGTTATTACAAGAGGAAAAGTTTTGTCGGCACTGGACTACACAACTTATACTTGGACCAAGTAAGTTGGCAGCCAGCCTACTTACTTGGATGTTAGATGTTAGGACCTATCCTGGACTTGGATAAACAGTTAATATGATACAAGTATCGTCCAAGTGAGGCGTGCGCAGCGTCCAAGACTCCAAGTATACTTGGACCGCGTCAACCGAACCTGGCTTAAATAAAGTGGAGTTTGGTAGAGAATTCTTGAAGCTCAAACCCCCTTTACAATCTACAGTCAGCGTCACAACGATGGTAGGATACCTTCAGTTCAGATTTGATGCCCAAGCAAACGACGCGAAGCGGAGTTCGGTCAAGTCGTTAAGGACGGTAAAGGTACTTTCCGCATGTGTTAGGTACAAAATTTTACCTATGAGCATCTACAACTCCAAAAAAAGGCATTAATAAAATTAATTAATGAATCAGATTAATTAATGAAATTAGATTAGATTTAGAAATGATCAAAAATCTATTTTCTGAAAAAAAAAGATTTTTAATCATAAATACCAAAATCTAGTTTACCGCATACTATGCGGTAAAGTTAACTTTACCGCACACTTTGCAATCCACTTTACCGCACACTATGCGGTAAAGTGTTACTTTCCATTTGCAAATAAGTGCGGTAAAGTGAACTTCAGCGCACGCTCGTAGTTAAAAATAAATAAGGGCACCTAATTCAGAATTATATTTCATGTAATTTCCATTTATGGGAAAAGCGGGAGTTTTTGTTTAAGGGCGCGGGAAGCGGGAGGTTTAGTAAAAAAGCGGGAGACTCCCGCCTAAATTTCGGATATTTATGAAATATTTGAATAAAATTTTATGAAATAATTAGATAAAGGTATTAAATCAATGAAATTATGTAGTTAATTAATCCTAACGCTTGAATATTTTTTATTCAGGGACCGCAAACTTTTGCCACTCATCACTAATTTAAATTTGGGGGGGGGGGGGGGCTAATTCCAGATTTGGGGGGGCTTAGTCCCCCCAAGCCCCCACCTAGAACCGCCTATGATTCTAACACACCAACAAGTAGACGTAAAGCTAGCAGTCCCCTAATAATTAAAAAAAAATCTGTAACTCAGTTAATAATCAATCAATTCTATTTTTTCTTGGACTATTTAGGAGCACCTAAAAAGCACCTAATTCTGATACAAAGAAGAAATTTGAAACAAATATTTTTCACTATAGGGGACTACTAGCTTTCATAAACCTAGCAATCCCTTAGTTTTTTTTTGATTTTCTCAAAAACTAGAGGAGCACCTAATTTTTAATTAGAGGCCCTAATTAGCACCTAAAAAGCACCTAATTATTATATAGTTCCCGAAGTTTTTTTCCACCTTAGGACTGCTAGGTTTATAGACCTACTTCTTCAGGTAATTGGACACCGGTATAGCTGTAGAGGTACTTTTTATCCACTTTCAAGCATATTTCATTTTTGTGTCTGTTCCAAGAATATAAGTTCGGTTCGGTCTACAGTTAGCTTGATCTCATCTGTGCTCTGCTCTTCATCTGACCCTGGAATATGGTCTCAGTTTTGAGTTCCATTTGTAGTCTTACTGTCTTGCAAGGTACTCTGCGAAAATCCTTTTTAGATGGATGACCTTTGATAGATCTTCAGACCCATTACTTCTTATGCTCTTGCCAACTGAAGTGTAGCTCTTCAAAACTGTCGAAAATGAATATGATGACGTCAGCGAACTGTATTTTGTCATCTACTTCTAATTCTTCTTTCATGCCCTTCCCAATGAGCTTCGAAAATCTTCTCCACGCACTAGTAATTAATGATGGCACGCTTCAATCTCCACTTTCTCGATGAACACGTTTTTTTGTTTAAACTTGACCTCAGGTTTCATTTTAGTTCTCATCAGAGTTCTATCCCTGCCTGTGGTGACTCTTTCATTAATTGAAGCATCTTCAAAGATTTCAACGTTTTATATCATATCGTCTGGTGATATGCAGGTCAATTTCTTGAAGGAACTGTTAACAGCAACAGATTTTTTTCCGCCTCCCAATATACGAGACTCCACGATCTCCAAGGTTCTAAAATGCACGTCATAAAACCTGACCCAGTTAAGTTATGACAACTTTTCCTCTCAGAACAATGGTCGTTAAAGCAAACAGTAATTAGCAGGTATTTTAGGAGACAATAATAAAATTTCAAGGTTCAAGTAAAAACGGTTCCTTGTCTCGGTAACAGTCTAAACCATCGCGTCGCTCGAATGTTTATTTATAAAACAAAAGAATACCACATGAGCATGCAAATGTGCGGTTAATTTTAAACTGACCAACGGATTTTAACGGATTTATTTTTGACGAAACTTTCGTTTTCAATATTTTAATTGGTGAAATTTTCCTTTATATTGGAGCCATAATGTTAGCGAATCGATAGGGTGTTGTAATCAGACATATGCCACCCGATAATAAACATAACTTTTAATATTCCATAAATCGAGTGAAAGCCTTTTAAATGCGGATTTATAGGGAAATTTATGAGGCTTGATTTGGCTTACTTGAATTTGGGATGGTGCAGTAGTGCCATCAAAATCACAATAAACATGTAGTTAACTGACATCTTTTTCTTCAAAAATGATGTGTTTTTTTTTCTAAGACACAATAGAAAATTACTTGTTGCGTATCAATAACAACAAGATTTCTGAATTTTTGGCTCAATTGAATATATGGAATTCAATACACGCGATATAGAGGAGGTTTTGTCAATGGAAATTCAGCTTTTCAATTTCACGTATGATGCAATTTTTTTCCGAATGTCAAGCTCGAGTCTTTCAAACACGAAAAATCAAAAGCCAATCAAGATCGACAAGCCATCATTAATTCTTTGCACCAGGTTTACACGAATAAGAATTATTAAATGTATTATTACCCTAATCACCTACTCACGATTCGCATAACGGATGATCCGTAAATAGAAAAATTAACTAATAAGACTTCCTAAAACAGCGCGTCACGTTTCCTTTTAAGAATTTATTAGTTTTTTCACTAAATGCGCTAATCAAAGAAAAGTTGCAAAATTTTTAGTCGATGAATAACAATATTAATTTATTGGAAAGGTCAATGGAAACAAGAGGTGTATGATTCAGTGTTGTAATAAACTTCCTGGTCTATTATTAAAATAATTTTAAAACTTTTTTTATGCAATAGCAAAAAAACGTAAAAGGAAGCGGAAATTAAATTAATAACAAAAATAACGAAACAGTTTTTCATATATCACGTATCCTTGATGTTCAGAAACAAGACGTAAGAAGCACATATGGAACTGGAGGAACATTGGGATAGTTACACCAACTGTAAAAGTTTCGAAACTCAGATTTTTGAATATCAAGTTACCCACGGAGAGACAGTCCTTCACAAATTTCTGTTCAATTCCAAATTTAGACCACTTTTCAGTGAAATGAAGTTATGTTCATAACAATAATAGATTGGAGTATAGTTCGAAGCATTTTTGGTTGCAAAATACGCATTCTAAATAGTAAAATTATTACCAATTTTGTTGACAACAATATGCAAATTTTGGTCACGGATTTAAATGAAAAAGGGATAAACATATAGGCACACCAACAATAAATATCCAAAATTTCGGATAGTAAAATGCTAGAAAAAATGGATAGAACAGAATTTTCGAAAATTATGATGTTTGTATCACAAAATTAATCAAAATCTGCCAAACAACGAGGTGATTGCTGTCATTTTCAGCAAAGACTCAAACCAAACGTGTGTTCAGCGCTTCTCTAAAAGATGTCGCTGAGTTCGGGAAGGGTAGTCACTTCTTTTAAACGCCAGTAATAGTATATTACAATCCGAGACGGGAAATGCTTCATTACTGGTCGAGAGGTTTTATAGTTTATCGAGACGCGTAGCGTCGAGATAAACTGAACCTCGAGACAGCAATGAAGCTTCCCGTCGAGGGTTGTATACTATTTTATTTTTAACCATAATTTCTTGAAAAAAAAAAAAATTCGGGGCAACCAAATGAGGTCGGCAAATGAAGAGGAAAATGAGAACGGGAAATATTTCCCTGCTCCATTTTCCGTCCGTGGACGGGAAATGAGGACGGAAAAAATTTCCCGTCCTCACTGCCCGTCCTGGGACAGGTAATGGAGCAGGAAAATGAAGAGACAGAAATGTGACATTTTCAAATTTTTGAAAAGTCAGTAATGACAACATTTCATATATGGTTAAAAATAAAAACTATTTTACCTAGCTAAAATTGTGAAATACTATTATTTCATTTGTATCTGAATAAAATTATTTAGTCCACTGTAAATTACTGTGTAAACGAATGGCATGTAATATTGACAGTTGAGTTGAAGAGGGCGCTTCTGTACTTGGATCTCTTTAAATTTTGGCGCGTAAAAATTCGATTGTAATTCTAACCTCAAAACTGAAGTTTGATGTGTGGGCCACTGAACGCTTTAGAAGATATTTTAACTTATCCATTGTCCATTGTTCATAGGTAGTCATCTTACTTTCTACTCAATTTAATCAGTTTTAAACTATTGACATTTACCGCCAAAATTTAAAACACTCCAAGTTCACTCGCGCCCTCTACAAAATTTTGAGGAACTTAACTGGATATTTGCTGCCATTGATATTGAAGATGTCGCCATCTACTTGTGAATAAGTCAATCACTTACAGAGAATTTGACCACCTGTCATTAAAAAATATTTAATGTATGTCATAAAGCCCAAAAGATGGCGTGCGGGCTCTTATCGGACGCCCCTCTTAAGGCGAAAAAGAGAGAACATATTTTATTTTGGGCCTTTCTTTCAATCAAACTATTTAGGCCATTCAAAACAAACTACCTAACTTAAGTGATTGTTGAAAGAAAGATGCTCAACAAAAGCTTAAACATTTTCATCAAAAGAAAAGTTGATCTTGTGTTTTTAAATTGCTATTTCTGATTTTGAATATTTGTCGAGCGTTTTGAGTTAGTCGATAAGTGAAGGCACGTATACTTCACTAGAGCAAGTTAGTTGGGGAAAGCTTACCATCGCAGCTAAAAAGAATGAGCTTCTGTAACACCTACACTTGCGATGCCATAGCCACTACCGTTGCCGTAGCTATAGCCACTACCATGTCTCATGTCTGACAAGTGTCAATCGGTCAGTCATCCTATGAGTCAGTCAGTTCTCTCCGATCAAGTTCATTATCAGTCTATTTTGCCGACTTTGTATTTTTCCAGTTGAATTGTTAAATGAAAAACATTGAAAAACAATGTGTAGTGCATAGTGTTGGAGTTTCCTTCGATACCCACTACATATTTGGCGCCGAACGTGGGGCCTGGGGTTTTGTAGTAAACCACCACCCCAATGACTTTCTGGACTAATTTTATGACTGTAGATCAATTAACTATAAAACGCGAGACATTTTCGGTGTAAATGTGCAATAATTGATTGAATTGTGTAAGTTTTGCCACATTCAGATATTGTTCCCACAATTTCTGGAATATTCCACACCAACCGACATTATAGTTTCTTGTGTGTCCAAGTTTGTCCTCCATTTTGTACCCGCATTACAGTTTCCTGTGTGTACGTCCAAGTTTGTTATGGTTGCGCGAATCGCCATACGCATTTCCAGTCGTCCTTGTACCGAAGAAAGATGGAACTTCACGTCTTTGTGTTGATTATCGCCGACTGAATGCTGTCACCGAGAATGTTCGTTACCCGTTGCCTCGTATACATGACTTATCCATTCAACTGATGGAAAGGCTAACTACATAACCACCTTAGACCTGAAGAGTGGTTATCATCAAGTATCTGTCAGAGAAGAAGATCGTGATAAAACCACCTTTGCCACGCCATTTGGACTTTATCGATATAAGACGATGCCTTTTGGTCTATCCACAGGTCCAGCAACGTTTCAAATATAATAAAAAACATTGAAAAACAATGTGTAGTGCATAGTATTGAAGTTTCCTTCCATACCCGCTACACTTCCTAATTTTTAGGTGATTGATGATATATTTCTCAAAGTAAATGTAAACTTAAATTATTGTTGATGCTCTATAGGAAAAAAACTTATTATAAGTATACAAGGTGTGTTACACACAAAGCAAATTCTTCCGCTGAAATAAAACCGTCGCACACCATCTATTTCCATCGACCAGTCTCTCTGTGGCATTATCGCACAAAAAAGCCCGTTTATACAGGGTGTTCGCGCAAACAAAGAAAATACATGGGATGAATTGAAATTAAAATAAATTCGTCTCCCACCATCTATTTTTATCGAAGCTAATCGTCCACAACCAGCCAGAGACAATGACCTCCAGAGAGGTCTGATAATAATGTATTACGAGAAGTGCATACGGAAACGGCTATGCAACAAATAAGAGCTGGTTTATACAACTTAGGTGTATAAAAAACGCAAGTTTTTTTCACTTGCCAGGCAATTTGCAATTGCAACGCTTAGAAATAAATTGTTGCCAATAATTTCTTGTGTAATAATTGGGTGTGAAATAAATAATTCTTGTTAGTCAGTGCTTTATTATTTTTAACCTACTTTTAGCAAGGGAGGAGGTTATCGTTATCGGCTAAACATCCCGGCATAAATTTGTTCATATCAGCGTTTGATAATTT
The DNA here is from genome assembly GCA_917834065.1 of Ceutorhynchus assimilis. Lineage (NCBI taxonomy): Eukaryota > Metazoa > Arthropoda > Insecta > Coleoptera > Curculionidae > Ceutorhynchus > Ceutorhynchus assimilis. Next base: position 13,039,086 of record OU892280.1, on the reverse strand, counting down.
CATTTCAATGAACCTTGGATCATTTGAAAAGGAAATTACCATATGACATTCATAATTTGTTCTCATTAAAAAAGAGGAGAATTTATTTTGTTTAGCGTCAGTGTACAATGCAGCCATCCTTAAAAGAAAATAGAATAGAGGCCGCTATGTAGATTTTACAATATTCTAATGTAAATCATCATCACCTAAAATGTCAGTTAACAACCGAGAGGTAAAATACTAGTGGAATTCATTGTAAATTTTTTTGGGGTCAGGAATACATGAAAATCACTTGGGAGTCCCTGGGCATAACCTGGAAATCGCTAAGAATCTCCTAGGACTCCATGGGAATCACATAGGAATTCATTGGCAATCGCTGGGAATCATGTGGTAATCGTTGGAAATATTCTACCCAGAAATCGCATATCATACATTTCAAACGATCCAGCGTACCGGTCAGTTGTGTATTTGCCTTTAAGACTAAGTTTTAGGCAACATTGAGTGCTAGACAATTTGAAATGAATTTTATATCCCAACGAATCTTCCAATAACTGAGCCAATAACTAATAACTGAACCCGAGACTACGAAGAGTTTAGTACTTGAAGTAGGAGAAAAACGAGATGAAGATAAGGTCTGGTCTCACAGAAATCACAAGTCAGAGCGTTTTTGATTGGTGCAAATCGCCAACAACTAATTTTCTGACTATTTTCAACCAATGAAATTCGCTCTGACTGGTTTGTGGTTTCTGTGAGAACAGACCTAAAGTATGACAATGTTGTAAATCATAAAAATGTAAACATGAATCTTGAAACCTCTCTCGAATCCGACTTGCCAAAAAAAGACACACAATTTCTTCTTACATCAGGGTTAAGCAATTGCGATTCGCTACAACTGAGGGATTATTTAGGGCTCAACTTTAATTTGGTTCTCTTTAGAGAAGCAGGGACGTTTGTCGGTCGAGTTTTGAGAGCTATGGGAATATCCCTGAGAAAGACACAAGAGAAAAAGTCGGGTATCCGAGGCAATAAGAACTTGAAAAGGGAAAGTAGAATAAAAACTAGACAGAGCGAGAAGCAGAAACGATAGCACATTTGAATCAGAAATAAGTTTGTCGAGTGAAACCCTAACTGAAGGTGTCTCTGATTCAGATGAACATTCTAGTGAAATCGATGAAATATCCATTATTTTAGATTCATATTATGCAGTGTAGACATTGGACATGCAATGATATCTAGGACTCGACAACTATTTACCTACAACAAAATCGGTGTGGCTGTGGACAACCATGAAAATAAAAATTTTTTGTTAATTTTTGGAAGAATTGCAAATGCAGAAGTTGCCAATTTTTCAGTGAGATCGTATTTTTATAAAAGAAAAGACTGTTTATTTTGGTCACATCAATGCGAAGCTTAACAATTAGACATCGTTTTCGTTATAAAATCAGCTGGAAATCGGATGATTGTAGGAAATCAGGTAATCAATTGGGAATGATATAGGAATCCCCAGAAAAAATGGAAGTCATACATGAGATTCATTGATCAGTGATTGCCAAATATGGGAATCATTGAACTTGTAAGCATAGTGGTTGATCCCTCGGTAACGACCTGTTGGACAGGCTGGGTTCCGCCACAATTTTATGGTTGATAGTCATCATTCTTTCTCGATTTCGTGGACTATTGCATTGAGCAAAGGCCATAGAGAGACCCATGTCATGAACATCTCTCAAATTGACTCGCGATACAGACAGCTAATCCATAACATCTGCAAAAATGGCTACAGAACACCAATCCCATTCTAATCAGGTAAGAGTCAGATATCTAGGAAGATGATACTAGGGAAAATTTTCACGATGTCATTAGACTGAGGAGCTATAATTGATGATTAATCAGTTGGCCAACAGCATCGGAAAAAATGGGTCTGAAGATGAATAGGCGGGAAACAAAAGTGATGACACGCCGATTAACGCCGAAGAAGATATAAAAGTCACAATTGGAATAAGTCAGTCAATACATCTAAAGTTGATAGCGATGCAGTTGATAGCGAAAATCGAGAGTAAGGACCATTAAACAATCTCAAACCATAGGCGCGACAATGGCAGGTATCATCACTGATATAGAAATATGGATTTTACTACCATTCCATTATGAATTTCGAGGTTATGCATTCATTATAAAAACACTAGAAAAACTTATAATTATTCGTAATTCTTGAAATCAAATTTCCAGAAAATATATGTAGGTATTGCCTAACAATAATTCCCTTGTTACATAGGGATTTATTAACTGATTCTCCGGCAATGGTGCCCCGGTTCAACCAAACAGCGGAAATCGCACAAAAAACAAAGCTAGGATGGTTAAACTTTGGCAGATTTTCATGGATACTGAAGAATCAAAAGATTCTACTTTACTTGAAGAGCAGTGATTTTCGTGTATTACCCATAATGATACCTATGTGGCTCTCAGACTTGGATATTTGAGAAGTTGAACGTGAAACGGATAATGCTGAACAAAAAAAGGGAAATATTTACTTGGATAAGAGCATGAATCCAGGTTTGAGGACGTAGCATCACTATAACTTGAATAAATGACCATGCAGATGGAACTTAGAACTGATACAATAGATTTATGAAAATGAGGGTAGATGAGATGGATCGACGACCTGTGATTATATAGGTTTGGATACTGTTCGTCATGATTTCATGTGATGAATGCATTGTCAACATTTCCCAACTTGGCTTGAGATGGGTGACTTCCATTTCAAAACAATCTATAATATAGATGCTGGCAATGACAGGGGAAAATGGTAAGCATTGGCAAACCGTTCTCAAGGCATAGTAAAACTTCTGTGGAAATATGATTTATTTAGTCAGCATTTTGAATAGTTCTATGAACACTTCAAATCGTGTTGAAGATATGTTGTTGACTGAAAAGTTATAGGTACTCTGTTTTTCAATCTCATGGTACACAAAAATGTTTCAGAACGGTCAGAAATCATTTATTATGGTTAGTTCATTGGCGGGCAAATTAACGAAATATTGATAAGACTGCAAGCAGGTTATAATTTTTAACGGCTGATAAGGATAGATCAAGCCTTTCGGGTGGGTTTTCTTGAAGAAGTTTGAATTTTTTTTGTATGTGTGCACGAATTGAAAGCGTTGGGTCACTCTGTGAGAAGTTTACAATAAATCATGCAGGTAGACGGTGCAAGTGCAAGTTACTGCAAGATTTCCTGCGGTTTGGTTAATATATGTTTTATTAAATTTCAGTCGCTTTTTGCTGCTAGTCTCTGCATCATTATCATTATTTAAATTGATTCAAACACAATGAATATGACATAGGTACTTGACTTGAACAATAACTTATTATATAAAGTCAGAATTTGTGAGATTATCCATTTTTTGTCAATTTGCCTTTTAACAGGAATTAGTAATGTTACTTTACCAAACTAGTAGGTAATATATTGTGACAAGTTATTCAAGTACAAACGAGTGGATTGTTGCGGAACTTATGAGTGGACCTCGCGAGTTCCGCAGCCATTTATTCATCAATACGTTGTTCAATTACGATACTAACCTGACTCACTTAAATATTAGTTTAAAAAATACACGTTTCAGGTGAATGTCTCACTTGATCAGTTTAACAGTATATTGGTGAGTAGATGGTCCACCCATAAGTTCCGCAATGATCCACTTATTTGTACAGGGTGTTTTTTTATATATTGAGACCCCACCTACAACCTTTACCTTTACAGGTAGAAGAAAGGTATAAATACAAAAGTTCTACAGTTTTGGCTGAATTTTTAGAAACCATGGTCAGAAACAAAATTTGAATGTCAGAAATGTGAAATTTTGCATGCTTCCAGCTTTTTTCAAATGGGATGCCCTATATTTCATTCTATATTCTTGAAGAGCACAATGCCCCGATCTATATTTGATTGAGCAATCTCTCATATATTCGGCTCCAGAAATTGTAAAAATACTATCTTACTACTGATTTTGTGAACCATTCTACCCGTATAGATGAAAGCTGTAAGTAAAATTTGAGGTACTTGGTTCCTCTGATAGTATTTTTAAAATTTTTAGAACCAAATATGTTGGAGACGGCTCAACCAAATATAGATAAACTATATAGTTTTGGAACGGGCAAGTTGTGCTCTTCAAGAATATTGAACCAAATATAGCGCATCCCATTTGAAGAAAGCTGAAAGCATGCAATATTTCACATTTCTGCCATTCAATTTTTTTTGTTTTTTTTTTGTTTGTGACCATGGATTTCGAAAAAGTTAGCCAACTTTTGTATTTACACCTTTCATCTACCTGTTAAGGTAAAGGCTGTATGTTGGTGGGGTGTCAATATATAAAAAAACACCCTGTACTTAACATTCTCCATTAAATCTATAAATAAACATAATTTTAAAATTAGTAACTTTTATTGAAAATTGTTATGCCAAAAATTACCAAATTTTTCCAAAAAATACTCTGGCACTTGCAGAAATATCGAACAGAACCGATGATGTTAAGTGGAAGAAGTCTTGCAACTTGCAATCAGCTGGGTTTCAACTGCGCACGCCTTTTGCAAGATTTCTTGAACCGACTTGCAGGTACTCTTGCAGCATGTAAAACCCCCTTAAGGGATTAAAATTTGGTGGGTTTGATTCATCGTGCCCAGTCATTGAAAAATAAACTATAGGTAAATACATACAATTACTAAAAATTTATTTTACCAACCCTAGGTACATTGAACCAAAAAATTTAAGACAAGTTTTAAAAATTAATTTACATCGGACAAAAAACTCCAAACTATAGATCCCCCTGTGTGTGAGTTAACATCTAAAATAATTATCTAACATATGACGCTAAACAGAGAAAGTCATATTTACTCACACTATTTACTATGATGCATTCTGAAATGTGGCGAACACATTTGAGTAATTTAACACCCAATTATCGTACACACATGCTATACTCTGTGTCTGTTGGCTTTTGGGAACTTACAGTTAGTTTACTTTTCTCGTAACGATATAAAAACAAAAAATGGCTTCATTATAATATAAAAAAACACATTATACATGGGATGTGGGTTAATTTGAACCATAGGATAGGGGTGGCATATTATTTATTAGACACACATTGTGAATAATTTTGTGTTTGGCACCTATTCAACATTCTAGCTCCTTGTGTATTTGTCCTTGAATTAGTTTTTTGTGTCCCTAACCTATTGCATAAATCTTTTAAATTTGTTTTATTTTTACATTCGATTTATTTATAGCTTCAATTTGTGACATTTTGGCCATATTTAATGTCTCAAAATCGAGTGTAGGCAGGATTGGGTCTGGTTTAGTATAAAGAAAATCACACAGGTGGTCTGCAAAATAGGTATGACACTTGTGAATATGCACTGAAAAGTTATAGGACAACCTGTCTTGGTTTATTAACCTTGTCGTAAATAATTTACTTGGTTGAAAATTTTATTAGATAACTTATAAAAAGCTTCATTATCTTTGTGAAAGTGAGTTTCTGCGTATTTTTGTTTATCATAATAATTATTATGACGATGATAATAAAATTCTTAATCCTTTGATTCTAAAATAGGCCTAAATTTAGCCATGATGCATTTTCATTGTTTTATTAATTCCGCCAAATGCCTACACGCCAATATAACAACAAACTTTCCGTTCGAATTAGCACCTAGTCGAACATAAATCAAGCATTTTTGTTGCGGCGGAAGTTTCGAAATCCACCCATATACACATAGAACACCTGGTTATGGCTATTTTGAAATTATATTTCGCCCCGTATAGAATAGTACCTGTCTGTACACAACCAGAAAATGTAACTGTAAATTGTGCGATGAACCCGCGACCTTCAAGGTTCCGGTCTAACACGGACGATTTTAACATCAGAGAAGTACCCATCCACCCATCCGTGGTCTGGGTAGTACCAACAAAAGCCAAGCACCATAAATAGTTACAGAGTGGTACAACAATAAATGGATTATGTATATTGTGTTTGAAATTTCACATGTACCTTTTGTGTACCTCTGTTGTTTCATTTATATCCGATGGAACTGTTATTTTTTCCTACTAGAAAAGCCATGAAGAATTTGAGGAAAAGACCAGGTATTATCTTTGAAACATTTCCTGCGAAGAAAGCCATGAACATTGAAAACAACAATAGAATGATAATACAGTATTGGCACATTTCGTCAAAGGTTAGAATGTGAACCTATTTATTTAATAATAGGAGATAATTTTGGTAACTAAAATTTTTGAGATCTATTTCGATGTAATGGAAATTAATGAGCATTATTGTGCGAGATATTAAAACATTTACACAATAGTAGAGGATATCAAAGACGACCCATTGATGATAGAGTTGATAAAAGAATATATCTTTCAACTCAAAGAAGTTTCTCAGCTTTTGTTGCTGTCACATGATTCTGGTATTTCAAAAAAGTATTTATAGAGAGACATAATAATTTTCTGCTTATCCAAAATTCAACCTTTAAGCCCCCCAACCCTAGGATCCTCTCTTTTATTATTTCCTCTATTGTATCTGAACCTTTCACATAGGGTGAGATAGGCCGGTGAAGAAAACACACAACCTTAAGGATGCATCCAAACTTCAATCAAAGATATTTGTAGAATATACAGGGTGTCCCAAAAGAAAGTCGCCAATTTCAAATGCTTATAACTTTTGAACTAGGTGTGTTAGCAACTATGCGGGTTGCGCAATTATTTTCCTCTATGTTCGTTCTGATCAATACATTTAGGTACATACTTGAACATTAACTTATTAAGTATGTAAAGTCAGAATTTGTAAGATTATCCACTTTTTGTCAATTTGCCTTTTAACAGGAATTAGTAATGTTACTTTACCAAACTAGTAATATATTGTGACAAGCTATTCAAGTACAAACGAGTGGATTGTTGCGGAACTTATAGGTGGACCCCTGCGGGACGAGCGCAGCGAGTACCGCAGCCATCTATTCACCAATATGTTGTTCAAGTACGATACTAACCTGACTCACTCAAATGTCAGTTATTCTCATTAGTTCAACAACTACACGTTTCAGGTGAGTGTCTCAATTAAATAGTTCAGCAGTATATTGGTAAATAGATGGCTGCGGAACTCGCTCCGCTCGTCCCGCAGAGGTCCACCCGTAAGTTCCGCAGTAATCCACTTATTTGTACTTGAACAATAACTTATTATATAAAGTTAAAATTTGTAAGATTATTCGCTTTTTGTGAATTTGCCTTTCATCAGGAATTACTAATGTTACTTTACCAAACAAGTAACATAATGTGACAAGTTATTCAAATAAAAACGAGTGGATTGTTGCGGAACTTTCCGCAGCCATCTATTCACCAATATGTTGTTCAAGTACGATACTAACCGGACGCACTCAAATATCAGTTATTCTCATTAGTTCAAAAACTACACGTTCAGGTGAGTGTCTTATTTGAACAGTTCAACAGTATATTGGTGAGTAGATGGCTGCGGAACTCATAAGTTCCGCAACAATTCACTTATTTGTACTTGAACCATAACTTATTATATAAAGACAGAATTTGTAAGATTATCCACTTTTTGTCAATTTGCCTTTCAATAGGAATTAGTAATGTTACTTTACCAAACTAGTAAACATAATGTGACAAGTTATTCAAGTACAAACGAGTGGATTGTTGCGGACTTTATGGGTGGACCTCTGCGGGACGAGCGTAGCGAGTTCCGCAGCCATCTATTCATCAATATGTTGTTCAAGCACGATACTAACCTGACGCACTCAAATATCAGTTATTCTCATTAGTTCAAAAACTACACGTTCAGGTGAGTGTCTTATTTGAACAGTTCAACAGTATATTGGTGAGTAGATGGCGGGAGATGGAGAGGTCCACCCATAAGTTCCGCAACAATCCACTTATTTGTACTTGAACAATAACTTATTATATAAAGTCAGAATTTGTATGATTATCCACTTTTTTCAATTTGCCTTTTAACAGGAATTAGTAATGTTACTTTACCAAACTAGTAAACATAATGTGACAAATTATTCAAGTACAAACGAGTGGATTGTTGCGGAACTTATGGGTGGACCTCTGCTGGACGAGCGCAGCTAGTTCCGCATCCATCTATTCACCGATTTGTTGTTCAAGTGCAAAATTAACTTGATTCTCTCAGTTGTGAGTTTTTCTCATTAGTTCAAAAATTTAGAAGAATGTCTTACTTGAACAGTTCAACAGTATATTGGTGAGTAGATGGCTGCGGAACTCGCTGCGCTCATCCCGCAGAGGTCCACATAAGTTCCGCAATAATCCACTTATTTGTAAAGGGTGTTTTTTTATATATTAATACCCCACCTACAGTAAAGGTAAAGGCTGTAGGTGGGGTGTCAATATATAAAAAAACACCCGTACCTATGGGAATCTTGGAAAATATTCATGTTCAAATAATTTTTGTACTATTTCTCGTGGAATTTTTATTATGACGTTTCGTATTTTACGTTTTAATTCTTGCCAGTTTTGACTCTTCATTTTGGCCTTGCAATATACAGGATGTTCCATTAAAAATATTTGATTATTTTGATGTAGAAAAACGGCATGCTTTTACTCTCACTCACACAATTACCTAAGTATATCTAGGTGACTATCTTTAGGGGGTTTGTGTTTTATTACTCCGTCGACTTTCCGAATAGACTATATGTTTGAAATGACAATAATAATTGTTTATTTAAAATAGATGATGGAAAAATAATTACAAAGAAGTTGAAATTTGAAAATTAGTTTTTTTTGGGAATTTGAATGATGAGATAATGTCTGCTTTATATCTCAAAATCAACTAAGAATTACTAAACTAAACCACAGAATACAAATTTAAACAACTTTCGACTAAGAATTGAAGAGGTAAGAAAATTTGATATTATGCTATTGGCGACAATGGCGTGCATTGCAATAGTAGATACTGTGGTTTGTTAAAAAAAAAATATTATAAAAAACCAGTATTTCCCTTACTGTGTTTTTTAATAGTTACCTACAGTAAAAATAGATAATGAGTTTTTTCCATAAGAATATATTAATTCTTAATTCAAATATCAAGTTGGTACATGTTGATTACCTACTGCCCCTATATAGAAGTCTTACAAAATCCAAAACGAACACCTGTAATCCGGTCGTTCGAAAGGCAGGTGGTCGAAAAATATCGAAACCAAAAAAAATCACAGGTAACCCAACACGAAAAGTAGCGAAAGCAAAAGTTGGATAGCAGATGGGCGACTCTTGTAAAATAAAAAGAGGGTTCTTTTACCTTTACCTGGCCTCAAAGTATACGGTTACTGAATGCATATACGTCACAATTCCATTAAGTATAAACTGAACACACGAAGTAATCACGTATTGAATTATTTGTAATTTTATATTTATCCAATAAAAAAAGTTAAGAAAAAAAAATTAGTTGTTTGCCCCAACGTTCCCCTACTGCCATAAGTTTGTTGAGAAAAATTCTTTACTATTTTCCGCCCATTGCCAAAAACTTGTAGGGGAAGATTGGGTAAAATTTAGATAAATTAAAAATTCTTACCTCAAACACCAACATTGTGTCCAAAAAAAATAAAAACACTCAAGTCTTTAAAGTCAAATAAAAACACTAATCATAACAATTAAAAAAAAAAAAAACTCAAAAGTAAGAAGTGTTCAACCAGAACCAGCCACGCAACAATAACTGATTCCTTCAAACTCAGCAAACCAAAACCAGCTGGCGACACGAAGAAACAACCAGCAGCAGCCGAAGACGAAAAAGAAAAAGGAAAAAGAAAACAAATCGCTGGCAGTGGTGTGCGTGATCGACTTGGCCGAGGAGCGAAATTAACTGAATAATGAAACGAGGAAAACGCGGAGTCAACTGCACTACCTCCTAGCCTAGCTTATACGAATGATGATGGTGATATCAGATCGTTCACTTTGGACGTGGGGGAAATAAACTCGGTCCGAAACGGTGTTTTTCAAGAAGGTCTCTCAAGCTCAGCTGACGACGAAGAGCTTTTGTCTGCTAGGGTTTTAGGTAGGGTGCCTACCTGCTTCCAAGAAGCAAGCAAAGACATGTTTGGTTTTTTGGGTTCCTACATGATGAAACATCACAAAAGAATATTAATTAACAGGAACTTATACTGATAGATTTTTTTTTATTGAAGTACCTATATAATATTATATGTAGGTAAGTATAATATTCAATATACCTATGTCATCTGGAGTTTTTCAGATAATAGTTCCCAGTTTTTCGACAAAACTTTATTGATCTAAATTAAAAAAGTGGCCCAAAAATTTGAAAACTTGCAATGCAATATACCTGTAGACCTTTAGTTGTGTGAAGCCCTTTGATTAAACCCTGTTTAATTCTGGGTTTTGCATCACTATAGAGCCTTTGATATTGGTATTCACTAGTGCTTTTCATGGCTTTTTGAGTACGATATTGTAATTGTCATATCCTTTTTATAAATCTACAAGAAGTTCTTGGTCATACGCTAGTTTCTTTTCTATATTACCTGGGTCGAACCGGCATGTTGTATGATTACAACTTCAAAGGTTTCAAAAATAAAACAAATCACCTAAAAACGCTATAAACAATGATCCAGGATCCAAGGTGTAGAATGATCAAAATTAAATACCTATCCATAAAAAAGTTTCTACTTTTTGTAAGACGCTCTCTAATAAATATGACTTCACAGTTATGCGGAATTTAGGAAAATATGCTTTGCTCTTGATTACTATTGGCAGATGATTGTGCAATTTTGCGTTGTACAGGATACAGAAAAGAATTCTTTTTGGAGGGTTTTTAATAGACCGATCTCCTATTACCTGGACTGCGCGCGTCGCTTGTAGGTTGCAGGTGAGCGTCCAATGAGAAGCAAGTTTGTGACAGGCTTTCGTCATATTCTTATTCAGGGACCAGTTCAGAATGAATCGTTCCTTCTTTCTTTGTAACGTGTAATTTGACAAAGAGCAAACTAATACATACCTTGCGTTCGGTATATTGCTCAAAGAGCAGAGCGTGCTGAGCGGAGCCGTAATCACGTGACCAGCGAGCGAACAGAGCAGTTGAACGCTATATAAAAGCGCCAGAAATTTTAATAAACGAACGCGAATGAGGCTGCACCGAGTACACTTTTTTAATAAACGAACGGTAAAGTCAAGCTCGGAGAACTCAGACCAAAATAACGAACGCACGGTTTACATATTACTTGAACTCACCGCAGTTTCGTTTAAGGTTATGTTAGATTCTTCTTCTTAACTGAATATTGGCTCTGCTCCACAAGGGGCAATTTGCCAGCACATTTGTTGGTATCCAGAGAGCTGTCTGGCTCTAAGCCATGCTCCGGACGCTGTACTTTCAAGGTCTTCGAGATTTTACTGCTGCTATCTTTATCTGGTTTATGGAATTTATTTTCTTTCCTCCTGTGAGTTGAGGTTGTAAACACATAAAAGGATGACACAACACAGGTGGGGAGGATGTTTTTTTTTTTTTTTTTTTTTTTTTTTTTTCTAAAAAGGAAATTTTTTTGGGATATTTTTCATTTTTTATTTTTTTTTATTTTTTTTTTTTTTTTTTTTTATTTTTTTTTTTTTTTTTTTTTTTTTTTTTTTTTTTTAAGAATAGTCTTTTGTTCATGATATTGAGTGATTGTGGATGAGTGTGTTGCTGTTTCAATGTTTTTGGTTCGTTCAAAATTTTTTGGAAGTGCTTACAAGTTTATTTTATTGTAATTGAGAAAGGAGACCAGACTTTTAATTGTGTTAGTGTTTAAATTTCTTAGTGCAGTAATCATTGAAAGAGGTGCCGGATGTCCGAACTCCATGATTTGCCAATACATGTCCACGTTTACTATTTTATTAATTGGGCATTCAAAGAAAATGTGATTTAAATCTTCGATCTGGCCGCATTCGCAATTTGGGGAGTCTTTTTTGCCTATTCTGTGCAGGTATTGGTTGGAAAGGAAGTGTCCGGTTCTCATTCTAGTTATTACAGTAATGTGTCGTCGATCTATGTAAGGGAATTTTTTAAACCATGTTGACCTAGGAAAGCTGTCCTGTACAAGGGCGTACCACTTGCCTTTTTGTTTGAGGGTGCTTTTCCAAGCCAACTCGTGCTCCTTCAAAATTTTTCCTTTGATGGAGGCCAAGATGTTATTTTTGTTTAGTGGAAGGTTTTTTGGAACCTGAAGTTTTCTTCCAATATAAGCCAACTTGTCAACTGTTTCATTGCCAGGGATTCCCGCGTGACTGGGAATCCATGCCAGTTTAATGTCATAGCCTGTTTCATATGTTGCAATCAATAACGCTTTGGCTCTGTGGGCCAGGCTACTCATATCCGGATTCATGAAGTTTTGATTGAGGATGTCTATTGCGCTTTTAGAGTCTGTGAATATGATTGCTTTTTTGATGTTTCTTTTGACTGTGAATATGATGGCTTCTTGTATGGCTACTATTTCAGCTGAGCAGATGTCGAACCCATCTGGCAGTCTGCAGCTGAAGTTATGTTTTAAGGAGGGACAGTGTATTCCAAAACCAGCTTCATGATCCTTTTTTGATCCGTCAGTATATATGAAAATATAATCTTTTCTAAACTTTTCTGTGTTGGCCATGAATTTAGTTTTTGCAGAAAGATCCCTTTTCCCAATATTGACGTTGATGGTGCGGATATTCCTTATCTGGGTTTCGTATTTTATATTGTAGCATGGCCAAATATCAATTTTTTCTATTTTGTTCCTGTAAGGGAAAAAGTAGTTAAAAGCTTGGACCAGGTAGGGTATGTCCTTTCTTCTCCAGTAATTTGCATTATTCATGTAATGGATTTTGATAGCTTTGATCAATGGGATGATGGGGTGTTGATGAATGTTAACTGATTTGGTGAAAAACTTAATTCCCAACCACAACTGCCTGAAATTGAACTCCATTTGATTGGATTCTGCTAAGAGTGCGTTTGTTGGAGTAGATTTGGTGCATCCAAGGACTATTCTCAGTGAGTTGTATTGAACGGTTTTGATTTTGTTAAAGTTTTTTTTGTTCAGGTTGAGGAGAAATGCCCCGTATTCTAAATGGGACATAACAATTGCGGAGTGTATGTTAAGCAGAGTCTGGGGGTCTGCCCCCCACCACACTTTGCCAAAGGTTTTCAAAATATTGATGCCTTTCCCGGCTTTTTGAGTGACATATTCGATGTGTTTATTCCAGTTAAGTTGACTATCTATTATCATACCCAAGTATTTAATGGAATCTGAAAAAGCTAAGTGTTGATGTTGAATAGTTATTGGAGGGAAAACCCCGTTCCTTTTGCCTTTGGTAAAGAGCATTGGCTCGCACTTTGTTGGGGATAATGTAAGTTCATTATTTGTGAGCCAAATATTTATTTTTTCTAGAGCTGCATTCATCTTGTTTATGAGAATGGGAATATTTTTTCCTTTTGTAAAAATGGCGATGTCATCTGCATATGCCATAGTGATTATTTCCCTGTCCAATACTTCAAAGATGTCCTTCATGTATATGTTGAATAGAATTGTGCTAAGTGGTGAGCCTTGAGGGAGTCCTTTGGATGCATGTACTGGTCCAATTATGTCGTTTTGGATGCTTCTGATGTAGAGGTGTCTATTATTTAATATTTTGAATATGGTGTTGCAGGTTTCTAGGGGAATATTGTAAGATATAAGTTTTTTGTAAAGTTTATGAACGTTAACTGCGTCAAATGCTGATTTGATGTCCAGGAATATGGCCACGACCGCCTCATTTTGTGCAAAAGCTAGATTGATGTAAGTGATGAGATATGCCAGGCTGTTGTGTACGCTGGATTTTTTCCTAAATCCAGTTTGGAACGGAGAAAATGCTTTTTTATTTTCCATCTGCCAGTCAATTCTATTTTTTAACATTATTTCCATAACTTTGAGATAGCAGGAAGCCAAGATTATAGGTCTGTAGCCTTCTACAAGGTCCGGGTTTTTTCCAGGTTTGTTTATTGGCAATACTAGGTATTCTTTCCAGGCAGCTGGGAGGTCTTTTCCACCCAGAATGCTGTTGTAAATGTTTAGAAGGGCTTCCTTTGCGTTGATGGGAAGATTTTTTATCATGGAGTAAGAGACTTCATCAATTCCAGGGGCCGAATCTTTTTTATTCCTTATGGCTGCATTAAGTTCATGTATATTAAATTTCTGTATTTTTGTAGTTCTTTTGATGTCGAATTCTGGGACTATGTCTGTGATTTCCATGTTATTTAGGATTTGCGTTCTTAGGGTGTTGTTTGGCGTTTTGACTTTTTTCGTTGAATATATTCCGGCGAATTTTCTGATTTTGTTCCAGATCTCCCTGACGTCAGAGTTTCTGTTTAGGGTCGCAGCGTAATTTAAAAATTTTTCTTTTTTTTTTCTTTTAAAAAATCTTCTACCCTTTGCAATGGTATGTTTCAGGTTAAGATAATTTTCCATGGAGGGCTGGCTATTGTATTGATTTAGAGCCATTTTTCTTTCTTCTATTTTGAGGCTGCATTCTTGATCCCACCAGGGGTTTCCTGTTCTGTTTCTAGTATTTTCCGGCGTTCTGGGAATATGTTGGTCTGCTGCCTTTTGCATTATGTCATTCAATGTATTGAAGTTAAGGTTTTGGTCTGTATTTTTTGTTGTTTTATAAATATCTAAATAATATGGAACCCATTTTGCTTTTGTGAACTGTCTTTTGGGTAGATATGTGATTTTAAAATCCGATTTTGAGAGTCTGGAATATTGGTTGAATCTGATGATTGTGGGTAAATGGTCACTGTAACCAGGTTCCTGAGTGACTGACCATGTGCAACGTAGTGCTGTTTGCAAGGTTGCAATGGAGAGGTCCACAGGACTTGGTCCCTCGTCGGGTGCTCTGATTCTTGTTGATGATCCGTCGTTCAAAACAGACCAGTAATATTCCGATAAAAATTCTACGATTTGTTTGCCATTGATATTGATCCTTGTGCTACCCCAATCTGGGTGGTGAGCATTAAAATCTGCCATGATAAGGGTTTCTCCTTCTAATTGGGAGGTTATGTCTTCAAGTATATTTTTCAAGTTAGGGATTTGATGAGGTGTATAGCATGTCATTATGTTCAAGTTATTAATTTTAATTATTAAGAGTTCCAGACTGTCATTTTGTATTTTAATCTCAGTGTAGATATAATTATTTTTTATACATATCGCTACTCCCCCATAACCGTCATAGCGGTCGTTTCTTAGAATATTATAATTTTTAATATGAAAAGGGGTTTCTGGTTTTAGCCAGGTCTCATTTAGGAGTATTATGTCTGGGTCGTGTTTCCATAAACAGCTGATTAGGTTGTCCCTATTGTGAGTTATACTTCTGGCATTCCATTGCAGGATTGTTAGCTTATGGGTGTAGGTCAACATGGTTTATTTTTATTTATTTTTTTTTTTAAATGACTTGTATGGTTAAAAATCTGAATCTTCGTAATCCATATTTGGATTACTTTCCATTATATGCTGAAGGATACTATACAATTCTATCTGGGTACTTTTATTTAGGTTAATGATAAAATCAAAAGTTTCATCTTTATTTAGTTTGTCTATGGATTTAAGTGCACTTTCTGGCTTTTTTTGTGATGAGGTTGTTGGACGGTTGAATTTTGTGTTGCTAGAGGTTGATGGGATTGAGGGGTCGAATTGAGAAGAATTTCCTTGGAAGTTTGAAGAAGTTCCTTGTAGGTTTGAAGAGGGTCTTTTGAAATTTGAAGGGATACTTTGGAGATTTGTGAATGTTCCTTGGGGATTTAATTGTGACCTGGAGTTCGGAAAAAATAACTGTTCGTTGTGGAGCCTATGGTCGTACCCTGGTTTTTCTAAAATTCTTTTTTTGGTAGGGTTTACTAGTGCGTGTTGGTAAGATCTTTTTGAGGATTGGTGGCTGTTTTGGGCAGCAAACCTTCGTTGGTTAATAGGGATTGAATTTTCGTTCTTATTTCTATTTTCGAACGGTTTAGGGAAATCTCTAGGGTCTAGATTAAAGTTGGTGGTTTGGTTATTTTTTGGAATTAGTAAGGCAGCCTCATAGTAGGAAATGTTTTCGAAAACCATTGTTTTTTTAATTTGTTCTTGTCTTTGGAATTCGGGACATTGTTTTGAATTAGATCGATGGGAATCGGATTTGCAGTGATGGCATTTTTCATCACAGTTTGTGTGGGGAATATTTTCTGAAGTAATAGGTTCTGCGCATTGAAAACACCTTTGTTTTCCTCTGCATAAGGTTCTCGTATGACCGTACAAAAAACAATTGTAACATTGTGTTACCCTAGGAATGTAGGGAGAAACTGGCAACTCTAATCCGTACAAATCAATATACCTTGGTAGTATTGTGCCATCAAAAGTAACCAATATTGAGTACGTGGGTACGTAATCAAAATTTTTTGAATTATCTTGTACAGAAGATGAATTGTTAATTGGGGATTTTTTATTCACTCGCCTATTTAGTCTGGTCACGTTTTTTATTTTGTAATTTTTAAAAGCGGAATTTACTCTGATATCATTTTTTAAAGTTTCAACATCAAGTTCGGTATCTACAGACCTAACAACCCCTTTACAGGAGGTATAGTTAAATGGAATTGAGACCCTAAGGCCTTTTTGTTTTATTAATTCATTATGTAAAAATTCATTGGCTGCCTCATGGCTTAGAAATTCGACACCTATTTTGTTTCTGCCTAGCGCTTTGATTTTTTTAATATCCTTCAGCTTTAAGTCAAAAATTTCTTTTGCTATCTTAATTTGTGAAAAATTTCCTATGTTTTGTTTATTAGATTCGACTGTAAGTAAAAAAGTCTGATCATTATTATTGTAAGCCCTTTCATATCTTGGACGATCTACATTGGAATTTTTATTGTTTAAATTGTTTATATTTAGTTGACCTTGGTCAATGGTATGTACAAAAGTGGAATTATTACTATTAATATGTGTTTCCTCTATATCAGGATCTAACGGCGGGGGGTCGTCCCCCCCTGTGACACTCATTGTTTAAGGAAAATTAATAAATGCTTTTGTTAAAATGAATTGAAGTGATTAGATGAAAAATGGGATGAAAAGTGTGAATGGTAATGTTAGTAGAACTCACCAATCCTCTTGAAGGGCAATTTTCACCAATTTTCACCGAGATTTCCGGGAACGTCCCGAGATCGAGCAGCTGCATACACCGAGGTTTCAACAGCAAGTGTTATGTTAGATTATACTTGACATTTTCCTTTGAAATTTCATTGAGCGATGTTGCCGGATGAAACATTTCTCAAAATAAAAGTGCAAACGATGTTCATCCACTTCAAATCTCTTTTTCTGTCTTATTTAAGGCGTTGTAAAACACTTAACACTATATTACTTCTTTAATGTTATATTGTTCGATTTGTATTGTCTACATTTGTTCTTCAACGATACAATATGGCTACACTGTAGCCTACGAGTTGCGCGCGCATGTCATCTTTTATTGCTTTCTAACTTGTATTCATTACAATTAAGCTCTCTTTTTCTAATTATGCGAAATAGGTCTATTCCATACATTTTGGTACAAAATTTCAATCCCTAAGTTCAACTGTTTTGGAAATATTGACAGTTGAAAATTGACTTTTTTGCAACTTTGACAGGCTGTAAAACCTAAACGGTTAATTTTAGAGGAAAATCGATCATACATTCTTGTCTTAGATTTTTATCATTTGACAGCAACTTCGAATTTAATCCATGATCAAAAATTCCGGTTGAAAATTTAATCTCCGGTTAAATTCAAAAATGGTGTCAAATGATAGTTTATGAAAATCTAAGGTGAGAATGTAAGATCGGGTTTCCTCTAAAATTAACCGTTTAGGTTTTACAGCCTGTCAAAGTAGCAAAAAAGTCAATTTTCAACTGTCAATACTGTCAATATTTCCAAAACAGTTGAACTTAGGGACTAAAATTTAGTACCAAAATGTATGGAATTAAAAACCCTGCAAAAAGGTGTATCACTTGACCCCCCTTCCCATTTAAAATTTTCTAGGGGGTGGCTCTGGGGGCTAGGGGGTTGCAAGAGGGAAGGTGAATTTTGCATAAAAACTCATCCCCCTTCAAATTATAGTTTTCCTACGACCACATACGAAAATGACAAAATCCGCACTAGTTGGTTCGTTGGAAAGCGCTCAATATCACACGCGTGATGAAAGTACTTTCAATACGCGTGCTAAAAATACGTTCAGCACACGTGTGGAAAATACTGTTGACATTATTTGTGATTGACATTGACAATTTACTTTCAATACGTGGGTTGAAAGTTGAAAATACTTTCAGCACGTGTGTTGAAAATGAAAAAAAAAAATAAAATAAGAGAAAATTGGTGTACATCACTCGTGAGAAAGCGTCTTTCATACTATTACGTGTTTCAGGAATTTTTTCGAAAATTTTTCTACTCCGAGATAATAGGGGTGGGAAGTTTTCAAATTGACACCCTGTATGTCTACTGTGCACCTGCATTATTTTTCGCGTTAACCGCAACTAAAACCTCGAAATTATAGGACTTCCCCAGTTTTTTGCTTATAACTTCTCAACAATGTTAAAAAACTTCAAATTTCACTGGCCAAAAGTATTCGATCCGATAGTTACTGAGATATAGTGGTTCAAAAATTCAAGTAATATCTCAGATTATCAAAAATGGCATAGAAATGCAGGTTTTTGCCCTATATAGCTTTGGAAAACACAAACTTTGACTATGAGTGCAGCAAAGATCGTCGATATTGTTTTACTGCTTTGGTGCTTTTGATAACTTATGCCAACAGGATACCCATCAAAAACCACTATAGCATTGCTCCCGAAGTGTCTTTAAATACAATCCACGCAATCCTGGCACACCAATTCAAATGTCGTATCTCTTGATTTGCTCCACACACCCTTATGTAGCAGGTACCCACCACCAACTGCACATTTGCTGCTGCCGAAGTCTACTGGTTCTTGTATAGGAGTGAATGCCACATACAACATTGACTTTGTGCCCTTATGTCTTTTGTGAACAGAGACATCGGGAAGGAAAGGGGGCTAGTTCGTATTTCAACAAGTTTCTAAAGTCATCATCTGATTGTTTTATTATGCGAATCCGTTGAAAGAGTGTGAGAGGGTCCATTGTGAACTTTTTGCTTTTAATTTTCACACAACAGAAAACAGATTCTAGAGAAACAACCTCATATTTCCGCTTCAATTTCATGTCTTGAAACTTCCCTTTTTCCAAACAGGTCTTCATACAGGTGATACCAATAGTTCAAGCTAAGTGGTAGTTTACAACTTTAGCAGCAACAGCTCCTGTGCCTATTGAGAATAGCTCTTTTGTATCCAGGAAAGGTGGATGGTCAGTAGATAGGCGAGCTCAGCATGGATGACGTCAAAATCAAAATGGTTCATTTTCCAAAAATAATTATTAAAATAGGATACAATGAAAAAATAATTCAGGGGCACAGTAGACTGTGAGTGCACGTGAAAGAGTCGAGGATAAAAGATGTTTATCTCATGCTTGGTTTGAATTATGTTCGGACGGGAAGAAATTTTTGACAAGAGATATTTTTTGTATCTTTCAAGCACTGCATCTCGGTGACTATTGCGTTAAAGAACACTTTTGATCAGTTAAATATGAAGGAAATTTAATTTTCTTCAACTTTATAAATAGGTATTTTCCGTTAAAAACACTTGATTTAGAAGTTATGAGCAAAAAACTGAAAAAGTTCGAACATTTTTAGGTATTTCAACTTCTCCCGAAGTTAGCACAGGGTCCTCGAGGTCGAAAACTTAGATTCTACCTCACAGACTATCCACAAACGACATTCCAAAATATCAATAACTTTGGAATACTTTCCATTTCTAGCTACCCCCTTTATTACTTGTCTGCTGGCCTATATTGTACTGCCAAGTTTTGATGTTTCTACGGGTTTCAGGAATAAACTGTGTAAATTCATATTGGTAATAGAAAGATATGAAAGTGGATCGCAAGAAGCTATAGATCGTTTCACCAGGGTTCACACTTGACTTTGAAACTTGAAAAAAAAGGGTTGTCGTAGCGTAGATTAGTTTATATGTAGGGTTTCCATGAAGGTTTTTCGGAATTCAGGACTAAGGAGTCAAGAAATCCGGACAAAATCCGGACTTCGCCGAAATAGCTATTTATGCAACAAGTGTGTAAAGTGAAAGGCGAGTGAGACAAAATTCACATTCGTGAAAAAAGGTTCACTTCACACACGTATTGCATAAACAAAAACTTTTCTACTACCAATTTAGAAAAATACTTATTTACTAGAAAAAAATGACATTGTCGACATCTGTCATTGACATTACTACACGCACGCACGAGTGTGTAAATTGAATTACTTTACGTACTAATGCGTGAAGTAAAATTTTACGTCTTCTGAATAGTGTGTGAACTAAGTATGAATGTTATCACGATCTCCGAATTTTCCGGACATTGTTCCGAGTTCCGGCCGTAATTCCCCGGACACCACAAAAACCCAAACATGTCCGGGTAAATCCGGACGTATGGAAACCCTATTTATATGACACATTCAATTTTTTTGACAAATTAAAATGAATGACTTCTAGTTCAAAAACCGACGAATGTTTTTAACGTCATTGATTTGTTTCAGTCAATTTCTATTTGTTAAAAAAGGAAGGCAAATTATGTCAAAAGTATGCACCCTGGTGAAACAAAGGCTATATAAATCATCAAATTGTGTGTCAATTTGCAAATGTAATGCAATGCCTTGGTGGTTTTCGCATCTGTGTTTGTCTCTTTTGATGTTAAATAGCTTATTTTCCGAAGATTTTTATGAGTCAGTCAGAATAGCCTTGCAGACCACACAAACACACACAATGATAATTGAAGATTTCAATGCTAAGCTGGGTTTCAAGCAGGATAACGCAGAAACAGCTTCAGGAAACTTTGGCTATGGCGAAAGAAACGAAAGGAGAAAAAAACTTTTGACTTTTTGCATCAGGAGAAACTTTTTGCAATGATCTCCTTTTTCAAAAAGAAGCCCCAATGCAAATGAACATGGATAAGCCCAAACAGAAGAATTAAAAACAAAATTGACTTCATAATCACAAACAGAAGGGATCTCATTCAGGATATAACGATACTGAATGAAATGAAAAACGGTAAAGCTCTTGGTGAAGATGGAGTAGTGGTTGAGGTTATGAAATTAGCTGGGACAAAACTCCTACAGGCTTTAGTAAGACTCTTTAATATGGGAACCGGGTATAGAACGGGGTGCCCGGGTAGAACGGGGTACCACGTTTCAAATTTTCGCGGGTTAGTGCAACGCTGCCATATCGATATATATTCACAGCACTATACCCTAGGAATACGTTGACAACAAATTTGACCTTGTTGGTAGTCCTTCGAGAGCTGTTGCGCCAAATGCATCACTATAAGAATATCCACTGTAAGAATTGACGAATTTGCGAACAACGGTGAATGTTTAATTTTACTAGCCGGTCATTTTGTGTAGTATAGGTAGAAAGCCCTTCTCTTAGTTAGAGGGTCCTTTTCCCCATAAAATTAAATTATTAGTTAAAACCCTTCAATTGTTTATGTAGTCACAATGGCGACGAATGCTCTTGGGGCAGAATGGGGTGAGGCAGAACGGGGTAAGCACGTCCCGCCCCACGTTTATATTGAACTGCTAAACTTCATTGTAGATGTTGTTTAATGATATAAACTGTTTTAAATACATTGTTGATGGTAGCTATAGAACTTACTTCGTATTAAACAACATTTAACCATTATCATCATGAATAAATAGTTTTTTCTAGATGGTTCGAACATACGTAAGAAAAGCGGAACAACAATGGTCTTCGGAGTCAATACATCAGTTAGGAGATAGAGTTAGAGATCAATAAAGTCTGTTGACTAAGTTTTAAACGACTATTCTATTCTGTGTCACATGTACCCCAATGTACCCCATAGGTGGGGTACAACGGGGAATTGTGCAGATTTTGTTATAAAAATAAATAGCAAAATACAGAAAAGGAAATAATGAAATATTTTTGTTTTAATCATTAGAAATAACATCAAATAAAGTTTTCAAGAAAAAGTTTCAGGATCTGTCGGTAAATTTTCTCAAAAAAAAATTTCAAACACTAAGTACCCCGTTCTACCCCGGGTTCCCCTAAATGTCTAACAGCTATTTGCACCGGTGTTCCTTAAAAACAAACTAAATGGCGTTTCCGATTGGTAGATTTAGTGCGGAACTAGTGCAATTTTTTCTATTTCTATCTTTTTCTTCTACAGGTCGATTAAAAGGATGCAAATACACTCAGTGCGCACTGAATCTACCAATCGGAAACGCCATAAGTTAGGTAGAG
This sequence comes from Ceutorhynchus assimilis, assembly GCA_917834065.1. NCBI lineage: Eukaryota > Metazoa > Arthropoda > Insecta > Coleoptera > Curculionidae > Ceutorhynchus > Ceutorhynchus assimilis. The sequence continues at coordinate 13,016,739 of OU892280.1, read as the reverse complement.
GCTAAGCTTAAGGTGAACCTTTAGGTTGAGTTGCTTTGCATCGACCAAATCTTAGCTAAGAATTGAAAGCTATTGGCAACAGCGCAAAAATGCGTATTTCAAGGCAGAAATGAAGGTGGAGGTACCTATTTCAAGCAAGGAATTTATCCGTTAACCTATCTTTGCGATTAAAATATAAATATTTTCATTAATTTCGTCTTTTCTTTCATAAGTTATATCACGTAGATATTATTTTGAATATATTTTTGGCATTCTTGTGCAAAATTCTGTAGAAATTACCCGACGCACAAAAATAAAAGCATTAACAAATAACTTAAATAACAGCAACAACCATAAAAAAAACTTCGGAAAACTTGTTTTTGCTATGAAAACAAACATATATATATATTTTTTGCTTTAAACATGCAGTCTTCGGAGAAAAGGCTCTGGACTCTGGAGCCTTTGGATATTACAAATACAAAATCATCAAGGGTACTAAGTAGATGATTATGCCCTGAGGGCGACAGTCTTACAAAGCCGAGGGCCTCTGGCCCGAGGGTTTGTAAGTCGCCCGATGGTATATAAATCTATTAGTACCCGTGGTGCATACAAACTTTTATGTCATACCAGTTGGTTGTGAATAATAAATACCTGGGAAAAAAGTGTCACTTCGCAAATTGTCATCAGTGTGCAGAATCATCATTTTTTGACAAAAATAATATGTTTATAGGCGTAAATTTATATTTTGTTGATAAAGAATAAGTTAATTGAAAACTGTTTTTTGCGTCTTTATGCCCGCGCGGGCCATAATGTGTACTTTATGCCCGTGCGGGCATAAAGTAATGAATTATGTAGATGGTATCTAAGGTATAAAAAGACAATAATGTATTGGTATGACATAAAATAAATTAGAATTCTATCCGTCACGAGAACAGGCAGGATTTAGATCTGGATATAGAAGAAATGATCATCTACTGGCAATAAAAAATATGATAGAAAAGTGTGTCGAATACAACAAGCCTCTAGTACTGATATTTGTGGATTACGAAAATCAATCAGGAATACATGAAAATCACTTGGGAGTCCCTGGGAACAACCTGAGAATCGCTAAGAATCTTCTAGGACTTCATAAAAATAACATACGAATCCATTGGCAATCGCTGAGAATCATGTGGTAATCGCTGGAAATATCATCTCATTCTAACCCAAAAATCGCATGTTTTAGGCAACATTGAGTGCTAGACAATTTGGAATGGATCTGATGTCCCAACGAGTTTCCCAATAACTGAATTCGAGACTACGAAGAGCGTAGAACTTGGAGAAGAAGAAAAACGAGATAAAGATTAGGTCTGTTGTTACAGAAATCACTACAAGCATACTTTGCGTTTTTGATTGGTGCAAATCGCCAACAACAACTAGTTTTCTGACTATTTTCAACCAATAAAATTCGCTCTGATTGGTTTGTGATTTCTGTAAGAACAAACCTAAAGTATGACAATGTTGTAGATCATAAAAATGAAAATATAAATCTTGGAACCTCTCTCGAGTCTCTCGAATCCGACTTGCCAAAAGAAGAAACAGAATTTCTTCACACATCAGGGTTAAGCAATTGTGATTCGCTACAATCAAGAGATTATTCAAGACTCAGCCTTAATTTGGCTCTTTTCAAAGAAGCATGGACATTTGTCGATCGAGTATTAAGAGCTTGAGAATGTCCCTGAGAAAGACACAAAAGGAAAATTTGGGAATCCAAGGCAATAGGAACTTGAAAAGGGAAAGTAGAATAAATAGGTATTAGGCAGGGCGAGAAGCAGAGACGATAGCACATATGAATCAGAATCAGAAATAAGTTTGTCGAGTGAAAACCTAACTGAAGATGTCTCTGATTCAGATGAACAATATGAACAACCTAGTGAAATCAAAGAAATATCCACATTATTTTAGATCCATATTATGCAGTGTAGACACGTAATGGTATCTAGAGCTCAACAACTATTTATACCTACAGCAAAATCGGTGTGGGTGTGAACAACCGTGAAAATGAAAGTTGCTAACTTTTGGAAGAGTTGCAAATACAGAAGTTGCCAATTTTTCAGTGGAAATGTGTTTTTATAAGAGAAAAGACTGTTTATTTTGGTCATATCAATGCGAAGCTTAACAATTATTAGACATCGTTTTCGTAATAAGATCAGCTGGAAATCGGATCATTGTATAGGAAATCATCGAGGAAATCAGGTAATCAATTGGAAATGATATAGGAATCCCCAGAAAAAATGGAAGTCACCTGGTAATCACACAAAAATATTTGAAAATCAATGGCAATCAGTCGTAATTCTTGGGATGGGAATACATGAGATTCATTGATCACTGATTGCTCTCCTTCAGAAGCTAAAATTGCGAATTTCTTTGATGTTTGCAGATGTTCGTGTCAACCTACAGTAATTTTTTTGTATATTTTGACAATATTTTGAAAAACATCTTACAAAATACGGACTTTGCATTCTAGGCATGTACCTACCTCCTTAATCTTTCTAAAATATGGTATACGATAGGGAAATTTAAGTACCTACTAACTTAATTAGTTTTTGAAGATAAAATTATGAAGCCTACAATCCAAAGATAAGAAACAAACTTCACTGATAAGCACGATTCAAGATAAAATTTAAATACTTTTCAGAACAAGTCTTCAAGATAAGTCTGAACATTATTATGTCATGATTGCAGCTAATGAACTTTTCATTGACTTTACCATATAATAATAATATAACTACTGGGGGGAAAATAAATTGGAAATTATTATTATTGCTTCTCGTAATATTTGCGTGTAGCCTTAGCCTCCAATGACAGGTAATTATTATCCCTGGGCAAATTACAATATGAAAACTGAAATAGAATTAATATTGCCAGAGAAAAACGAATTAAAATTAAATTGATCGGGTTCCATTATTTTAATGCCGTAGAAAAGTTTGTTTGGATAATAAATTCATAATATGTACAATAAGTCTACTACTGCATAGGTAGGTATCGGAAAAATTACATCGTTCAGCTACCTAGAGGAGAACGAAATTTTAAATTCGAAATATGGGCCATATAAGGCAAAATTAGCTTAATTTATTCCGATTTTATCCTACTCACGATATTGTTTTAATAATTTTGCATCACAAACTCTATTATTAACTAGGTTAGATACCGAAATCTGAATACGACATAGGTACCTAGGTATTTATTTGTAACCTGGTCAACCTCTAATCTAAGCTATATTGATAACGTCATATTGTGACATCTTAGGTAATCTTTAATAGGTACCTGATTCAATAAAATAATCGTGTATGCATAATATCTTTCAAGGAAATCCCAAAAGATTCATTTATATGGAAGCTGATTAACCAAATTTATTTAAACCGTTTTAGGAATAAATAAAAATATATAAGTGTTATTTTTCTAGTGAAACGGAAATTATGATGAGTGTTGCTGATTTATGGGTATTTACTTACTGATAATCATCATTATTATGAAGCTGTTTCAAATTTATTTATTTATTATCGAGAAGTGCAGATTGTAAAGTTTTAATGATAAGATAACATTGAAGGAATACCCTAATTTGGGTTATGGCCAAGGCAGCCTAAGTCCCAGAACTAGTTTTGGGCTATGATTTAGAGAAAACCAATAAAGGACCCATTAACCTAGAAAGGAACCCCTCTGATAAAAATTTCTAAAAAAAATTCAGACCATTTATTTCATTCAAAAAGCAAACAATTAACATAAAAGATGATGGTCAAGTTTCATTTTCATTTCACCAAAATTAACAAATGTTACCCAAGAATTATGAATAATTAGATTCCGTTATGTTTTGTCATGTGTGCTTTGTTCAAGAGAATTTCACCTTGGCCTCAAAAAAAAAAAAAAAAAATACGATTCTTTGTTTTGATTCTAGATACGTTAGTTTGCTTTGAGTCACCCTGAGATGAAAATTCCCTGCTACGCCTCTGCCATGGTTCATGCATAATGAAATATCATTTTGGATGAGTGTCAGGGAATACACACAGAGTGGAAAAAAAAAGAGAATCGGATTCGTCGGATGACCGAGTTCACCGGTTTCAGGTTTCTGACCGAAACGCTCTTTTGTTCAAAAGTCGATGCTCTGTTGTTACGACGACCAGGTACTAAATTTTCGTAATTATTATTAATTCCTCTTCAGGAGTACACACAATGGGCGGGTAAAAAGTAATAATGATTTATCGTATATAGGTTGAGGTACTCTATCAAGCAATAAAGTACTACCTAATGTAAAAATTTCAGTAGCTACGGGATGAGGTGATGTGCACATAACGCTGATTAATGGAATGATTAATGATTATACATTTCTGAAAAGAATAAGATGATATGGTTTTTGTGAGAAATTATGGTAAAGTTTGGTAACTTATAACTTCGACATACTAATTTAACCGATTTCCAGTTTTTTTCCCTTTTAGGTACCTAACTTTAGTTTTTTATTATGATGATTATTTTATCATAACTTTTGGGTTATGTTAGTTGTTTATAAAACAGGTTAAAAAAAATTCTAAGTAATTTTTAACACTTTTATGCATAAACTAAGACAAAATAATGTTATGGGCCTCTTACTTGATAGTCGTTTGCACCCATAATCAATAAAACCGGCGAAAAGTACGACGATTGCAAATTACCAAGATATTTAAAGGTAACCTCAAAATATGTATGGGACGTGCAGCACTTGCAACAGTGGCAGTCACTTTTAAGGAGCCCAAGACTAAAAGCAATGATGTTTTTGGCTACCCATGCGACCACTGTAAGAGAGTAATATGTCAAATATGTAGTGATATCACTGGACCCACAGAAATACGGGCTATAGTGCTCTCAAAGCGTTCCTTTCCGTTCTACTGGAAAGAATGCATGAGGAATGTCAAACAGATTCTAGGCTTAATGGATCGTGTATGTGAACTGGAAAGATGTGTAACAGAACTGCAATCAAGCCTACAGTCCTAGTACAGGAGTCATTCGCTGCTGCCACTACCTCACTAAATGAAAGGGTAAACCACCTGGAATCCCTCGACTTGCAACTGGCGCCAGCCGCCCACAATGAGGCAATAACACCAACACTTGAATCTTCAAACATTGACATATTGGCTGAACTGCATGATCGCCAAACCAGAGCTAACAACTTACTTTTTTTCAACATACCCGAGTCCAGTCAACAAGTATGCTCCGTACAAGAAATGCTACTGGACACACAGTCCACTATTTGCAAAGTCACTCGTTTTGGCAGACCTAACGCCAAAAATGCACGCCCCATAAGAGCGGTGCTGAACTCTGCCCTCGACGTACATTCTACATTACGAAATGGCTACAAGCTTAAAGGTAAACACATACATATTCGGCCTGACCTAACCTTCAATCAAAGAGAGCTTGAGAAGACTGCCACAGAAGATCTAAAAAAACGACGTGAACAGGGTGAGCAGAATATCCAGGTGCGAATGGTGAAAGGTATACCAAAAATTGTCCAAAAAAACCCGTCACGGGGTCAAGCACGACCAACATCAGACAAAGAAACGCCAGCAGAAAACAATTAAACCTTAACATATTATTATCAAAATGTTCGCGGTATCAGAACTAAGTTGGAGCAGCTTCGTTGCAGCATTGCAGTGCATAATTACCAAATAGTTGCTTTTACAGAGACAGGGCTAAGCGACCAATTTCATACAGGTGAGCTTTGGTTTGATTCATATAATGTTTTTCGTTGTGATAGATCAGCTACTTCAAGTACAGCTGAGCGGTTTGGGGGTGTACTTATTGCAGTGCATGAGTCTATCCCATCACGTCTAATACGATCAACTGACGATATTGAACGAGTCTATGTTCTAGTAGGGTCAGACAAAATCAAATGATAGTTGGCAGCCTATACATACCACCCAGCTCACCGATTGAAAAGTATGAAAGCTTTGGAAACAACCTCGAAGAAATATCTCAGTAGTGTAGCAATGCCAGTCTCTGCATAATGGGAGACTTCAATTTCCCAAAGGCCACATGGATGATGGAAGATCTCTGCTCATCAGCTCAACGTCCACAAGATGGCTACCTGCCTCCCGCCGAATCTGGTAAAATACAACTATTATCAGAGATCTGCTCATTTCACAACTTATACCAGATTAATGACATTCGAAACGTCAACAATATCATTCTTGATCTGGTTTTATGTCACTCAAAGCTGCCAATCACACATCCTGACCCTGAAGATAACCTGCTACCACTGGACAACCACCATCCACCATTGCATCTAAAAGTTGATCTAAAACCAAAGCATGTTAACAAGCCAAGTGCCCAGGGAGATGATTGCTATCGGGTCTTCAAAAAAAAAAATCAATCAAAGATTGCTTTGGTTACGAAAACGTACGTCGCATTATTGTTTCATTATTGGTCAGGATTTTTGACATGACATTTGACATTAAATTTCATTGACTGACCTTGTCAAAATTAAAGAAAAATATTGCTAAGACGTACGTTTAAAAAACCATAGCAATCTTTGATTGGTTTTTTTTTGAAGACCCGATACTATGACTTCAAAAATCAGCAAATTTCATATTTCAATGACATCAATGAGTGCCTGGGACTCTTTTTGTGGGATGATCTGTTTGCTGGGAGGACGATTGAGGAGATGTTAAGACTGTTCTACGATATTTTATATAATACATTTGACATTTTTGTGCCAAAGAAAAAAAAATCTTGTAGGAAATTTCCAATATGGTTCTCGCAAGACCTGACATCACTCACAATACAAAAAAAAATTGCTCATAAAAAAATTAAGGTAAGTAAACTTCCCCGCGATTACCAAACATATTCTAATTTGCGATCTCAATTTAATTTTCTGTCAAAGCATTATCTTCAAAACTATATCGGGGAAACGGAGGCATCTCTTCGACACAATCCCAAGGCGTTCTGGTCATACACAAATTCCCTACAAAACTCCAGTAAACAACCATCCAGCTACACCTTAAACGAAAAATCAGCTCCTATGGGCCCACAAGCAGCTGAACTCTTTGCCGAGTACTTCGGCTCAGTCTATACGGACAACTCTTTGGACCTGCCAAATCAACCCTCTTCAGGCCCCCTCAACATCAGTAACCTCACTATTGCAATTTCGGATATCTACACTGAACTAAATAATATTAACCCAAACAAAGGACCTGGACCTGATAAGGTTCATCCACTGTTTCTAAAAAACTCTGTTTTGTTCTATCTTGACCTCTGCATATGATTTTCAATAAATCACTGCTGGACGGAATATTTCCAGACTTCTGGAAATCAAGTTTCATGGTACCCATTCACAAATCAGGTGATTTGGAAAATGTGACTAATTATCGCCCTATAAGAGGATACTTATTATATGCTATTCCAAAAATATTCTAAAATATAGTCACAAAATTCTTGACATCTTGCCTTGGACCTGAGATTATACACCAGCAGTTTGGCTTCAAAAAACACTCCTCTACCGAACTCAATCTCCTCACTTATGTGGACATCCTGACAGGCGCCTTGGAGAGAGGTGAAGAGATAGACTCTATTTACACTGGCTTCTCCAAGGCGTTTGACAGAGTGAACCACGAAGTTTTAATTGAAAAACTGGAGACCTTCAGCGTGTCGGGTTCTCTCCTACAATGGATAAAGAGTTATATCACAAGCAGGACCCAAATAGTACACCTTAACAACTTTACATCCTCTCAAATCTCAGTATCATCAGGCGTCCCCCAGGGTTTCCATCTTGGCCCCTTACTATTTAACACTTTTATCAATGACATTTCATCCTGTTTTAAGCATAGTCTCTTTCTTCTGTTTGCTGATGACTTGAAGCTGTTTCTGAAGGTATCCACTCCAGAAGACTCTTTAGCACTTCAAGAGGATCTAAACAGATTATCACAATGGTGCCATGCCAATGGCATGGATCTTAATGTTCTCAAATGCAAGGTCATTGAATTCCACAAGTCCAGAAATTTCAATAATTTTGTCTATTACATTGATGATAGTCCATTGGCTGCGTGGCACAAATCAAAGACTTAGGTGTGCTATTAACCTCAAATCTAGAATTTTCAACTCATATTGACAACGCAATCAACAAGGCTTTACGCATGCTTGGCTTTGTGAAACGCAGCACAAGGGACTTCTCGACCATTAATGCCATTAGAACTTTGTACTATTCCTATGTCAGATCGCATTTAGAGTATGCTGCTTCAGTGTGGTGTCCTAATTATGCATGTCATATCCATTGGATTGAAGCTGTTCAGAGAAAATTCTGCAGATACATTAACTACAAATTTTACGACAATAATGAATTTCATTATTCTGACTTATGCACATTATTAAACCTAACAACTCTCTCATGTAGAAGAAAGCAGAGAGACCTAATACTAATTCAAAAGCTCATAAACTCTAGAATTGATTGTCCCTATTTAACTTCCAGAATTGGATTACATGTTCCATCCCGAAACACTCGTACTACACAAACTTTTCATCAACAGTTTCACAGAACTAATTAAGCTTATCATTCATTCATTTCTCGAACCCTCAGACTGTGCAATTAATTATCTGAATTAGATTTCTTTGGTCCTTGCGAACCATTTGTACGAGCGGTCAAAAGCCTAACCTTATAAAAACCTTATAAAAACCTTATAAAAATCTTATAAAAATCTAAAAAAATATTGTTGTTTCTTCTTTTTTGTTTTTTTTTTTCTCTCATTTTTCAAAATTGTTAACAGCAGGATTGTCTTACACATTAGTTTGGTGGTTGATGGATGTTAACTTTAACTTTAAACTTTAACTTTATTTTATTTCTATATTTTCTAGATTTCTAATGTGGGTGGATTTTTTTTTTCTATTCCATTGTTCTGTTTTGTTTTTATTATTTTCAAAATTTGATAATTTTGTTGTTATAACTCAATTATATTGTATAAATAAATAAATAAATAACTGTCTATGTAGGTATTAGTGTCAATCTAATTACACTTTTAATCCTTCCGGATCTGAAGCGTATAATTAGTGTCTGAAATAAAGCAGGAAAACGAATAAACCAAAAAACAATATCAAAAAAACATAAAGTTTAATTATAAATAAAATTATATCGCCAGTGCATCCGAGCATCCCATTCTTTGTTTCATTGTTCCCTCCGAGTCCAAAAAAAAAAAAAAAAATCTACGTCCATGTTCTCTATTCAACTGGTCCGTCTCTTTCCGATGCATTTAAATAAAATGAAACATCGGCCTTGTCTTTGTCCATACAATACTTGGAACTCATAATTTTACACACGGGACAGAAAAGTGGGCGATTTAATGCGAAATTAAATATTATAAGTTGCATTCTTTGTCACTTAAAACGCACAAAGGGTACTGAACTTGCATTGTTCATGAAATTTAAGCCTTTGTATTTACTGTGGTACGTAAAAATTTAAAACAAAAAGTGCCCTATGTGTCTGAAATAAGATGAAAAACATTTACAAAAAGAATTACTTCCAAAATTACTATCATTGATATCCCACACAGAGACCACCACTCCCATTATTCATCGTAGTAATTCATCAATCAAACGTTTTCAATGATGAATGGGAAATTCATTATAAATCAGTGGCATAATTATTATGATTTTTTCAAGTTTATATTCCATAAAAAAAATCTAGTTCAATGTAGCTACTGCCTACAATGATTGGTTTGTAGTTGTAGTTGTTACTTACCAAAATAGGTACCTAATTAGTCATGTATTATGTTTTACACCACAAAAATTTCACCTCTAAAACTACCACTACGACCACGAAACTTTGCAATAACATTGTAATAAGTGAACAGCTTATAGATTCAAGCAAGAAACCTTATTACTGGATGTATTCCAGTCACTTGATCCATCTATCACGTTTTTCTCGTAATTTTAGATATACTTACATATATACAGGACAGGGCAGTTGTTTTATCAGTTTTGATTAATCTACTTTGAAAAATTAACTTTTGATATATGGATAGGTACCACCATCATCACCAAAAGTAATTGGGACATCATATTAGCTACTCTTGTATATGATTTTTAGTGTCAAACTATCAAATGAATGATGGTAGGAGATTATTATGATTTATTTTTGTCCCAGATACTTTTTTTTTTTTTGAAGAGCAGGATGTAATCGTCACCAAAAGTAACTCTTGTACTATTATATAAATTTTATTGTCAAATATTTGTCAAACTATGATTAAAATGCATTGAAATGAATGACAGTAGAATTAGTCCAGGAGATTTTCATGGATTATTTTTGTCCCAGATACTTTTGGTGACGATGGTACACCGTCGAAACGAAATAAAACAACAGTTGTGTATAGATGGTCTAATAAGAACGAAAGCGCTCAGCCAATTTTATTAAATTTACACCGAAATACACAACTGTTGTTTTATTACTATAGTTTGTTTGAATCCAAATGGCTTTTCTTATGCAAGACAGGACATGGGAAAAAAATTGTTTAGGCACCATGCAACAACTCGAAAACAGAGATTTCAAATTTTCAATTATACCTACATAGATTTTATCCAAATCTTCCACTGGTTATTGTCCTATTGATTGCTGATTTGTTACGCTCATGACTTATATGGAATTTAAACTTCGTGTCAAACAAAATAAACTTATTAGCAGGGATTTAATCTCACAACCGCAAATAAAAATAAAGCTTTTGATTCGATTTAGCTTCTTTCCCTTTTTCTGTCACGTGGAGCAGCTAAAGTTTTCCCAAATACGTAGTGTCTGTCCTTATATGGTTTCTTTTTGTTCCTTCAGTTTTGATTAATGTAGTTTTGACTTTCAAAACCACAAAGTTTGGATCTTTGAAACTAATCGGATCTACTCAAAGATAGATTCACTAGACTGGACATATCAAAGTTCAAAATGGATAATGAATCATTGAAGTTGGAATATGGTATATATAGGCTGTGGTTTGGTTGAGTAAAAATTAGTATACGTAAACTGGTAATATTATCCTATCAAAAAATTTTCTCCATATTATGGCATTCAGCGATAACGGTTTATTTGAATGCTATCAGTGCAAATAAAACACAAATAATGTTTGGGGGGCTATCAGTTGGTGCAAGCAGGAAGTCTTTTATTTTCGATTTTGAAACAGCTTATCTCAAAGTTTAATGTCCTAGGTATTTGGGAAATTAAATCTACATCAGAAATTGAATATTTAAACTTTTACAGGTCGGTTTTGAGAGTTATGTGACGGATTTAGAACCACTTGGAGCTTTTAGATGATAATATATTTGCACTTTTAAGAACTATAACTTCAATATCGTTAGTTATAAATCATATAAGGCCAAATTAACATGTTCCCACAGTTGAGATTGTTCACAATTTGACAACACCCCATGGTCTAGTAGGAAGTCTCACGGCCAGTGCGCACAATCTAGCAACATCGTATTGGGTTCCCTAAGTATGACCTCCCTAATACTACGACGTCTCAATTCACTAGGAATTCCTAGATGAGAATTATCTAGACAATTAGAAGGATTATGTAGGTACCTATATGACGGTCATAAGGAGTCCGCGACTTTTCCAAATTTAATTTACACCTATTCAAAAAAACATCGCAAAAATTACATTTTACAGAACATTTTGTTTAATTACAGTCAAGCTCAACTATAAACTAGGCAAAATGCTATATATTCCAACTCATTGTCTTAATATCGACTTCTCACTTGTGACTTGTGTTCCATTAATTAGGTATCTGAATTATTAACGCTGCAAAATGATTACTCCTCCGAGATTCTTTGAAGAATTGATTACATAATTGACATTTTGAATACCTACCTACTTTATTTCAAAATTCATAATTAAATTTGTTATAATATAAAATGCCTCCTCTATTACCTAATTTACAGATGAATAGAATCCAATTTCAGTTTTCTGTAACATAATAATAATTGTATTGTTCCCACAAATTTTATGCAGAGTCACTGTATTATGATTATATACCTGTATAGAGCGATATCTATTTTTTTTTTCTTGACTCACCATTCGATAGGAAACTTTTCTCTTCTCTAGTCCAATACTTTGCCATTTATTCATTATTTATAAGACCGTTCGCATGCACCAAGATATCAGAAATGAGCTGGAAGAAAATTTATTGCGGAGAACTGTCTGAAAATTCAATCTTTCTAGTTTTTTTTTTTTTTTGAAATTTTCGTCTTAAAGACTAGGAAAGTAAATCAAAATCATTGACTTTGACTTAATCACTCTAAAATTGGAAACTCCGTCTGTTTCATAGCTTCAAAAACTTGCCATCCGAATAGCAAAAGATTTCGTCATCCTGTCGAGAATAACCTTGTCGCATTCGCCCCAGAATCTATTATAATGTGTTGGCAAAGCGGTGGTTTATTTTTGTTTACGGGCGATGACAAAAAATGTGGGATCTATTTGAGGGTGTGAGAGACGAGAGTGCGACAATGGTGAATGAAGAGCTTCAAATACCGTTTTTATTAAAATAAATGACAGGAGTTGGCCTTCTTGTTCAGTTCAAACCTTTAGTTCAAAGAGTCTTTTCGAAGTCAACAATGTCTTATTGGATCTTGATGATCTAAATTATATAAAATCCTAATGTTTATGTGTCTGATGTCTGATGTCTTTATTGAAGTTGTGGGTATTGCTCTGGAAAATTTTTCTCCGAACCTGAACGCACAATACCTACCTTAAGAATTTATGCTGTATTCTTTTCACGGTACAAACATGAACTGCATGATAAGGTGACCATACTACAGCCGCATATTCAAGTTGTGATCTTATAATAGGGAACAATAGACACCTTTAATAATATCAACAGCAAAAAGTCTGCAGTTCCTCAAAATAAAACCCAGCATTGTGGATGCCTTCACTGTGACATAATTTATATGCTCCACAAATGTTAAATTTTCATCAAATATAACTACCAGGTCTTTTATTTTCGAGACATAATTTAGAGGCAGCCCATCCAAGGAGTAGCTAGTGTCGAACTTACGTTTGTCATCTAAACACTTCTTGCAAGAGTTGTTGGTCATCAGTTATTGATTTTATATGCCTTGAAGTCATCAGCGAACGATAAGCCATCACTATTCTGAAGACAGTCAAATATACTGTTAACAAAAAGATTAAAGAATAGTGGAGAAAAATGTCCCCCTTGAGAGACTCCTAAGGAAACATCAATTGAATCCGACTGATAATGAACTTATCTTTACCTTTTATTTATGACCAGATAAAAGAATCATGATCCAGCCAACTGAGGCTGTGCCAGAACCAATGTCATGAAGTCTTTTTAGGAATTATGCTGTCGAAAAGTTTCGGAATGGACGATTCACTGCACACACTTCTGTAGTTTGATACATTATTTTTTTCCCCACTTTTGTAATTGGAACAATAAAACTATCATTTCATTTGTCTGGGAAAACTGATTCTGTCAGATAGATTAAATAAGATATACAATGGGGACGTCAGAGTGAAGACACAGTGTTTGAGCAATAGATTGGGAATTTCGTCTGCCCCCAAGGTATTTTTGTTTGGTAATTTTGAGACCTTATCATAAATTTCCTCTACAGAAATAGGCGCAAAGTAAAACGACTCCGAATATTTCTTCGAAGGTTCAGAGATAGAGAAGTTATCCAGGTTCCCTGGGACATAAACGGTCTTAAAGTATTTTTTGAATAGATTATTTCATTCATTATAAAATAGACCCATCAGACAACGTCATTTATTTACGACTAATGTCAATCGCAGGGAATAGGCTTTCACCAGATCTAGACAATGACATCGAAAAAACCGCATTTAGCACAGAAAACGGGCATTATAAGTTCTTGCGCATGCCCTTTGGCTTGAAGAACGCGCCGGCTACATTCCAAAGAAGAGTTATGGATGATATTCTATATTCCAATATATTGAGCAACTTTAACACCAAAAGATGGAACATCACATCAATAATAGTTATGTATTATACAAGGGAAAAATGTATTAGATTTTAGAGCGAGATGTGGTCTGCCTCCCATCGCGAAGCGGAGGGAGACAAGGTGGCTAAAAAGCACTGGGAATGCTGGAGTTGGAACAGGGGAAATCGTTATCTTTCGTCCTCTATTCAACCTTCGAGTTTTTCTAGACATTTCATTATATTGCATTAAAATCAGCCTGTTGTTGACCTGTCAAACCTGTATATAGGTAGTTCATTTTTTGGCCATGCCATTAGCTTATTTATAAGTTTGTTTCGAGCCGTGTGAAGATAACAATGGGTGGTATGGATAAAAACGATGTACGTGCTACTACTACAAGTATTAGTATATGCTTCGCAGTATTTACTTCAGAAAGAAGCATTTACTAATTTCCGGTAGTTTCGAAATGTAGTATCTACTTCGTTTTGAAGTAAATATACTACGTAGAACATACTAATACTTGTAGTAGTAGCAAGTACTTCGTTTTTATTCATACCACCCAATGACACCATTTTATAGAGAAGAAAAAATCTTGAATCTTTTGTATGAACACTTTTTTCTAATAGATTTTGAAATATTCATTAAATAGGTTTAAATTTTTTTCACATTTTCCCTTATATTTCGGAAACGAATAAAAATTTGGCAACCCTGTGTACTTACCTTCAATGGATACTAAAATCTGCCACTTTTATCTAATTTAACCTACTTCGTTCCTCTTACCGGTTCGGAAATAGCAATAGTAGTATCACTTAAAACGGACACCCTGTATAAAGCAAAATTAGAAAGAAAAAAAAATACATAAAAGACGGGCCCCTGGGAAAATCCTTGCGGGGGGGCCCCGGATTTGAAGTTACGCCACTGCTTTCAAGTAGCATTAGAATATCATAGCAGGGGCGTAGTCACCGGTGTTCCGCATGTTCCACGGAACACGGGCCCGTTACCTCAAGGGGCCCGGTTCTAGATGTCAATATTATTTTTAAAATACATTTTACACATTTGAAGCTAATTTATATAAAAATAAAAAATAATATATCTACAGGGTGTCCCCGTTCAACTGGTCAAAAATGCAAGGGTATATAGAGGAACCATAGAGAAGTAGTTCGAGATAGAATACCGAGGGTCGGAAGTGCGTCGTTTCCAAAATACAGGGTGTTGAAATTTGAACAACCGCTTTTCATATCGTCTGAAGGGCTAAAGGCTGTTCAAATTTTTAGGGCTTATTAATGTAGAAATGATATTTAAAAATTCGTATAATGCACCCCCATTTTCTACCTGGAACCACCCCAAAAGAAATAAAAAATAACATTTGAAAAAAAAAGCATTTTTTTTCAATTATTTTTTCTTCTTTTTTGGGTGGTTCCAGGTAGAAAATGGGGGTGCATTATACGAATTCTGGAAGTGACGCACTTCCGACTATCGGTGTCCTATCTCAAACTACTTTTCTCTATGGATCCTCTATATACTCTAGCATTTTTGACCAGTTGGACAGAACACTCTGTATATCTACGTATAGTTAAAGTCTATAAAGTCTTCTTTTCTTACATTCTTATGTGGACTTATAATGAGTTCTTTTAATCTTGTATGAAAACTTTTCGACTTTACCGCTTGTCGCGTATCGTATATCTTCAAAATTCATCAGTACGGCCGAACCACTTTATATTATGCCAGGATTGCCAGGTATGCCAATTCAAGATCCTGCAATCACTGGGTTGTGGGTTGTTGTGCTGCCCTCTAATTGGGTGAGTTAAGCTTTAACATTAAGGGCCGGTTTCTCAATAGCGAGTCACCTCCGGGTTGGTTTAAAGTTTAGAGCAAGCGTGTGAAGTTGCAATGTTCACCCTGGAGTTATGTCTAACCCGGAGGTAACTTGCTACTGAGAAACCGGCCCTTAGGGTATTTCTGTCTGGCATTATAAAAAAATTGGTTTAAAAAAATCTCGAGCAAAAAAATCCATACGAGCTTCCATACTTTAGGTTCACCCTGTAGGTATATTTAAAAATAAAATATACATTTCTTTGATTTTTCAATTTTTTTCATCTCGCATGAGTAGGGGCCCGGTAAAATTTTTGAGCACGGGCCCGGAGCATCGTCACTACGCCACTGTATCATAGGATGAATTATTCACATCAGCCAGTTTCAGAGATACCAATTTAGTGCGTAGCCCACTTACATTTTGACAGTATACAATCAATGGGGTATTAACTAGTTATTCCTGGGGCGCCTTCTTCCCGACAATAACTGGCATTCTATTCTTATATTTAATCATAAGGTTGTCCTCACCATCACGCTTCCTACGTTGCAACTCATCATAAGCAAGTTTGAAACTTGCTTGCTGCATTTTAGTGGAATCATACCTAATCTTGTAGGGAGAGGACCGTGCTATCAGTTTTTGTTTGCAGCGAAATTATTTTCTAGTCCAGGAGGCAGTGAAATTTTTTAGCACTTATTTTCCCAGTTGGTGTATATTGAATAGTTTGTTCTCTTGGTGATACAAAATAAGAATATTTGGGTTTCGCAAAAATTTTCGGATGGGTTCACAAGATCAATGAAAAATACAAGTACGCTTATTTTCCGAGCTATGATTATTTCACATTTACTACAAATAAACATAAAGTATATGAAAATAGCAATTTGGCTTATCTCAGATAGTGGAAAGTGAGTCTGGCTGAAATTTTTCGGATCTTCAATTTTTCATTTGCTAGACGTATTATCCATACTCACAGATTAGCCGTACTATTTTTTTACGTAACTTCAGTATACTTCTCATTAGTAGACCTATTTTTATCACTGAAAAAAAAATGGGCCGTGCATTCGTAAGCTCTAACGTATTTTTCGCCTCAACCCATCGAAAAAACCCCCCTAAAAATATATGAATTTTGCTTAGAATTACTAACCCTACAATTCTATCCATGTTGTCTGACTGGGAAAATAAGTGCCGAAAATCGTCACTGCCTCCTAGACCATTCTGACAATGTCAGTATTACAGCAAATCAGTTTCAAAGTTCTCGGTTTCTCATTTGATTTTTTGCCCACACGAATAACTTTCACGATGGCATCAACCTCTGATTCATATACCAGCAAAGTGAATATTTCCTCTGCCACCTTTCTGTCATGCTTGATTTTATCAGATAAGTTGGGATCAGCTGACTGCGGAACATCATAGACCATCAGATTTCTTGCTTGTATAGAGCGCTCATGGCCCTCATACAGAATTTGCTTCACATGTTGTGCCGGAGCAGACTTCAGCTCTTATTGTATCTCTTTCCTTAGGTTATCCACCTCCGCCTGTAGCTCCTTGACCTTTCTTACCACCATTGGAGCTGACTTGAATGCCTTCCGACACTCCAAACTTGAGGAAGGTATAGTTAACCACACTTTTAATTTATGGCAAAAAAACAAAGTCCTTTAAATATAACCTGCACCTAATAGCAGGTGAGAAGCTACACTAGTGAAAACTAGAACTGAACACTGTAATTACTAATTAAAAGCTAATAATTTTAGCAAAAATTTGCAGATGAAAAAATAAACAGCACAACAGTGCTAGTGAGTGGGTTAATCCACTAGTTATTGTTGAAACCCCTAACGGCCCTAACAAGACCTTACGCTTGTGTCTGGATCCTCACGAACTAAATAAATGTATTGATCGAGATATTTTTGAAACACCTAGTTTGGAGGAAATTAGTAGTAAACTGGCAGGAAATCAATACTTTTCTGTTCTAGACTTCGAAGACGGGTTTTACCAAATTAAACTTTATGAAGAACCGAGCAAACTCCTGACATTTTCAACTCCATTTGGCTGTTATAGGTTCTGTAGGCTGCCATTTGGCTTAAATTTAGCTCCGGAATATTTCCAGGAAATAAACTTTAAAAATTTTGGTGGCATAAAAAATACAATAATATATTTTGATGATTTATTAATAGCAAAAACTTTGGAAGAATATGATGAGGTTTTAAAAAGAGTGATAGATCGTGCTAGGGAAAAAGGAATCAAATTTGATAAAGACAAAGTTGAATTTAGAAAAATTCAAGTAAAGTATTTGGGTCATATTTTTAATAAAGACGGTAGGAAAGTTAATGATGAAAAAGTGAGAGCCATTAATGAAATAAAACCACCAATGGTTGGATGTTCATGACAAAGCTCTCCAAGAAACTAAAAATGAAATTAATAAAAATACTACCCTAATGAACTTTGATTTTACTAAAGAAATTACAATACACACAGATGCATCCCAAAACGGTATTGGTTGTTGTTTAATGCAATGCGGAAGACCTGTAGCATATGCCTCTAGGGGTCCTGCTTGGCATCTTATGTGCTACAAAAAAATTTAATCATTTTATTTATGGCCGTCCTATAAAAATAGTCACTGATCATAAGCCAAATGTGAGTGTTATGAATAAACAAATTTGTCAGGTACATTCATCACGCCTACAAAGGTTAAGACTAGGGGCGATTTCGTCCCAGATTTTCATCTGCAGTTTGGTAGACGAATGGTTAACCCATTGGTACGTAAGTGACGTAGCTCAACAATCTCATCCGAATTTAGTGGATAGGGCTTTTGGTACATTTTGGCATTGACATGTTTATTTGGACGTGAGACAACAAACGGCTGTGGATGTGAAAGAAGCCAATCCAAGGAACATAATAGGCTTTGCCTTAATCTGGGAACCTACTAGATATAAAGGAAAACAATACATAGATCTATTCAGGGTTCTTATTCTCGAAAACGGGGAGCAGCGTTCTCATGAAAACGAAGGTGCTGTCTTAGTCGCCCATATTCATATTTTCATAACACTGACAAAGCCAGAGCAATGGTTCTCGATCATGATAACGCTGTTCTTCGGTTTCGAGAATAGACATCCTGGTCGCAGTGCTGAGAGATCTACAACCCCAACCATCACAATGTACAATCCTGTCTTTCGGCATCAGCACTTGTTTCTGAAAAGTGATCATCACATTACAACTTTGACCTGAGTTATGAAACTCTTCTAAATTCCTACCTGTTTATTTTGATACTCTGTGGTTTCTAGATATAAGTATAATTTTCTACTTATACACCAAAACATCGTATATTTGATTTAAAAAATACGACTTTTTCATCCCAATCAAAAATGTCGTCCGAGTACCATTGATATCTTTAAAAAAAAGGGGTTGTTTTACACAATATGTTAAATCTACTTTTCAGATTATGACCCATTGTGTTCCTATTTTTATACATAACAGTACTGGATATGACACAGATTTATTCAAAACCCAATTAGCAAATTTTTTATGTCGTTAACCTCAAACGAAACAGATCTAAAAATATATTATTCAAAAACATGGGATTCGATTAAAATAAACTTCATTAAAATTTGACAAATCATGTTTGTTAAAGGATTTTATCACAATCAAGAGAACAAACACCTGAAAACAAATATAACATCAATGACTCTTTTAATTTATAATCAATTATTCACACTTCTGTAAAGCGACACTTCTGTTTGCGTGGGATAATAAATTTCAGGGCTTACAATACGAGCTGCTTCTGGAATAACGTCTGAAAAAAAAAATCAATAAATTATTGCAACAATTAGAAAATTTATCATGTAAATACGTATTAATTTGTGTGCACGGTCTCTATCAACCAAGACTTTAAAATATTTCGGAATTTATTTACCACAATCTGTATCGATTTGCATGCCTCGTATAAAAAGCGCATCTGGATCTGGATTTAAATATTGGCCATTATTTTTGTAAACTATCGACACATTGTCTCGCATTGGAATAATTACTGGAAATAATAAGATATTTTGATTTAACTAAAAATTCATTTACTCAAAATAAATTAAATACTAACCTGATTGTCCAGATTTTTGTCCACAATATAATCTACCGTTGATTCTTATCGATGCTAAGTGGCATGGAATATTGAACTGATCGAAATCAAGACGTAATTTGCAAATATTCTGTAATTGGGAAAAATATTTAAAAGTTTATACAATTGCATGGATTCAAGAATAAATTATTACTTCCTTTCATTTTACTAGAGAACTGCAACCACATAAAACAATGTGAGATTCAATCGAATTGCTCATCGTCAACTGGTTAACAGCGACCAAAACAATGGGATTCAAAATCATCTTGAAATCTCTTTTATAAAAACAAGAGGACTCAATATGAGAAAAGACTTGGAATATTACTAGCGTAGAGTTTTTAAACCGGCCCATGCACGGTGGAAAACTGTGCTGTAAACCAAGTTCTATGAAGATATTTATTATTGGAACAAAGCACAGCCTACCAGATTAAGCTCAATCTGGCAAATGAAGAACCTGGAACTTGAATCTACCAACTAGGTATGATTTTGTTGTGTTCCTAGATAATATCATTATTCTCTCATTGTAGTTTGATTTCCGTGGTACAAATAATTACTTATACTTTAAAAGTATTTATGAAATAAATGGTGGCACTAAGATATCATCTATAAGAATGTCTACCCTAATTTTGCCCCATTATTAGAAGCAATAGTAACTTTGAGTAGGTATCGAAATAATTAGTCGTCCCTGGAATAATAACTCATAATACAGCCTGGAAAAGGGTGCAACTTGCGACTATCCAGGGACGTAATTATTTAATAATTTTCAAATCTACTTGCCTTATTATGTCTTCTAACATCATAGAAGCATAAATTCGATCCGACAAATTCATTTCTGATAATAAAGTATTTGTCAGCAAAAACTTTTTCGCAAGCAACAGGAGGTATCATGGAAGTGGGGATACTATTATCGCCATCAGCACTTTTTCCTCCAGCAGGATTACAGTTGATGGACGGCCTAATCGAATTATTGCTGTCGTTGTCGGGTGTCTGACACCTTACTTGTTGATACAACGCTGAGAAGCCTTTTCCACAGTAATTAGCGTCCGACATGAATATCAGGGATTTGTAGGAGTTAATTGTCACTGAAAAAGGAAATCAAATTTTTAAAATATTTGCAACGATCCACTATTAAATGGTACTCCTTTTTTAGATTTTTTTAACAACGGTTAAATTTCGGTTTCATTATTTATGTGCATACAGTTGTTTGAGTAAGTTGCCATTATCAAAAAAATCGTCGTATTTGATGGAGATGGACAAAAGTTTTTTTTGCACATTCTTCTGAAACAAAACAAGAGCCCTTGTTGAGGAATTTGTCTATTATTGATCGCCTGACGCCAAATCTATTGTTCTCAATAGATAAATAAAAAAACCAAGAAAGGACCTGGTACCAGGGTGCGAACAACAGTCGTCGCGTAAGCTTTTATCGGTTGGCTAAAGTTTTCTTTTGCTTACGAATAGGCAGTACCAATATACATCGTTTGGGGAACCTCACTTGAGTTGCAAATTACTTTGGAGGTGGTTTAAGGGGGTAATACTAATAATTGCGATTTATCGAAAAAAAGGTTTGTAGTATGGACATTTCCACCCTAATCTCGGGCACGAACAGTACTGAAAATTATAGGCAGTACCAATATACACCGTTTGGGGAACATCACTTGACGTGCAAATTACCTTGAAGGTGGTTTAAGTTATGACCTCGGTTATGACCTTTCAAAGTTTTCCAAAATCTAAATTATCGATGAAACAATTTTTTTTTTTTTTGATATTTTGTGTGATTTTGTATTCCTTGAATCTCTGAAACCGTACAGATTTTGGAAAAAAAAGGTACAATGTTAATACATAAAGTACTAATAACCTGTCAAGAGATGACTATGTTAGTTGATCGCAAACAATTAGAAAAACAATAGAAATTAAATTTGAAGCAAATTCTTTCCTATTTTCAACTTATAAGGGCCATAAATACCCTGAAACCGTACCGCATTAGTTTAAAAAAAAAAAAATCTCATTAAATGTCAGCCGTTATCACAGCAGATCATCTCAATTTAACGTGGGATTGAACTAACCCAACTTTAACTATTGATGAAGAAACCAGCCTACATACTAACCTTGTCTATTCCTCAAATATTTTCCACAATATCTGTACTGATCTACACTCAAATAGTCTTTTAAACAATCGTAACTCCTCTCAATATCGAACTCCTCAAAATACATTTTAATAGCACAATAGCCAGGAGATAGGGCAAACCTTAAAAAAAAAAATTAAACAGCTACATATCAATGGACAATTTTTTTTTACCTAAAACAAACGTTCATATTTGCTGGGTATGTTGCAGGGAAACCAGGACTCTGGAAATTGCCGGACAAGTTTCTCAAAATAATGCAATTATCGTTCCTACTATCTTGTACAAATTTACACATTTGCGTCAAACTTTGGCCAAATCGTTTTTGTAAATTTGCCAATTGATTATTGTTCCAGTTAAAGCATTGTCGATTTTTATTTGTTAAGATATTGTTGATGTTTGACGATATGTCTATGTTGTTAATGGTTTTTTCTTTCTCCTCTTCTCGGGTCCACAAAGTTTCGTCACTGTTATTTTCGTCCTCAGGCGCGAAAAAGTAAATATGTTTATTTTCGTTTGTTGAATAATAATTTTTTTCTTCGATTAGTTTTAGTTGGTCGATGATTGGAAATTGAATTCTGTTGTTTTGGTCGTTGTAAAATCTGTAAAATAAAAAGTAAAGGTTAATATTGTAATTTTCTAAGGGAAAATAAGGTTTTATTAATTTTTGGGTGTAAAGATGTTTGCCAACAACGACGGATTTTATTATTTGTGGCGAGGTTGGGTTAATAACAGCACTAAACAATTATTCAACGGTCATTTGAAGATAGTGGGAATAATCTACTAAAGCCATTAGTTTAGTATCTATAACGGTATTGAAGGTTGAACGCTTTATCATTCACTGATATTAATTGTTGATTGAAATCACCTCACCACAATAATCAATAAAAACGGGTCATTTTTTCAAAACTGATTAAGAAAAATAATCCAATCTAGTTCTCACCTAAACTTGTTCTTGGTTAACTTTTCAATGCCATCCTCTGGCTCATATCTCTTCTGACACTCATCCTGTACCACTTCCAATGCAAACCCATTAGCTCCCTCTAGACCAAATCCTTCACTATAAAACTTGAAAAATTTATTTTCCTCATAGAAATTTGTAGTAAGTTGCAAATCTGCATTACATCCACAAATTAATTTCCGATCGATTTCTAGATAACCATACGGGCAAGTTTTCCCACTCACTGGTCCAAGATTAAAAAATAGTATTTTAATTCTAAGCCTGCACACTGATGAGCTGAATTTTCTTATAATAAAAGTGCAATTTTTGGCCTGATTATTCGAATACGGAAAATTAGGACTGATTAGTAAAAATGTCTTCGAAGAAAAAATGTTGTTGAGGCAGCAAGGGTTTGAGGCTGGAGGTAAATAGGTTGTGTTGATTTTATTAACTGAAAAAAACAGATATTTTTTTTGAAAACTAGTATTGTCTTAAATCATTGATTCGCTAAAAGGCTTATTACAATCCATAGGACACCATTTACAGTTTGTGGCAATATGTGCGTTTTTCAGGATCAAAACTAACTTCTCAAATTCTGTAATAAGCCTTTGTCCCAACTCAAATCAATATTATTAACTGTGATACTTTTTTTTAAATATATTTTTTGGAAAAAATACCTACCTGGAAATTCGTTATTATTATCACTTCTAGTAGTTTCCACTGTACAAAAATCGTTATCAATTCTGGTAACAAAAAGCCTAAATCCACGCCCTTTTTCCTCCACTTCTTGTCCATCAGAGACAAACTTCAATTTCAACAACCCGCGTTCACTAGGATAAACTTTGGATCCATTTTTAGCGCCGCACAATGCATCTTGACTTCCGATTTCCAATCTGTTCTTAACGCAACCCACTGTTTTTGGCAAATCGAAGTCGAGAAATTCGATTCGAAATTCTTTTGTGCAATTATTGTTGCCTTTGAGCAAGTAAAAACAGACTTTGTTGTTCGGATATGGTTGCGGGTAGTTTTCGCTGGTTAAGATAAATTGGTTTTGGGTGAATATCTTACCACAGTTTTCACTTTTTACACTACTTGTTAAGAAAATGAAGAAAACTCCAAAAAAAATCATCTTGTAGCCTCAATGTTCTCGCAAAAACTGAAATATATTGACGGCTATTAAGTTAAAACTAAAACAAAGGTTGGTGTATCCTCAGGAAATATAATATTTGTTCTTGATGGGATGATTTATTATTGTTTGACCGACACCGAAAATCACACAACTGGTGTTTTTTTCATGCGTAACGAAGGATCAGTATTTTGTAACCATAATTACGCCACGGTATTCATCTTCAGGCGTTTCTTTTGTTTAACACCATTTGACTATTAAGGATATTTAAATAATTAATTGTTGTAACTTATTTTCGTAATGGGTCATTGTTGGATTTTTTTGGGAAGGCCCTGTTTCCTGTTTTTTTTTTTACATCAGTACAGGTCTGTATATGGAATAGCAAATGTCCCTAGAGTTTCGGTTTCCAGAGGCTGATGAGTTCCAAAATTAGCTTTTTATCGTGTAGGATCTATAGACATCCTTTAGTCTGAGACATATCATACAGTGCATTAAACAGTTTAGTAGGTCTACAATTAAATGATCATAGTCTATTAAGAACCTACCATGCAAATGTGGAAAATTGAGGAAAAATCCATCTTTTTTAGTCTTCATAACTTTTAATGAGAGCAACAAAAATAAAGAATAAGTAACCAAAAATTGTAATATTTGTTGTAAACAAAAAAACGAGAAAGTTACATGGGCCAGCAGGCAAGTAATGATTAAGGGGGGTAGCTGGAAAGTATTCCGGAGTTATTGATATTTTGGCATGTCGTTTGTGGATAGTCTGTGGAGTAGAATCTAAATTTTCGATCCCGAGGACCCTGTGCTAACTTAGGGGGAAGTCGAAAGACCTAAAAACTTTCGAACTTTTTCAGTTTTTTGGTCATAACTTCTGAACCAATCGTTGTTAGCGGAATACATCTATTTATAAAGTTGAAGAAAATTAAATTTTCTATAAATTTAACTGGTTGAAAAAATTCTTTAACGCAATAGTAACCGAGATACAGTGGTTCAAAGATACAAGAAAAATCGCAACTTGTCAAAAATTCCTTCCAGTCCGAACATATTAATTCAAACGAAGCATGGGATAATTTTTTTTTTATCCTCGTCTCTTTCACGTGCAAGCACAGTCCACTGTTGCCCCTGAATTATTTTTTTAGTGTATCCTATTTTAATAATTATTTTTGGAAAATAAGCTTTTTTGATTTTGATTTTGACGTCATCCGTGCTGAACTCAACTATCTACTGACCATCCACCTTTCCTGGATACAAAAGAGCTATTCTCAATAAGCACAGGAGCTATTGCTCCTGAAGTTGTGAACTGCCACTTAGCTCGAACTATTAGTATCACCTGTATGAAGACCTGTTTGGAAAAAAGGAATTTTTAAGACATGAAATTGACGGGGAAAGATATAAGGTTGTTTCTCTAGTATCTGCTTTCTGTTGCGTGAAAATTAAAGAAAAAAGTTCACAATAGACCCTCTCACTCTCTTTCAACGGATTCACATAATAAAACAATCAGATTATGACTTTAGAAACTTGTTGAAATACGAGCTAGCCCCCTTCCCGATTTCTCTCTTCACACACGGAATTCACTCCTATACAAGAACCAGTAGATTTCGGCAGCAGCAAATGCGCAGTTATTGATGGTGGGTACCTGCTATATAAGGTTGTGTGGAGCAAATCAAGAGATACGACATTTGAATTGGTGTGCCAGAATTACGTGATTTATGGTCAAAGACACTTCAGGAGCAATGCTATAGTAAACTCAGATTTCACTCCACAGACTACCTACAAATGACATACCAAAATATCATCAACTTCGGAATACTTTCCAGTAGAAAGTACTTGCCTGCTGGACTAACATGACAATAATAATAATAAGAAAATACATCTTTTGAATAAAATTTTTCCACTTAGACTAGACTAGACCCATGCATCATCTTGTAATCTAATCCTCAAGACGATGTACCAACTCTGACAACAAATATTTTTTTCAGTTAATGTTATAGGATGTTTCTCAATTTCACACTTCTAGATAAATTGCGATTCAACGCAATACCAGAGGTCGAAAATCCATATTCGCGAATCAGCGGGAATTATGAATACATTGTACCATTGATTGATTTTACATTCCATTTGAATAAGTTGTTTTTTATGTGAATTTCCACATATATTGTGCATGCTGGCAAGTATAGTAGGTTTTTCAGATACTTGTCCACAAGATTAATTTCTCTTCGATTTTAAAAAGGAACTCAGAAGTCTACGTTAAAACTGCCATTATCCGCGAACAGCAGAGTTCCTTGCACTAAAGTCTTAGCCCAGACCCCTGTTGAACCACCTCATCACTGAAATTTATTGAGTGGGTACCTACAGCTATTGTTAATTTTGACATTGTCAGAGCATGCAACTTTGCACATATCAATCGGGTATTCAGTGAGTAAAACGTGCGAGAAGAATTAAAGAAGGCACCAGCAATCAGCCAACTTTCGCCAAGTTTTTTATTGATTCCGTGAATTTTTAGGCTGCATTCACAATCGATTTTCCCTTTCTAGAGGGACCTTCTCGAGATAGGATCCCACCGGATTTTATATAAAACATTCACCTAAGACTAAGAGATGGTCTAGTATTTTCTATATATATATATATATGTGAAATGCAAAAGCTATTTTTACCAAATCGGAAAGAATGCACCTACTGGTTGAAAAATTAGTTATTTATTTTTTCGGTACTTCATTTTTATTTGTTGGTAGGTACCTATATGAGACGAAAAGGTTTTCTTCGACGGGCTAGCAGCTATGATGAGTGAATAGTAGATTGAGTTGAAAATCCAAAAAGAGTTTAACGATATACTGTATTGTTTTACTTGAAAAGAAAGCATCAAAATGCTTTGCCATCCCCTATCTATCTGATATCTTTATTCCCCTAATATTGAGAAAAATATTTCCATTCTGGGTTACGAAACTTACTCCCGAAACTCCAAATACTCCCCACTCAACGAACAAGTTCCCATCCCATCTTTCTCCCTGGTTTCAGATTCAATTTCTGTTTTTTTAATAATTTTTTCTTGCGTTCTATTGTATGATTTCTTGTAGTAGCCAACTCAGTTCATTAAACCTATTAATAATTGTATCAATATCAATGATACCTATGCATAATGAATATGGGCCTGGCGAACCAGAGTTACCCAATCTGAGAGTCCTTTCCTCTTCTTCTACCTTTCCTATCCGGTCACCCCTGACCATCTTCTTGCATAATCTTTCATCACTTGGCGTGGGAGGAGAGCAGTATTACCGCTTGCTTCCATTCTGGTCCTGTAAATTCGATTCAAATTATCTGGACCTGGAGCGTGACATCTGATTTTCAACACTCTATTACTCTCTCGCTTTTATTTTTATCCTTCTGTTTCATTTTTTGTCCTCACTGATTTGGATTGCAAATGAGGATGGACATCCTTTATGCAAGGAAATCCGGAGGTGAAATACCCTACTATTTGGATCTCCGGGAGGAGGGTGTAGGTACGAGGGAAATCTACATCAGAGGTATTAACGCTAACTTAAAATCAGTGCACCAACATCTTGAGCACATCACACACATGCTTGTCTTAACTGAGACGCAAGTAGAATCTTTATGGAAATCTTTGCGTGTTTTCTCGCAGTGAGCTCTCTTGACACACAGAAGATGATCTTGAATCATCTGATCACGATGTAATTTGACTAAAAATCACTTCTGCGGACATATGGTTGAATTTTAGTTCATCTTTCACCCAATTAGTCCAGTTACGAGCTTCTATTTGAAAATTCAGCAACCCAATTGGTAAAAGTGCCCACACGTATTAGGAGTTGTTGGCCTGTCTGGACAGAGTTAGTGCTACCTGACTGTCGGAAATGATAAAGATCTGCGCTCTTCAGAGGTCTCTTTCGAAACACGAAAGTTCTATTGCGAATATTTCCGCTTGAAATATGGTTGGGTTTTCTCTTAGGGCTGTTGATAATCTACAAACTGAGCCGTACCTTGCTCTGTTTTCGATCCGTTGACCAAGTTGACTCGTTCGAGAATACAGGTACGATATTTTATCCCTTGCAATAGTCACTTTGAAGGAGTATTCAAATTCGTACCTTTGTCTCAAAGGCAGATTGGATAAATAGTTGTAATTTTTGTAAAACCAAAGAAACCTTTGAAGGGATTGTTTGGATCAAAACAAAACTGTAGGTACATAGGGTGAAATGCAATACGAGTGATTAGGATAATATAGCTATTTATATAACAAGTACATAAAGTAAGGCTTTATTGTACGAATAATTGTATGGCCGAGCGAGCTTGCGAGCGAGGCTATTAAATAATGAGTCAATAAAGCCTGTTTATGTAAGCGTTATATACATGATTTTATGTACGATTCTGACTGGTTTTTGTTAAAAATTAAAAAATTTGAATGAAAAAAGTAAAATTCGCGTAGGTAGGTATACCTGTTTCACCTTGGCAGGTTGTCAAGACCTGTTTCACTTTGGAAGGTTGTCAGGACCTGTTTCACCTTATCAGGTAGTCCAGGTAGGCAATAAAGTAGCACTTTATTTTACTAGTAAAATAAAGTAGCCCTTTTGTTTTACTAGTACAATAAAGTGCTACTTTATTGACGCAAAACTGTTCTATAAATAGCACTTTATTGGTCAATCGGACATAAAAAAGTTTACAAAGCTTCACAAATCGATAACAGAACTGTTTCCATGTATGTCGATATTGGTAGTCTGTGTAATAAAATTAAAATAGATTTAATTGATAAATTAAAACCACATCATAAGAATAATGTTGTCGAAGAAGGATATAGAAACGTTATAGTGGCTCCTATGGGTATCATTAAAGAGACTATTGAAATGTATAGTCTCCACTAAATTTCATGCTGTGCCTGATTGTAGATGTTCTTATAGGTCAGCCGGTTACAGAAAAAGGGGGTGTTTGTTTACATCAAGAATTATTTCATACTTAGACTAGATCTAGCAACGCTAAACATTTTAGAAGTCTGCAAACATATATTTCAAATTTGCGAATAAGAAAGGCATGCGTGTCCCTGTCAGATATATTTTCTGCTATCCAAAAAGTTCTGAAAAGGTTGACAAATAAGAATACAATAAAATAATGGAAAATAAATCAGCCAAATGTTTAAAACATTAAATTTATTTAAAACAATTTCACAGTTTTATTTTAATAATGAAACTACATTAGATGCCATTATAGTTTATTGATAGTTTTGCCCTAAAATCTACTGTGAAGTGTATAGGTACCACATATTAATTTATAATAAATAACAGGACTCAATTGTATGACGTAACGGTATACCCACTTATGCTACCGGTAGTAAATTATTTTTAACTTTATACAAAAACGCTTTATTCTGGAGACATTCTTAACCAACATATCGAATATTGGTGAAAACCAAAGCCGCAGGTCGTTTTCTATTGCAAAAATCCACCAGTTGTCCTTTGTAACCGTCCCTTTCGCCGTGGATGGCCACTAAAAGCCGGTAGACGTCGTCTTTGTTCGGTTGGCACACGTAAGCGGGTTCGTATCTGAAAAAAAGAATGCATTGATTAGGTAATTTTTTACTCTACAACGAGTTGCAAGTACAATTTTTCTCTTAAACTAAGCGAATTGATAACAGAATCAGCCAGCCAGCATCTCTTCGAAAGTATCCATATAATGAGTCAGTCGACATGAAACTTCGGCAAAATAGTTCTGGACATGGGAAAAGGAAATACTGTATCCAAGGAGCGAGTCAGGTAAGCAATATTTAGACAGGTCAATGAAAGTACCAAAAAGAATAAGCTATCAGGGATGAAGGAAGCATACGGAAATATAGTAATAGAAATTGGATCAATGTGTACCTAAACTTGATTCTTTCTTCAGAACCATCGAGTATTTAGCCCTCGTGTGTGTTCCGAGCTAAATCCGAAAAATGGGCATTACATAAATTGAACTAATCGAATTGCTTTTCATCAAACAAGCTAGAATTTGAGACACATATCACTTCGTATCCATTTACCAATGAGCAACCTCATGTGCAGATGTGCCAATAGCATATTCAACTCGTTATTGCTGTTCGTACTGGTTTGAACTGGGCTTCTTCTGCCTGCACGTTAGAAAAAAATATTCAAATAAAATTTATGAACCTAAATTCAGAGTGTGAAAGGATACTTTCCGCACTCCAAAAAACGTTTTACTTACCGCATAATCCGTTGTCTTTTCTTCAAACATTTCCGAAAAACTCTCTTAGGAAAAAATGGCGGTAAAGAGTGGATTTTGTTAGAGGCTGAACCATCGTGATCGCTTATTTCTGAAATACTGTCAAAAAAAATATCCAACTTTCACCACAATGTTCCTTGTTTACAAGCGCGGTGGAACGGGGTAATCAACGTGGTGCAGTCAATTAAGCATAAAATAGGGGTCCACCTACCAATTTTGAGGTATAAGAAGCTGAAAATTGGTATACACCTTCATTTTGACGTTCTAATAGTTGTCCGAAAAGTCAAAATGAATGTAGCCAAGGCTTCTTTAGTTATTGCTGGTCAAAGGTTTTGCGATTATCTCGGTTCCTATAGCTCCAACGTTATTAACACCTATTACAAATGTGAGAGATAATAAAATTTCAAAGCATTTCTGTTTGAAACTTTTTTTTATAAAATGAACCGTTCTTGAGATAGAGTGCGAAGAGTGGTAAGCCTTATGCATAAATTTTGACCTATAATGGTGAATTTCTGCGAACACGTTGTTGTTATGGGTCTAAATAATTGGTGAAAGCTTCCCATCGATTCGGTGATTATTTGGGCCATTACAGAAGGTCGAAGGTCAGGAATGCGTTTATCAATATCTCGAAAACGATCAACTTTTTTGAAAATTTTTTCTCAAAAAAGTTATAGATCATTAAATTTGCTCCAAATTTGGTTTAAGGTATATTGCACTACGATTAGTCGTTTTTGATATACCTACAGCGCAAAATTTAAACGAAGATGAGGGGCCATTCTCGAAATGAAAGATAATGTGCTGTAAACTCGTACACACCTTCATTTGGCCATTCTTAAAATTGACCTAATAGTCTAACAAAATCACGTTTGCGAGTCGTAAGTTATGTCAGGACAAAGGTCACAAAAATCGGTTTTTCGCAATTATCTCGGTTTCTATAGGTCCAATGATTTTAATATCTATTATAAAAATTGTATATCATAAAATTTACGACAACTTTTGTTCTAAACATTTTTTTATTCGCTCAACCACCTTCGAGTTAGAGGGCGGCAACCGTGCAGCGCTTAACAATCCAAGGTCAACTGTGATTCTCGGTAAATACAGTTTTTCAATCATCATACATATTATCAACAATAAATAATTTGTCTTATTTACTAGTAAATACATTGTATTTAATAACACTTTACGTATAGGTATAATATATTTATTTGTATACATGAAATACGTATTATATATTTTGGATTTTGATGTTAATTCATTTATTTATTACTTATTATTAATTGAACTTCTACTTTAAATAAATTAATATCAACATCCAAAATATACAATGACTTCTTAATTAGAGGCAGTAGGTAAATATGATGATTTGCTGGCTCAATATCCCCAAGGATAAGGCCAAGAAACGGAGAAAAAGAAGGTAAGTATGATCAAATAAATATATTAGATATCTATGTGTAAAGTGTTATCAAATATAATGTATTAACTAGTAAATAATACAAATTATTAATTGTTAATGATATGTATGATGATTTGAAAACTGTGTTTACCAAGAATCACTGGTGACCTTGAATTGCTAAGCGCTGCGCGGTTGCCGCCCTCCAACTCAAAAACTGTTGAGCGCATGAAAAAATGTTTAGAACAAAAGTTGTCGTAAATTTTATGATCTATATTTTTTATTATAAATAGTAAAATCATTGGACCTATAGAAACCGAGATAATCGCGAAAAACCAATTTTTGTGACCTTTGACCTGATATAACTTACGACACGCACACGTGATTTTATTAGATTTTTAGGTCAACTTCAAGAATGGCCAAATGAAGGTGTGTACGAGTCTATAGCTTGTTTTCCCCATTTCGAGAATGGCCCCTCTTCTTTGTTTAAATTTTGCGCTGTATCTCAAGAAGGGCTAATTGTAGAGCGATATACCTCAGACCAAATTTGGAGCAAATTTAATGATGTATAACTTTTTCAAGAAGAAATTTTTAAAAAAGTTGACCGTTATAGAGATATTGATGAACGCATTCCTGACCTTTAACCCTCTGTAACAGCCCAAATAATCACCGCAACGATAGAAAACTTTCACCAATTATTTAGACCCATAACGTGCATGCCAAAATTCACCGTTAGGTCTCTTTAATTTATTGGTCAAAATCTGGAGCATAGGGCTTACCATTTTTTGCGCACTATCTCAAGAACGGTTCATTTTATAGAAAAAAGTTTCGAACAAAAGTGCTTAGGAATTTTAATATCTCTAACTTTTGTAATAGGTATTTATATCGCTGGAGCAATAGGAACTGAGATAATCGCCTGTGACCTTTGACCTGCAATAACTAAAGAAGGCTTGGCTACATTTATTGTGACTTTTGGGAAAACTATTAGAACGTCAAAATGAAGGTGTGGGTATACCAATTTTCAGCTTCTTACCTTAAAATTGGTAGGTGAAACCACAACTTGCCTAGACTAACGTACCGCCATGTATTGAAATATCGGTGGGTAAATATGTTCTGGTGCAAATTAAATAAATAGCGTGTTAATTAAATCAATGTATGTGCATGTGATAAATTATCCACAAACATGAAATTTGGGAAATATTCATCATAATTATTGAAAAAGGTACATATTGTGCTCCATTTCGCCCCGTGGGTGAAGCAGAAATTGGGATTTATTAAATATTGGCACAAACGAATATTTTTCACCAAAGCAAACAGTACAGATAATTGCAATTACATGTATTTCTTTGTTTATACGCTGAAACATAAACAAAATTTTGTAGAACAATTTATTATTGTGTAGCAAGCACAGCTTCGAAATATTCCACCACTGATAGGCTATAGGCTTTCCAAATAGCCACTAGGTACTTCAGGTTAAGCATACAAATTAAAGAATAATATAAGAATGTTTCAGAATTATATCGCAAAATTAGTTCAGGATCGGGTTTGACAGGTCAAACTAAAAAAGAAGTTCTTATAAACATGGATCTGTTAATTTTCAAATAAAAACCAGTTTCAATTTTTTCTTCTAATGAAACAATTTGATCCTAATACTTATGTATAATTCTGAAACACCATCGCTATAAATTCTTACCGCATATTATTTTGTTGTCTCTTCCAAGGATACTTCCGATAATACTTGGAACGTTTCGTGCCGACAGGTCTCACATCATCTTCAATATCCAAGTCGTTCGTTTCGAAATCCAAATTTTCCGGAATACCACTCCCGGGTTCTTCCACATACAAAAGAGGGCTTTCGCCTTTCGGCCACGGTATCAAAAGAAGTTTCGTGAGTACTTCGCTGGCTTTATTCAGGTCTGAGTTCGATAACGATTGTTCTTGGCTTATTATTGGATCTGGATCTGGAAAGTAAGTTCAGAATTATTTGAATTTCTCAGTGGTTTCAGCTTTTAGTGGAATTCAATTCAAGTCTATTTTCTGGCCTAAAAGTGTATTTCTCGCCTTAACCGAAATGTGAACTTTTGAGCTAAAAAATAACTTTGTCTCCTGAAGGCCTGTTTTCACAGATTTCACAAACCACTTAGAGCGAATTTCATTGATTGAAAATAGTCAGAAAACTGTTTGTTGGCGATTTGAACCAATCAAAAATGCTCTGCCTGGTTTGTGATTTCTGTGAGAACAGACCTTAAGTCTATATTATAAGATTGTCTTCAAGTTGAAATTTTCAGCTTCACGTACCTATAATAGAGTCCATTTCTGAGTCAATATTGTTGTATGTCGAATCAAATTCCCTGTAGACTTTGGCTTCGATGTAGCTGACGGATTTGATTAGGAAGAATATGAAGGAGGCCAAAATCCATTGACTTATTTTGTACTTTGTTGTGAATATTTCCATTACGCCACTGAAAAAAAAAAAAACTTTTTTAAATAGGAAGACAAAGGAAAGCGACTTATGGCCATTTGCACGGCAATCACTTAGGGGATATTCAATCTAAGTGGAGCATTGAATGTGACTTTTGTTTCTACAAGTCACATTCAAAGTTTCACTTGGATCAAATATCCCTTAAGTTATAGAGGTGCAAATGGCCGTTAACCCTTTAACGTTTTCTGGTGTAAACCTGGTACTACCTTGTTTATTCCTTATTATAACCTTAAAATCTGGGGTTGATTTTTCTGGATGCGAGTAGAGTGTTTTTACAGCTATCAGACCACATAGCCACATCTACCACGTAAAACCCCCCTTCCGTGAAGCTTCTGAGCACTTTTTTGACTCAAGTGCCCCCAGCCATCAATACCAACCTCTTCTACGTAAATGGTTCACCGGACTCTGGGGTTGGCCCGGGTCAAATTCCCAAAATTTCATATCAAAGGCGCCGATTTTCCCACTGTATCGAAAAAGTTCCCACGTGCCTTCAGCTATCAAACCAATACTCTACCACGTTAAAAAGCTTCTACTCTGAAGACGTACCATATCCCTTCACTTTCTTGAAAACTAAAGAATACCTAAACAATTCCTGCATTTGTATTCGTGAATTTTGGAGTTGGCCCGGCTCAAATCCCCAAAATTTCAGTTTTGTGGTTCTCAATATTTTTGAGTGGAAGCAAGTGGTGAAAAACCTTGATTTTTCATTGAAACACAATAAAACAATAAACCAAGTTCATTTTATTAAAAAAAATATTCAAATTGGAATTTTGAAAATGTTTTTTCTTTCCTGTTGCCTAAATTTTTTTGCTCATTTGCTCATTTTTGGCGGGGGACAACGGATTATGGGTTGGATACAACATCTGCTTCTGGGTTATTGCTATCTACCAGAAAGTCCTTATCTCAAGAATAGTCGATGGTAGGGTTTTTTTGTTTGAATATATTTATATGTTTATTATGTCTGATAAGCTCGACTAATTTAGTTGATCTGATGACACCGCATTGTTTGAACTTTTGGATGCATGGGAAAAGTTACCAATGAGTTACAAAAACAACCAACTTCATTAAAATCCGTGATAAGCCAACATTTTTTAAAATCCACTCAAGAATTGTGCTTTGTGTTTTGATTTTTTATAAAAACCCAATGAAACAATAAATTAAGTTATTGTTCCCTGCGGTTTCTATAAATTATCAGTAAAATGTTTGTAAACACACAATTTCATTATTTAACATTTACGCCCCCCGCTTTCTCCTCCAGGTGCCTTTTCCAATCGGGGTACCTTACGCAACGATTGTCACCGATTAATACTAACTGATCTTCTTCTCTATAGGTTTGAAAAAATATATAACAAACATGCTGTGATGTTCGAATATACTTACGGAGGGTTTCCGTCAAAAATATTGAGAACCGCAAAACTGAAATTTTGAGGATTTGAGCCGGGCCAACTCCAAAATTCATGAATACAAATGCAGGAATTGTTTAGGTATTCTTAAGTTTTCAAGAAAGTGAAGGGATATGGTACCTCTTCAGAGTAGAAGCTTTTAAACGTAGTAGAGGTGGGTATTGGTTTGATAGCTGAAGGCACTTGAGCGTGTGAACTTTTTCGATACCGTGGGAAAATCGGCGCTTTTGATCTGAAATTTTGGGAATTTGACCCGGGCCAACCCCAAAATTTGTGAATCTGGTGAACCATTTACGTAGAAGAGGTGGGTATTGATGGCTGGGGCGCTTGAGTCAAAAAAGTGCTCAGGAGGAAGGGGGTTCACCATTGGGGTTTACAGTGGAGGTGGGTAGTGGTATGATGGCTGTGCTGAAGGGGGGTTTTACGTGGTAAAGGTGGGTATGTGGTCTGACGTTAATGGCAGAATAAATATTTCTGAAATCATTATGTAACTACTATAGGTGAATACAATTTCTATCTAAAAGGGTTTTAACAAGCAGCCCTTAGGGCAATATATCAAAATATTGATTCTCTAGGCTGAAAAATTATGAAATTATTTCAGAAATAGGTTTCGTTCGATTGTTTAATGCCCCAGACAAAATATGCTGAAGCAGACAAATCAGGGAAAATGCAATTTACAAGTTGCAAATTCACTACTATTTTCTGGTTTTCTATAGTTTTGCATTGCAGATGTGGGTGAAAATCAAAAAAATTAACTTTTCCGGTTTTCTGAATGCAAAAATTTGTACCCACCCACTCCCAATGCGAAATTTAATTTCAAAATAGTTTTGTAACAATTTGTATCCGGAAGAAAGTTGAAGTTTTATTTATTCGAATAATATTTATGAAAGGAAAATTGCAATGTTTCAGATTATTCAATCAGATATTATTTCCTAGTCATATAAAAATAATCTTCAGGATTTGAGCTTCGCGTTTCCATTTCATTAGGCTGATTGAATCAAATTTATATTGCATC
Source organism: Ceutorhynchus assimilis (assembly GCA_917834065.1). NCBI lineage: Eukaryota > Metazoa > Arthropoda > Insecta > Coleoptera > Curculionidae > Ceutorhynchus > Ceutorhynchus assimilis. The sequence goes on along the minus strand of OU892280.1, from coordinate 12,980,230 downwards.
TGCTTGTTTAGTTTAAGAATCAGGAAATACTGCAAGGTGCTTGGTAAAAAAGTTTAATATTATCCATTTAAAAAATAATGCATCTACAATTTCCTAAAAATTTGTTACAGCGTAATCATGTCATGTTTAAACGATACAATAATAATTCAAAGAGCAGTTTCCAATTCACAGCAGTTGAACTTTGAAGTGAATATTTCCATCTCAAAATTTTCATCCAACGCGTTAAAAAAAGTAGGTACCTACCACTTTTCGCAGTTTTTAATTATTTTACAAGAAACCACAAGCAGGAGCATTTTTTATGGAAAATAAAACAAGATACGTATGATAAATTATGCTTAATAAATTATATGAACTAATAAATAAAGTCTCTTCCTTTTGAAGGGCTTTTATTATCCTAATTACTGTCTCTTTAATGGAAATAGAATTGTAGCCGTTAATCACTTTAGGGCATTTTAATTTTCAATGAAATACTAAAATTGGATTAATTGAATTTTATTCATTAGTGTATTTTAAGCGTAATTAAAAGAGAATTTTTGATACTCAAAAAAAAAGAATCCTTGATAAATGAATCTCACTTCTTGTAGAAATTCACAATTTGCAAGGATATGAAATACTTATTTTTTTTACAAAAATCATCAACTTACCAAAAGTACCTAGATATTACAATAAAAAACTTTGAAAAAAAATAAACACACGCACAATAAAGGCACCAACAAATAGAGACGATACGGTAAACAGTCAATTTTCGCACGCTGGCCGATGTGTTTTCCTCTTCGGAGTTGGAAAACTTTAGAAAGTCGCGACCGTTGTGGTGCTTTGGCACTGTCGGATTCTGGCTTTTATAGATTCTCGCGACGCGTCCGTAGGAGTTTTGGCCGTATACATTTTGTCGAACGGAGAACTGGCAGAAGTTGAGGATTATAGTATTCTTGGTAATGCAACAAGTATACTTACACCATCACGTGCTAAGAAAATATGTTCGTGGGAGAATGGAATTTTCTTCGGTCAATATTTTAATTGTTGATCAGGATTTGAGGGTAAAGAATAGATTTTTTTATTCATTTTGCACATTGGACATGCAGTATGTAAAAGCCTAGAGCATCCATAGCAAATACAATAAGACACTGGAAAAACTTGTGGATAGGCACATTAGGGACGGTGTTTTTTTACAGACTCTTTAATAAGTAGCCCGAGATAGCCAGACATATCCTGGTGAACTGCGAGGCACTGGATTGCAGAAGACATAGCATTCTCGGGCAACCAAATGTAGAATCGGAAATAATAATGAAACACCACCCAGTAAAAGACCTGTACAACCTCGTACAAGGCACAAAAATACTGGATACATTTTTGAATTACCAATTTAACTTAGGAAGGTGGACATTTGTATTTTATAGATCAAATCATATGTATTTAAGAAAGTTTCAATTGTAGTTTAGAATTATGTAGTAGGTACCTATGCAGTATACCTTTGTCAAATAATACTCACCTTTGTCAGGTGTCAATCTTGCTGTCCCTTTATTAGGTCTTTGTCTTCCACTACCTACATAGAGTTTTTATATTAAAAGTGATTTTGCATAGATAAGCAATTGTGAAGCTGTAGAAAAATGAATCTTCGAGACAATTGTGGTCTTTGCCGAGTATCCATGTTAAGGAGATCAGTGGTATAAATGGTTCCCTGTAACCATCTCTTCTCTGCTCATTGTGTAAGAAGGTAGGCTTAATACACCAGGATCATTATGTTCAATGTGTAGAGCCGAAATAACTGGATTAGATTATATGGTTCGTAGAATCAACAAAAATCATTCTGCCCAGGATAGAAAAAATATTGTCGTGTGTGCCAACAAAGGTGCAGTTAGTCAAATCGTTAAATATAAAATTTAAAAATGCTCGCCCGGTCTCGTCAGGCTGTGAAAATATGAATAAAAAAGGTGGTCAGATATCAAAAGTTCTTACAGAAGAACAAATAAACCAATTGATTGACTGGGTGGAAGAAGATTGCAGCACAACTCTTTAGGTTTTAAAAGCGAAGGTGCTCAATGAATAATTTAGGATTGTTGTTGCTATTTCTACCCTTAGCAATTACCTAGAAGGAAGACTCTTACTGTTAAACAGGTTCATCGTCGAATAATCATACAGTTTTGTATATTTTCGTATGGTTCTCCATTCGTAGGTCGAGCGAGTGTACGCCACTGGTATTTTTCTGTTTCTGACTACCCCCTCAACCTTCCCATTTTAGTATGAATGCAATCCTATGTACAGTTTTTGAATAATCATACAGTTTTGTATATTTTCGTATGGTTCTCCATTCGTAAATCGATCGCGTGTAGGTACGCCACTGGTATTTTCCTGTTTCTGACTACCCCCACTACCTTCCATGCTGTCGCAATAGGCTTAGAAGACAGTGAGTTGGACTATAGCATTGTTTTTTTTTTACATAGTTATAGGTATTAGGTTAGATTATGTAGATTCCTGTTATAAGAGTATCCTACTTATGTACATACATAGAGTTCCGTAAATATTATAACTGTAAAAAACACTGGCTGATTTCTTAAAAATTTCCCTTTTATGTCAAATTTGCCACAAGAGATGTCCATCTCTGTAAGTATTTATAGGTACTACATGTAATCTTAAATTCAATTGATCGTTTCTTAAATTCAAATGATTGTTTCTAAAATTCATATGGCGTTTCTGAAATGCGATTGCTTCATTCTAAAACATATGTGGCATTACTAAAATACATTTGAAATTATCGATAATACAATTCTTACTTCTAAATTACAAATGACACTTTCTTAAATCCAAGTAATACTTTCCTAAATACTGTTGGAAATGGTGTAGGTATGGGCCTAAATATTATCAAATATCCTGTACATCGTAAAACTAATCCCAGAAGATCAAGAACTTTTGGAAAAATTGGCATAGAAAATTAGGAATCAAGGAATAATTGTAAATATAAAAACTCATTGGACTTGGCAGATGGTATTAACATTGGAAATAAATGACTTACAAGTGCGATGCCATTAAAATCTAGAGTCATCGACCTGCTAATTTGTAACTGGGGACCATGCTGAACGGTAGAATGATAACGACTTCTTTGCAAGAGGAAACTATTATCTCCGACTGTGATGACCTTCTGGCCGTGATACAACTATGGGGGGTCGAGGTTCAAGCATATGCGGAGGATCTATTATAAATTTATAAAAGGGGCGGAAGCCTACATGAAAGTATCAAAAATACGTTGTGATAACGGCAGAGAATATAGGTAAACAAAATGACTTTATGGCTTGGTGTCGAAACACGAGAGTAGAGTGTTTTCACAGCTATCAGATCAATACCCACCTCTACCACGTAAAAACCTCCCTCCAGCACAGCCATCATACCACTACCCACCTCCACTGTAAACCCCTTCCGTGAAGCTCCTACCCTGAGGAGGCACTTTTTTGGCTCAAGTGCCTCCGTCTATCAGACCAATACCCACCTCTTCCACGTAAATGGTCCATCAGATTCACAAATTTTGGGAATTTGACCCGGGCCAACCCCAAAATTTGTGAATTTGGTGAACCATTTACGTAGTAAAGATGGATATTGGTCTAATAGCTGAAAGCATTTGAGCGTGGGACCTTTTTCGATACCGTGGGAAAATCTCTAGATCGGCGGCGTCTTTGATCTGAAATTTTGGGAATTTGACCCGGGCCAACCCCAAAATTTGTGAATCTGGTGGATCAATTACGTAGTAGAGGTGGGTATTGGTCTGTCTGATAGCCGGGGGCACTTGAGCCAAAAAGGTGCCTCGTTAGGGTAGGAGCTTCACGGAAGGGGGCTTACAGTGGAGGTGGATAGTAGTGTGATGGCTGTGCTGGAGGGGGGTTTTTACGTGGTAGAGGTGGGTATTGGTCTGATAGCTGTGAAAACACTCTACTGACGAGAAATAATTTAGGAAAATCTGAATTTGGATACTAAATTAAAATTAAATTACGAAGTAGATAATCAAGAAAATGAGCAACATGAGACATATTTCTCATTGAGAGAAGGAAAAGTGAAAGTAAGTCTGAAAATCAAATTGATTTAAAAAGAACAGAAGAAGGAACAGAAGTAAAAGTACCAATAAAACTAAAAGAATATATTCTCAATGATACAGAATATGTATGCAACGTTTACCTATGACGAAGCCCTTAGAAGCCCAGATAAAGAAAGTTGGATAAAAGCAACTGAAGAAGAGAAAAAATCACTTAGAAAAAAATAAAACATGGATTTATTTGAATAGATGTGACATTGAAGGCGGAAATGTGTTCACTTAGAGGAAATAAGTAGAAGAATCTTATTGACTTGGGCGATGACTGAGCTTAGAAGAGTTCTTAGGGATCTGAAAATCCCTATAGGCCTAAAAAGGTACCTAATTATTTAACTTATGCATCCTACCTAAAATGACTCATGTGAATGTCATGGAAACTAAAGTACGTCGATTTTAATCTGATACTCGAAAGGTATGTGAGCTGGTTACATTAGAACGTCAATGGTCACTTAACGTCACACATGTTTTTGCCATATACTCCACGCCCTCGCTCCTCATACGGAAAGTGTCAGATTAAAAACGACGGACAATACTTCACTTAAAATAAAACCAGAAAACAGACTAGAAACCACGCAAAGAGCCATAGAAAGAAGGATGCTTGGGATACTACATACTACTCAAGATGCATACAAGAAAACCAGAGTGATGCTAATAAACCTATAAAGGCCATAGAGACATAATTTTTTTTTGGTTGTTTTCTTTTGGAAATAAACTTGTTAGTTACTACCGTAAAAAAATCAGTGAACTTCACAAGTTCGGGAATACGGTCAGACAACTCCCTACTTCAAATCTAAACGGTCCCTGCTCGGGCACCAATTTTGTAAGGCCCTTCTGGCTTTCCGCTGGACGGCGGTCGGGTGGCGTGGTGGTACTCCCGGCGTAAAAGCAGGGCGGGTATTCAGTGGCGGGTAGCGGAAAGAAAAAAAAAAGTAACTTCGTTACAAATTTCAAACGAAGAACGAAGACGGAAGATGTCATAACTATGGACAAAATATTTCCGCTCGAGCAGAAACTACAACTACACGACTCGGAAGATCGGAAAGATGCTTGTTAAATGTTGTGGAGAAAAAGGAAGGTGGAAAGTAGCAACCAACAATTAGAAGGGGGAGAAGCTCTATGTCCAGGAGTGGACTGTAAAGGGCTGCTAGAGAGAAAAACAAAGCAGATTTAGGTAGTGTCAGGTGCAATAAGTACATTCTATTTTCTCGCATTTCTGCTTGACTAGGGTGTCAGCCATAATCGGTGAGTATCCATTTATGGTATACTCTAACCGATTTTATTTTATTTTATTTTTTTCCCTGGGACCGGAATAACCGGACTTTTGATTCTAGATGGCTCTGGTATTATTAATGGTCCGACACTCTGAACATGTAATTCTTTGGTCCAAGTTACTCGCCAGTTTTCCCTAAACTTGAAGGCAAAAGGGAGTGTGAAAGGAGGGATAAGCTTATTCAAGTATTTCACATAAAAACTAGGGGTGAAAAATCTTTCAGGGTAAACTAACAATAAGAGGTTTTATTTATATAAATTATGTTTGCGACATTAATCATAATAAACGAACCGTGATTAACTTTAATTTAACTTATTTTAAAATCAATTCAATTTCTGGCAAATGCAGATGTGACCTTTACTTAATTTTTTCTAAAGGTCTTATAGGCGTTATATAAGGTGAAGGCTATAGAAAAATAACACATAAAAAACCATTTATTTTCTAGAGCCAAAAAGATTGTTCTATTAAATATTGATGATACCTGGTAGCACTCCGCGGTTTTATCATCTCTAGGGACCATTTTTGAACATATCAACCAATAAAATTCCACTAACATCTTACTTCCTCATTGAATGACATAATCAATAGCCTCTCAAAACAACTTTTATTGTAATTTTTTTAATTTTCCTGGAAAACGAAGAGCCTGGGAGAAGAAACCGTTTTCGATAAAATCGACTTCGAAACTTTCAATACATTATCAGGATAATTCCAATTTTGACGGCTTATATCTCGGAGACAGAAACAACCTGGAATATCAATGAAAAATAATTTTGTAGGTAATTCAATCCTCTTTCGAAAGAAACCTGAGTCAAGAGAATCCGTTCAAAAATACCAAAATTTTCCAGGATCCAAATCTTTTTTATTTCTTTGCGGGCTTAGGAAGCGTCGGAAGGAAAAACGCCCAGAGACATTTTCGACGTTTTTTTTGCTCCTATATCCAATGGTATACTTTATTTTTTGAAATTTGGAAAATTAAGTGCAGGCCGTTTATACTCCATTACACGCCCTTTTTCAAAATTGAGGGGATAGGGGCTAAAACCCCTCCGGTAGATCATAGAGCGCTGAAACTTGGAATATCAACTTTTTTAGACCCCTTTTACATACATTCCGAATTTCGTTCAAATTGGCTCAAAAAAAAATTGAGGGCCCCTTCAAGACAGAGGCTACCAAATTTCAGCTCGATAGAACCATTGGTTCGCCCTCACCGAATTTTTGGAAATTACCTCTCTCCATCAATGGGGGGGGGGGGGGGCTAAATACATTTCCAACTTGGTCTCATGGTCGTCATTGTTATACAACCCTACAAAATTTTAACTTTCCTCCACTCCCAGCCGTTTGGGCTGTACCGAGGCCGGAAGTCAAAACTTTGACAGCCCCCCCAGGGTTCCCCAGAGGAAGGGTGGGCGGGACGAAAATTGTTTTGGCTCGACAAAATTGAAAGTTCCAAGTTCCCTGAAAATTTCATAATTACTATCTTATCGGGAAATGGGTCAAACATCGCGCGCGAACACCGTTTATGGTAGAACGAAAGTACTGTCCGCCCAAGTTAAAACACAATACACACAACAAATAACAATAATTAAACGCCTCATTTTTTTGTAATGAGTGTACGTGACAACTATGTTTTCTATGAACTTGAATTCTTCACATTTTTTTTAACCGGTATTCTTAACTTGGGTGGACAGTAGGTAACGAGATTTTGAATGTATTTCTTTTTTTTTTTCTTGTTTTTGTAGGAAACCAAAAATCCATTATGCATGAAGTCGCATACGTTTCTAATTTATTATGATGCTAATCTATCAACCCTCGTCGAATCAAAAGCTAGACAGCTCCAATAATAATTACAAATACCCTGTGTCATTCTTTGGTAATGGAAAAATCGCTTAAACCCACATACACGCTACTAAACTAAAAAAAATGCTCGATTTCGCGCGTCAGAAATACGAGTGTAAAATCCAATTTATTCACAAGATTTTTAATTATTTGTCTGGTAACATAACAATATTGGAGATCTGAATTTCAATTAAACACATAACTCTATAATCCAATAATGGTTTTATTCCTATACCAATATGCGATACAAATGATTGTTTATCTTAAAGCAAGATAGGATGAACTTAAGAACTAGATGCTAAGGTTTCGGATGCATTTTCTTCAGGTACTTTTGATGATACCTCTATTGTTTTTAAAGCGCCTATAATGTCATCGGCTAGGGCGTACATTTCTTCAACGGTCTAAAAAACAAAAAATTTCAAACATGTTATAAGTCGATTTTTTTTTCAAATGATCACTTTCTGAGCTCAATTCATTTAGTATTATTGATTAAAATTCTTAGCTATAGTCTCAACATATTATTGTAGTTACCTCGCACGCCATCAATCTCTTCACCAACGAGCTCTCGTATTTAAATTTGCCGTATTCCTCCGGACTCATCATGTAACCAACTGAAATGTCGTCTTCTTCGGAGGCTTCCAGATGTTGTTGAACCGGATTACACAGTCTCTCGTCTGGTGCTCTGAAAACGTGTCCGGATTCTATGGACAGGCCCGAGGGTGGTTCGGGAGTGTCGTCCCAATAGAGGTACGTCGGAATTTTGGATTTGTAGATTCTCATCTAAATAAAATAAATACAATTTGAATTTATTAGAGAAAATAGATTGAAACCCACAACCTCGTTCTATAGTCGCTTCAAAATAGATTCGATAAGCGGCTATAGAGCAGTCCAACATAATTTAACAACGAGCCTGTTTTAATGGTGAAATAAATGAAATGTGTGGTTTTAATTCAATTTTTTGACCTAACAAGGACACATATGGATTTTACATTTAGCGCAACATATCTATAATGTATCGTTACAAAATTGCTACAAGAGCCAGGCGGCATTCTAAGAATCGAGTTGTTTATGTCTACCGTAACTATTCGAGGAATTTTATTGTGCTAAGCAAGGGTTCTAGATAAATCCGGAAAACGCTGATTGTAGCGTGTTCTTCATATCCCATTCTCATTTACGCCCTATAGGTATATTTTCGGGCGATTTTTCTTCCAAAAATTGTCAGCTTGCTTTTCAGGCTGTCAGTCATGACCCATGTTTTGCATCCATAACATAAAACTGGTCTGATAATGGTTTTGTAGATTCTGACCTTGGATTTGTGATGAATGGTTCCAGAGAGAAATACTTGTGACAAAGAGAAGAATGTCTGTGTTCTGTTTTGTATTCCGCCTTCCTCGTTCCCCGATGTGTTTATTTCAATTCCCAGGTATTTGAAATATCAAACGCTTCAAGGTCGTCCTCAACTCTAGTGCGTCTGTCATTGTTGTTTGTCGTCTGCGTATGCCGATAACTATGCTGACTTAGATGTTAGTAGGTTTGATCTTCCTATGTCTATTTTTCGGATGACGTACTCTAGCGCCAAGTTGAACAGTGTCCGAGCTAGTCCATCTTTTTGTTTGAGCTCTTTGTTTATGTTGAATATGTCATGTTTGTATTTTCACTGAAGCCCGTTATAGTGTGCATTGTGGCTTTTACTAGTCTGATATATTTTTGGGAGGGATGCTGAAGCTGTGAAGAACCTAGTATAGTCGCCCTCTATTGATGGTGCTTTTGAAGTCTATGAAGAAGTTATGAATGTCGATGTCATGTTCCCCAAGCTTTACGAAGCATTTGTTTCACCACAAAGAGTTGGTCCGCTGTAGAGTAATTTTGTCTGAAGCCGGCTTGATATTAACCAATTATATTCTTTGAGATCGGCTGTAAACGCTTATTTGGGAGGGTAATTTAATTTCTCGATAGTTTTCGCAGCTTAATTTGTCTTGTAAATAGGGCAGATATTTCCATTCCTTTTGTCTTCGGGGATTCGCTATTCTGTCCAGATCTTTGAAACCAATGCCTGCATCTCTGCTGTTATGCGATGTGTCATCCTTGCTTAGAACAATTTAGTGGGAAGTTTGTCAATTCCTGGCACCTTGTTGTTACGCTGAGCTTTCTGTGTGTATGACGTGTGTATGTGTGTGTTGAAGGTGTCAGTTGCGGCGTATCCAAAGCAGGTAAAGCCCTGATCGGTCGATAAATTTTGGAGGTCATTAACTACTAGACTTCACATCACTGTGGAGGTGTTGATATATGATTCTTCAAATCGCCTTTTCGTTGAAATTTTGCTTTGCAAGTGTCACATTCAGAAGGATAAACATCTGAGTGTGTTACTAAATGATTTCTCAAATTACTTTTATGCTTAAATTTTGCTTTGCAAGTGTTACATTCAAAAGGATAAATATCCGAGTGTATCATTAAATGTTTCCTCAAACCATCCTTGGTTTTTAATTTAGCCTCGCATATGTTGCATTCAAAATTCTTCTCATCCGAGTGTGTTGATATGTGACTCTTCAAATCGCCTTTTCGTTGAAATTTTGCTTTGCAAGTATCACATTCAAAAGGATAAACATCTGAGTGTGTTACTAAATGATTCCTCAAATTACTTTTATGCTTAAATTTTGCTTTGCAAGTGTTACATTCAAAAGGATAAATATCCGAGTGTGTTGATTTGTGACTTTTCAAGCTACTTTTATGTTTAAATTTTGCTTTGCAAGTATCACATTCAAAAGGAATAATATCCGAGTGTATCATTAAATGTTTTCTTGAAGCATCCGTGGTTTTTGATTTAGCCTCGCATATGTTGCATTCGAAATTCTTCTCATCCGAGTGTGTTGATATGTGACTCTTCAAATCGCCTTTTCGTTGAAATTTTGCTTTGCAAGTGTCACATTCAAATGGATAAACATCTGAGTGTGTTACTAAATGATTCCTCAAATTACTTTTATGCTTAAATTTTGCTTTGCAAGTGTTACATTCAAAAGGATAAATATCCGAATGTGTTGATATGTGACTTTTCAAACTACTTTTATGTTTAAATTTTGCTTTGCAAATATCACATTCAGAGGGAATAATATCCGAGTGTATCATTAAATGTTTTCTTGAAGCATCCTTGGTTTTTGATTTAGCCTCGCATATGTTGCATTCGAAATTCTTCTCATCCGAGTGTGTTGATATGTGACTCTTCAAATCGCCTTTTCGTTGAAATTTTGCTTTGCAAGTGTCACATTCAAATGGGTAAACATCTGAGTGTGTTACTAAATGATTCCTCAAATTACTTTTATGCTTAAATTTTGCTTTGCAAGTGTTACATTCAAAAGGATAAATATCCGAATGTGTTGATATGTGACTTTTCAAACTACTTTTATGTTTAAATTTTGCTTTGCAAGTATCACATTCAAAGGGAATAATATTCGAGTGTATCATTAAATGTTTTCTTAAAGCATCCTTGGTTTTCAATTTAGCCTCGCATATGTTGCATTCAAAATTCTTCTCATCCGAGTGTGTTCATATGTGACTCTTCAAATTGCCTTTACGTTGAAATTTTGCTTTACAAGTGTTACATTCAAAAGGAAAAATATCCGAGAGTGTTAATATATGACTCTTCAAATTGCCTTTCAGATTAAATTTTGCTGCGCAAGTGTTACATTCAAAAAGATAAATGTCCAAGGTGTAGAGTACCCCTCCCTGCGGACATCCTCTAGTGGTGGTGACGTGTTTGGTTTGTCCACCCACGTCAGTTTCTGCAGTTCTGGTGGCTAGCGTTTCGCACATCCAGGTGGATGTTGTTTTGTCCACACCTTTTTTGACGAGCACATTCTTTATTGATTCATGAGAGGTGCTATCAAATGTTTGTCTCCTCTCAAACCACTCTCGGATCATTATTTTCAAAGTAATGTTCCAGTCATCGCATTTTCTCGTTTTCAGATCTTCTGTACTTTTTGCGACATGTTTGTCAGCCCTTCCCTTTTGATGCAGATCTTCTTTTCCTTGTTCTTCTCTCGATGAAGCCTTATGAGTTTTTTTCCGATTTTCTATGGCCCTTCTGCACTCATCATCAAACCAATCCGCCCTTTTCGTCTCTTCTTCTTGCCTCTTATTTGCGTTGTGCGGGTTTTAGCATGTTCTTCAGCACTTAAAAATTTTTGTGATTGTTATTCTTCGGGAGAATTATTGCTTGTATCTTTGGGAGCCTTTTCCAATCTTAACTTATTCGACGTCGAAGCAGTTCGGTGCTGGGTTTGTACTGATGTTGTTTCTGGATATTTTGCATCTGAACTTCAGCTGCACCAGTAGGTGGTGTGACCCGCAGCATGCTCTCCGTCGGTTTTTTTTTATCAGTTATGCTATTTGGTTTATGGCAGCTCCACCTGGCATGGTCCACGTAGCTTTGTGTACGGAAAGAGGTAGAACTCATAACCGTATTCTTCCTATTGGCAAAATTAATTAAAAATTCTTCATTATCGTTGCGGTTCTTCTATGGAGTTAGTGTCTGCCGCCTATAGTTCCCAGGAACTGTTCCTCTCGACCCTCATTACGACTTTTATGTCATTTGTTGGGTAGTTTGATCATAGAATACTTCTTTTTCATCCACACAAACAAGGATTCATAAATACTCAAATCATCAGTAACAGTTTTTTCACTACAATCTTATTCAAGCTCTATATCACGTGATTTTAAAAGTTTTTTTTTTGTGTGTAGGTAGTAGGCCGTGAGAATCCAGAAAAACGCATTTCAAATTGCGGATGTTCTGGCACTTTATCGGAAAAACCCTATAAGATCTCGAATCAATGAAAATATTTCCTTGTGAATTTTATTCAATATTACGACTTTCAAAGACTATTTACTGGATGACTTTCAAAGACTATTTACTGGACACCTTGACAAATTGAAAAATTGAAATATTTAATTTCACAACAAAGTATGTTTTCCAATATAAACATAAACTATGCAATTGCGAGCACACACATCTCACTTCGTATCGTTCAAGTTAAGTGTATTTTCCAAATAAAAATAAACTCCTTGGTGTCAGTAAAAATTGCATTTCATCCCTGAAAAATGATGTATTATGCTACTGAAAGAAAGTAAACAATGTTAGAATGTTTTCTTTTTGTCTGATTTAACCAATAAAACGTTTTCTATCTCACCTTGGCCCTTCTTTCGGCAATTAATTGATTACAGTAATTCTCTATCAGCATTATAGGGTGACGAGCCATTTCCGGTGGCGCTTGATCCAATGGGATTTTACCCAGAAGGACTAAGTTTTTAACTCTTTCCATTTCTTCTTCCTAAAACAAAAAAAAAACATGAATATCATATCTCGGTCAGTATATTGTGGAATGAATGAGTGAACATTGAAATAGACGTTGGCTTTATGCAACCAGTCACAAAATGTTTGTTCTTGTGTTTTGCGGAAATACCGTTTGAAATTTTATTTATTACGATATCGTGTGTTATCATAGAATTTGTTGCACGTGACAAATTCGAAGTAATAAAATAAACAGAATTGCGACGAAGAGGGTCAGTTCAGAGAATTATTTCCAGCCCTCGAGAAGTTGCCACTTCTTTTAAGTTCTTTTCGGCCAATCTGCAATCACGCGACAGCATTGTTAAAAGCCAAAAAAGCTTAGATTTATATAGAAGTGGGTACTTCATTTATCACTGTGAATCAATTTTTCTATACTACATACCTACGACTAAATAATAAAGATATTGTTTTTCAAAAATAATATTTTATCTCACTGAACGATAATGCGCTTCTTAAGTGAGCTTGAAATCAAATTGAAAACCCAGACTTTTTTTTATTGATTTCAGTTTTCCAAGCAAATCTGAAATTCAATAATTGAAATTTCTAAGAAAAATCTTTTATTTCTACGAAATTGCCATAGTTACTCATATAATTTTTAACCAACTATGAACTTAATTTTCAAAGAAAGATATTACATTTCAGATCCAAGAACTGAATGGTTCAAATATAGAAATAGGTAGAAACCGTTGGGTTGAATTTTTAATTATTGGAAAAGGTAAAGGAATTTCTTATGAAGGGGTTTTGTTTTCTAAAAACTGAAACAATCAAATCGGAGATTCACGTTAAAAGGAAACCTAAGCTTCAAATTATTAAGTTTGTTTGTATTTCTGAAACAATTTTTTTTTTCCAGAATACATGAGACATAAAAATATTGGGAAATGAGAGACTGACCTGCCGAATCTTAATTCTCTTATCCATCTGCTCCTCATAATCTTCAAGGATACGTTGCTGCAGCCTTTGCATATATTCTTTGTCTGTTAGACTGACATAGTTTGTGCCCATTAACTTTTCCAGGCGGGTTCTCACTTGGGGAATGTTGAATCTGGAACAAAACACGCGCTTCCGTTAATTAAAACCCGCAACATAACCATTGAGTGAATCGGTAGTTTGCCGAGTCCAGTTGAGTCCGAAAAGCCTCAATGGCTTTTAGGTTTTTGCATTGCAAGCCAGTGTTTACGTTGTAAATGGACTATTTTAAAGTTTAATTAGGGAAAAACTCACGCTTGGCTTCAATTGGTTTACACTCACTTACTCATATCATGTTGTTACGTTAAAATTTTGCCCTAACGTAACTAAAGGTTTCGAATGAATTCAGTAATTAATTCAGTTATTTGTGAGGGTATTTATAAAGCTGTATACCTGAGAATTAATGTTTTTCAGTGATTGATAGGTTGCTCATTGAATTTTGCTAGATTTTTACCTTTTTGTTTGGATGCGAAACAATATCTGGTTGTTGATTAAAGGTATATTTTTCAAGGTAATAATGAGTGAATTCTTTGTATTCAGAGGACGGGGTAGTTTTAGGATAATAAAGCCCTACTGTTGGGATAGGAATCCACTTTATTTATCTTTCGAAAGTTTTTAAAAGGTCCTAAATATCGGTGAAAAGGTTTGTTTACTTTCAAATAAATATCAATTGTCAACACTTACGAATCTAGTATTTTCCTTTATTAAAATTTCTGCAACAACACAAATCACTTTAACACACTCTAAATCGATTTTCCACCCTTATTTCCTTTATTTTTCGCATTTTCAAATGTTTATTTTTCTCAAAAATATAGTGGGGTTATAAGCCACTTGTGGATTCGTTTCGGGCAGCACTGCTGCCGACGTACTTGACCGCTGTGGGTAATAGGGTCACTGTAATTATAATCCCTAAACAGTCACTGGTCGTTTTGATAGATTTTAGACCGAAGACTAGGTAGATGCTGATTAATAACTTGTATAAGTGATTAATTAGTAGTAATTGGTGTTAGGGGAGAGAATTTGATAACAACTTTGAGTTATGTTGGTCTTCATTGTGGTTTGGAGTGTTCTGTTTCAAGCTGATTATATTCCGTGCCAAACTGGGTGTTCCGTCTTCCTGGTCGAGATCGGAAATCTGGCACCAGAGGACATCTTAAAGAAAAAAACTGGAATTCTAGAAAATTTTTCATATTGAGCCTACCTAATAAATCGCTGAAAAGGGATCGTTCTCTATTAAATTCGCACGTTGAGCAAACAACAAGTCCTTTGGCAGATTTTACCAGCGGTCCTCTTGGCAACGTTCCTTGGAACATCCACCTTTTTGTGGGATTTTGAAGACGCTGGGATTTCAAGTGGTTGCTAGCTTAAATTGGTTTTGGGGTGAAAGCTTTGGATTTGGTCGTACCCGTATTTGTAAGCCAACCACACAGAATTTTCTGGAAACGAAGTCTACGCCATTTTGTTGGTTTGTCGTGTGAAGAGCAGAGCCACGTTTTGTTCAACTAGCCCAAATTGTAACCAGGTAATTTTAAACGTTTTTACCATTCTCAAATTTACCTTTTCGTTATCAATATTTAGATTAGTTTTTCAGTAATTTTTGTAAATATTTGGGATTCTATAAAAAAGGGCAATTTGACCTCCACGAGGCCATTTGTCAGTAAAAAAAAAGGGGGGTTTTTTGTTTAAGATAACCTACAGGTTTCAGGGGATTTTGCTATTTAATTCCAATCATTTATATACCATTTGAGGGTTGGGATTTTTCATTTTTTTATAAATATGAAGGAGTTCTAAGACTTTTGTACTCTTTCAGGGTTTTCTAGGCTTATTAGCGAGGGTTTTAGTCTGGATTTTACCTTCACCATTGGGTTTTCCTCTTTGACGGTTTACTAGTCTTGAAGTTGAGGTGTCAAGAGTACCCACAACACTAATTGAGACCGAAATTCACATTTTAAGAAGGGAGTCAATAGAAGTTGATGGGGTCTGTTATGCAGGTTGTAAGGCTGTCAGGAGACAGTTATAGAAATGGGTGGTTGAACTGCAGGGAGGACAACAAGGGGGTGATGTACCCGTTGATTTATTAACATTTCTTAAATTATTTTATTATTATTATTGATGGTATTTCTTATACTTAACTGGTATATTTCCAAGGTTGTTTTACTGCCTTAATCATTATAAGGGTGTACAGTACCAATGATTTTTAATGTACTATATTTAAGGTGACATTTTTGTACAAATCCGCCCCGGTATACCATGGTATAAGCGTGCACAGATTTTCATTATTATTATTAACATCTTTTATAACTATTTGTTCTCTTTTACCCTCATTGAACTAAGGTAGGCAAATATTTATTTATTGGTAAATTTTGAATATATTGGAGTGTCTTATTTGAGACCAATACAAATTGGTCCTTGCTACCTTTTGGTAATTTTCACATTTAATAATAATAATTTCTGTGGTATTTTACATATTGCCTTATATTGGCCTTTGCAGTTCTAAACATAACCTTCCCCTATTTTATTAAATAGATTTTTAATAATTGTTTTTAGATTGGACTCTTATTTTTATCCCTACTGACCTCAACCAAACTAAGGTAAAGTTGTTTTAAAGGATAGGTACATTGGGTAGGTACATTTTTATAGGAATTTTGGAGATCAGGGACTTTCTGGTTTAAGTCCGCGGATTGTATTTTATAAACCAGTGGCGCCCTATTAAGCTAACTTTTAATATTGAACCTACTTCCACACCACTGAGTAGCCGCGAGCACTTTGTTGCGCTGGCCGCATTCCTTAAGGGTGTCTTACTGTACCTAGGCCTATTGGGGTTTATTAATTCAGATTTAGTATTCAAACAGTTTAAGGGTAATTTTACGCGCAACAATGTCTAGCTAGCGGGATTCTTAAATTTTAAGTCCTCATATTGACACGCAAAAGAGTATTGAAAGCTCTACTTTTTTCAATATTCCAATCAAATTTAGCATTTTTTTGGGTCAGAGAGGTTAGAGGCCTAGCGACTGTAGCAAAGTTCCTCAGGTACTTCCTGAAATAACCAGCAAGACCCAAAAGTTGACGAACAGATCGAGAATCTGAGGGAACTGGAAAATTACTAACTGCTCCAGATTTTCCTTTTCCTGGATGCACTTCCTCTTTAGAAACTTCATGAACTAAATATTCGACCCTTTCTTTGAAAATATGACATTTTGATAAACGTAATGTAAGACCATGAGTAGCTAATGCTCGAAACACCTTTCTTAGATTTGACAATCCTTTATCAAAATCCTTGCTATTCGTGTATGCAATGGCCATTTTTATTTATAGTTCGCTGAAATATTGCAGGCGCATTACATAAGCCAAATGGGACCCTAAGGTACTCGTAGTGGCCATCTGGCGCAATAAAAGCTGTCTTTGAGATGGATGACTTTTCCATTTCAATCTGGTGATAACCACTCGCCAGATCTAAGCATGTGAAATATTCACAACCCTTTAAACTTTCCAAAAAATCTTCTATTCGTGGAAGTGGAATCGGTCTTTAACAGTTTTAGCGTTAAGTGCCCTAAAGTCAACACACATGGGCTGCTTGCCATTCTTTTTCTTCATCGACAATATACAATACATTTTACTATGCAATAAATCCTCCACAGTTTGTCTCACAACTTTTCGTTTATTGTGGGAAAGACGCTATGGTCTATATACTACAGGTGTATCATCATTAAGATATAAAGACATTTTTGAAATGTCTGCTTTGCCCAGTTCAAGAGTTCTTGATTGGATAAATTGATCATGCAGATAAACCCATCAGCTGCGTTCGTGATGCAGTCCTCTACGAGACCAGACTTCTCCATTATAGTTGCCACACGATGTGACTGCAAGAAGTGCTTTTGTTCTCGCTGGACTGTAGAACACTTTGTCCATAAGGGTATTCTCCTCGATTTGATATCTATGCAACTACTTATATCTTCATCAGCTGGCAACAGCCTTACAGTTTCTCCACAGACTATCATGGCTATATGAGGCTGATGCAGAAAAGTCTGCCCTACCATAATTGCAACATCTTGAATCTCATGTGGTACTACTAATATCTCAACTTCTGCGTCCGCTTCTTTTAAATGGGCCTTAGTAGTGCCAACAACATTCACAAGAGATCCTTCATAGCCTGAAATGGTTACTGTTACACTTCTCTAATTAGAACTGCACTACAGCCCGAATCCACATAGCATTTCAATAAAGTTCCATTTATCCAATAATCAAAATATTACGTTTCGTTAGTAAATTCTGACTGTTGAATTGCTATTTGATTTTTGTCCTAGGCGTTTACACTACAGCTTTGTACATTCGATCCTAGGTTTTGGACATTTGTTTGTAGGATGTCCTTCATCCTTGCAGTTGAAACATCTAAATAGCAAAGGTTTTGATTATATAGCAGATCTTGGAGAGTCAATACGTTGGTGCTCATTTCGTTGGAACACACCCAAACGCAGACGTTTTCTAACTGGCTATGAGGTACTAGGTGTTGGTTCTTCGAATGCGAGTGAGGACAAATACTCGGCATATAGTATTTGTACTCATACCTGATACACTCTGTATAATTTGCTCAAAAAAGAAATTTAATTTTATTGGAGCAAAGAACGTCAATTAGCATTCATGGAAAAACAGAAATACTCATGTCTGATTTAGTACTAACATATTTTAATCCTAATTACCCATTTATTTAACAACGGACGGTTCCGATTACGGCATTGCCGCTGTTTTATCACATATTATGCCAAATGGAGTAGAAAGACCAATAAATTTTGTTTCTAGGTCACTGACAAAAGCTGAAGAATCATACAGCACCTTACAACACTTGACAAAATTTTTTACCAGTACCTGGCAGGAAGATTTTTCACAATTCGAACAGATCATTAACCACTAATTACATTGATGGGCGAACATAAAGGAATTCCAAAAATGTACGAAAATTGACTACCTACAAAGATGGGCAGCATTTCTGGCTGGTTTCAAGTATAAACTAGAACACATATAGGGGAAAGAGAAGACCATTGCAGACTATTTTTCCAGGAAGCGCAGCAAAACAGAAGTAGCTATAGAGGAAAATGTGAGTTTTTGGAACTTTATTAGTAAATGTGATAATTGGCTTTTGAATAATGTTGAAATCATGATAAATACGAAGCAGAATTGCAAAATATCATCAAATGTGTAAGGGCTGAAAAATGGCCAAAAGATGTTGATGATAAATAGACGTGATGAATTATTTATAGAAGATGACATTCTAATGTGGAGTTTAAGAATAGTAATTCCAAGAAAACTACGCAAGAAAGTCTTGGAAATGTTGCATGAAGGACATATTGGAATAGTTAGTGAAGATGAAAGCTACAGCCAGATCCTTTGTATACTGGGAAACATTGGATAAAGAAATAGAGGAAATCACGAAAAGCTGTTTGCCATGCAACTGCAGAATCACCACCAAAAAAGCCCTTCGACTCTATGGCCAATAGAAGAACAACCCTTCAATAGATTCAATATTAAAACAAAATTTTCTAATAATTGTAGATGCCTACACGAAGTGGTTAGAGGTGTATCCAATGACTAAATCACCACTGATGACGTCATAGAGAAATTGAGAGAAACATTTACCTGTTCGACATACCTTAGTATCATCAGAAATGCAACAATTTTGTAGATTAAACGACATCAAACATTTGAAATCGCCTCCAGGTCATCAGCAAAGTAATGGAGCTGCTGAGAACACAGTTGAATATTTCAAAACCAAACTCATCAAGGCTCTGAAGGAACCAGAAAGCAAAAACCAATCATTGTCAACATCAATATCCAGCATAATATTCACTCATCGAACAATAGAGTATTGTTCAACAAAAGTATCACCAGCTAGTTTAAAGTATAAAAGAGAGTTAGGAACAAGACTCTCTCGCATGCGAAAGAATGCCTGAAAATGCCTGCAATAGAAAACCTAAGAAAGGCTCAAGAACGATAAAGAAAAAATTATGGAGGAAAAGAAAAAGGATTAAAAATAGGAGAATCTTGATTGCAGAGTCTTTAGATTGCACGTGTTAATTGTCTATACCGTTCGTGCTTTGCATCAAAATTCAGAACTGAGATCTCAAGCTCTCTACGTGCCTCAATGACGGACAAGAATGAGAAAAATATGGCTGTTTAGGTTGAGTGCTGCGTTTTGGTTGAGTTGTTTGGGCAGCTTGCTCAAGAACATTTTTAAATGACAACCACATAATCAGAAGGAGATTCATCCGTTATTGAGGCACTCCGAAAAAGCTGAGAACATTTTGAACGAAAAGCGGCAGGGTCAACTATCTCTGTTGAAAGATTTCGCTCAGAACAGGGACAATTGTAATCTGGTAGAGTTTTAAAAAGACTAATAGATGACCCTCATCGTGCTCCAACCAAAATATAATCTATATTGTCCGCTTGGTGAGACCCTGGTATACAGACGTCGTAGATGTTGTGTAAACAAGATGTTGGCAATAGAGAAGCTGTGGTCAATAAATACAAAATTGGAACAGACGTTGTGCTGGCCCCTTTCGTTTCTGACACCAATACCAAATTTATCAATATATGTCCTGAGATGTTCATCTTCTACTGTTTGAACAACTTTAGCGTTAAAATCTCCAAAGACCATCTCGTGATTTGATAGAGATTCAAGTGTCGACTCAGGGTCGTTATAAAATGATTCCACAGTTTCGTCGTCCAAGTTGGAAGTAGGTGCATAGACCTGCACAATATTCCATCCAAACAGATCTTTAATGCAGTAGTCTTCCATTTGCTTTCTGTATCTTTATGCCGTTGAACAGATATCGCTTCATCCGCCTTTGGGACAATTTCTGATCCCTAGGACAAGAGAGTGCGTTGACTCTTGTTAACTCCACCCAAAGGTGTTGGTTGACAAGAGGGTACTGCTTATACCGGCAGGATTTCGGTTCCTTTTACGACATGCAGGATATACGTTGGGATATATTGTAATCCACTCCCACATGAAATAATAATAATTGGAAAACGAAACAAGATATGCAATCATTAAATAAATACCGCTGCAGATGAAAATTTTAGATACCTAATTTAATTAAACTCAAGTAGAAAGACGCTAATTTGGATCTTATTTTCTAAACGACTGGAAACTTATAAGTTTTGCCAGTTGGATGTTATATCCATATTTATGTTAGGTACCTTTTTCTGTCAGAAACTCTCGCTGGAAAATAAAGCTGCAACAATTATTCACAATAGTGTTGATAATAACCGAAAATTAAGTGATATTTGCTGGGATATACTTATTTGTATTATAATTATTGTTGGATCTTGTGACATATTATTATCGCCTGATATATTTCTCTTTCGAATGGGATATGTGTGGCATTTTTCGAGCTATATTTCCAATTTCCTGTTTATTCCTTCTAATAATTTAGAAAAACATTTTGTCTGTAACTTGCTAAAATTACCTCGAGACTATTAGATTTCTTGTTTTTGTTTACATACCTATATAGTTGATCCATTATCCGTTGTTCCTTTAAATTCTACAATATTTATAGCTTAAATTCCATTGTCGCCTTGATAAGCTTCAAATCCTGTTTTCCTTATTGTGCCTACATTACTTTTTTATAAACAATGTTTGCATTATATGTTTATTTCAGCTTGGTCATGATCAGTATGACCCAAGGTATAATTTCATTTTGCTTGACAGTGATAGTGCATGCGATTATTAGTTGAAATTTTTCATTGCATTTGTAGAAAAATTATTTCAAATAAATAGGAATAAGAAACTTACCAACCAGATTGCAGAAATAAATCCCAATTCACTAGCATATTTGATTTGCAGAGAATATATTATTCGGTATAGTCGATGTTGTCCCTTATGCAAGCCATTTACTAAACTAGATCCATTTTATTATTGTCCTGGATAATAAAATGTCATTTTAGATAATGCGCTGCCGATAAGATATCCTGGGATAATATATTTTGTGGTTAAGCACGCACCTTGTGTGAAACCACTTTGGCCTCAAGCCACATGCAATTTTTATCATCCAGAACAAAAATCATATAATTTTTCTGAAACTGATTAGATTGTATTTCATATTGTCTGGAAAGTATCACTTTACCTCGTTGATTTGCGTTTTACTCCAGGCATAATACCTTGTATTATAGTAAAATGGAATCTGCAGTGCTAAATAACAAGTCACATGGGAGACATAGCGATAGTTTTTATCGAGACTAATATTTATATACAGGGTTGCCTGCCGGAGATTTTTCACCTATTCGTTCTTGTTTTGTTTGCTAGAAAAAATTGAGAAACGTTAGACCAGTCAATTTTTGTTTTCAGGGAGAAACATTTGGATCAGGATCGCCACCAAAATGATTACGGTGGGCCACCCTGTAGGTTCAGGAAGCCATTCCAATTTGCGAAAGCCGTACTTTGAGGAATCGTTCAGAACTGATGCTTTATATCTCATTACTGAAATAGAGTCTAAGAATTGAATTTCATGTTTTGGGGAAAACTTGTTACGACAAAAGTTTATTACAAGTCTTTGTATGCATTTTGCGGAAATTTTAGAAAAGAAATTTTCGTATTATTTCTTTATTGGGGATTACATAACTCTCTCGAACATGATGCCAATTTGTTTTATATAAAACTATACAAAGCCCAGAGAATATCAAAATTCTCCATTTTATTTTCGAGAAAAATGTTTCTTTGTCTTATATTTTACATATAACCGTACTTACGTCTAAAATAAAAACGTGTGCTTTTCAAGGCATAGGACGCTTTTACTTGAATCCCTATGGAAATATTGGAAAACCAAGAACTCTCACGGAATCAATTTTTTTGTTGTTGTTTGTTGCGTATTTATCTTTCCATTCAATTAAAATTTCAAGATTTTGATACCCAGTGCCTCCCACCCACTACGTATGTAATGTCTGCCCAGCGAGTCTGTGTCTACGGGGCAACGGTAAGGGGAATGCAGTTGTAAAAAAAAAATGGCTGATTTCATTCATAAAATACCCAGCTGCGTG
Organism: Ceutorhynchus assimilis; assembly: GCA_917834065.1. Taxonomy (NCBI): domain Eukaryota; kingdom Metazoa; phylum Arthropoda; class Insecta; order Coleoptera; family Curculionidae; genus Ceutorhynchus; species Ceutorhynchus assimilis. Next base: position 12,957,715 of record OU892280.1, on the reverse strand, counting down.
CGGAACTTTTTGGAAGTGTTATCGTATTGCAACTCGTACACGAAAATCAGCAATGACCAAATCTCCGCCACTGGATATGTCAATATAAATCGATATTCCAAGATGGGAGGATAAAATGACGTGAGCCCTGGCCAATAGCGAGACGTAAGGTGACGTTAGCTCTTGACAACCATATGGTTCCCCATGACAACGGCAATCCTACCAAAAACTCCACCAATCAGGTTCATCCAGGACGGATGCTTGCCAAATTATCAAAAGCTGATGGTATCTTTAGAAAATGTTTATTTTTTACAATAGACCAAACTGAAGAAATCAGGATTAAAATAAAGATAGGTCTAACAACCACGTTAAAATATTTAGCGTTTTATTATTGTTATCAATATTTTGTTATCAAAAAATTGATTTTCAAATTAACTATACTTCATGCTTAGTATTTTCGCTTTTTTATAATTAAACGTGGCAACATGGCACATTTACGTCCGAATTCCTTCCGTAGACTCAGATCCGCTGGGCAAACAATAGGTCAACAACCTCATAAAAACAAACATTTAATAACGGGATTACAATTCGATATTTACCAAAGGTTTTGACATTATTATAATTATCACTGAAAAGTCCTAGGTGAGCAAAGTTATTTTAGGATAAGAATATTAAGCAGTTAATAGGGGCCGATTTCGCTGATCAAAAAATAATAAAATTATTTACCTCGTCAAACTTCTCTCCTATTTGGTTTTGTTGCCTTGTCTAGAAAAGATGTTCAATTATTATCTAATCATTGTCGTGATAAATACAATTTTTTTCCGGACCAATCATTTGCGTAATTACTTTCTATAGAGGACGTAGCACTTATTCGTGTTTTTCTCTTGTTTCGTGTCAGAAAAAGTTGAGCATTTTACAGTATTTTGCCATTTTTGAACTAATTACTGTTCAAAAAATTGATTTGATAGACTATCAATTTCAAACTGAACTATAACATGGATAAACTAGTGCTAAAAATATAAAAGAAAATCTTGTTGATGATTTAGATGCAGACATCTCAAATATAGTTTCTCCAATTCCATTTAAAAAACTTGTATAACTAGTACATTTTAAAAATAAGAAAGTAGCCATAGAAGCATAATTTCTATGAGTTTTGGGAATGCCTGCATCGACGCAAATAAATTAATTTCTAATAGGTACTCAATATCGACAATATAAGTCGCTAAAAACCTACTATATCATTAAAAACCTTCTTGCATAACATTTTTTTTCAGAAGAAAATCCACATAAACGATATACTAAGAATTTTACTATGTACTTACAATGTAATGCCGTGACTGTTGCGGTATAGGGTTACCACTATCACAACGCGTCAACAACAAGGAGCGAAATGGCACACAAATCGCATCACAAGGAAATTGTATTGTTCCACCCTGCGAAATCCCCTCTATATTATAATATCATCTAATATTTTAACGGTATAGTCACGTAAAAAGAAAATTTACTTTATCGACTGCAAAAGCTTCAGGGGCCTTTATTAAGGCTGGGTTTTATGAGGTCACAATGAAAATTTTACGGCCACATCAATTATATTAATTACCTGTTGCGAATACTGTTAGCAGATTAAATTTCATCTTCCTCAGGTTCTTGGAACGACGAGTTAATTCTAGGATTGCGTAGGCTGGTTTTTGGAGGTGTGAGCTTTCACATAAATCTCTATTATGGCCTAATAACGTACTTGTTTATTGTGTTTCTAAAGAAACGCCTATCGTAGTCTCTTGTAACATGCATACAATTAGTAACACAATGGGCATAAAGTTATCTGAATAACATATTTTGTGAAAGGTACCTGAAATTTAAAATTATTATAAATGCAAACTCTTGTCCTTTGACCTCTCTTTTATCGCACTCCTTTTCCGTCAGAAAAGGTACCTACACAAAAACGTTTCTCTGAATTCAGAAAAATGAATATTATAATTTAATTTGAAATTATTGTTTAATTGGTTAGTAGGCATCGTTTATCTCACAACTATACCTAATAATGCCTTTAATTATTGAGCAGTTTGGCTTTTGTATAGATCGAATCACTGAACTTTGTTTCATATAATATGTCTACTTTATATGAGGCCTTTGCAAGGTGGATTTGACATCTAGATTGCATTTTTTCAAGCCTATGGCGTAGTTGATTATATGGTTTCATGAATGAATGAATGAAAGAGTGGGCTGCGGCCGTAGTGCACATAGGTCTCCTCCGGTGAACCCGTCGTGCCTCACTTAGTTCTACCAGAGGCCTATGTCCTTAGAAAAGCCAATCGGGCACCCTGGCTTCATCTTTTTGACGTCATCAGGCAAGCAATAAAACTTGCCTAGGTGTTTGAACCTCGCGTCGGTGAGTGCTGGACACTAACTAATGACGTGGTCTGCTGTTTCCTCCTCCTCCATGCAGCAGCGGCATTCCAGGTCGTCCCTAATGCTCATGACGTGGAGATGGCGTCTCAGGTGCCAGTATCCGGTTAGGAGACCAGTCACTAGCCGTATCTCGCGTCTGTTCAATCGCAGTGGTTGTTTGGTGAGACAGGCAGAGAGCCCATCAATGTGAGCCTTAGCCTGTCTTATGCCAGGTGCTTCCATCCATCTCCCAAGGAATCGCTCCGCGAAGAGACTCTTGAGGGACGTGACAGCCTCACATTTGGCAATGCCCAGCGTGGGGTCAGGGCCCACAGGTGGCATCGATGATCCCTGTCTGGCAAGTGAGTCAGCCTCGTCGTTGCTTTCGACGTCCGAGTGACCGGGCACCCAGACGAGGCGGACTCGGCAGCCGGTACTCACCAGTCTTCCCAGGACTTTTTTGCACTCCATTACCAGCTTAGAGCACACAGTGTCAGCCATAATCGCTTTGATGGCGGCTCTGCTGTCGGAGCAGATTGAGATGACTGCGTTCCTGTGTCGCCGGCTTAAAATTTTCCGACCACACTCCATGACAGCGAAAATTTTAGCCTGGAAGACAGTAGCATGTTTCCCTAAAGAGAAGAATTTACTAATTTTTGGGGAGCTTCCACAAAAACCTGCCCCCGTCCTGTTATCCATCCTGGAGCCATCCGTGTACCAGATAGCTCCACTATTTAGTACAGTTGGCTTGGAGCCGCCTAGCCATTCACTTTTTTCAGTGATATGGGCCTCCAAGCCTTTGCTATGAATAAGCTCCGGTTGCATGATATCGCTGCCCATCAGAAGAACATGCGCATTTCGTCAAGGACGTGCAATCTATAGACTGTCCTCTCCTTACGCATGGACTCCGTTATACTGGGGCAGGAAAGGCGCTGGACTCTGTCCAGTTGTGCCCGTATTTTGGCTTTCTCCGTGCAATGCCACCAAACGATAGCCCCGTACGTGAGAAGAGGTTTAACTATAGAGTTATGAATCCAGTAAAGGATCTTCGGTGAGAGACCCCAGGTGCAACCAAAGGCCCGTCTGTATGCCTAAAGGGCACAGGCACATCCTGTTCTCTGCGTGTTCATACCAGGACAGTTTAGGATCTAGCATCACGCCTAGATCCTTAACCACCCTGGAGTATTTAAGAGTCACACCTGGAGAAGAGTAGGTGCTCCGCCTTATTAGGGTTTATCCTGAGTCCTTCCGCAAGGCCCCACCGGTCCACTATGAGCAGAGCCCTTGCCATAGGGCCCTGCAGTGAGACGGCGTCCATACCCGGACAAAGGATAACCAGGTCGTATATACCCAGACAAGGATGACCAACTCGAGTATACAAGCCTGCCTTGTTTAGGATAGTTATCAGGTCGTCAACCACCAGGCACCACAGAATCGAGGATAGAACTCCGCCCTGCGGACAGCTTCTTGCGGTCACCGCTCTAACCACCTAATTAAGCTCTGCGGACACTCGGCGTTGCGAGAGCATGGCCTCGATCCATCTCACCAGACAGGGCTCTAAGCATAGGCGCCGGAACCATGGGATGGGGGCAATGGGGATTGAGCCCTCATTGTAAATTTTATATGGGGGCGGAGCCCTCATAGTGATTTAGGTATTGTTTGTAGTGGGTAGGTAGCAAAATATTGAGTTCCTATTTATTTTTATATCAAATTTGTATGTTTTATGTTTTCGTTATTTTTGCTATACCTACATTAAAAAAACAGTTTGAATATTTTGTTGTGTAGTATTTAAACCTGTATTTTCAATAAGTCGTTGGATTATTAATTCCTTTCCGTTTGACGTTTTTTACCTAGTTTATAATGGAAAAAATTTCGAAAATTCGCTAAGCGCGAACCGATGGTCCTATCGAGCTGAAATTTGGTACGAATCTAGTGGAGTACGAGTTTTATCGAAAAAAATGTACATGGGCCCCTATCTGGAAAGCGAAGCCCGCTGAGGGCCCCTAAATATTTTTTTTGGCGATTCGGACGAAATGCGGAATATAAGTGAAAGAGGTCCAGAAAAGCTGATATTCCAAGTTTCTCTCCGACCTACCGGAGGGGTTTTAGCCCCTATCCCCCCAATTTTCGAAAAGGGTGTGTAATGGTGCATACACGCCCTGCATTTACTATTCCGAATTTTGAAAAATGAAAAATACCACCGGGTAAAAGAGCCAAAAATAGTTCGAAAATGTCTCCTGATGTTTTTCGCTCTGACGCTTCGTAAGCCCGGAAAAAAATAAAAAAGATTTTGATCTTGAAAAATTTTTGGCACCCGACACGGCGCTTATAACTTCGGAAATTTCGAACCGTCTGTCGCGAATCAGGTTTCCTTCGAAAGAGTAATAAATTACCTACAAAACTGTTTTTTTTTTTTTTTGATATTCCAGGTTGTTTCTGTCTCCGAGATATAAGCCGTCAAAGTTGAATTTTCTCTGAAAATGTTTTAAAAGTTTTGGAGTCGATTTTCTCAAAAACGGTGCCACGAGGCACGTGGAGGGGTAACTCTAATAAGCTTTTTTGTAGTTTCCAATGAGATCTACAAGTTTTGTATTTAAGATTTTTCTCCCAGGCTTTTCGATATCCAGCTAGGATGCTTTGAATTTAAAAAAATAAATAAGAATGAAGGCTGTTTTGAATTTTTTTTGTCATGACGGTCTAAAGGGGATTTCAAATATCTCCTAAATGGGTTCAGTTAATTTTTTTTTTCTCGTTTTTTAATTTTTTTTTTCCAAATATATGTTTTTGCCTTGATATATATGATATTATAATAAAAGTAACGTTCTACTATAAATTCTTATGAAAATTTGTGAAAATGGCGTCATCCCCGCTTGCCCTCACCATTAGAAGTCCCAAAAATGACGTAAAAAGATCAAAATTTCGCGCCTGCGGCAGAGCTTCAAGGATTTCTCCTTAGAAATTTGCCTCCTCTTCTCAAGACAAAATCCTGGCTACTCCAATGGTGCTGCCGAGGCCGCATATAGCCGAGCTGCCGAAAATGCACAAATTTTATTAATATGCAGGGACGATCAATGATCCTACGTGGCGATCCTACAGTGAAATTGTTATCTGTCAACTAGTCCTATTCAAGCTTATGTGTGTAGTAGTCTAGTCCTGTCTGTATAATTAATTCTACTTTTTTGGAGCTCGAGCCCCCATAGTAGTTTTGTAATTCCGGCGCCTATGGCTCTAAGTCACGCCCTTCGAGCGCTCCGCAGATGATGTTGAAAGGAGTATTATCAAATGCCTCTTCAATGTCAAGGAATGCCGCCAGATTCCCTTCCACCTTCCTGACCATGTGGTGCAAACCAGTTCTGTAGATTTTCCAGTCTGATAGGCGCATTGTTGGGTGTGTAAAGGTCTGGATACCAGTATGCCTTCCTTTACATACCGACCCAGTAGCCTCTCCCGAGTCTTGAGAAGGAAACTAATGAGGCTAATGGGTTTGGCTTCAGTAAACTTCTGGCCCTTGAAATGATATTTTGGCTTCTTTCCGGTCGAGTAAATTTTCACTTCTTGATGGTGAAATGATTATGTTCGTTGGAGGTTATAGATGTTTTTGAAAATTGCTTAGACCCTCGGAATTACTCCGCCCTTTGGTGTAGTTGTTCCTAAATATCAGCGTGTGGATTTCTAGATTGCGGTCCTCACAGAACTTCCACCATTTTTTGAATGGTCAGCATCCTTCAACGATTGATACTTTGAACAGACGTTGGAGATACTTTGGTGTGTAGTCTTGGACTACATGTTTTTCCCAGAAGCACTCACTCCTCGCAAACATTTAACAAACCCTACCATGGGACATATTATTCATATCTTTGAAAGGCTATTGACGAATTGATTTAGATTTCTTCAGGGAATCATTTGCTAGCTTTAAATAAATGTTATTGCCAGTCATCTCTATTCGATAAAATTATTCTTAATTTTATTTTATAATTCAGAGTTATCACTTTTAATTTTATTTCTATATGAGTGCCCTAAGTTGAGTTAACTCCTATTATGTCTTGATTTGATAACATACATGAACCGTTGCCCTTCCCGGAATTTTGCAATTTTTCTGTTCGTTAAGCTCATGCCCTATCTGAGTTTTCAAGCGATTGCACATTTTGATGAATTACACTAATGGAAAAGGCTTCATGTTGACACTGGAGATAACGTGTAGTCCCCTTATGTGCAACTGAAACACTCAAAATCCAACAAACAATAATTTTATTTGATATTTAACAATGTAATAAGACGGTCGAAATTTGATCGTGGCGCCATCTAAGACAAGGATTCAAATTTCGACCGTCTTACTACTTCTATTTAGCATACATGCACAAAACTTGGATTGGTTTTCTTTGCTTTTCCTAGCCATACTGATGAGACCTGATATAGGTCGAAACGCGTCTATGGATGGAAAAGCAAAGAAAATTAATCCAAAATTTTTTAACAATGTAATATGGAACATAGAGTACCTAACAGAAACTACTGTAAAATTTTAGTGTTGACAACTTGGTTTTTTCGGTGAATCTAATACCATATACCTTTCCAATCCGGAGCTCTTCAATGGGTGTTGGGGTTTCACTTTCGTGAACTGGAGCTCTTCGTGTTGTTTCCTGTATCCAGGAAGATGATAGATTCCTGGGGTGACGTCACTCCAGCTGATCCAGACTCCAAACAGTGATCTTTATGTCGAGTAGGTACCCAGAAAATATTTGGAATATTAAATCCCTGAATTCTGTCAAAAAGTGAGTGTCTTGCAAAGAAAATTTAAATTGAGATTTAATATAAAACTGTTATTGTACAGACACTTTCTTTCAACAGAATCAGGTATGAACAGCTATTGCAAAAAATATATATATATATATATATTTTAATAGAAAAAAAGTACAATTAAATACACTTGTCACAAAAAGTATCGCATAATTTTGAAACTGGAAATTTTTTTTAAATTAAATATCAATTTTTAGCAGTACATTTTAATGAACGTGTATGAACTCCTTTAGGTGTGTAAAAACCCCTAATACACCAAAATTGAATCGTATTTTTTTGTCGTAGAAAAAAATTAAACAAAAAGGAATAAGAGATAAATTTTATTTTTATTATCATTTGCGTTTTAAAATTTCCTGTGTGCAGTATTTGTTTGCTTTTTCATAAAGGAGGTGTATTCGGGTATTTTGACTAAAATATGGGTAATTTAACACCAGAACAAGCAGCCCAAATCGTGGCCTTAATTGAAGATGGACGAGCGCAGCAATATGTTGCTGAAACTATGGGGATCAACCAATCCAGCGTTTCAAGAATTTTAAGTAGGTTTAGAGAAACTGGAGGTTACAATAGAAGGCCAGTTCCAGGACGTCCCAGGTGCACTAACCCTGTAGATGACCGGTATTTACGTCTGCAAACCTTGGGGGCCCGTCATGTTACAGCCAGGCAACTGCAAAATGTTCTCTCCAGGGTCCGTAATGTTCGAATATCGGTTAATTCGGTTAGAAACAGATTGAGAGAATTTGGAATTAGAGCTAGAATGCCTGTTACTGCTCCATTGTTAACGAGGGCACACCGTGTAGCTCGTTTAAGATTCGCAAGAGAACATGTTAATTGGGATATTAACGACTGGGCTGATGCTCTTTTTACGGATGAGTCGAGATATGAACTTTTCGGATCTGATAGACGTATTCCAGTTTATAGACGCGCAGGTGAGCGATTTTCTCAGTGTAACATAAGAGCAGCCAGAAATTTTGGAGGTGGCTCGATTATAATATGGGGAGGCATCTGCTTTGAAGGTCACACAGAGTTAACAGTGTTTCGTAGGGGATCTCTAACAGCTGATCGGTATATACGGGAAGTTCTTCAAGAAAATGTAGTGCCGTTTGTTCCAATTATTGGGAACAATCTTGTTCTTATGCAAGACAACGCTCGTCCGCACGTTGCCAGAATCACAATGCAATACATTGAAGATGTTGGTATTCAAGTTTTAGATTGGCCAGCAGTTAGTCCAGATCTAAACCCAATTGAACATGTTTGGGATTTCCTAGAAAGGCGCATAAGAGCTCGTAATATTGCACCAGACAACCTTGATGAGCTAGAAAATGCTTTGAGAGAAGAATGGGAAAATTTAGATTTGGAGTATGTAAGGGCTCTGATAAGAAGCCTTCCACGGAGAATGAGAGATGTTATTAGAGCCAGAGGTGGCAATACCAGATACTAAATTGCTAAAACATTCCTTGGAATTTCTTATTTTGTTAATTTGGATTCTTTAATTTTTCTTGAATACTTGTTATTTTCGAAATTTTTCCCTGTTATTCTTAGATTATTAATTTTAATTAAATAAAACACTGTCAAACATTCTTGAGTTTCATTACCTGCCATTTACAAAAAATAATTAGAAGATAATAATAAAACTTCTAGTCACAATCTATTTATGCGATACTTTTTGTGACGAGTGTATTAGTGTATTTGAAAATAATGGTTAGATAATAGTAAAATTAAAATGCTCCCTACAGATTGAGCAGAGTGATGCTTTCCTGACAGTAGCTCTGGCAGGCAAAAATATGAACAAGATAAGGCAAAGCAATGAGAAATTAAATATTTGGATTCTCCCCCAAATAGACAAAATTTTCCTTTCAAATTAAGGTAGCTACTATAGATACAAGATAAATCTGGGGTAGAAATTAATCAAATCTAGAATATGTCAAAATTCTTGAGATGTTCTAATTAAAACTTTTTACTGAATTTTTGACCTGTCTGGATTTCTATTAAAAAATTACACCTTTTAGTCGAAATAATAATTGAGGGAGTCAAACAGAAAATGGCTATTCAGGCCTCTGCCTGGATTTAATAAAGAGTTGATAGGGATGGACACATAGAGAAATAAAATAGTAGTAAACTACGAAAGAAGTTAACATCGACATTGTGCCAGTTAAGTACAGGGGTATGACTTCTCTCGTAGTTTACTACTATTATATTTCTCTACGGATGGACACACAAATTTGGTTTTTCACAGACTCTATTTAGAGCAAATGGTCCAATATTCCCACACTAACAATTGATTTTGAAAACCAGAACAGCAGTACCTTCTTAAAATCCAAAAAAAAACTGAATTGAATCACCTCAGATAAACGTGGCGCTACCAATCGACACTCACACAAAATGGAAGCCAATTAGATAAAAAAAAATTAAAATATAATATTTATATTTCAAGAACAGATAAGATAAGATTTTTCAGGTAAAAATGATATGATAATAAGCATTGATAGCAAAATATATTGAAAAATCTATAAGGGAGAATCCAAAAATTAAGAACAAAAATTATTCAAAATAAAGAGGACTTGCCTGCCAGACTTCTGTCAACGAGAGTTTTAGAAACCAAAGCCGACAGGAAAACGATCCTGTGTTTTTTATACTTAACTGCATTTTAACCAATCAGACGAGTACACCCAAAAGATCATATTCACTTCACAATGAAATCACAATGAAAACACACGTGAAATAAAAGAGAATATATGAAAATCCACTAGAATTATTTTAATTGTTTACAAATTATAATAATTTAAATTAAGGTTATGTCAAAAATAAAAAACTGTTAATTAATTAGGTCATCTAGCCAAAAAATTATTATTTCAGAATCAGAAGTTAGAAAAAGACAGAAATATATTCATTTGCTAAAATACGAAAAAATACGACTTTATAATGAAAATAAGAAGAGATGGAACATGTTACGTAAATGATAAATTTATCGTAACAAACTATTCGGTTAACTTGACAACTCAAATGTATTTTCCAACATGTATGTTACCCTGAATAACAAGGCCGTTTTGTCATTCCCTTGTCGAGGACGCCCGTGACTTTTACCCACTAAGAATTATAATCTAGTCTTTATTTTCTGCACCTTTCAATCTTTAATTTCTCATGTAGCTTATACCATCAAGGAACGCCCTATACAGGACGCTCATTGATTTCACTGTCTATCATTCCAAATCTCCGTATGTATTTTCTTCCATTTCATTTCAGTAAACATTGTTACTAACTTTCTGTATATTCTTTGCTTTTTTTTCATTTCCTTAACAAGATTTACCATTTGTTCAATAAACTATTGTTAGAGTTTAGTAAGAAAAACTGATTCTTTTATTTCCTCTGGAAAACCTCAAGCTAGCATTCCAACTAACTGCGTACAGCTCAGGTAGCAAGAACCCGCATTGGAAGAGGCAATCTAATCAGATAACTGAGAAGTATCCGTTCAAAGTTACCTAGATTTTCAGTGGGGCACGGTGGCACGCTACCGCAGTATAAAAAGGCCTTTTCCAGTGCTAAAACAAAGTCTCCCTTACCCAACCGTCGCAACCAGGTGGCGGTGGTAATATTTGAACATTTCATAGCCAAATTTATTACAGTGCGGCAATAAATCTCACTAGAAAACTAAAACGCCACAGTGAATCTTTGTTATTAACGTTTTTCAAGTTAATTCCTCATTTTATCAGACACGGGAAAATTCTTTCAAGGAAAACCAGTCTATGCTTCATTTTCCACGAACTCAAACGGGATGTCGATTAATTGCGTTCAAAGTCTATTAAAGTAGGTGTCTAAAGATCGGACATAATCTTATTTCGCGTAGAAAAGTCAGCTGACTGCGCTGTAGGGCGAGATTTATGGGTAAAAATGAGGCGAATTAATACAAATTCCTGATTTGTGTGTCGGGAAAGATAATGTCGGGAACTGTATGGCTAATGTACCGGAAAGCCTTTTCAACTCAGTCTGGGTACGGCGTACAACACTATAGGAGCAGAGGCGTTATATTGCCATTACTGATTATAAAATATGGTTTCCTAGAGATGAAATTTAATTAGAGGAAGGACGCTTTTATGATTTATTGTTTGGGATTTTTCCTTATTATTTTCATGTTCAAAATTATATACAAGAATTACCAACGGAAATCAAATTAGCACCAAAAATACTTGAACATACAACTACACTTCAGGGCTGTAAATGGAACTATTATACTTAATTAAAACTTTTAATTAAAATTGGCATCATATCCAATAATTAATTGCATGGTAAAGTTTGTGCTACATTTTATACAGTTAGCAGAACTAAGCTCGTATATAGGTATGTGAATGTTATTGTTTTGGTTTTAATTGACAATGAACTTTGGAATAGAAAAGTATTTTTAGGAGCTTGTGCATACTGGTCTTTTATTATCTATATTATTTGTCGGAGATGTTTTCTAGTTATATAAGCTAGTAAACAGCATAATAACTACCAAGGAAAATTTCTCACTACTTTACCTTTATGTTAAGGCTTATTGTCTGCTAAACGCAGCTGCGATCTAATCTGCTTAAAATATTTTCCATACTTACTGAATTTAAGAGCTTCAGATTTTTATTCGATAAATATGGACTTTCTTTCGTAACGACGAACAAAAAAGTTTTAGTGGAATTTAGAGACATGTGACGGAATCAATATCAGAAGGGAGGGTGACAATAGGAGTACCACAAGGATCCATTCTTGGGCCCCTTTTATTTATAATTTACATAAACGACCTACCAAATGTAGACCCTGAAAGTGCGTACACCCTCTTTGCGGACGATACCACAATATGTTGCAATAAACAAGAACTAACAGAGGCTGTGGAAGCTCTGGGGGAGGCACAATCGAGGGCTGAGAGCTGGTTCGCAGCGAATGGGCTTTTCCTGAATGTAGACAAGACACAGAGGACGGTTTTCTCAACGAGACAGCTTCCTGAAGGTGATGAGGGTGAGAGTGTAAAATTCCTGGGAGTATTTCTGGACCCTAGATTGCACTGGAGTCCTCACACAAACTCCTTAATGAGCCGATTAGCCCCCAATGTGTTCCTGCTGCGCAGACTCTCTGAGTGTGTCTCACGGCCCACTCTAAGGCATGCCTACTTCGCACTATGCCAAGCCCATATAAACTACGCGATTCTAGCTTGGGGCCACAGCGCAGGGGCGAAGGATGTCTTTCGATTGCAGAGGAGAGCGGTGAGGGTGGTTGCTGGTCTGTCTTATCGAGCAGATTGCCGTCATGCCTTCAGGTCTCTTGGCTTTTTAACATTGCCCTCGCTCTTCATCCTAGAGAATCTCCTGTATATTAAAACCCACCCTGACCAGTACCAAAGGCATGAGGACCTGCACACGTATGATACGCGTGGCAGAAATAACTTGGCGCCCTCCTATAGGCGGCTACAGAGGTGTCGAGATGGGCCGAGCAGTCTCGGCACTCACTTTTTCAATAAACTACCTAGTGCTATAAAGAGTTTACCAATAAAAGTATTTAAAAAAAAGATCAAAGATTTCCTCATCAGTCAAGCATTTTTTGATATTTCTGATTTCTTAAGTTTGGACTGTGATATTACCCAATTTTAAAGTGCCTTCGTAAATATCTGTATATTTTTTGTTTCTTTATTTCAGTAGGTTACATATTTTAAAGTGTTGTAGTTGTTAAACATCTGTATATTTTTTTATTTTTTTTATTTCGGCAAGTTGAGTATTGTCCTAATGATTTCAAACTACTTATTTGTATTTTATGTTCAAATTTATTTGATCTTTGTGTTTCATATTTGAATTTGTATCTGTGTCTATATCTATATTTGTATCATCTTGTTATTTTATTGATTGTAATGAATAGTACCATAGCACATTATTTTGCTGTGAGCCTTATATTATTATTGACTTGTGTAAGCACACTGTGTAAAAACACCAATAAAGAATTTGAATTTGAATTTGAATATTTTTTTCATAAAAGATTTAACTTCAGAAGAGTAAAGTGAACAGATTCAGAACAGAAAAAGTTTCATTAAACCTTATAATGCCTTATACTGTCTATGAGTTTCTACTTTCAAGCCCTGCGGAGAACCGCAATGACGTCATGTATTATTAATTAAATAATTATAGCTTGATATGATGTTCTAAAGCTCGGTCTAGGATTTGACGAAACTAACGAGAAAGAGGTGCTCTTCTCGCCAAATAAATTATCTTCATTAACACTGAACCGCATTACATACATTTTTTATACATGACCCAGCAGAGTTTGACACACATTTTGTTGAATAAAGGGTCATTTACATCCACTTAAAAATTAAGAAAATTAACGTGACACGCGGAAAAGTTGGGCCAACTTCAACTTAGGGAAATCCGTGCGTTAAGTTCTATTTCTGTGCATATAATTTGACTTGACTTGAGGTTATAAGCGCGCATGCATCACGTAAAGAAAATAACTTTATTGTTAACACACACCTTCTCAGTTTCGTAGATTAATTATAATTTTCCGTACGTTAAGTTAAGTTAGGTGGATGTGAATGACCCTTTATTTAGAAAAAAAAAACTGTTAAAGCTCTTCGCTGATTTTAGAAGAAAACAGGGTCCGTCCCTGCGTTTCGCATTATAAGTGGCCTATATTTAAATTGTCTTCGTCGACGGGCTGGCGAAAAAAGTGACGGAGATTCGCCCCTTTTTACTACATAAAAGCGCCGTGACGCCCGGTGCCTTTCGCGAAACCATTCCCTCTGTCGGTGTCACCTACGGAGCGATTTTCCGACAGGTAGAGCGGGATTTATGCCATAACATCGATCACGAATTTAATTGTTGAGGTTTTATCAAAACCCTAAACAATATATTTACAAAAAATTCTTTACAGCATGGTCTTGCTTAAGGAGTTTATTGGCACCATGTTCTCCCAAACAGAGCTTCTAGCATAACTTCTTGTAACTATTTTTGCATAATCAGTAGTTCTAGCATAACTTATTGTAACTATTTTTGCATAATCAGTAGTTGGTGAGTAGGTATCAATTTGCAGTGAATCTCCTAGGTATAGGTTTCTTATGTTATATTTGGGATGACGTCATCGAACAAGGAAAGACAATGTTGTATTCTAAAAACGGGTTTTCCAGACCTTCCACAATATTTCGTAGGCAGCTAAGGTGATATTCATAAGGAAGAATCGCTGTTTGTTAATCTGTTTCTTTAAACTTTATCATATGAATTTACTATTGACTCCATCTTTATAAATTAATTTTTCTAACTATCTGAGCTATATCTATACAGGGTGGAATAACTTGAAGTACATGGGACAATTGAAGATATAAGGTGGATCAAATAGGAAAAAAGTTGCGCAATCAAATGCCTACAAATAATATGTCATCAACATGGGCGTCGTTACGAGGTTTCTCAGGGGGGGGGGGGGGGGGGGGGGCAGCACTATAATAAGATCATTTCCAATAGCACCGCTGGTAACCGCTGGAGGCGAAATTTTTTTTGGTGTCACGTCCCTTTTTTGAACATTTTAACGTACTTTTTTCCGCGACAAATTCACGGTCCCCATCATTTGTTTAAGCTACGTTTACACTTGGAAAGTTTACTAAGGGCCAAATTCTGGACTGACTGGTAAACGTCTGGTTGTTACCTAGCAGGTACTTTCTATGCACTAGAGAATAGAAAGTACCTGCTAGGTAACAACCAGACACTTACCAGTTGGTCTATAATTTGGCCCTAAAGGAAAGTACTTGCCGCCACTAAACTTGTCATATGTAAACCGCAGGAAAGTGCACTTGCTACTTGCCAGCAAGCGCTTTCCAAAAGTTGATGGACCGGCTAGTTTACTTGCCGCTACGCCAAATTTCTATTTGTACTTTCCGTGTGTAAACGGGTCACAAAAACAGGCGTCCACGTTTCTGTATAAAACAGACGTCCACGTTTCTGTATGAATACCTACTACAATAAGGAAGCAAAACTATCACCAGTGGCAAGATATCGTAATGTGACTTCCAATTTGATTTTAGGAGAAATAAGACTTCTAATCTACGTTTCTGACTTTGTCAGTTTAGGCTCGGTTCAACTAGTCTTGACGGTTCTTGAAATTTTTGGTATGATAATCTCATAAATTCCTATAAGAATCAGGATCTTCAATTGATATCTCCTTCAAGAGTCGTTTCGACGCACCCAGAAGAGTGGGTACTTCTACGTCTGATCCAATCTCTAACCCAAACTCGTTTTTTCCATTTTTTTTTTTTTGCGTTATAGCACGCACTACCCTACTTGGAGCCATTTTATTTTCTACTGTTTGGCAAATAAACTTGAAAATATATAAACACAAAACAATGAATAAGTTTAGTGACGGCAAGTACTTTCCAAGTGTAAACGTAGCTTTAGGTAATTGTCTTCACGCCAGACTATAAAAAAGGTACCTAACAAATTTTGAAAAAATGGAAAAAAGCAATACGAATACGAACTATCTTTTACTTCTTTCTTGTTCAAAAGACTATTTCTAGGCGGGGCTAGGGGGGGGGGGGCAAATGCCCCCCCTTGCCCCCTCAAACGACGCCCATAATCATCAACATACATGTATGTACATTACATCCAGTCCTACTCCTACCTTGGAAGTTTCTTGATTGTATCTTTTATGATAAACAAGATACAATCCCCATGTATTTCAAGTTATTCTGGACACCCTGTTGCCAGAACCTTGAAACCATAGCGTCAATATTGTCAAATCGTAATTGCACTATGCATTCATTTAACATTGATGGGAGTGATTTTGGGTTTGTGCTTTGTGATAACAAGATCTTCCGCGCCTCTCTATTTTATGTGCAGAAAAGTTTGGCAGTAGAGCGTTGTACAAATATTTTTAAGAGTCGCTTCCTAGATCTTCTTCTACGATATCTGATAACTAATATAATTATATTTTAGCTTCTCATGAAAAATGTTAGGCTTGTTACTAAAATTTTTCGCACCTTCTTCCACCTTACTGTCAATTATCTAATTAGGTTGTGCCAATGAAGCGGCGTATTTCGTTAATCTTACGAGAAGCGGAAATATTAATGATGGCCTCCTCTTTCTCAGGGTCAGGTCTTAAGCCTTTTTCATCTACCAGATAACCAAGGTATTTAACCCGTAACTGGTGAGGTGGGGTTTCTCAAACCCCACAGATTTTAAGAATCTTTACCACGTATTAACTAATGGTTGGAGACCCGCTACCTTCTGTGTAGCTTTCGATCCGTTGTCCGTCAGTACCATGGTGTCAACAACGCGCGATATTTTACTTGGTGAGCGATATTACGATTTTTGTACAAATTGGGGTTTGCGTAACCCCACCTCACTGTGAGTCGTTTGTGTTAGTTTGGGTTAATTGCTCTCCGAAAAGTTTACTTGAAATACATTTTTTCGCCATTTTGTATTTTTTATGCTACATTTTCAGTTTGATTACTTTCAGCAATCTATATATATATAAAACACAGTTGTGTTGGTATTTGAGCACTTATAACTCGAGAACGGCTGGACTGATTTTCATGATTTTTGCTTTATTGGATTTGTCTTTGTCCATCCTAGGATAATAAATCGAAAAAATCCAAAAAAAAAACAAAAAAAAAATTATCTATTTTACTTATTTATGAAAAAAACTCACTAAGCCCGCATACGGCGCCATCTCTTATAACCGATACCAAGTTTACCGTCACATTTTCATTGCAAACCATGTGGATTTTATTGTCACACACTTTGCACAAAAACAATTTGAGGAAAGCACTTTATTTTCAATTGTTCTTCACAGTAAAAATGTCCAAAAATAAATAGAATGACAATGTTTTAATTGTGTATTTTATTTTGTTGTTGGTTCGTTCATTCCGAAAGACCGCGAACTGGTCTACCTGTCATTTCTTGACGCTTGACCATCGACGTTCTGTGGCTAAGTTCCGTTTCTCCTCTTAGGCATCCCTTGACAGCCGTGTTCCGTGCCGACTGTTCGGAGTGCTCCGTCCGGCTGGTGTCGAGTGGCAGAGAGCCAGGTTATGAATCCGCCACAACCATTTTGTATACGGCGCCATATATGATAGGTACCTAGAACGAAGCGCGCCGTTGCGCGGTAATTTCATTGCAGATACAGTAGAACAGAATACTGCTAAGGAACTGGAGCGTGGAGCTATTCTGAACAGAACTATTCCACTATTCCGATCAGATAAAGTGGTGCAGAAAGAGTAGATCAGATAGAATAGTGCAGATACAGTAGAACAGATGGAGTATTGCAGTGCATGCAGTGCAGATTAAATGAAACAGGGCTGTGCTGGAGATTTTTTTTGTTTTCTTTACATTTTTTGAACATTCCTGTGCCTGAGTTCATTTATTTGGTGGTACACTTTATAAGAATAATGCCCACAAGATGCCTAAAAAGGGATGATGTAAAATTTTAATTTTAGGTGACTTCTGATCCAGAGAGTAAAAATTAATTTTCTTCGACCAAAGCCAAATTCACCATCGAAAAAAACTGAATTTAATTCAGTTAATAGATACGTTAACACAACATTTAATAGGTATTTAATAATTCAGAGGAGGTACGAAGTTCGCCGGGTCAGCTAGTTAAAAATAAGTTTTGATGTGTGTTTTTTGCAGTCCCACATTAAAATTGAATTATTCCTAAAATATTTGCTTTTTGTTTGTTGACAGTATGTACCAACGCGTTCCAAAGAGACAAATCTTACCCAAAAGTGAATAACATACACATTTTTTTTATTTTGAATTAGCAGAATCGCCTTTTTCATTTGGGGTTTAGCAAACCCCACCTCACCAGTTATGTAACAAAAAAATTACCTCACCAGTTACGGGTTAAGCTCGGGCTTACAAAAACTGAATTTTTCTACGGAAACAATAAAACCAGCATCACAAAGACGATTAAAAACGATTTCTAGAAGTTTCAGATGTTCAGGGAAATTACTCGTGGTGATAACAATATCATCGAGGTAAACCATAACATTTGGTTCAAGTTCTGGAGCCAAGATGATATCCACGATGCGTTGGCAAGTAGCAGGAGCATTGGACAAACCGAAAGGCATCCTACAAAATTGAAATAAGCCCTTTCCAGGAACAGTAAAAGCTGTGTATTCTCGTGAGTTTGTGGCTAAAGGTACTTGCCAGAAAGCAGACTTGATATTGTTAGAGTTAACAAATCGGTTGATACGTAGTTGGTCTAAAATAGTAGCAATATATGGAATAGGAATCTTCCCTGGTGTGAAGGTTTAACTGTCTAAAGTCGATACAAAATCGAAAGGAACTATCTTTTTTCTTAGCTTTCCTCGTCGATGAACTTCTGTTTATAAGGAGATACCGGATAGTAACGTTGCTTTATAGGCCTCGTTCCAGGCTCCAAGATAATTTCATGTTCAGTGACCTTACAGCATCCCAAACCTGAATTTATTTTTGAAATTCGATCCGTAATCAATTTATCCAGGAACTTCTTTTCAGAAACTGACAAACAATCGATATTCTGGATACTACAAACATCGACAGAGTCAACGAGCTCACCGACATATTGACTCATGTCAGGTAATATTCCCATATACTTCCAAAAGTATATTCCCAGAATGATCTTATGAGAGAGTTCGGGGAGTACTATGATGTCAATAATTTTTGTTTTAGCCAGGTTTTAGCCATCAATGTGACAGGCGTGTGGATGTAACCGATAATTTCACAAACTTGACCATTAGCAACTGTGCAAGATGTTCTTTGAATAATTTGAGTCCCAAACCTCTAAGAATTTAGTACCCAGGTAACCCTAATACGGTTCTACTGGCACCAGAGTCAAGCAATCCAACCATGGAGTATCCTAAAATTTCTATTTGAAGATATGGTCGTTGGTCACCAGGAGCGTGAGAGAGAATATAGTCTAGGATACATTTATTAGTGATGTCAACAGAGTCGGCCGTCAAAAGAGGTTGAGTGGAAAAAGGACGATCTAGCGATTCCCTCGAGGACCGTTCTCCGAATGGGAACACTTAGTACATGTTCTCAGGGTAACATTGGGAGCACCACAACGAAAGCAATGTGTCTTACGTGGATCTGCGCAATTCCTATTCAAATGTCCGGATTTTTGACAGTTCTAACAAACTAATTCTCTTCGGACGTTCTGCTGCTGCATACTATTAACATTAAGCTCATCAATCAATAGTATCCCTTTCACATGGATTATCGACTGGATTATAGATCGAGACGTTAGTAAATTCGTTAGAAGAATTCCCTAGGGAGTTTGGTACCTGTACAAAGGCAAAATCTGGCTCAACCAGTTGCTGACGCTTCCTAGACGGCGGAACATAGCTGTCTACACAGTACTTCTTTGTCTATAATGTGAGGCACTCTGTTTCAAGCTCTGCAATTGTATTAACCACAGGGAGTTGGGTTGAATAAAAAGGAGAAAAATTACGATAAAGAATGTCCAATTGAGCCACCTCAGGTAGGTAAATCATCATACCGCCTAAACAACGCTTACATGCAGGACATATAATCCACAATGCTCTTAGACGGATTTTGAGTTCTGTCCAGAATTTCTCTGAAAAGTCTCGACTTATAGTCTAAAGGCTCAAAATGAAGACGCAACAAATCAACCATTCCGTTCCAGTCGCTAAACCGTGCCTTATTGGCTTTAAACCAATTCAACGCTCGACCCTCGAATAAATCTATAACTGAATCGAAAAGCTGTTTCTCAGTCACGTGACGTGCTACTCTGAGTTCAGTAACTCTTTCCAGGAAGTTATGTAAAGAGAGCTACATACTATCTCCAGAAAATTTGATATTCCACTTTTCTACATTTGAATTTTTATTAGGTGGCTGAGAAGTCTGAGGAAGAAGACAAGTTTGAAGCAGGTTGAGACGAGTTGCATTATGTTGAGGTTGAGGAAGATGGTTGTCTCCATCTAAGTCAGTGAAATGGGGATTAAGCTCAGGATCTTGCCTGACCGCATCTTTAAGGGAGTTCAATGACGCCAAAATTTCAACCAGAAGCTCTGATCTTTCATCTTGCTCCTCGACAGTAAGCATGAAACAGGAATTCCTGTAGTTCGGCGAAGGAGATGAACAAGTCGAGAATGAGTCGAAAAAAAATTATTCTGAGCGCTCTCTCCAGAAAACGTATGAACTATGAACAGCACTATATGCTTCACTGAGGAAAGCACGAATTTGGGATTTTTCATCAGAAAATTTTAAATTATGTGGTAGATATGTGAAGCTGCCAGTCTTTTCCAGTTTAATGAGAGGACGCAAGGCCGACCTTAAGTTTCCGACAGTTTTGGAGTCACCCACTAACACACCACGGACAACAAGTTCGTAAATCAACATCTCCTTCCGGAGGTATGAAATATTCATTTTGTAATCCATCATACCACAAATGAACTGACTCTGTAAAAATGTAACCAACAACAATAATAATAACCAAGAAAAAAAAATCTTTTCAAAAGAAAAATCAAGTTAAGAAATAAATAATAGTAGTAATTAGTTATTATTAACTTAAAGCACCTATGCTGCTTTAAATTAGGTACTGAAGGCAAGAAAGATACCTGGCTTCATGCAAACTCCAAACCCAGGATAGTAAGTATATATTATCTTCAATAATTTTAAAAAAAAATAATTGATTTTGCCTCACGTTGGGCGCCAAGAAATTTGTCACGCTTTCTACTGATTATAAAAATAAATTGAAGTTTCAAATAAAAATAATAATAAAGTTATTGGGCCCAGGAGAGTCTAGTGCGTGCCAAAGTTATGCCCAGCTCAGAATAAAAATTAATTATTATTAACCGGAGAGTGGGGCGGGTAGTTATGGGCGCCACTAGCCAAAGGGACAGAATGTGCTATAGTATTCTCTAGGCTGTTATCTGGTTCTCCCAGAACACCAATAAGCAATAATTAAATCCAATAGTAAATTTCAATTTAAAAAAAAAAGTAAGAACAAAAGAATCTATAATAATCCTCACAATATACTTACTTACTTTCCAAGATTATGGATAGAGAAAGGGTTGTGATCACATAAAGCCAAATAAATATATACGGAATTGTTTTCTCTCAAATAAAATACAAGTTCTATTTCAGTAGGTAGGTATAAAACATTAAATTGAAAATCCAAACTTCCAAAGAATTACTGAATCAAAAATGATTTCAAATCAGAAGCAAATAAGTCATTAAAATTATCTATAAATAAAATCACAATACAATTATCTTCTACCCTTTTACTGTTACTGTATAGGTTCACCACAGTGTCAAAAAGAATTATACTCGACAATACGTGGGTATGATGTAGCGCAAATTTCGCACGTTACAAGGTCTTACCTGCACCTCAACTTCGGTACTTTAATCCTTTTCAAAAACTCCACTACAGCCATAAGATTATCCGAGTCTTCCAAATCGTCTTCAACAATCTCCTTCAAACTAGCCTCGCCTAATTCTCCAGAATTAAATGGCACCATATGTCTATATCTCATAACTTTATTCACCCACTCTTTAATTTGTTCTGCAAATTCCGGTAGTAAAGCAGCATGAGTCCGATCGGACATGACGTTCAGCGTGTTAGAAAAGGCACCTTTTTCCATGTTGGCTCGTGTGAAATTACAAAATTGGACTGTGTCAAGTTCAAGTTGGTGCTTTAAATAACAATAGAGCGTTTTATCTTTCGGCGTTTGGATGTCGAGTCTCTCACATCATTATAGGAAAAACTCATTAATTTTTCTGATGCACACGCTATTACGTGATAATGTTTAATAACAACCGTTCTATGATTTGATAGGTGATTGGCAGAGTTATTAGAGAGCTTTAATTTAGTGAGAGGTTTAGTAAAACGAGATTCAAGATCTAGGTCATAGGTGTAATATTTGTGGCAGAAATGTACGAGTGCGAGAAAAGTCAGTCTCCTTGGCACGACTGCGAAAAATAGTGTAGAACTAGATGTATTGTTTTAGATACATTATTACATGTATGAATTGAATCTATAATGTTCTGTGTGGTAAAGTTCCAGTACCATGGAAGTGTAAGGCTCCATTTATCTGAACTCGAATTTTGATATATGCTTGATCCTTTCAAAATTTGATTTTATAAGAAACTTCAGTGGAGATCTCCTACATTTAGGGGGCCTTCAGGGTCACGCCTAGTCCTAGGACTTATATTTTTGCTATAGTCAATGATTTTGTGTTTCCCTTTAGATCTGTGATTGTCTACTTTATGTCGGTGATTTGAAGCGTAATGTGAACAAAATCAATAACAAATTTATATTCTCGATTCAAATTCATTCAATATTCGTGTGAAAAGTTTTTTTAAACATAGCTAAAATGTGACCCTATGATGAAATTTACAAACACATGGAGTTCTGAGAAAGGCCTAATCTGTTCGAGAGTAAAAAGCACTTGAGCCAGAAAAGTATCGAATTTTATAGCTTCAAGATTATTATTGCTGTAATCTAAAATTGACAAATTTATAGGCAAAATTTATGTTTTCCGAGATAAACACTAAACTTTAAACTAATCTCTCGACTTAACCAGACCCATGTGGTTGTAATAATTTATTCAAAGTCAAGAATAATCTCTGACCACGTTTTATAATGAATCCAGATGTCAGATTACTGATAGCGTTGTAAAGAATGATATATTATATTCGAAGCATATGTGTGTGTAGTGAAACAATAATCACATGAGCTGGATTTTTAAGATGCAATAACCAATTGTATAATAATAATATAATTATCAAGGGTTATTACTATAGTCAAATGTATAGTTATAATTAAGATAGGTAGATTAAGATAGGAGTGATTAATCAATTATTTTATTATTATATTAGTAGAGATTTTAGTTCATTAGAGAGTTTAGATCATTTCACACCCTTGTTAATTAGGTTAGAATATATGGAACTTTTATTCTATAATATTTAATTAGGATAGAAATTAGGGAACCATATTATACATTCAATTAGGTAATTAGAAAAGGGGAAGATTTTCAATTAAAAGGGAAAACAGTAAATGTTCAATTAATAATTTGACAACATGTAAGTAGCGAACTCTTTTGGAGAGCCATCAAACTGGATCACAGGGTTGAGCACTTTGGATGGGGAAGGTTGGATAAACTTGAGAGCAAATAGAAACACGGCAAGAAACCAAAGGGTACTTTCAGCAAATCGCTGAAAGCTAAGAGGGTAGAGATCCTCGAATCTCGCAAGTCTGGTACTGAGAGCCAATGGACTTCTAAAGTGGTATCCAGAGGGTGGTTCCTTTCGCTTATTTGAGCAGATGTGGAGGCCACATGACTTCAGTTATCGACAATTCGCCACTAGATTTTACCACGAGTAATCGCCGGAAAATTAAGTCGCAAAGTCTCAACGAGTTCTCGATCCATTCCTCATCCGCTAGTTCATCTGCCGCTCGGTGTTTTAGTGAAAGCTCTTCAAAGAGGTAATAGTTATTTTTTTTTTTTTAATTTCAATTTCCGATAAAGTCTCAGATTTTGAACTGAATCTTTTAATTGGGAAATTATTCTCTTTTCTTTCAATTGTCTTAATTTTTCTTAAGTTGAAATTGTTGATAGTGTAGATGGCATAGCATTTTGGTGATTGTGGAAGGAAAATATTATCGGATGACGGCACATTGTTATCTTACACCCTCTCAAAAAAGGAAAACGGAAAACCTACACCGTGTAAAGCTCCTATCTTAAGAATACATTCCCGTTGGACCCTCTCTAATCCCGCAAATCAGGAATTTGTCAAAAGAGCAGTTTATGCTAAAATAAATAACTGGTTGACTTATAGGTATCATTTCACAAAGCATCCATTATTTCTTGCAGTGTTTCCAAAATCTAAATCTAAAAAAAAATTAAATTACACGTACTAATTTGGGCATGCACCAATCCCTCATCGCATTGCAATAATAAAAATCCACAAAATTGTGTATATGCTGATTCACATATATAGCTTATTCTAAAATTCTTACTTGCAAGTAAACTTGGGAACTTTCACCGCAATCAAAAACTGCTTCACCGCTTGCACATTATCCCAAGCCACGTCCTCTGGAATGTCACCAGAATGTCTCCTCGCCGACAACATGATAACATCCAACTGATCTACATTAAACGGTTCGCGGAAACTTTTAACAACTATTTTGGCCCATTTCTCCAACTTTTCTTTATTATATCCGCATGTTGTGTCAGTCGCTTCCTGATGGTGGATCAGTGCGTGAAGAAGATTTAGGATGTTATATTTACCCATTATTGTTATTTTTGTAAATATTTTGGTAACAGTTGCGAGCTTTTGATTAAACTAAACTCAAGGCGATAACAGCCACCTATAAAATGAAGTATATAGATGGCTATTAGGGCCCCTAGTGCAATGAACTTCTCCTTCTTTTGTATTAGTTCTTTACACGAAAATTGCATGGGAAAGCTTATTTTCTAATAAACTTTCACATCATTTATTTTCCCTTTTGTTGTCGAGGGTGGTCTAGACAACACCACCGACCTGAATATTTTGCGCCTTTTCTAGGAAATTGGTAACAAAGACTTTTTTGGTAACTAAATTGACTTTTGGAACTATAAGGCTTTAATTTTGGTTATGAGATAGTAGAAATCTTACAATACTTTTTTTATTACCTAATAATTTTAGGTTCGGGAATAGATATTTAGGTAGGTACGTTAAGAATCCGCTAAATACAATTTCACAGTAGGACTAACTCGTTAACAGATAGAGCATGTCCCCATTTTTGAAAAACAGTTTACAACAAGCTTGAGGTATACAACATTATGTGTGTTTTGGAGCAAGAAAGAGCAGGTTGAAACTAAAGAATTCTTTTATGGTGGATAATTTAATTTCTGACATTGTGATAGATAGATTAAGAAACTAATCAGGAACCATTCTTGAGAAAGTTTCGCTAAAATCTCAAGAAGCGTTGTGGCACTGAATATTGAAAGAATCATCTTGTTACGAAAAAGAATATTTAGCTAGGTACCCACTAACGTACGAAGGCCCATAGATAGCAAATAACGGCCGAGACCGAAGTTTGTTATCCGAGACGGTAGCCGTTGATGAAAATCAGCCGACGATGATCCAGAAATAGAGTACATCATATACTAAACATCCATTAACAATGACATGACTCTGACACAAGGTGGAAACTATTGTTTGAGTTCTTGGCCTGAAAATTACAGATCCTTGCATAATGAATTGAGGTTCAATTTCAAGCTCAAGCTAAAAGAAAAATATTTTCGAATTGATTAACTATTTCTAGAAGAGTCTTAACACATCCTATAGAACTCTGAACCTGATTTAAATTGGCTATCGAAGGTTTCCGGAAAAACCAACGAGGCTGTGGAAAGATGGAATAGTGGTTCCGGATAATTAGTTGGTGGCCAAGCATTTTGGATGCTAAAATTGAGGATTATAAAGAAAATCCACTACCAAAACGAAAAACCCCGGAAATCCAAATCAAAGCATGCAATTATGATCAAAGATATCTATATAATTCTGCATTAGCATATTAACTTTTTGTCTAAGAAAATTTTGAGGGTCTACTCACGCATATTGTATGCTCTCTTTCTCCCACCAACTGATGATTTTCTTGCGCAATCGCCCCAGATCCACTTTGGCTACGATGACTCCGGCGGTTTTCTTGCGCGCGCGCATCCTTTCCCGTGACTCGGTAGAACGTCTTGTTGGAGGTTCATCTGGTTCTTCGAATTTCACCATGATGACGACTTTGGTAGAACACTAATAATTTGAATGAATTGCAAGCTTTTCGAAGACGGAAATTTTCGGACAACAAAATAATATTTTGACATGGAATTTTGAAGTAATAGGTATAAATTACAATGACATTTCACTGATAGGGCATTCCCGTCTGTCAAATGCTATACCGCGGTTCAACTGGGTAGTGCAGGTTTAGTAGCTTTCTGTCTCACTTTGAAGCACATTATTTCAATTCTAAATAAACATGTCAAAGTCAAAATGTACCAAACGCCCTACACGGATAAGATTGTTGAGCTACATCACTCACGTACCAGTTGGTTAAC
Organism: Ceutorhynchus assimilis; assembly: GCA_917834065.1. Classification (NCBI taxonomy): domain Eukaryota; kingdom Metazoa; phylum Arthropoda; class Insecta; order Coleoptera; family Curculionidae; genus Ceutorhynchus; species Ceutorhynchus assimilis. The sequence goes on along the minus strand of OU892280.1, from coordinate 12,931,524 downwards.
CATTCGCCTACCAAACAGCGAATGAAAATCTGGGGCGAAATCGCCTTATGTTATTACCAAGATAGACTTTACAGTGAAGAAAATTTCGCGTCACCAACATCTAGGAGACAATCCACCCAGCCTCGGTGTATAACCTCCAATCTGGTTGCCGAATTGTTAGGGATTGATATTTTATCCTGTTAGGACTTTGCTTCAAAAAGTTGGAGCTTCAAGACTTAAAACGACTACTGAAAACGCCGGTTTTGTAAGTTTTGGCCCATCAAACTTACAACATATGAGTTACAAGTAGACAGATAGATGAACGAGCTGCACCAGTGCGCATTTTTTGATTATTTTGGTCAAGTGAATGACAGGTTCAGAGGAGAATACTGGTATTGTTTACACCCATGATGCATCCCTACCATGACCCCCCTCGAGCAGCTCACCTCTCCTAGCCCATGGGTGGTCTTGTCTTCACAACAAACATCAGTTTATAAATGAGATGCGGTGTCTATCTGTGTTAAGATGTCATTGGTATAAATAGTCCTTTAAACGCTTTGTCCTCCCAACGAAAGTGTGGGTATGTTTGTGACGTCAGCTAGTGCCTAATTACACTATGCAAGATGCTGTCAAACTTAAATTAAAATGTCCGCCAAGAGGTACACAAATCCTTTGTTTATGTGTTATCAAATGGTGTTATGAGTTTTAAATAGTGCTAATTGGGAATTATTTGCATTGTTAATTATACTTAAAACTGTTGTTTTTATGATGTTAGAAATAGTGTATTTAAATACTGTATGTAAATAGTAGTTTGTGATCCTCCTGTGATACAGTACCTACTTAAACCTAGGCCAGAGCCACAATAAACACTCATGGCGGTTTGTCATCCCTTGCGACTTACAAAACACTCCGCTGCGCGTCGTGTTTTGAAATATGTCGCGCGTGCTTTAAATGCCCTCTTATACACTTATATCATAATATACTATTTTTTGCACGAAGTTTATTTATTTTCATCTGTTCACGTTTTGGTTTGTTATTGGCTTTCAAATAATGTAAATAACAACTTGCATTTTAATTACTTTTCTAGTAAAAATAAGAAATGTGCCGTTTTTTTAAGTTGTGAATTGCAGTCACTGACATTTTTGCACTTAACATTCAAGAGAAAAATCAAGTAATAGGTACTTACTCAGCTACTTGCCAAATCCTTATTATGAAAATATTAGTTTTTGTTAAAAGGTTCTCAAAACACTAAAATCAACACGCAGATTTTGCACACTAACACTACATGAATCACGCAACCTTTATAAAACGGACACAATGTTCTTTCATCAGGTGAGAGCTCGTCTTTTGGGAAATCTTTCCCTGTAAATTCTGGCGGCTAAACGAGCATTTTCCAACGATTCTGCCTAAACAAGTACCTGCATATTCGACGTTTGTAAACATTTTATTTCCAAAAAAGAATGAATTTTAATTACGCGCCTTTCCCAACTAGACAAGACAAATCAAGAAACATTTTTATTCAGTTCAACCAAGGTTCAACGTTCAACCACCTAATCTTTATTGTGCTATGTTGCCAGATGTTTAGATACCGATTTACAAGTGAAATTTTTACGTTGTTTTTTCAAGTTTTTGTTATTGTTGTTGACTAAAAATGCATAATTACCTGATAATTGAATAAACTAAATTTGTTAACATCTTATAATGATTAAAATTTTCTTTATATTTAAAATTTTCGTTAAAAAATATCAAAACTTCAAAGGCCTTTTTCTTAAAAATGGTTGAGTTTGGACCCCATGTTGTATAAACTTTTTTTGTTCAAAATGGGCCATATTTTCACGTGTTAAAATTTTTGCAGTCAAACCTGATACACCCTGTATTTTTGTGCTTGTGTGAGTGCATGTATTTTGGATGTGTATGTGTCTGTCTGTGTATGCTTTCTAGTATAAGTTTTTAGATTTAAATTTTCGCTTGAATATTCCTAATACAATGTACAAAATTGTCAGAACAGGAAATAAAGAATTTTGAATTCATATTAGTGTTGAAGGATAGATAGGTGATGGGCTAGCTGAAATTTAGTTGCTTGTGTGTAGTGGGATTGAGAGTACTTAAACAGCAATGTCATCTGCGTACAACGCCAACTTTGTATTTCGCAACTTTGGAATGTCCGATGTGTATAGAGAGTACAGCAGACAGCAGCGTACTGATTGCCGACCCTGGACTCCAGCCATTTTATGGGTTTGGAGTTTGAGAGAGCGTCATTTTGGTTTGACACAGAAAGTGCGGCCACTTATGATTGACAGTAGACAGTATCATATCAGGGAGATGATATGCAATAAGAAATCGAATGTTGCGAGTAGCTTGTAGATAAAGCCTGGGTGCCAGACCCTATCAAAGGCGCGCTCCATGTCTAGGAGCAAAAGAGTCGTGCTCATGTGCTTGTTGAGCCCTTGAAAGACGAAGAGTGGTGTTGTGACGAAGGCGCAATCTGAACCGCACGATTGGGAGTATGGAGAAGTTTTCTTCGATTCTGTTGATTCTGGCAAGGATGAACTTCTCCACAAGCTTGGCAAAGGAGTTTAGAAGGGAGATTGGGCGGTAAGAGGATGAGAGTTACAGGTTTTTTTCCGGGTTTGGGGATTATAACCACTACAGCCATTTTCCTATGCTATTTGTACCAACTGCACACGGAAGATAATTCGAGTGTGACTGGTAGATCAGCAAGCACGTTATGAGGGATGGGGTATTTCTCCGTAGCAAAAGCTACCTTTGTGGGCTCAATTTCATCCTGCTCAGGAGAGTTGGGTGGGAGTCCGAAATTACTAGTAATAGCGGGGTTGCTCACAGGTTGCCACCTCATTTTGGGCGTTAGGCGCCACTGAGAGTAATCTTGAAGACGAATGTTGTCAAAGGTTTCTATTCATCCTCGGAAAATTATACAAAGATTTGAATGCAGGTACCTATACTTCCTCTCAACTAAAGAATGAAACAAACAAAAAATTTCCACTGTTCAAAAGTCCATGTATTTCTTCTTCTATTAAATTTATTACATCCATATCCTTCAACACGTAGGTAGGTACTTAAAAAAAATTATTCCTGTTTTTTAAACAATATATTTCTACAAAAGAAAAACATCAAGTCAAATTAGAATAAGTAAACAAGGTTACCTCAAAAAATTCAGCTTCAAAAGAAAATTAACTTTAACCTAATTAGGTTTTTTTTTACCTTTAGTTTCATCCACTTTTTCAAACTTTGATGTGAATCTGGATTAAAACCGGGATCTAATTATAAAAAGCCTATTTTTTGTGAAAATTATATTAAGAAAACAAAATTAAACAGTCGTTATTAGCTGTAGGATTTCTTGGGGCCTCTTCTTAACAAACTTGCCACCTACTTGCCTTAATTTCACCTCCCTGATCCACTTCAGTTTGGTGTTTTCATCTACAGGTCCCCAATGTTTTGATGGAAAGAACGATGAGAAAATTCGCTGTAATAATAAATAATTCAATTTCTCTACAGAATTCAAGGCCAATCAAAATGAATATTCTGCCTATATATTAATTATTGAAGAATCAGATTCTTCGATCGGGCCTCACCTGAATAAAATCGCCTTCTTCAATATACAACAAATGGTAACCCATATACAATGGTATACAAGCCATAGATACGTAACAACAGTCCCATCCTAAGTCTATGGTCCATTTTGGGAAGGTTTTGCCATCATAAGTTATATCGGTGTCAGTTTTGATTGTCATTATAAATATTGCCTAAAATATATATTACCTATTTAATCAAAAAATTGATCTATTGAAATACTGATTTGGCTGGTGCATTGATGAGGGGAGGAAGGAAATGTCTAGAACACTTCTGTTAAGAAACTGTTTCCTTCTGTGATAGGATTTTCAATTTTTTTGTTACTTTGAATGGTATTCTACAGCATTGATTTGCCGCTGACAAAATACGAGAAGACGAAGTAGTGCCTTCTAGATGGCATAAAATGCATGAAAAATACTCACAATCAATATAACTGGAATTGAAAATTTCCAACTAATAAACCACAACCACGAAACTTTCTTTTTGATCATAAATTCAATATCTTTAAGGAAATATTTTGCTCCGTAAGTCCATCCGACTATGGTTACTTCTACTAAGGAAATTAGAACAATACTAGTCGAGACTGAGTAGCAGTCTAGTAGAGTTAACCAGTACATCCCACTCTAAAATAATGTAAAACTTTAGCACACCCAACTATTCAAGTATATAAAATTTTCTATGAAAATCATTGCAACTTCTTCCACTTACGTTTGTCGTGAATATCGTCGAACACGCCCACATTATACAACAAGTAAAAAAAGTTATGAATAATTTGTGTCTGCGGAGTACAGGAAATTCATCACATATACTTGTTATAATGGCTTCAATTGTTACAAACTGAAAATAGAGTAATAATCTAAACCAACAATGCCCTGATTGTTCTTACGGCACTACTCATTCCAACAAAAAACAACATTAGAAAAAATAGGATAGCCCAAAAATTAGCCCATGGTAGTAGGCTTATTGCTTCTGGATATGTCACAAAGGCAAGTCCTAGGCCTCCAGAAGCTACTGAAGAAACCTAAATAAAAACAAAAATAAACATATTTATTTTCATTTAGACACACCTAATGAGTGTGAAGAAAATGTTATATAGAAAAAGCTTTATTCAAAACAATAAAACTGTTTCGATTCTCACCGGAATTCCAGTTTTATGTGACATAAATCCCAAAACAGAAAACACCACAAATCCAGCCGTAATACTGGTGGCACTAATGCAGAGCGGTACCAGTATAGAGTCAATTTTGTTGTTATTTGTGAAACTATTGTAGCTCGCCATGTTTAATATTCCACCACAACCTGGACCGAGGGAATAGAATATTTGGATAGCTGCGTCACACCAAACCTAAATCAATTTTTATTAGTCTTGTCTTCCTGATGTGATCCAAAGTAAATTTTATTGGTTTTACCCTTTCAATGGTTTTACCCAAACATAAAATACAAAATGTTCTCGAAGACTTTTCCAAACTTAAATCAATAATAAGGTAATGTGCCACATTGCAGACAGTATAAAATAAAAAATATGACATATTCTATAATCCGCAACAGGTTGGCAGATCTTACCTTGAAATTCATCAATTCGTCCCATCGAGGCCAAATATAAAACCATACTCCGTACATTGCTCCTGGCAAGGTAAGTCCCCGAAGTAATAGGACTAAAAGTATTAGTAATGGAAATATGGTGGTGAAATAAACGACTTTCCCCACGCTTCTGATCCCGTTGCTTATGCATAAATAAGTCACCAGGCAAGCCACGGTATTACAGATGAATAACGGCCAAACTATGGAGCCGGTGTCTTCGATTTGCGAGGATATTTGGAGGATTTTGTTGCTGGAAAATCGATAAAATTGTCATGTTGCAATCAAGCGATTTAATTGGTCAATGCCACAGAAAAAAATCTCTTGATTGGTTTCTGACTTTTCCTTCGAACAGACCTGATAATGTATTATGCACAAAGGCCTATGAGGGGTGAAACCGTATAAATGAATATGCCTACCTATATTACATGGATTTATTGTTTGGTTGCTATTTTGGTTAACATAATATTCTTCCAGAAACTTACTGAAAAAACTCATCTGATGACGATTTTAGATCAACATAGCTTCTATTGTTGAAAGCAGTTGTATTATCCAACTAGAAAAACATAGAAAATAATGATATTTTTATGAATGAGACTATCCCTCACGCCAATTATATTGAAAAGTTGCAACAGCATAAAAGGTTTAGTTCTCGTTTTATTTCAAACTTCTTATGCCCATTTGCTCCTATTTTGATTCAAAGTAGGTACTTTGTTAACTACCTAGTCTCAGCACGGGAACAATATGGTTAATGGTGAAAAGGAAAAATCCCGAAGACTTACTTACTTCTGGAAAGGAAACCTGTAACATTTGAAATGTCACAAAAGATTTTAGAAAGTGAAGTTACTATTCCTTTTTCTCTCTGATGAATGAGTCCTTATATTCTCTCAATTCATTCAGGCACCTTCGGCAGGACGGAACATCCATGTCTGCACTTCTTCAAGTGAAAATTGACGAATTTGAGGCCACGCTGTCCTGGAAACTCAGAGCAAATCTGGCCCAGCTTTACAACGAAAGTTTGTGTCCTGTAAGAAGTTGATCCCCAACCATTATTTGGTTGTCTCCAGCCAGTTTGGTATCTCCGGAACTCAAATTTGTGAAAACTTCCGAGGCTTTACAAGGATTCCGTCCAGGCTTGTATTTTATTTTTTTTTTAAATTGGATACTGAACAATATTCACCTTTAAGCAATTTATTTGTTTCAATGTTAATGAACAACAGGTTCGCCATCCAGTCAATAAATTATTGTTATTAGAATTCTCAAGCTTGTGTTTTTATTTGGGGTTAAAGGTCTGAAAGGTATTGGTATTTTACCTTTTCAGATTTTTGAATTTATCTTTTTAAATAATAGCTAATTATTTGAATAGTGTTCAGTTTGGCTATTCTTTGATAATCAAAATAATTTTATACAAACTAGTGGTGCCCTCTCTTTACTGTACCAACACCAAGGACCACTTTAAGGTAAAGAACCACTGAGCATGATTGATTGATTAATTTACTCTATTCTTTCAGGCATATGCTCAGCACTGCAGCCTTAAAGACTTATTGTGTATCCTTGCACATGCCCTACTCCTCCTCATTCACTCTGCAAGTTGGACGGTCAACCGACGTTAGCGGTGCCTCGATGCGCCTTTACTGGTGAGATTCCCTTGAACTCGGCATCGGGTGACACGGCGGTCATCCATCCAACTTGCAACCCGGCCCCATATTGCTTGGCCGCAGATAGCTCGTTTTCACCGCTCTACTGCGACCCAATAAGCCGGGTACTGAGCATAGTCGAGCACTATTATGAGCATTCTTTTCTTCCGACAAAAGAGCGTTACATAAATTGGCGACCAACGTAATGGGGCCTTGAACAACGTTTAACTTAGCCTAAATTCTTAGACAGTTTAGAATAAACTATCTATAACTTTCTTTTTTTGTGTTTTAAAGGTTGAAAAAATCTGACATTGACCGTTTCATGATTACACAAGTCTTTTTTTTGCTTAAATTTTTCTTTTATCTCTTTTTCTGAACATTTTCTTTAATTAACATTATAACATACTTTTTCTCCTTGCGTGCGCAAAGTTATTACTTTCCGCACTCATTTGCGTGCGCAAAGTTGAACTTTGCGCACGGAAACTCTTTGTGCACTCATTTTTGTTACGCATAGTTACCGCATTTATACTCGATTTTTCAATGCTTTGTGGGTTTCTGGATAAACTTTTATTCGAAAAGACGGGCCTGATGTTATTTTTGTTCCAACAAAGGCATTCAGGTAATGTTTAGTTTTTTTAATTTGACACTTTCCATATGAGGAATGACGGGAGCAAAAACAGATATGAGGTCAGGTGACCATTGGCATGGGGAGCTACCAACTCACATTTCTTTGGAGTATCAGATTATAAAAGTTGGACTGTAAGTTATACTCCTTCATACGAAAATTTGGCAGAAAAAACAAACTTAACGACTTGTTCAAACTTTAATAAACCTCCCTAGCACAACCAATGTTGCAAATAAAGTCAAGCTGATTACTGAAAAAAAAAAAATTGAAAACTCTACACATTGAACTAGGACAGAAAACTACCAGTTTTGAGCATCTGGAAATATTTAAGAAGACTAGGTACAGCTCCTCTGGATGTTATGCAAATCTTCAAACATTCACAGAAAAAAGTATTGTTCCTAATACTTGCGCAAAGTGTCTTTCCCGCACTCAAAGCTTACCCAAACTCCGCTTCGGGTCGTTCGTCTAACTGCTTTTTCGTGCGGTAAAGTATCACTTTGCGCACTTGTTAGGAAAATAACTATATTGACTTTTGATATTTTTTCCCGGAAATTTAATTCTGTATTTTCGGAATAATTCAAAATTCTACCTTTTGTATAAAATGGCAGCTTCCATGAATCCCAGACCTCTTCTACTATCTGAGATTGACTATGAATTAAAATAGAGAAGTATTAAATAATAGGTAGCGGACAGTACTTTCTAGCGATCCCGGCGAAGAAAAGACTGTTCAGGAACACAGCGCTCTTGCCTTCGCGAGCTCTTGATTTTTCTCATTTCCCACTCCGAGGAAAATCTTGTTCTTGCCTAGATCCCAAATTTTTGAACTAAAAAGAAAAAGATTTTTAATTCCAACTGCTGAAGAAATTGCAACTAAATTGAGTGAGAAAAAATATTTCACAGTTTTGGATATGAAAGACGGGTATTTCCAGATTCGGATCGATGAACAAAGTCAAGAGTATTGTGTATTTGGGACACCTTTCGACAGATATGCCTTTTGTAGATTGCCATTTGGAATTTGTTCAGCCCCCGAAGTCTTTCAGAAACTAAATTACGAAATCTTTGGCGATATCAAAGGCGTGGGTCTGTATTTCGACGACCTGATAATTACGGGTTGTGATCAGCGCGAGCATGATGAAAGTTTACGTTTAGTTCTAGATACAAAACAAAAGTATAATGTTAAGTTCAACAAAGACAAAATTCAATTTAAGGCCAAAAGTGTCAAGTTTATGGGTCACATATACTCTAAGAGCGGCATTGAATTAAATAAAAATTACCTCAAAGCCATTCTTGAAATGCCAAAACCTCGGCCAAAACCTAAAGACAAAACTGAGTTGTTAAGAATTTTAGGTATGGCTAAATATCTAGGCAAATTTGTACAAAACATGTCAAGAGTGACAGCGCCACTTAGAGAATTGACCAGAAATGATGTTGACTGGTGTTGGACCAGGTCACATGATGATTCTTTGTCTGAACTTAAACATTTGCGCCGACTAAATGATCTCAGAGAATCTTTAAATAATTATGTTCTTAATGAAAAGGTTCATTTTCCTGAGGTCCCTGAACCTTCTTCGAGTCATACTCAGCCTGAGACACCTAAAATTGTTATTCCTAATCAGTCTCAGTCTCCAGAAGTTAATATGTCCGGATCAAAAGTTTTGGATACCTTTAATAAAACTAAATCAGGTCGCACTGTCAAAAAACCTGAAAAACTTAACTAATAAGAGGGGATTTGTTATATATGCCATTGTTATTTATCTCTCCAAGTTCGCCATCCGGTCAATAAATTATTGTTTTTAGAATTCTCAAGCTTGTGTTTTTATCGAAGAGGTTAAATGTCAGATAGGTATTGGATTTATATTACAATTTCAGATTTTTGAATTTATCTTTTCAAATAATAGCTAACTTTTTGAATAGTGTCTAGTTTGGCTATTCTTTGATGATGAAAATAATTTTATACAAACTAGTGGCGCCCTCTCTTTACTGTACCAACACCAAGGACCACCCCAAGCTAAAGAACCACTGAGCATAGTCGAGCACTATTATGAGCATTCTTTTGTTCCGACAAAAGAGCGTTACAAACTTTAATTTCCATTCTGATGAGTAGTGGTCACCTACCGGCTTAATTTCCAATGGGTCATCTTTAAGCTCATGATTCAAGAATCTGAAAATGAAGAATTCAACCTAATGAAGAACAACACATACCGTGATTTAACGTAATCTAGCTCTTAGAAAGAACTGGAGCATCGATTAGTTCACAAAATTTCTCCACGAATAACCAAAATCAATGCAAATATTTCGCTATTCTCCAACACAAATTTTGAATCTTCCATTTTTCATTTACTGGAAACCACAAACCATGATCAAACAGAATTCCAGAATTGAAAAAATTAAACTGCTGACAGACTTGAAGATCTAAACAAAAAAATTGAAAAATAAATCCGCACATACATGCAAATTGCACAGCATTCAAAGCTCTCTTCATGACGTAGAAAAACAGGATAAAAAAAATTAGGGAAAAAATCAGGCTACTGCAGAGAAGCTGGAACTTGGAGGAAGTAGTATAGGGAAGCTGCTGTGGGAATCATACCAAACAGGCGCCTATGAATATTTGAATAAATTACTTTATTAAACTATTATAAAGCATCCGACAATTCATTCTGAATCCTTGGACAGTATCGGAATTATAGAAAGATCGATGACCATCATACCACGCTACGAATAATAGCAGGGTATTTCAAGAAAATAGAAAGTTCCACATAGATGAGACAAGTAGGTATGTCACCTAAGCTGTTCTCACTTGTTCCTCAGCTTGTCTTCGAAAACTGGAAAAAGAAAGGTATGGACAATAATGGTTCCCATCTTAATCATCTGAGGTTTGCGGTTGACATTAACAGTAGCTGCAAATATCAACAGGATGGATATAGAGACTGGCGCAGGAAATGAAATATTACGAAGTGATTGGAAGAGATCTTCATTCAAGAGTGGATCAAGATCAAACAATGAGTGCAAATGGGCATTATAAAATTATGTATTTCCTCTAGAAAGTTAGGTACCTACCTTAAAACAAGCAAGAGTGTTCCAGTCAGTACTACATTCAGTCCACGGCATTACCGTGCCAAAGGAATAATACAAAAATAACAGCGGATATGCACACAGCATGATGAGATATGTCGTAACGATAAAGTTTACTACAATCATTGATAGGCCTGCACCTAAAATTTAGACTAATTTCAGATTGGTTGGTTGATTGGTACATCAATGCTTCACCTTTAAATAGAGGAGCAATTTTGAACACAGTCAAACATCCACAGCTGGAAAACTGGCCAAGACTTGTTTCCATGAAATATAGAGGGACTCCGCAGAAGAACAGCATTATCAGGTATGGAATTAGAAAAGCACCTACAAAAGATAAAATAATATAATTTCAACGCTCAAATTATCCAGGGTCTATGGAAAAAGCGTAAACTAAGCAGAGAAAGCAAACTATATAATGAGACTGTTATACAGGCCGGATCATCCTACTAGACATATCGGGAGTAATTAGGTTGTACCCGGAATCCGGCTTAGGCGGCTGCCGAAGCCGTGTACACCCACGCTGCCGAAGATGCACGAATTGCAGGGAGGATCAATGATCTATCGTAACGATCTCGCAGTGATATGGGTATGGGCATCCCATTGAAGCATATGTGTCTAGTAGCCTGGACCTGACTGTATGTGCGAATATCTCGTAGTGAGAATTCACTTGGATTCGTTCTAGAAACTGTGGTAGCTCTAGATAAGTTGGAGATGTAGCAACTGCGCTGTATTTACCACACGCAATTGGATCCACTTTCTATTTTGCCGCGGAAATTTTCTACTTTCCACGGTCACCTTGCCAGAGTGTTTTTAAAAATCGAAAAGTAGATAATTTATATTGCATTCGTAGGTATAAGGTACCCTTAAAATGGTTTCTTTTTTTTATATAACAAGCTTCCTCAAGTAAATGACTTTCTATCCGACTTAAGTGGATATAGCGCTGACATTATATCTCACCTTTTCTAGAAATAAGTCCAAACTATCACAAACTATTAACCTCTTCTGCAGCGAGGAAAAATACCAGTCATATAAAGTAAAGTCAATGTCAATCTAGTTCTAACTCTCGCCTTATCCAGCCCAATCTTGTTACCGTTTCCTACTCTAGGCTACTTATCTATTATAAAAATTGACAAACCATGCTCACCTCCGCCGTTTTTGTAGCACAAATACGGAAACCGACAAATATTCCCGATTCCAATCGCGTATCCTAGCGAAGTCAAAATGAATTCAGTTTTGTTGCGCCATTTGTTCCTCTTGTGCTTTCCATTGTCTTTGTCATTAATCTCCATTCGGTGTATTAAAATTGCCCTTTTTAGTGACAAAGGCTCAAAGGGCTTATAATTAATTGAGTTGCGTCAGCCCACGTTTTTTTAGTATTGTAGCAGACGTGAATGAATAATTTAAGAAAATTACGTGATACGAATGATACGATACTTAAAAGTTTATTATTGCTCAGTAATTAGTCCACCAATATAGAACTATGAAATTTAAAACTATAAATGGGAGCTTACTTACGTACTGGACCCTTTATAATCTAGCATTAAGTAAGTAATATTGTTTTGTTAAGATTTGGGCCAATTCAAATTGAATAAGTGCTCTTATAAACGTAGAAAGAGTTTTTGCGTTGACATTTCTTATCTGTTCCATCCAAATCCTATCTGGCAAGTCAAAACATGAGGTAGAGCTGCTTTTTCCGGTTCTGTTTCTGGTCCCTGAGTGACTTTCCTTGCTTTCTTGGTACTATCTAAATTATAATCTAGGTCCTAAAAAAATATTACCTTACAATTAAGTTCTCTAAAAGATTTTCGATGATTCAATTACCAACAAAGAGCCATTATCGATTCTCAAAGCTCTATCTCCCATTCGTGGATGATCGGCCCAGTAAAAATCCAAAGTCTTATCGCTCCAATTGACAGTTTTCAGGTCGCAATAAAAAGTAGCCAGAGTGATTTTTTTCAAAATTTCTTCTTCTGGTTCTTCTTCTTGGGGTGACAATATTCCTACTTCATTAATTTTTGAATAGTTGGTGTTAGTTTTTTTTGAATTTGGAGATTTTTTACTTTTGGATGAATCAGGAGCAAACTATGGAATAAATTACTTATTACAACAACTTTTTACACTATCTATAAGTCAGTCCAAGCCGTTGGTTATTGTTCATTATTTACAGGCTGTGGCCAACTAATATGTCAATACAAACTGCAGTGTAGTTATTCCGGTAACTATCTGAAAAGTGACGTCCCTTCAGGTGCCAGTTAACTGGCAGTAGAGGAAAAACGCCATTTCTTCTGCGTTAAAGGACACCCATGAAAATGGTGAAATCATACAGACTCAGGTGTGTCTGGAGGCGACGCTGCACATAACAACTAAAAGAAGAGCGACAAAGAAATCAAGCCACATCTAGAGCTCCGAGTGCTGCACAAGCAACATGAATTGATGAGGCAGGATCCACAAGAAGGCTCATGAAATATAAAATAGACAGTGTCCATGAAACTGAAGGCGCAATTACTATGAGGTAACGAAATGAACAATCGACTATAGACAACAACTGCACGCTAAAGTCTTTAGGGATTACTTAGACTTACACGTTATAGAGTAAAGAGTAGGTAGCAGACTATTACAGGATTATTCTCAGAAACAACCCAATCTCACAAAGTTGATGAAATATCATCAATGATACCGATCAGTCGAATGAGAGAAAATAAACTCCAGCAAGTTAATGATCATAGTATTCGTTTAGCTATTGAACGGTAAACACGTAGTTATTTTTATGCGCTTGGTTAATATAAACAAACGCCGGGTGTCGTGTTTGCGTGTAATGATGCGTGAACAAGTTAAATAGAAAAGGATGGCGTTTAGTCATCCTTTAGCAGTGTCAGCAACTACCGTAATGGAAACCAACTAGGTATTATTCCGAGAAAATAATCAGCATACGCAAAATGAACAGATACTGTTTAACAGCTGGAAATCAGCTGAGCAAGAAAAATTAAATGCAATATACAAGGTGGAACAACCACAATTCCAACTAGAAAAAATTCATACGTTGTATTGTAGTATACCAACCCCGGGTTCGTTCAGTAAGATTGAACGGTGTGAATTTTTATTACCTTTAAAACAACAATTCTTCTGAAAAACGAAATGAAAATCAAATAGGACCTGCGTTGTGGAAACTTACACAATTTTACTTACTGGACCCGACATAGCAAATATTTGGAAAATTTAAGGGACGCTGTGATACGTAAGAGAAACGAAAAATTTGTGAAACGTCTACTTTATTATTAAAGTAAATCGTACCGTTCTCGATTTGGAACTAATGAGGGGAAATAGCAAGGCAGAGAAACCCTCGATCTAACATTCCTCAAAAATCTAAACATACTGTGTCATTTTAATAATAATTGTGAGTCATTAATTTAATAATTTAAGTCAAAAAAGTTTAAATTAGGTACCATTCTTTGTCTTTGTGCTAAAATTTTAATTCCACAGACAACATTCAATCAACACTACCTATATTCATTACTGAAGAGTTTTTGGGTTAGTTAGCCAGTTTCAGCAGCAGGTACTGAGGTCCCATACGGGAAGCTACTTAGCTATAATAGTTGTTTTTGAGTCAATATCTCTAGATTGATTATTTCAATTTGTTTGCTAGGATATTCGCTAGTCAGGGTAGGAAAATGTTAGTAAATTCAACAGGGCCCTAATGTACGCTCGGAATCCAAAAATTAAAATCACAGCACAGAAAGACAACACATAATTTCTTTGGTTTTAATTTATCTACACTATACATCCTGAAAATGCAGCCAAAGGTGGAAGTACAGTTGTAATTAAGGAATCAATTGAGCATTATCAAGAAATCGGATATAAATCGGAACAGTTCCAAGCTGCTTCGGTAAAAGTGAAAACCAGAACATATGAGGTCGTTGTCTCTGCAATATACTATCCGCCAAAACATTCCCTCAAAAAAGAACAATATTTTGACTTTCTTAACAGCCACGGATATAGGTTCATCTTAGGTGGTGATTTCAATACCAAGCATGTTCATTGGGGATCCAGGTTAACAAATACAAAGGGAAAGGAACTGCTGCAGACTGTTAGTAAACTAAAATGTGAAACAATATCAACTAGTCAGCCAACATACTGGCCTACAGACCCCAACAAAATCCCAGATTTGCTTGACTTCTTCATAACCAGAAATATCAGTAAACTATATACACGTGGAAGAAGCTTGGGATATGAATTCTAACCATTCTCCCCTTCTACTCACGCTTAGTGACAGTAATATACAAAAGGAAATAGCTCCTAGATTAGTAAATAAACTGACAGACTGGAAAAGCTTTAGATTACAACTTCATAAAAGTATCAATCTGTCAATGCCTCTAAGAAATCAAGAACTAGATAATGAAACAGAATCATTTGTTAAGATAATCCAATAAGCTGCATGGGACAATACTCCAGACATTAGGCAGAGAACCAAAGGTAACAACTACCCCAAAGAAATCAGAGACTTTATTCGTGAAAAAAGAAGACTTAGAAGAATATGGCACCAAACAAGATCACCAGATAAAACTATATTAAATAATGCCACACAACAGCTCAAGAGAGAGATTCAAAAAATTAAAGAAAAATCTATTGGTGAATACCTAAGTGAATTGTCAAATGATAGTAAAAGTGACTATTCACTTTAAAAAGCTACCAAAAAGCTAAAAAGACCAATCCTGCAACATCCACCAATTAAAAATGCATATGGTACATGGGCAAAAAGGAATATTCAAAAAGCTAACAGGTTCGCAGAATATCTTGAAGAGACTTTCTAGCTGAATGAGGGTGAAGACATTCTCGACTGGGAAAACTTTATTCAACAAGAAGGTACTATTAGACCAGCCAATCCAAAAAAATAACAAAAGAAATTAAAGAAAAAAGCTCCAGGATTTGACCTAATTACGGGAGTAATTTTAAAACAACTTCCTCGTAAAGCAGTTGTTAAACTGGCCTACCTCATCAATGCGTCTTTTAGAATGAAATATGTACCTACCTAAGCTATGGAAAGTAGCGGAAATGATCATGGTTCCTAAACCTGGAAAACCGTTAAATGTAGTTTCGTCTTACAGGCAAATCTCACTTCTGCCTGTAATCTCAAAACCGTTTGAAAAGATACTTCTAAGAAGATTGAAACCAGTTATTGAAGAAAAAAACCTAATTGAGGACTATCAGTTTGGCTTCAGAGAAAAACATTTAACTATAGATCAAGTCCACCGGATCAAAGATTTAATTGAACAATCATTGGAGGAAAGAAAAGTTTGCTCTACTGTCTTTCCTGACGTGGCACAGGCTTTTGATAAAGTGTGGCATGAGGGGCTTAGTTATAAATTAAATAAGCTCTTGCCAACCAGTTGTCACAATTATTAAAATCCTATATTTCTGAACGGGCTTTCAGGATTAAGCAGGAAGACGCTTACTCGGAACTCAAAGAAATTAAAGCTGGAGTACCACAAGGCAGGGTATTGGGACCAGTGCTTTACCTAATATACACGAGCGATATTCCTGAACTACACCATTTCCAAATTCAAGCGGCAGTAAATGACAAACTGGTAATTTTAATTGTGATTGGAGGGTGCATGTGTTTATCTATAGGTATCGATGTGTCTGAAAGTTTTAGCTGGATTGGTAACACTTTAACATTTAACAATGGCCGCGAGACCATGGAATAGATGCACAAGCGTCTGCGGATCACACGGGGGCAACGCCACGAATACAGCGCCCATAACGTTTTTGCTGTTTGTTTTTTGACGCCTTCGCCTCCTTGTCCTGAATCCTGATGAATATTATTGTTATATTCTAGGATTATTTTGCAATTTCCATTTCATAAAATATCGATAATATTTAACTGAAAATTTTAGAAAAACTAATGAGAATTATTTTTTTCGGGATGGGGTATCAAGCTGGGACCCGGGTACAAAAAAATAATTGATAAGTCAGGCGTAACAATCCAATGATACATCGCCCTTCGCCCTTCACAGTTGATTTGTAGGCTATATCACAACCAAGCTGTTTCTGTAAGATTTTGAAAGGCACAGTGTTCAATCTAGATTGTTGAATAATAGCTATTTATATAAATAACATTAAATAACAAGTACAGTACAATAAAGAAAGGATTTATTGTACGAATAATTTTATGACCGAGCGAGCTTGCGAGCAAGGCTATTAAATAATAAATCGATATTCGATAAAGCCTGTTTATGTAAGCGTAATACCTATACGTAATGTGAATTTAATGCGTTTATGTAAATTTCCATCTCGGTGAAAAATAAAATAAATAATTATTGTACCATTTTTCCTTTCAACATATTTTATAAACTGTGCTCTGATAGTATCTTGCTCTAATTTTCTTTTCCACTCAAAAAAGTCTTCCTTATTATTAAATGTTAAATTCTTGGCTTGGGGTCTAAGTTGTTACCGTGAAAATTTTTGTAATATGTAAAACAATAATGTCTTTGCTGTCGGTAATAAAATCACAGTTAAATGGGCATCTTATGGACTTCATTATTTTTGTAGATGTATTTTTGTTGTGAATTGTGTTTTCCATGTGTTTTTTTGGGTGAGACTTTCTCGAAAACTCCCTTTCATGTCATTGATAATAAGAAAAACTATGGAATTATAATTAATAATTTTGTGTCAAATAAATAAAGAGACGGTAAACAAAAATGCTAAGGAGCCGCCGTTTGTCTCGTCGCGTCAAATTCTAAAAGTTTCGTTCGTACACTTTCGACCATATTCGTGGCGTTGCCTCCGTGTGATCCGCAGATGCTTGTAATAGATGCTGTAACCAGTGTTGCCAGGTCTACTGATATACTGATATCAATGTAAATTCTACTGATAAAAACCGTTGACATTATTTACCTGCTTTTTATGATATTTTTTAAATGAAAATCTTGTATGAGAATGTCACAGCAATAATTTCATACGAGATCTTTGGGCTAGGACTTCTATTAGTGTCCTCTGAACGACGTCTGCCCGATTACTCCGATCAGTCCGGTGTGATTTGTATTGAAACAATCCAACGCTCGCAGTGCAGGCGCTGCACTCAACCTAACTGGGGAATCCCCGGCGTTCTTGCGTGTTTGTGTTGTGTTTTGTTGTCTTGTTTATTTGCCTTTTGTCTTGCCAGTTGCGTAATAATAATAATAATAATAATAATAATAAATGCCTTTATTAATACAAGTTCCAATATACAACAAGAGGTAATGGTGGCGAGATCTAGCTATAAGCTACTCTATCTAACCACCTTATTTTTACAAATTGTCCGACATTATAATGAAATGAATTAAATTTCAAAGCATAATTCAAATACATAATTTCAATAAAGGAAAAAATAAAATAAAAAATAGTATACTTAACATAGAAACGAATCCTTTTTCACAACTCAAATTTAGTAACAAATGTTACAATCTTAATTAGTGATTAACTTTCTCACATTTCTCCTGAAACTTATCACAGAAGGGCAGGACTTCATTAAGGGAGGCAGGGTATTATAAATTTTTACGGAATTATAAGTGAAAAATCGCTGATAAAGGGCAGAGCTATACTTTGGAACATTGAACAGATTACAATGACGGGTTGTTCTAGCGCTAATATCGGACCTACGGCTAAGTTTTTCATACAAGTATATGGGTAGTTGCGAGTCAATTATTTTGTTGGTTAAAGTAGCTGCTTGCATAAAATATCTTTGCTGCATATTGAGCCATTTAGATTCTCTATAAAGTGGAGTAACATGATCATATTTACGAAATCCATACGAAAATCTCAGACACGCATTTTGTATTTTTTGGAGACTATCCCGATCCCTAACGAGCAAAGTAGGCCAGTATACAATACAATATGTTAGGGAAGAAAGAATTAGCGTATCACACAATCTAAGCTTAATGTCAGTAGACAAATAATCCCGGTGCAAATACAAGGTCCGTAACTTTGCAAATGAAGTTTGTAGAAGATTTGCTACATGTGGTATAAAGCGGAGTGAGGCGTCCATCAAGACTCCCAAATTTTTACAGCTATTGGCAGACAAAAGCATCGAAGTTTGTGAGAAAATTACGATGCTTACCAAATACGATGATCTGAGACTTAGAACCATTAAGAATTAAGACTATGGGATTCCGATATTTCATATATAGTATTAAGATCCTTATTAATCTGATCCTGCGCTATTTTATAATCTGGAGAAAAGAAGGAGTAATAGATTTATAAATCATCAGCATACTGATGGGAATGACAAAATTTCAAGAAGCTAGAGAAGTCAGATGTGTACAACGAGAACAACAAGGGTCCTAGAATACTTCCCTGAGGCACCCCTTTTGATATTTGTCTTACTTGAGGTTCACAGTTATTAACAATTACCATCTGTGTCCTACTAGATAAGTAGCTATTTAAAAAAGTTACAATAGAATCATCCAGACCAAAATATAATAAGTGTATCGAAAGCTTTGCTATAATCCAATAGTACGAGAGCAGTATTTTTACATCGATCACAAGCTTCAAAAATATCATCAGTAACTTTGACCAAAGCAGTTGTAGTACTGTGCAAAGGTCGAAATCCAGATTGAGTGAATCGTATAATGCTGTTTTCAGTGAAGAAATTTTGACTAACCCATATTTGGATAAAAAATCCCTAGAGAAAATAGAACTGCATATATCATTTTTTAAAAAGCATGTGTTGTTGTTGGTTAGTCAATTGGTCACATAGCGGTATGCTGTACAACTAACTGTAGCCTGTTTTACCTGTTTTTATAAGACTAGACTACTGTATAGTTACTCCCATTTGAAAAAAGCTGAAAACATGCAACATTTCACATTTCTGACATTCAATTTTTGTTTCTGACCATGGATTCTAAAAATTTAGCCAATACTTTTGTATTTACACCTTTCATCTATTTGTAAAGGTGAAGGCTGTAGGTGGGGTGTCAATACATAAAAAAACATTGTGTACTTGAACAAATAACTTATTATATAATGTCAGAATTTGTAAGATTATCCACTTTTTGTCAATTCGCCTTTCAACAGGAATTAGTAATGTTACTTTACCAAACTAGCAATATATTGTGACAAGTAATTCAAGTACAAATGAGTGAATTGTTGCGGAACTTATGAGTGGAACTCCGTCCCGCAGCCATCTATTCATCAATATGTTGTTTAATTACGATACTAACCTGACTAACTCAAATGTGAGTTATTCTCATTAGTTTAAAAACTACGTGTTTCAGGTTAATGTCTTATTTGAATAATTCAACAGTATATTGCTGAGTAGATGGCTGCGCAAAGGTCCACCCATAAAATCCGCAACAATCCACTTATTTGTACTTGAACAATAACTTATTATATAAAGTCAGAATTTGTAAGATTATTATTATTCACTTTTTGTCAATTCGCCTTTCAACAGGAATTAGTAATGTTACTTTACCAAGCTAGTAAAATATTGTTATTTAAGTACAAACGAGTGGATTGTTGCGGAACTTATGGATGGACTCAGCCATCTATTCACCAATATTTTGTTCAAGTAAAATACTAACCTGATTCACTCAGTTATGAATTTTTTTCATTAGTTCAAAAACTACACGTTTCAGGTGAGTGTTTTTTTTTTGAATAGTTCAACAGTATATTGGTGAGTAGATGGCTGCGGAACTCGCTGCGCTCGTCCCGCAGACGTTCCCCCATAAGTTCTGCAATAATCCACTTATTTGTACAGGGTGTTTTTTATATCTTTACACCCTACCTACCTCCTTTACCTTTACAAGTGAAAAAAAGGTGTAAATACAAAAGTTGTACAGTTTTGGTTGAATTTTTTGAAACCATGGTCAGAAACAAAATTTGAACGTCTGAAATGTGAAATTTTGCATGCTTCCAGCTTTTTTCAAAAATATATAGTTTGTCTATATTTCATTGAATAGTCTCTCATATATTCGGCTCCAATAATTGTAAAAATACTATCCTACTATACTGATTTTGTAAACCATTCTACCTGTACAGGTGAAAGCTGCAGGTAAAATTGGAGGTAGATACTTGGTTTCTCTGATAGTATTTTTAAAATTTTTATAACCAAATATGTTGGAGCCGGCTCAACCAAATATGGACAAACTATATAGTTTTGGAATCGGGAAATTGCACTCTTTAAGAATATAGAACCAAATAAACGTGGGTAGTTAATAGTTATTTATGTATCAAGGGTACTAAGTAGATGATTATGCCCTGAGGGCGACAGTCTTACAAAGCCGAGGGCCTCTGGCCCGAGGGTTCGTAAGTCGCCCGAGGGTATATATATCTATTAGTATCCGTGGTGCATACAAACTTTTATGTCATACCAGTTGGTTGTGAATAATAAATACCTGGGAAAAAAGTGTCACTTCGCAAATTGTCATCAGTGTGCAAACATCATCATTTTTTGACAAAAATAATATGTTTATAAGCGTAAATTTTTATTTTGGTAATAAAGAATAAGTTAATTGAAAACTGTTTTTTGCGTCTTTAAGCCCGAGCGGGCCATAATGTGTACTTTATGCCCGCACGGGCATAAAGTAATGAATTATGTAGCTGGTATCTAAGGTGTAAAAACACAATAATGTATTGGTATGACATAAAATAATTAATTGAGTATACCCTAATGGTTTACCCCTTCAACAAGGCAACTTATCTGTCTACTGATTTCTACTAATATTTAGACTGGCAATCTACTGACAAAATAAAATATGACCTGGCAACACTGGCTGTAACTTATCAAAATAATGAACTGTCAAAAATGTGACCCACAGCCGTTAAATAATCAAGCATAATTTACTTGCAAAAATTAACCATTAACCTTGCATTAACGTCACACATAAAGTATCACAGATAAAAATGTGGTAAATTTTGTAACTTGCCTTTAAGTAAATGATTCGGACTGGAACGATGCTTCTGAAAGTGTCTCGAATACTACTCAAAGGTATGTAGTCATCATTTATTTGAATAGGATCAAATTCGATTTTTTTCGACCATGGCTTCCTTTGAGACTTGTACCATTTTGTGTGTTTTGCTTCGTTAATATCTTCATTTTCTATTGTATAATATGATTTTTTTGCTTTAGTTTTTGATTGAGTCGATTTCGATTTTGATTCTCTACTTTTTGTTTTGTTTTTTATTGTACTTGTCTTCTTTTTGTTTGTAAGAAGACTTTCTTGACTGTTTTTTTCGTTAGTTGATATTTCTTTTTCTTCAAAGTTAATTTCCTCTGCAGAATCATTATTGGGGCCTTCAGAATCCATTCGTAACAAAGGAAAATTGACTTCAATGTGAATCGTCTGCACGCTTTTTTTGTCTCTTGGAGGTTCTGGCAGTCCCAGAATGCGAAAGCAATGAAACACCACATGAGGATGTGTTTGGGTATTTTCAGAAGAAATCCTGTCATTGTCTAAAATTTCCGTAGCGTCAAGGTATAGTAAAGAGGGCATACATTCAAGTACATCCGTTTTATAATTTGAAACCACCTAAAATTATATTAGTTATTGAACTAGGATTCTATATAGAGCTAAGGTTTATGGACAAGGCACTTTTCAACTATTGGTGATATCAGTGTACCCTTAGTAACACTTTCTGACTTGAGTACTGTAATGTGTAATTTTCTCCACATAATATAACTTTGTAAGATTTTCTAGACTCAAATTATTGAAATGCAATCAGTATAAAATATTTACAATGTAGACATATACACCACCTAGTTAGGTTTCTCGTAAAGAAAAATCCAATAATATGCCAGCGCCATCTCGAAGTGAAACATTGTATACTAACCGCACAAGGATTGCCTTCCAAGCATAACGATTTCAACGATTCGACACTCCCTAGACTTTTCAGCGTCAGCTCTAAATTACAGAACTCATTGTCTGATAAATCCATTGATATCAGTTGGGAAAAGTTTCTGCTTTCGCCTAGGAGATGCAGCTGGGAGTCTGAAAAATTGAATGTCAGAATTTAATAAGGGGAAGGCAGTGATAAATAGTCCAATTTAGTGGAAGAGTAATGCGAGCTATGCTGTCCTCATCAAATAACGCAGGCCAGCAGGTAATTAGTTTTTAATTAATTGGCTAATATCAGATTCAATTCGGCAGTGGAAAATTGGACTTCAACTGGATTGATTATATGTTGATTTCTAAAGTTGATTAAGGTAAAAAATAATTGAATAGTTTGGCGGAAAACACTAAAAATATACCTTCATGATGGTAATCTTGCGGTGCGGATTTTCGTGCACGAGCTTTAGCAATTAGCCTAGTTTAATGCTAAGTCTGTTAAGGGCAACATTATTTATCAACAGGCAGAGGTCGGTTATCTTTATTCTTCTATACTCATTTCAATATAATATTTTCAAGTTAACACTGCATTCATCATCTCTATGGATTTTTTATGTTGATTTTGTAACAAGCATTTTAATATGCTCGTTCCAATGATACAAATCAGTTCTGAATTTTGCACCGAGTAGGGTTATCGAGCGCGATTGGAATACTTCTGTCAATTAACGTTTTCAATTAAAAGAGATGGACAATAAAGTATGAAAACAATCATTTTCCCGCCAACATTTGCTTGCTTGTCAATGCCAGTGTGTATTGAGGTGTTTTGAAAGAAAATGCAGGAAAAGTCACTACTTCATTTGCAGAACTTCGCTATGGAGAAAGCGGTGGATTATTTTGGAAGCAAGCACCTCCCGCAAACTAAACTTGAACGGGGATTACTTTGTATACTTGATAGGCCGTGGATTTCCCTTTTTTTGCAAGTATTCTTTCTGATTTTATGTATCCAAAATTTGACAAATGTAGGATTTGATGGAAACTTATGGAAAGACACGTCCGCCGGTAAATAGGAATTATTTTTACAAAAAGGCACACTACACAATCACTATTGTTAGGAAAAAACTTTGAAAAAACCGAAGAAATAATAGTTTCCAGTTTCCACATGTACAAAAGTCTTGTCAACAAACCACTGTCAGCGGCTGTCAACCGTTGTTTTCATACTCTTTTGGCGTCTGACAGTTTGACGCCAGAGAGAGAGGGTTTTGAAATTGAAAAGGTCAATTAGTGTTCGAACCACTATTAGAGCACAAAGGTGGTTTCGTTGGTTCCGCAAAGGAATTTCTTTTCGACAGAGCAGTACATCAAAAGTCATTCACACATTAACCTCAATTATTGGATTTTGGCGCTTTCAGCGTGGAAATGTCATTTTTTTTTTTAACAATAAGAGATTATTCAAGGGAAAAGCTGGAAAATGTCGTCTCTTTCAGCTGCCAGAACTTGAAGAGAAGTGATCTGATACCTACATAGGCGATTAAAGCCACAAAATTAAAATAAAATTTAAAATTTCTCATTGAGAATTCACAGCATATGTCAGAAATGGGATT
The DNA here is from genome assembly GCA_917834065.1 of Ceutorhynchus assimilis. Classification (NCBI taxonomy): domain Eukaryota; kingdom Metazoa; phylum Arthropoda; class Insecta; order Coleoptera; family Curculionidae; genus Ceutorhynchus; species Ceutorhynchus assimilis. Next base: position 12,907,640 of record OU892280.1, on the reverse strand, counting down.
TTGGTGGATACAATCGTCCGCAAAACCAGATCAACAGGTAAATTAGTCTTCATAAGGCACGTGGCCATCCTATAGTGAAATCCTTTGTTTCAGGCTTTTAAATACCTTTCACATCAGGTTTTTGATTACCTTTTACATCAGGTGTTTCACTACTTTTCATCAGATTTTACTACCTTCAAGTTCAATTTTTTATCCACTGGTTGAAGCTTATTTCCAGTTGAATTTTGGCTATTAGTCAGATTTTATCATAGTCCAAAAACCAGTTTAAACTTCATTTCCTCCATGCCAATTGGATGAATCGACGAGCTTGAGCCTCTAAAAGTTATCTACCTGTTGCTAAGAATCAAGAAGCCTTGGTTCCTTTCTTTGGAAGCAGTCCTTTTGACGACGAGTCTACGTTTGTTTTGGCTGGTGGCCGACTTCGTCAACCAATATCAGTGGCGGCTTTAAGAAATTTGTGGGGAGTTTTCGTGGACACCGCATTTGCTGTGTGGCGTTTAGAAGTTCCTGACGAATTATTGTGAGGGAAACTTCGCATGTTCCACAGGCAAACTATATTTAAGTTATGTAATTTTATAACTATATCTGCCTGTTTGGTAGTTTGGTATAATCATACAGTCCAATATTTGTTTGGCAGTAATTATTGTATTTTCATTAATTTTTTTGGAAAAATTCACTGACTGACTTTGTGCTTACTTTGGGAAAACTTTAAGTTCTTTTTATCTTATTCTCATTTCTTTATTAACCAAAACTGTCGTTTCTCAAAGTTATGTTCAGGTTACGTCAGTGAATATTTTCTTAAGTCTTACATAACAACCGCATGGTATGTAAGAATTTAACTTGTATTAGAGACTTTTGTTAGATTTAGGTGACGCAGATTCACTGTAAAATCTAATTTGCTCGTTCTTCTTACATGTCAACTTAATTGAGTGTAAGAATTTAATGTATTTTACGTCTTATGTAATAAAGTAGGTAAGCAACTTGTTAACCGACCTTGGTTTCCATCGTGCATTGTTGCTAATCCTGATTATTGTGTATTTTGCAATTAACTGCAAATTCCTTTAAATTAATTGCTGGAATTAATTAATGAATTAATTCTATTTGAATAAATAGTTATTAAAATTGTTTTAAATTTTTGGTTTTATTTTAATTGGCCTATTGTAGGCCTGGCGCTAAATAAAAACAACATCACATAAAGATAACCCACGCCCATTGCCTCCTAAACCTTTGTCTGAGCAGCTGTAGGGCAACCCAAAGAAGTGATAAAAGCTTTCATCATTTCAGTTTGTACCCTCTAAAAGTCCACATTCATACATGATTCATGGAAATCCAAAATTTTCCAATAATTGGATTAGCCGTTAGTCCTAGCGAGGTATGTAGGAAGTTAAGTTGATGAGGAGGGTCTAAAGTCTAAAGACAAATATTAAAAATGATATTGTGTAGAAAAAAAAAAAAATATTCATACCTACAAAAAGCATCCAAAGAAAAAATATAAACGAAATAAATGGACATCGTTATCTTCCAGATTTCGACAGTACATTTTGATTTCCTCAATCATTTAAATTTCTTTGTAGCTTTTTCGATTTTTTAAATTCAAATAACTAGAAAAAAACTTGATTAGCCCGGTACCTATATGATAAAATTTTGTCAAAGAATATAAAATCAAATATCTATCAACATTTTCATGGAATATAAAATTTAATAAAATTATTCGAATATTCTAAATGAAATTAATAAGTTATTTATTCGTAAACCAGAAGAGAGGAGAAAAAAATGTCGCTCGCAATTTCAATCCTGATGCGTATATACGCTTCGAAAAATTAAAAACGGAATAGAATATCAAAAGTACTTCAGCATGCAGAATGCATGGCATAGAGAGCCCGTATATCGGTCCAATTATTGTTATTATTAATTAAAAATAATAATTGGCTCAAAAATCAATAAATGCACTTTAAAATACTCTCCATATTTTACTCAAATACAATATAGAGGCAATAATAATTTTTTTACGCTTCAAACATGCGTTAAGCTCCGCTGGGAGTTTTTAATTATTTTCGAAAATTAAGTTAAAAAACAAAAAAAAAGTGTTGGCATTACATTTTACTGCAGGGAAAAACGAGTCGCTTTTTTTTTGATTGTCGGAAAATTCGAAATTAAATTTTAAATTGATTGGCATATTATGTCACAAAATATTCGAAGTTTAGTTATTTCGAATAAAGTAGTAGCTACTGCTTAAAGCATTGCATGTAGCCTAAATATCAGCTGCCGTACTTTGTAACAACATAGAGAGGAAATTTCTTTTCCATGATAGAAAAATGACGAAACGGAACTCTCTAACCCAATGAACTCTCTAACCCCACTCGGCTAGAGTCGCTACCCCAAACTACCTGCTCGTGTCAAAGGAAATAGAAAGACCCCTTTGGGTATTGCTATTTTTCCTTCTGATTCTGCATAATCACAATTGACGTAAGCCTGTCTTATCTTTTTTTTTTTGAAAATTTCAGGCGATTTCGTTTGTTACCCCAGTTTGGTCTGTCAAACAGGTACCAATCAATTTCGGATGGGAGAATGATGCCGTCACTGCAACTTTGGTAGACGCTTTGGTCTGTCAAATGCTATACCGCGGTTTGTAACTGGGTAGTGAACGTTTGGTAGCTTTCTGTCTCACTTTGGAGCACAATAATTAAATTCTAAATAAACATGCCAAAGTCAAAATGTACCAAACGCCCAACCCACTAAATTCGGATGAGATTATTAGCTACGTCACTCATACGTACCAATTGCTTAACCATTCGCCTACCAAACAGAGATGAAAATCTAGGGCGAAATCGCCTTTGATTTTCTGTTTTGATTTGTGGTTAGAGTTAATTTTGTTAATTTTTTTCGCGAGTGATGTTGACGGAAATAGCAATGAAACAGCATACATGGGGGGAATTAATAGATCATTTAAACGCAATTGGACTACGAGCAAGAATAGTGGAGAAGTTTCTGACTATACATATTATACAGACATAATTGAGAATTTTTCTTTATGAAAGAATCATGACTAGCCCCCCATAATTCACATACACATTGAAAATTACTAAGTTTTTGTCAGAAATCATTCTCAATAGCAAAGTTTTGTATTGTAACGAAGTTACGTTTTTTTTTTTTCAACTGCCTTAAATGGGCGAGCGTCGTCACATGTTGAGGCGGTGGGAACCCAAATGACCAAAAGACTACAGCGCTTCTCAAGCAAGCGATGCGCCTGCCGGCGCGGCTGAGAATCGTCCACTCGAAGCAAGGTCACGCGCAAAATTAATAATTTATTTGAGGATTGAAAATAATATTATTGAAATATGCACTTAAACTCGCGGTACCTTTTAAAACAAAAGAAAAAATAAAAATACGCAACTTCGTTACACACCCCCTCCTCTTCGGTAAAAATATTTATCCTTATAAATATTTTCTATAAATCACCCAGTAATTTTTAGCCTGAACGGTCCCCTAAATAGCAATAAGTATTATCTCTATGAAATAAACAATATCTGTATCCTATATGGTTCCCTAAGACACAACAACAAAAATAAATAAATTACGTAACTTCATTACAGCATGAATTGACTTTTTTTACTTCCTTCTCTGCTTGGGTCATGCATGGGAAACTTTATCCAGCTGTAATGATTCTAATGAAAAAAATAACATTGACAATCAAAAATTAACTGTCAAAAACACCGGTATGTTATTGAAGATCGAAAAAATCTTAAATCTCCCACAATGTTTTGTTGGTTAATACGCATTTCTCTATCAACGAACTTATCCGAAGATTTCGGGAAAAAGTCATAGAGAGAAGTATTTGTTGATAGAAAGAAATTTCTTTTCTTTGCTTTTATTTTTCCATTTCTATTTCTATCGAGATTTCGACAACACAGACAGTCAGTTTTTCTATATTAAAAGTCAAAGAAATTGTTTACAACTATCACAACTTATCTGTTAGAAACAGAGAAAGTTGCACGTTCGTAAAAAATAACTCCCGTGGATATCAAACATTTATTCTTATTTGAAAGCACATTTCGGAATACGTTACAATGACCGAGTCATTCTTCAGGCCTCTCACTGCAATATGAAGAAACACAGAAGAAGAACTTAAAAAAAAAACAGTTAATAGTTTTGGATAATGTTCTTTATCATCGTATATTACTAAATGTAAACCTCCACATCACCTGATGTCAAAAGTAGTAAGAAAAAACACCAAAAGAAACGGAAGAATCTCAGGCTGTGATGCGCTCGGTTATGAAATACCTATGAATATAATTTAGTCAGAATAAAACATTTTTTTGAAGTAGGTATTTTTCCAATATTTTCCAAATTTTCTATGTGTTTTTATAATGCAGTGGCGGGATAGATCTCACTATACCGAGTTTATTTATTATTTAAGTTGAACAGTTGGCAAGAATCAATCGTTGTTGTCCGTAGATGTTGTTTTGCACAACATACAGGGGAGTTAGGAAAGAGCGACATGCTTAAAATGTCCATATATCTCACTGACGATAAGCTAGTGGTTTACAGACCATATCGTCTATCGCATTTAGAACGGGAAAAAGTCAAGAAAATCGTTGATGATTTGCTGGAAAACAAGATAATTCGAGAGTCACGATCGCCCTATTCTAGTCCTATATTGTTGGTGAGAAAAAAAATGGCGAACAGCGCATGTGCGTGGACTACAGAGCGCTTAATTCAAAAACCGTGAAAGACAGGTTTTCATTACCACATACGGATGACTTTCTCGAGAAACCTAAAAGGTTGCCAATTTTTCACCGATCAGGTTATCATCAGATAGCTATTGGAGATGAATCAATACTCAAGACAGCTTTCATAATACCTGACGGTCATTATGAGTATACCGGGATCCCCTTTGGCCTATGCAATGCTCCGGCAATATTCCAACGTACCGTTAGCAAAGTTTTGGGCAATTCACGCTACGAAAATATTGTTGCCTACATGGATGATATTTTAATACCTTCTGCAGATTTTGATTCAGGGCTTCAGTCTTTAAGACAAGTTTTCGACGCCTTGAAATCAGCTAATTTGACTGAGGCTTTCTAATTGTAAATTTTTTGTGAGGAAGGTTGAGTACCTTGGTCATGACGGAGTCCAACCAGGAATTAGGAAAATAGAGGCCATTAAAATTTATCCAGAGCTCACAGATGTACATAAAGTATGGCAGTTCTTAGGTTTAGCGGGATATCTAAGAAAATATATCCAGGATTTTGCAGCCATAGCAAGACCGTTAACGTTCCAAACAAAAAGGATGTACGATTTTGTTGAGAATCAGATCAACGTACAGCATTTGAGACACTTAAAGAGAAACTCGTATCCAGACTTCTTCTCGCAATTCACGAACCTAAGCTCAGAACAGAAATCCATAGGGACGTCTCAAAGTGGGATATTTCAAGAACACGAAGGCAAACTGAAACCCGTTATGTACAGTCGTGAGCACAAAAAGTGGGACACCCGTTTTTTCCTATTGTAAAACGGGCTCATCAGCTATACCTACGGCAATGACAGGGATTGTCATATTTGACAAAAAATCGATTGTAGAGAAAAGACTGATTTACGCAAAATAGCCAAAAATGACAAGACCTGTCAGTCGGGTGTCCCACTTTTTGTGCTCATGACTGTACTATTCAAAACAGACTAGTAAGGCGGAGCAAAGTTACCATTCCTACGAACTGGAGACAATTGCTGTGGTTGATACGTTAAAACATTTTAGAGTGTATTTAATAGGAATCGTATTTGAAATTATCACTGATTACAAAGCTGTTCGTACAACGGATCTAGTTCCACGAATAGGAAGATGGTGGTTGGCAATCCAGGAATATACTTTCGATATAGAGTATCGCTCTGGTACCAAAATGACCCATGCAGAGGCTCTGAGTCGAAATCCATTAGTAGAGAATTGTCAGCTGTCTAACACAGTAAGATTGGATGTTACACGCTCAGCTTAGAGATGAAAGATGTAAATATTTAATAGAAGTTCCAGTTAAAGTTTAACTTTTATGTCAATTGACGGTCACCATGGACAACGGAAGTAAAAGACTTTTACCTCCGTTCGTGAGCGGACGTAAAAGTCTGCGACAAAAGTGCGACTGGATTGTCCATGAATTAATGATATTTAAAAAAAAAAAAAAATCATAGAAGATTGTTATATTTATTAAATATGAATACAAAAATATTGTGTTCTCACTGTTTAAATATTATATTGAATCAATTATTGTTAAGGGTTATCTCAGAAAAATTGAGGCCACATGGAATTGAAGCAACTACATCTCAACTGGTTCTTGAATTTGCGCTCTCGGTTGCTAAAGAATCTATTTCAATATCAATATTATTACATTCAATATTTGGCTCGATATTTTTAGGTTGCAAAATTCTATTGGCAATATCTTTTTTATTCGCTATCGATTCCTCGATGTAACCTACAGGCAGTGTAGCTGAAGTTCTTCTCAAGCAATGCCCGGTGTACTCTGTCGCGAATGGTAATTTGAAAAAAGTAGCCACTTGCTTTGGGACACTACTTATTTTGTCAAGTCAAGCTTTTATCATGTTTAAAGATTTTAAGGCGATGGTAGAAAAGCAGAAAAACAACAAAATCAAAATTTTCCGCACGGATTAAGGTAGTGAATTTTGTTCCAATGATTTTAAAATGTTTTTAAAAAATGATGTAATAATACACCAAATGACAAATGCTTACACACCAGGACAAAATGAGCAGAAGCAGTCCATACTGCTAGTCATCCGAGAAATCGTTGTGTGGCAAATGGTCTTAATGGTAAAACACCATATGAAAAAAGACACACACTTGTTGGATATTCTGAGAATATCAAAGGCGACAGGGTCTATAACCCGGATATTGATGACATTACAACTAGTAGAGATGTAATTGTTAATGAAGATTATAGAAGTAAAAGATTTGAAAATATATCAGAAGTAGTAAACAAACAAGAAGTTGATGAAATTTCAGAAGCAGTGAGAAATTTAGATTTTGATTCAGCTGTTGAGAATATAAGTGAAGAACGATAATTTATTGATTTGGACGATCCAGACTCGGATTATATTCCAAATAATGCTGTTGGTGCTGAAACTCAGAAGGTAGAAGTAAGAAAATCTGGAAGAGAAAGAAAAGAAAAGAAATTTGAGGATTACGTTACTCAACTGAGTGCTGCAGATGGCAACAGCTGTTTTGAAGATTTTCCAGCTACGTTGTCACAGGCTATGGCTAGAAACGATAAAGACGATTGGCGAAAGGCCATGCAAGAAGAGATGGATAATCTAGATGAAAATGAGATCTGGGAAGTTGTCGACTTACCTAAAAATGGCACAGTGGTTGAGTGTAAATGGGTCTATAAAATGAAAAGTGATTCTGAAAATAATAAAAGCTATCGTGCAAGGTTGGTGGCAAAGGGTTTCACTATAGTCCATAGTGAAACCTTCTCACCAGTTGTTAAGTATTCTACACTTAGGTCACTAATGGCTTTGTCAGTGGATTTAGGTCTAGATGTAAGTCCTTTAGATGTAACCACGGTCTTTTTACATGGACTCTTAGACGAAGTTGTGTACATACATGAGACCTGTCTTTATGGCTCAACCTGAGGGTTTAATGACCGTTTGCACCGACAATTTTAAGGAAGCCTTAGCGATAAGTGTGTATATTTACATGGAGAAATGTCACTTTAAGAAACTCTTACTGCTAAGGCTTCCTTGAAATGGTCAGTGCAAACGGCCATTATTAAACCAGGTCATGAAAACAAAGTTATGAGATTGAAACGTGCAATTTACGGGTTGAAACAATCTTCACGTGTCTGGTATAAGAATGTCGAGGATGTATGTACTGTAGGGCCTAGCCTAGAACCTTGTGTTTTCATGAAACGTGTCAAGAATTTACTTACCGTAATTGATCAGGGTAAGTATATTGATTCACTATTGGCTCGATTCAACATGGTTAACTGTAAAATTGTTGAAACTCTTATGGAAAATTGCTTAAATTTGAGGGTGACAAAAATTGTGATTCGTCATTACCCTATACGTAGCTTATCGGTGGATTAATGTACCTGGCTCTCATGACGAGGCCTGATATTTCCTACTCAGTCAGCTATCTTAGTCAGTACAATAGTTGTTTTGATATCAATCATTGGAAATCTGCTAAGTGAGATTAAAGATATTTGCAGAAAACCAAGAATGTTAGTCTCAAATATAAAAGGGATTCTAGTCAATTATTGGGTGTTGTAGACTCTGACTGGGGTATCAACGTAGTCGATAGGAGGTCTTATACTGGCTTCTGTTTTAAATGGTGGCTGTCGGCTGACGTCTTGACTAAAGCTTTGCCTTCTGTTAAACATTATCAGCTGTATGCAACATCATTTTTTCACTTAAAAGCGCTTTTTGAAACTGGTACCTTTAAAAATTTGTATGGCTTAGAATACACATGTGACCAGCTTTAAAGCTTTAAAGTTAAAATAGGATGTTGCATACAGCTGTATAAGTTTTTGAAGAGTCTATATAATCCTGTCATCAACAATTCCGGTTGATGACAGGATTATATTTTTTATTATTTTACCTAGTGGGGGTGTTAATATTAGCCTAAAAATAAAAAATGGTAGATGACGCGGCCTCTAGTAGTAGTAGTACGTATACTCTTACTTTTGTATCGTATGTCAGTATTGTCAATTATCAGTCTGCGGATCCTACGGGAGTAGACATATTCTTTTCTAATAAAACGAAGTACCTAGTTCCATTCGGACAGTTGAACAAGTCGGTTGTTTCATTTTTGCTCCCGCCTACTTTTTAATAGGGAGAATGGATTTACATAGGGCTGAATATGGGACATGCAAGGGCTTGGACTAACACCATCAGTCAGGATCCCCTTCTCACCAGAAGGGATGCAATGCCAAAAACTTCAGCCCCACCTAGACGTCATCCCTGCAAAGGGCGACTGGCTAGAGCCTGACACAGTCTTCCTCAACCCGAAGGGGTTTATCTGGTACACAGAAAAATCTCTGATGGGAGAGGGTGCAGGGGCTGGTGTAGATGTGGAGAGACTTGTGGGCGAGAATCTTGCACTGGGTTGATACCCAACGGTATACCAAACTGAGATCTACGTCATACAGGAATGTGCTCAGGAGAATCTCCAGACAGGTTACTCCAGAGATCAAATTCATATATGTATGCAGCGACAGCCAGGCAGCACTCCGAGCTCTTTGTTCAGACAAGGTCTACTCGAGGCTCACGCTTGACTGTATGACTATCCTTAAACTACTCAGTGGGCTCAACAAAGTCACCCTTGTTTGGGACGCGGGTTACAAAGGCATAAAAAGAGGTGAACCAGGTGGCCCGTCAAGGTAGCAAACTGCCTTTATCGGGCCCGAGCCTGCTCTTGGGGTTGTTTCCTGTCTGGTGAAAACCAAGATCAGGACCTGATCCAACAACAGGTTCCTGATCTAATAACCGGTTCCAAGACGTATAGCTGATAGAGCAGGGAGGCCTCAGATAGTCAAGGATCTTTATACAAGGTCCTTCAAACTGTAAAGAAGCCAAAATCCTCGTAAAACTAAACAGGAGCCAACTAACAGCCATCACAGGCGTCCTGACGGGCTACTGGGTGGTCAGATACCACCTGCACAAAATCGGACACAGTAATTGGACGGAATGCAGGTTCTGCAGCAAACTAGATGAAACTACCAAGCATTATAGTCTGCGAATGTGACGCCCTCGTCAGTCGGAAACTACAATACCTCGGGTACAGTTTCCTGGAACCTGATGAAATAAAGCACTTCCGGCCTGAGCGGGTCTGCACTTCTGTTAATTAAAAGTTGAGGACTCCTAAAGTAAGACAGGGCTGCACCAAGAGAGGGATAGCACAATGGACCACATGCGCGTCTACATGCAAATCAATCGATCAAATGCTATTTATTATGCTAGGCCCACATTGTGTAATTATCTTTCGTCTTCTTCAATTTCTCTATCCACTTCAATTTTTGGATTGTCTTTTTGCAAACTTACTCCACTTTTTTATTAGTTTATGCCATGATTCTTCACCAAACGAACTTCAGGCTTCGATATCAAATAGATAAGATGTATTTTCAGAAATTAATCAGGAGTGATTGCTTGGTTGAAAAAATCAATCTACTAATATGTATTTTATTTTTAGTATCATTGAGGCCGTCCACATAAGTCAATAATGCTACTTTGAATTTATACAACCCATGAAGTTTTTTTCTAGGAATCTTTTTACTATATGTAATTGATTCACAAATCGTGATTCAGTAAAAGCCGATAATATCGAGGCAGTTCGCAGCTCAAGTAAAGAGTTTGCTAGCGCCCCTAACCGTAACGTAATCCACTTTTCCCCGAGCTGGTTTTTCCTCGCTAATCCTCACTACTCAATAAGCATCGACTGCTATTTTTTTATGCTTCTGAATTTGAATTAAAAATCCTTATTTCCTAGAGAAATAGCGTGCCATATTCTACACAATTTACATTTATAATAACGTTTTTCCTCATAAATTATTGAAAGGAATAAGGCTGTTTGTAATGGGAATTATTATTGATTTATTCGACTTTGGATGATTTCTGGTCAAAATATACCACGCAAAAACACAACTCTTGTGAAATAAAGTCGGTTATTCAAGAAAAATACATGATATTTTGAATGCAATTATGAACTGAAGAAGAAAAGTGAATCATTACCGTATAAAGTGTGTAACTTACTTTGAAAATATAGACCGTTTGATCTTTGTTATCTTCCGAATGCATTACATACACATTAAAAAAACCAAAGTAAAAATGCGAAATGTAAAATGTATGGTGGTCCATTTAATTGTCCTCCAAAAAGGCTTTCATCGTCGATGGGTAATAACCGTCCGTCGCGCCACAGCCGGGCGTCGAGATCCGTCCTGACGCCCGTAATTAACGTAATTGAGAAATGATGACTAATGACGGAGGAATATATCATTGGCGTTTTGAAACGAAAATCCTGTTTCGCTCCACGAACGCTCAGCGCAACCGGGCTCAGCTCTCTATTATATAATATATAAGACATCACCTTGCAATTTACCAGGGCCGCAAAAGGGTGAATTAGTGGCCCTGATTGCGTTCTTGTGTTTTTTGCCTAATGGCCTTCTCCCTCGCCCCCCGACCCCTGTTATTGGCGCTCGCGGTAAAAAGGTTTTCCAGCGAGCTCAACTTTTGAATATCGGCAAATTTGGAGCTATATTTAGGCATTTCAGGGTAATAGCGCCAGATTAACCTATACGCCAAATGCGAAATTGAAATTTAACCTGTGGAGTAGGAATTCATTTGAAGATCAGCTCACTGAAGGATGAACTCATCTTAGTTCTATAATGTGATTCAATTTTAATTGTCTTGTTGCATGTGTTGGTAGTCAGCCATTTTTTCTTACTTCAATTACGTGAAAAACAATCACAAATGCAAGCCTCAGCATTTTTTGACATCACTTACGGTTTTCTCAATTAAGATTCTTCTGTTAATAAATATAAAAAATTACGTTCGAAATTTTCTTTCGAGCCTTTGCGTTTGGTGCAAATTATTTTGGGCTATAAGGAAGATACAATTACAAATTTTGTTACAATAAGACCCTCGCAAAAAAAGCAATTTCTTAAAGGGTAGATATCTATTAGTTTTATTTGCATAATCGATACAGCGGCAAAGGGGGATGTTGAGAAATGACCAGCAGGCACAGCAGCCTCAAACTTCTAAATTATTAAAACCCAGCTACATAAAAATTGAGATGTTCATTTTCTCGAAAACCATCAAGTCAAGCCGGACCGGACGTTTGCATTATTAACGAACGGTCTGCCTGGGGTAGATATATGCGCCGCTGGGAAAAATTACCCCTAGTAAAAGTTTTACTCGCCCCCCCACAGCGGCGGTAGTTTTCCTACAATTGATACTGAAATAATAAAGGCGACATTCAATTGGGCAACCCGAACATGTCCGCATAAATTTAAATTACTTACTTTAGAAAACACGACGGAAATATAACCTTTAGAATTGATTTAAATATTTAGTCACATATGACAATTATATTTCTAGAATCCTAAGAAAAATCGAAGCAAATTGCTTTTCGTGAAGCCTAAATAACTTAACTAACATACAGACAAGTAGCTTAATTTCAATCTAAATATGTATTATGGGAAGGATCTGGATCATTCTCTGGTAAAGCTCTAATTAAATTTTGATGATTAAAATTGTGTTTTCGCTACACTACATAATAAATCAAAGTTATTTCCCTAATTAAAGTGGCTCGGATATAACCAGAAGGTGTGCGTAATTTATTGATTAATTAGGAATTGGATACGTGCGAGGGCTGACTCTCTAATTATTTCTCTAAAATAGATTAGAGCTGGGACATTCTTTGATATAAAAATCATAGAGGGTATTAGAATTTATCGCCCTAAAATTTAAGCTGCCACCTTGCGTGTACAATATTTTCCAAATTAATCAATGAAAGAGAAATTTCAAGGTAATTGAAATAAGGGCAATGGTAATCATGGTTATGGCAGAATGAATAAGGCAAAGTGAGGGAGTTTTTGAAACCACCAAAAATAAAAGTCGATAGGTAGGAAGCACAACAGAATCAGATTATTGCCGGATTGTCTTGAAAAAATCATTTACAATAAAATACAAAAATTCACCATGGAAATGCGTCGGCGTAGAAGTTCCGAGCACTTCGACATTAAAGTTGAAATTTCGAGATTTCAGGAAATGTCATTGATATGATTCTAATTTTTATTGAAAACGCTATGTAAAACTAAGTACAAGAAGTAGTTGCGAGAGAAGTAACTTTGGACTCATGAGACAAGGACAAAAATAATTTAGGGAAGTTCTTGAAATTTTCTCTACCGAAAATATATTTAGATCAGATCAGATTAGATAAGAGTTTCCATAAATTCCAGCAAAATGAACTTAGTTAGTAGCAGAAATCTGGATCTGCGAGTCCCCACTCTAAACGGAATAGATGAAGTATTTAAAGGTCACCCATCTGAACAAAACAGTATCACGAGCTACGGCGGCCACTTGGACATGCCGCAAACTTGTGGGATAATCATGAAAATGGTATTGTCTTTTCAATACCTATTTGGAAGTATCAGTCGTTCTAGTGACTTAACGTATGTCGCTTCTTGAACAGACAAATAAGAATGGCTAAGGAAGATAAAGCAATCACCTCATGAAGACACTCGTCTCTCGCGTCGTTCGGTGAACTTTACCATAGCGTGTGGTGAAGTGATACTTTCCGTGCGGTAAAGTGCACTTCATCGCACGCTCATAGGTAGGTTCCCTGATGTAAGTGCTAGGACACCAGGGCATAGAGGGCAACGAGAAGGCAGATCGTCTCGCACAGCCAGGTGCTGTAACACCTTTTCAAGGCCCACAGCTGTTTTGTGAACTAATGAAAAGCCATGTTTTCCAAGAAATAAACAGATGGGAAAAGGACCTAATGCTCGTTCATAGGAGATTGGAGATTCATTCCAGGTATGAGACTCGCAAAAAGGTTCCATCAATCTCCATCTCAGCAAAAGATCTGAACAACTTCTTGACATGAACCGAAGAGACATTAAAAGAATCGTTGGACTGCTCACTGATGAATAGTGCCTGATGAAATATCACCTAAAAAAAATTGGAAAATCAGACAACGACTACTGTAGATCATGCGAACAAGCAACAGAAACTACAGAACATTTATTCTGTGAATGCCCTGCTCACTTCTGCAAAAGGCTGAGATATCTTGAAGGGGTACGGCTAACACCCCAATAGGTAAGCACCTCGGTAAGCACTGTACCATCCAGGAAGCTGGCTTCCTTTAGGAAAAGCCCACAAATCTTGGACACCAACGAGAAGCAAATTCAAGCACAAAATATCTGGAAAGGTAGCAGTTCTCTGAAAGGCTGGAACAAGCTGTAACGAATCCAAATGCAGTCTACAATCTATAATCTAGTGAGATCATGATTTACCACTAATTTTTATGTTCGCCGCATTAACAGTCCATAGGGGACAAGTATGCGAACTTATTGATGTTATCAAAGATTTGCTGCTAAATATGATTGTAGAAGTGAAATCGAACTTCTCAATGATAGAAAAGAGACTGGATTCGATTTGGGGGCAGCATTCAAAAACTCTTTGACTGACCCCAGTAGCATTTTGACGACGATAACCACATGACACACCAAAATTAACATTGTACTTAGTATAGAGCTAAGGCATTTAAGAAACGTCGCTCTCTAAACCACTGGACAATCAGGCCTATGATGTATGATTTTCTTTTATTTTAACAGCAGTGTTAAGTTATCTGTCACTGTTTATTCTATACGTCAAAATAGAGACGGAAACCGATGTTGAGCCTTAATACAGCCGTTTTAAATTACAGGACAGGATACATCATAGGCCTGAATGTCGTCTTTGTGTTGCGCAGGACTTTAGTTAAACTACGATGTTGTGACAACGTTTACGCAACCGACTATAATGAGTTAAAATTTTGGGAAAAGGAATAACGTTCTGACAACGTTCAGATGGCAACTTAAGTTATTTTAAACGTTTTTTCGACAGGGATCCGACCTTGTAAGATTTAACTAAGTAGTAGGCAGTTTTTCAGTTAAATTGAAATGTTTCCGCGCGGAGTCACCGTTGAAAGGGTGAATGGTTTTCAAATACAACCGCAAAATAAAAAAGTCGTTCAAGACCATCAGATCATCAGTTTCAAATTGAAAATGAAACGAGCCTTGAGCCTTCAGATACACTGCCTCATAATATAGAAAAAAAAGAGTATGTCGTGAAGAAAATTCAGGGGCGTAAGCCAACATGAAGACAGACAAATTCTAGAACTTAAGTTTAAATTCTTCACGCACAAATGCCAACCCGAGGGCGAATCTGAATGAAGAAATAATATTAGTGGGAAGCTAGTAATTTTCCAGAGGACCAACAGTTGATGTAGGATAAACATCTCGAATGGAACCGAAGAACAAACTCAACAATGAAGGAGAGATCAAAATTGTCTTTGACTAGAGGAAGAAATACATAGAAAGAAATAATAATAACTGAACTGAGTTCAATTTTTGGTCCGATAAGCAACTCCAGTCATGCCTCGAGGAAAAAGTTAGTTATCTGGCAGACTAACGTTAAAAGTTAGTATATTTTTTAGTTATCTGATATCCAAAGTCACGTTGACGCCTATTATACTCCTTAAGTTGAAAGAAAGTGTCCATTTTGACCATCAGTGAATATTTGGTAAAAAAGTAAACTCTCATCGCCATGAGAGAGGGCGCAGGTGTGTAGTTGTTTAAAAGTGAATTCAACAACGTTCAGGAAACGACCAACTGCTACCCACAGTTAAAACTGCAACGTTTTAAAAACCCAGAAATGATTGACCAAATTGATGCAAAACAAAGTTGTGACAACGTTGTGTTAAGGTCGTTTACGCAACTTATGTTTGGTTGCGCAACTTTTTCAAACACGTCGCCGCAACTTTAAATTGCTGCTTGGGATTAGGAACAAATTTCAAGATACCTTTCATCGCACATGACATGAAAAAGGAACATAAAGATAACCATCTTGGACAATTTCAAAGAGGGTTTCTCTGAAAAAATTAGCACAGCATTTGAAGCAGATACCTACTCTATACTTTTTATATCTCTGAAAGCTGATGTCGCTGCACTATACTGGTTCATCATTATCACACAGGTTTCCCTTTTCTGAGCAGTCGCAATTCAATTCGTCTTGATCCTTTTCAAAACACTAGGCCATACTGTACAGCCGGACCATAAAACACGTAATTAGTGTCACTACTGTCACTTCAACATTAATGTCGAAATACTCGACACTTCGACAATATCTAAAGTCGAAGAGGGTTATTTTCTTATATGCTCTTGCGCTTCCTAGTTTAACAAAATAGTAAAATTCTGAAATTTCCTATTTAAAAAAGTTTGAGCGTGTAACGTCACATTTAGTGTTTTAAATATCTAATTTTAACACTGAAAATGTTTCTGTTATCCTAGTATGGGGGCCCAATCGCGACAAAGTGCACGATACATTTGCCACATGACGTCACACGTCACATCATCAATCAAAATCCATTTTTATCATAATCTAAATAACACAAACTTTGCATTTTACTTCATCATTTTCAATGTTCGCCCGGTTGCATTCAGTGATAATTGTTGAATTTTTTCAAATGCCGCCTTTCTTTAAATTTATATAGGACAAAAATGTTTAGGAGTGTTTTGAAGGGTTTACTGGTAGCTTGAAAAATAGATATTCACTTCCTCTCATTTTCAAAAAAAAGGTACCAAAAAGAAGAGGAGAACTCGAAATAATTCTCTTTGTTCTGCAAGCGATCCTTGAGGCAAGTCCATTTTTCCAAAGGAGCCAATCCTTTACGCCTGCTCCTTATTTTTCATACTCAACAGAAGCACATCATAGGCTTAAACCAGTAATGTTACATACTACAGGGTCCACCTAAAAAAGACAGACTGCACAAAGTTCTCAAATGTAAATCATCGTAGATAATGGACCGCTACCAGTGGTGTACGAACCCGCTGAAAATAAAACAAACGCGTCTAAAGAGTAATAAATATTCATGAGAGTAGGCAAAAATGTCCGAGGATGCAAGAAAAAACACCCCCCGAAAAAAAAAAATTAGCGCACGTTGGCTCTATTAGCGCACCCCCATATATAAACATTATATGATTTAATGTCTCGTGTATAACGTGTCGTACCGAGAGAGCGCGGTTGTTTATTATTATGAGGCCCGTAAAGGGCGGCAAATTTTTATCTCGTTTTTGTCCAGGAACTTTGTGTGTTTTGTCTGTATAGGTATTTACTAATGAAATGCATGCAGGGTTTTTTTTTTGTGGGTCATATTATTTTACTTGATCATCTTCAGATGAGGCTAATTCAATAGTTTTTGGTATTCCTGGATCCTTGAAGTAAGATTTAATTCATAAAGCTATGGGCATGTGGTGCACAATATCCTACTGGTACTTGTGTAATTTGATTATATGTATTCGAAGTAGTGTAGTAGAAGTCACAAGAGCCATTCAAACTTTATATAATACATTGGAATGTGACTAAAGCAAAAGTTCCTGGACCTTTTTTTAAGTGCTTTTAACAATTAGCCGAAAAATTTCTAAAAGGATCAATAAATCATGCACGAGCCTATATGATGATACCCACTCAACAAACCACTTAATTAAAAGGGGACCAAATACACTAATTGATCGGATGATTCAACCACGGAAAATCGAGGTCAGAAACAATACAGAAATTCAAGACAATGGAGGGACCAATGATATAAAAAGGCAACTTTGGCAGGAGAAAACCAGTGTTCGAGAAAACCAATGTTCGTAGAAGACCAGTATCGGTTGAGTAATCAAGAAACAAGTAGTAATCGACAATCGAAAGACCTGTGTTCAGAAAGTCAGAACTACGGCGTGAAAGAGTTGCCGAATTAACCGAGAGAAGAAGCACGACGTGAAATAACAGCGCGAAAATATTCGAGATTTTTTATCAAGTGTTCATAATTAAAGTAAATTCCTTCGACCAATAAGATTTCCATGTTATTAGGTGTGGCCAGCAGTAAATATATTATTGTTAAATGTAAGTAGAGTTTTTTTTTTGTTCAGCCAGAAATTGTAAAGGCAAGAGTGTGAATCGAGTCAAACTGTAAATAAAAATTTTCACTTGGAATCATATAAATTGTCCTTAACAGTTAATTGATGTTTATTAGAAATCTAGCAAATTTATTGTAAGATTATTTACTACCGACGCCTGTTAATTAATAACAAGCATTTTTCATTTTAATAAAATAAACTTTATTTCAATTGACCACCATATTTCTGTGTTTTACTCTCTACCTGCAAATTGGACCCTCTTTAAACTGTGTCTCCACTCAGAAACGAAAGTCACCGCTCGACAATTTAACATCTTGCCATCAGTTTCTGAATTTGGGGTCTCACAGCTATTTTCGGTCGTCTTTTCATTTAGTGTTCTTATTAGCTCTGTTCCAGCCGACATGAGAACCGTTCCAGAACCAGTAATTTCCAGTTGCCCACCTATTTTTCAATAAGTTGAACATTTATCCTACTTGACAAATGAATTGATCGACTGGAAATTACCGTTCTAGAACAGTTCTGAATCTGATGTCGGTTGGAACAGAGCGTTAAGATGTTTTATAGTGCCGTAGCTCTTTCTATAGCCTGTTTGTTCTCTAGGTTAATAATCATCGAATTTCCTTTTTAGGCGGTCGGTGATTATTTTCATTAAGAGTTTGTATATCTGAGACAGGAAGGAGGCTTATGGGTCTATAGTTTCCAAGATTTGATTGGTCTCCTTTTTTGTATGTCAAAACGACGATGCCAGTCTCAAATGTATTACCTCTAGTAAAAACGGCAACTCAAAGCTATTACCTACCAAACTTCTGAGGACTAAAGTGGTAACTTATGAATTAAGGTTTCTCTTATAAGCATTAGAAAATAAAACAAGCTCAATCACAAAATGAAAACTCGATAATTAATAATCCAGCAGCGTAAAATATTCAAATTAGCGACTTCTTGGAGGCAGCCGCTTTACAAAACCCAAACAAAATTGTTTGTACCGAGGAATGGTCATTAATCAAGGCCCCAAACCAAAAAGGCCGAAATATTAGAGGCACATCGCTCTTAAGCTTTGTGTCAGTCTAAAACGGGTGCACCCTATATTGCTTTTCTCTCTGGTCAAAGTTTAGTGATTTATACTTTGAAGTCAGAGAGCACAATTAGAGGCTCGAAAATGACATTGACATTATTACTATTATCATTATTGAATAGCATCCCAAATACTTTTAAAAATCTCCTACTTACCATCATTGAGCCTATTTCTTCCAATTCCTAAATGTCGCAAAGATTTTGGTGCTTTTTTGACGAAAGTACTTAAATTATCAATAAAATTATCAAAAAGCTCTAAAAATTCTAAATTCCTTGGTAGAAACTTTCCAGGTATGTCTCTAATGTAATTTCCACATAAAGATAGGAATTTGAGATGTTCAAATTTTTTCAAACAATCGTCTATTTTCTTCACCTGAAAAAACAATAATGTTAAGAAATTACATCGAAAGCACGGCCAAATTCTGAGAATCTAGTTGTTTACGTCTAAATCTAGTGCGACTGTAAATATATTCTATTTAACTGTTGACAGAGGAACTGGTCCCAACTATCGATGACAAAATCCCTTAGTACTAAAAGTTAATTCCTTACAAAAATGCAATCCAATCTAAGGTTCCTAATTTTACTCTCCAAAAACTTCAAGTTAATTTCCACCCCATTGGTAACAGCTTTTTCAACTAATCCATAACAATCATCAATAAAACAGTTTCTTGTGTTGATAATCTTGACATCTTGTTTACTATACCGTCTCAACTCCCAGTTTAATATTTGCCATTTATTGTCGTTATTTAAAAAATCTTGAATATCGTTAGGATTCAGTTCTTTGAGAAAAGAGCCCAAAAATGATCTGCTCAACCTGTATAATAAAGCCGACCTCAAAGGGATGCTTAATGGTTCGATTTTTCTAAGGATTTTTTCTTTTCTCTTGAAGATTTTTTCCTCACTGGTCCAGTGGTGAACGTTTAAGTTTTTCGGGCTAGGGATTTCGCTAGTTGGTCTAGTTTCGTCCATAGTATTTTACATGAAATTTCGACACTAGAAAATTTATTACAAATTAAAATGTCAGAGGGTATATTTTGTAGCCTAGGATGTAATGGCACTTTCACAGTATTCTAATTATTTATTTACATTTACAAACAAATGTATTTTTTAAATCTGCCAATAGAGGTCACTAATTTCGTCGGATTTGGCTTTCGTCAGCTAGCTATTCTAAAGCCGAATGGCTCGTCAAAACTCAATTCGAGCTCAAACTTGTAGCTTGTAAGAAGCGCCTAAAAAGTGTATGTTAACATCAACATCGTTTGCACTTTTATTCTGATAAATGTTTCATCCGGCAACATCGCACAATGAAATTAGGCAATTCAATCCATCTGTCAGAAAGGAAAATTCAATGTGGCGTGGCGGCCAAGCAAGTTTGTTTTGAATATGTTTTTATGCGTATTTTAAATTATTTTGCATACAGTTTTGCTTACAACTTTGATTTTCATTATTTAATAAAATATTTGTTCACTAGGTACCTAAACTATTAATTCGGGCAGAAACTAGATATTTTTTTGTGTTTTTTGGCACATATATGGCCGCCACGCCATCTTGAATGTCACGTGGTTTGAATTGCCTAATTGCAAAGGAGTATGTCAAGTATAATCTAACATAACCTTAAACGACACTGTGGTGAGTTCGAGTAATATGTAAAGTATTAGTTTGCTCTTTGTCGAATTACACCTTATAAAGAAAGAAGGAACGATTAATTCTGAACTGGCCCCTGAATAAGAATATGACGCAAGCCTGTAACAAACTTGCTTCTCATTGGACGCTCACCTGCAGCCTACAAGCGACGCGTGCAGTCCAGGTAATAGGAGATCGGTCTATTGCGGGTCTATTTTTCCCGGGTCAAGAACTGAACAAGGGACCAGCCTCGGGACCAGCGGAGTACTTGGGCCTGGAATCAAGTTCTCCGAAGCAATGGGAAAACATATTTTAGGCGGAAATAAATGCTATGAGTAGATGTGCTCAGATCAATCTTGACAGAAACTACAAAAAGAGAGATTGTCATATTCTCAGACATGCAGCCATCAAAGCGCTGAGCTCACCAATAATCAGCTCCAGAATGGTTTGGGAATGCCAGGCCCACCTTGGGCGCCAATTTGTTACCCGTCAAACCACGATTGAAAAGTGAATAATAAAATTTGAGGAAAGTGAGATAGTGAACGGGTAACTAAAACAAAAAAAAATAGAAAGATAGGGTTGGTCGGTGGCTAAAATCTAGAAACGGGACTTCGTGTGAAGGGTTGCCGACTAGCTTCCAATGCGGAAAGGGGTGTGGATCAATTAACTAAATAAATATAGAGCGCCACCTGCTTTTCCCTGCAGTACACGAAGTCAACCGATATAATGAAAGCAGGAAACTTCTACGGACCTTTAGCAACACAACCTAAAATATAAAAGTAAACAAGAAGGAAGGACAGAAGTGGAACGCTTTTCTACAATCAGGTACGGGTTTTTAATTAGAACCAGAACAGAATTGATTCTAGAGTAGGTTCGGAGTGGGTTTTCCGAACGCCCTGGAACACTGAAAATTATTAGCACTGGAACCAGAACAAGAACAAAATAAATCGACTAGTAGTACTTTACCTTATGTTCTAAAAATAGTATTCACAATAATTTAACACGTACATTGCCACCATGAGATGACCAAAACCAACCCCTCCAGGCAACACTCCGCTTTTTTGTGTTTCAGATCAGATTAAAGTGTACATATTGAATATTATATGATAAAAAAATACGATAATTATTTTTTTTGGAAATTTTTTATATTTTTTGTGGTGTGACATAATATATGTGCCTCGGTCCTCCAAGTCAATTGGTACATGCCTGACGCCAGGAGGCACATGCGCATTACATTTTTTTTTTTTTTTTGGAGCTATGTATTATTTTGTCAATTATTTGAATATCTGCTGATGTATAAAGAGTGTCATTTTCGACCTTTCTCCTATATTATGTACTTAATATAATTGACGTTTTCAATTAAAAGAGATGGACAATAAAGTATGAAAACAATCATTTTCCCGCCAACATTTGCTTGCTTGTCAATGCCAGTGTGTATTGGGGTGTTTTGAAAGAAAATGTAGGAAAAGTCACTACTTCATTTGCAGAACTTCGCTTTGGAGAAAGCGGTGGATTATTTTGGAAGCAAACAGCTCCCGCAAACTAAACTTGAACGTGGATTACTTTGTATACTTGATGGGCCGTGGATTTCCCTTTTTTTGCGAGTATTCTTTTTGATTTTATGTATCCAAAATTTGACAAATGTAGGATTTGATGGAAACTTATGGAAAGACACGTCCGCCGGTAAATAGGAATTATTTTTACAAAAAGGCACACTACACAATCACTATTGTTAGGAAAAAACTTTGAAAAACCCGAAGAAATAATAGTTTCCAGTTTCCACATGTACAAACGTCTTGTCAACAAACCACTGTCAGCGGCTGTCAACTGTTGTTTTCATACTCTTTTGGCGTCTGACAGTTTGACGCCAGAGAGAGAGGGCTTTAAATTGAAAAGGTCAATTGCTTACTTCTAATATTTCTTTGCAAAACTCAAACAAGAAATTTTTTTCGTGGGGCAACATTTTTTTCTGGCCCATCAGGCCACACAAAATATCGTTTCATATAAATACAGGCGGCCTGTAACACTGCAGCAGCATCACAGACCCATATAGCTTCAAGCTTGATACGTAGTGAGGCACATACGTCGAGTTGCAGTCCCTAAAGGTTATATTTTCTGAGGCACCAACTACGACTCTCATGGCAATGTACGTGTTAACTCAACTTGAGTCCTTAAATAAAGAAGTAAAGAGTATAGGGCAAGTACACGATCTGACAGTTTGACACTATTGACAATCGCCTTGAGGTAAAACAAAGATATAATTTACAGTGTTTTTTAAGTTTTTAGTTAGATTTTTTCAAATAAATACCTTTTGTGTCCTCCAGAAGTTTGTTGGACATGCCTAGAGTTTGTTTAGTTGTCAATTGTGGCAGTATAGCGCAAGGGATACAATATCCTTCCATAGGTTTCCATCAATTTTAAATAACAATGGGAGGTTTGATTTTTTAGTTCAAGAGAGAAGAGAAAAATTGATTAATGTTCTTAAAAGAGAAGGTCTGACAGAAAAATAGATTGAATATAGAGTAACTATACCTATATATTTGTTCTTGTGACACTTGGTTTGATATTGTTTTGGAAAAAACCTGAATTTAATCCATTATAGAAAAACCTAGGAAACTTTTAGATGAAAGACCACATAGACTGGAACACAAACACTCCGTTCTAACTTATTTAAAACAAAATAACACCAAAACTTATGAAAAAGCTGTGAAAACCGCATAAAACATAACCGGCCTAATCTAAAAGAATGTAAATAAATGATTTGTTTTACCTCAGGGCCACTGTCAAACTCATTTGTGACGTCACATGGACATGCCCTATTGTATAACAGCAATATTACCTGAAATATAAATTAATAGACAAGCTTACTAAATGCAGTACCTTCGTAAATGGCCATTTAACCCCATTGTACAAGTATTTTCCTGTATTCAGTGCAGCATGTATTTATGGGATATTAGAGAAATATAGATCATTAATTAAAGTTGAAGTAATAATACATGGCCTGAGGGGCAAATTTAATATTATGGGATAAAATCGGTAATATAGATAAATAATTAAAATTGAAGTACCTAACAATACAAAACCTGAATGACAAGTTTCATATAATAAAGGTAATATAGATAATTAATTAAAATTGAAATAACAACACATAATCTGAAGGGTAATTTAATATTGTAGTAGAACTGCGTTGTTGTGGTGATTTACTCCAACAAGGGGTTGGTAAGGTTTGATAGGCTCCAGATATTAAGACAATACAACACACTTATCAAACCTGAGTAGTCCCTAATTCCTTGAGGAGAACCTGAAGGATTGGATTGATATCTTCCAGTGTTTCCGATGGCCTGGGACTGGATCAGAGCCGCGACAAGAAGCAACTGGCCCTGGGCACTGAAGTTCAGTAATTATAAGTCACTGAAGCTTCCAATTGTCTAGCGGAGGCTGAAGACAGGAGATACGACTTGAAATAGACAGTAAACTTAACGTTTAACTCTTTACTTAAAGTTAAGGACTAAAGCTTGACGGATTAACCATATAATTAACAGAAAACTATGCTTTTATATAGGAAATAGAGACATACAGGGAAGACAAATAAGAAAAATCACTCACCAAAATACTTTGGCCATTAGGAACAAACAATTGATCACGTTGCTGTTTTTCGGCTCACAAAGAAATCCGCGCTTTGGTGCTAAAATAACGGATTAGCCACCCTAGATTTATGAGCGAAAACTGGACAACTCAGAAATCGGCAAAATGTGCCTGAGGAATTTTCCCGAACACTTAATCGTGGAAAGTCCTCGACCTGAATGACCTCTGCTTGTCCCTTCAATGTCCTTTTAAAAGGTCCTGTCAAAACTCCAAGGTGAGAGGTTCTGGGGAATTTTGATGGTAGTTGGGGCATGGGACTTATTTAAATTAAGTTAGTGCCGCTCATTGACCTTATTTGGAGCGCTGTCAATCTAGTCAATCTAATCGGATCAGACAATCAGCTGTTCCCATGTAAATATTGTGATTTTATTTATTAATAAATTAATTGACTATTTATTTAAATCCTACTAAAAGGAAATTAATTCCATTATTCAACCTCTAATGCTTAATTCTGGGAAGAATGAAAAGTTTAATAGTAGATTATACCACGAGTCAATAATGATAGCTATTATTCCCGAGGTATATTTACGAACTGAGCCGCGTTAGCGGCGAGGGAGTAACATTCCGAGGGAATAATAGCCATTATTGCGAGTAGTATACTTTACTTTATTTACGACAAATTAATTTATTTCAAATTTTCTTTCCAAAAACGCTCTTTGTTCATCCATCTCAATACAAATACACAAGCACTACGCGTTTGACACTGACACTGAATTTGTTCTATACTGTTTCCATGGTACTACCTACTTATTTAATTTGAAAAATTTTGTGATTGGTGTGCAAGCGGGATTAATGACCATTAATCCCTGCGGGAATAATAGATGTCATTAAACTGCCAAAATCACAAATATAATACTTACATTATATCTCAGTCGTAAATAAAGAAAATTGTGGCCACAACTATTGGATAGAAAACAGTGGCTTGACGAAGGTATGCTATTCAGTGAGGCGAATACGCTTATTTCCTTTTATTTTGACCTAGGAAAAATCATCCCGTAACACTAGGCAAAAATAAAAAAAAACTATTCCCCCATAGTGAATACCGGCACTGACCAAAAAGAATCTTCGTTCATAAAAGCTTTAAAGCTAGATGAGGTGATTTGAGTGAGTATCCTATCAACTTATGCACCCAGAAACATAATAGATCTATGGAGGTCGCAGTGTAACAATACCCCTAATTAATTCATCCATTCAACCTGCCCCCCGCAAAAACTCAATCATTTTGGAGACTGAAATGGAAGTCAAAATGACTGAAATGGAGTTTACGCATTCCCCAAATCTGCTAAAGATGAAGCCAACAATAAGATGGCATCATAAACAGACATAAATTAGTATATCCTGATGAGGTATCAGTTACACACTATAATCCTCAATACTATTAAAAACCATTAAAAAAATAATACTTATGTCAATTCACTTTACGTAATTAATAAGGTTAATACATTTAAAAAAAATTATGGAATATCGATAAAGCTGAACATTATTTTGTACTATCACAATCATCTATGCAATTAGGTAGGTACCTATACCCAATTGTGTTATTATCAGTGGTACAAATTTCGCATTTAAGAGGAGATGTCCATACAATAGGTAGCCCATTATTTAGGAAATAGTTTGAGCTACATTCCATCAACTCTCTATCAAATCAGTATAGGTTTCCTAACTCAGATAAATATTTCAAGTTACTCTCTCCTTTCTTCATTACGAAATTCAGCCCAAATACTATCTACACGACCAAAATTCACACAATAAATGACGTCGGCTTTAGTAAATTGTGGTCGCGAGTCAGAAAAATGCTATTTGGGAATATCAATAATATCAGTTATAAAAGCAAACAGACTTTAATAAGTTTTCAATCATCAAAACTAATTGAGAACTATTGAGCCGCTTTTTATTTCAATTACATACTTTATATTTAATTTTAAAATATTGGCGACGTTCTACTTCAAAAACAGATTGAACCTAGGAATATAATTGATTCTTTATGAAATCCAGCAAGATCAGCTTAAAATAATCACCAAACGATCGAAACAATTAGAGACAATCAGGGATGCTGAATTAGGTCTAATTAAGGGGCGTTGCGTAAGTGGAAGGGACAAGTAAAAGGAATTAGAGACTCTTTGCACGCACGCTACACTAATCTTTCACTAACGAGACGTTCATTTGGGACCCTAATTATTACACACATACACAAAATCATCGAACCTACATAGGGTGTACCTGAAAAACGAAAATCTACTAGCCAATCCTACAAAAAAGATACTGTCTTGATAAACTGAAGCCTCACGACAAAAAAACAAATTCGCTCCCTTGGCCATTATTAAACGCTTTCCAAGCAAGAATAGTTGGTTTGGAAATCCTTGTGACAATCGACTGAAAGAATCTTTCCGGAAACAAATGACCCCAAAAGGGGGAGGATCGTTTTTTGGCCAATGATCGAATAATCTACCATTTGATAGGTTTTTCTCTTATTTTATTTTCAGCGAAAATGATGGTTAAATTATACAGAACAAATTCAATTGCAAATGTTAATCTTAACTTTTTAAGCCCATAATTGTATGTAAATCTTTTGAGAATAAAATAAACACCGTAACTTTTTCGGACGTACATGTGGAATTACAAAAGGTTTAATCCTTGGGGATGGGCAAACAATCGTCCTCAAAATTATGTTAAATTTGGTTAAAAAGTTAAATCTGGATTTATTTTTTCTTGATCATTATAAAAATAATGTCAAAGCAAGTAGATCATTATTTCACCACTATATGACACTTTTTATTATTATTTTCGAAAAGAACCTTTGGCTAACGCTAACGATATACCAACCACTAGGGGTGAAATGTAGAAGTGGGAAAACGGGACGAGAAACGTTTCATTAGTGCGATGTTGTGTTGTTTTAAGCATGCCTTTATCTAATCACACAAAAGACGAACGGGACGACAAAATCTCGTATGAGCATCTCTATTTGTCACTAGCAATAGCAATATTATTATAACTATAATCGTTTCAAACTAATAAATAATCTAACTTTTGATATGAAAAGTCTAATATTGCATAACGCAAAATTATTACTTATTTAAATAAACAACAAAAATACAATTTATTGCGGTAAAATCATTACCGTCAGCAAAGTTTTAAATCCGAAATTCGACTAGAGCGGCTGCACTGACTTGGCTGGCAGTGTCTCAGGCGCTCCCTTTAATTAACAGAAAGTGGTTCATTAGTGCTTATTCATTAGAGCAATGAGCAATTAGCGAACTCTAATGAATGCCGTAATAATCTAACACTGAAACTTGCTCTCGTCTTGAACAATTTTTTCTTTTGTAGTTTAACTTTTCGGGGGAAGGATTGTGCATGAAAATTGTGTACCGACAACATGAATAATTTGGATAATTAAAAGATGTAAGATGCCTATATAAATAAACCGGCTATTGTGCCTTTCAATATTAAAAAAGAATCAAAAGCCCCTTCCTCTAACTAACTATATTATCCCAAACTCACCTATACTAGACCCCCTTTGCCTTTACTGCCATTGGAATTTAGCAAATAGAGTGGAAATCATTTCACAGTGTTGAATAAAATACATTTAATGTCATAACTCATCTAGTAGGCAAATTATCCAACAAAAATCAACTAGCAGCGAAAGCAGCTGGAAGCAAAGTCAAACATCAGCCCTCTCCTTTTACCAGCATCCCAAGCATCTACTGGGAATAATACACGCAATTTAGTTTTCTTCTATTTATTCAAGCTTAAATGTTTACCTAATCAACTCCTGTTTGGATTACATTAAATTTAATTACTAGTTTTAAAGCCTGAGAGGTATAATGAATGGTGTGTACCTTACCTTAAACGTGCTATAGTTAGATGACTGACAAAACGTTTTATAACAATTAATTAATAATAAATGATGCTTCTTCTTTGCTTGTTTGTTCTTGTTTGTGCTACTAAGCATGAAATTTTCGAGGATGATTAATGGTAGTTCCGGTTAGAGAACATACAAAATTATTTTACCCTTGACGAAACGAGAAATATTTACTGGTTTTTTTTTTTGAATATTACTTAATTAAATCAAAATGGGCGTCCCTTAATGAAACGAAAACACTGTGAATAATTACATGTGAAATTGTGTGCCTCTCTTTATTTTCAACTCAAACGAGTCGTTTCTTAGTGCGGATAATTTTTCTGATAATTTTCATTAAACTGGGATTTGTTCAAGCAAAAATTTGCTAAATTTATCCTAAAATTTAACTGATCATATTTGGTGCCCTAATTTGAAGAATAGTTGAGCGAAAAATCCACGTACTATCAAGATAACTGGTATAACAGGTAGGTCTTTTATCATATACATATAATATCACAAGAGAAAAAATTTTGTCGGCAAAATTTTCGAAAGGTATGAAAATTTGTTGCTTGGCAATTTCGCGAATGACATTAGCATTATTCTTATTCAGCATTCCTGATTGTCTCTAATTGTTTCGATCGTTTGGTGATCATTTTAAGCTGATCTTGCTGGATTTCATAAAAAATCAATTATTTATATTCCTAGGTTCAATCTGTTTTTGAAGTAGAAAGTCGCCAATATTTTAAAATTAAATATAAAGTATGTAATTAATAATTCTCAATTAGTTTTGATGATTGAAAACTTATTAAAGTCTGTTTGCTTTTATAACTGATATTGTTGATATTGTCACGGTGGCGCCGTCGCGAAACAGAAGAGAATATAACTTGAAATCTAGAAAAAAATGCTTTATTTGGGCAAAGAGATTATCGCGTTTATTCTGGATTTTAGAAGAATGGATTAGGGAGGTCTATAAACCTAGCAGTCCCAAGGTGGAAAAAAATTTCGGGAACTATATAATAATTAGGTGCCTTTTAGGTGCTAATTAGGGCCTCTAGTTAAAAATTAGGTGCTCGTTTAGTTTTGAGAAAATCAACAAAAACTGAGGGACTGCTAGGTTTATGAAAGCTAGCAGTCCCCTATAGTAAAAAATATTTTTTCAAATTTTTTCTTTGTATCAGAATTAGGTGCTTTTTAGGCGTTCCTAAATAGTCCAAGAATAGAATTGATTAATTATTAACTGAGTTACAGATTTTTTTTTAATTATTAGGGAACTGCTGGCTTTGCGTTTACATGTTGATGTGTCAGAATGGAAAAAAACTTCGGGATCTATATAATAATTAGGTACTTTTTAGGTGCTAATTAGGGCCTCTAATTAAAAATTGGGTGCTCCTCTAGTTTTTGAGAAAATTAAAAAAAAACTAAGGGATTGCTAGGTTTATGAAAGCTAGTAGTCCCCTATAGTAAAAAATATTTTTCCAAAAATTTCTTTGGTATCAGAATTAGGTGCTTTTTAGGTGCTCACAATAGTCGAAGAAAAAATAGAATTGATTAATTATTAACTGAGTTACAGATTTTTTTTTAATTATTAGCTTTCATAAACCTAACAGTCCCTTATAGTCCGAGAGCTGGCAGTAAAAACAACTACCTCATAGGTTACCAGAGTGATGAATTATCATGTCGGTACTACCTCACATGGTGATTTCAAAACCGTCCGTCTGCCGGGCGTAAGTGGTCGCTTTACTAGATTTATTTTTTTCTGAAAAGTCAAAAAAAACGCCATCAACTACCTCATAGGTTACCACTGTTATTTTTGTGTCAAAACATTACCAAATATGTTACTAACCAAAGTTGAAAAAGAAAACCCTGGCAGACGGTCGCATTCAAATCGCAGACGGGTTTAAATAGTCCATTAAATGCATGCTTAAAACTGCCGTTTTCGTAAAAAAACTGCGAACATTTTTTTTTTCAATGGTTTTATATGTTTTTGAGGGTGCTGAAACTGAATGTTTGGTTTGCTGCCTTGTAGGAGATCGGCTTCATGGCCAAAAACGCAAAAAATCCTTATTTTTCAGCACTTTTTTCAGTTTTTGGCTTATATCTCAAAAACTATACGTTTTTTGAAGATGAGCGTTTACTACAAAATTGAAGTAAATAAAATTTCCTATAAAATGCACTAGTCAAAACATTAAGAAATTATATTTACAACTTATTCGGTAGTTACATTAAACTGGAAATAAAGGACAGGATCATCATTCCTTTGAGTGGGTCCTCCATCTGAAAAACAAAATAAGGTAGAAGATGAGTATACTCACAGCCTCCTATAGTTAACAAGCCATGAAATTGGAAATGACGGCAACGTCGCGTATGGTGCTATTTTGTTATTGGGTTATGTGTTTCTGTGTATTGCTTTCATTGTGTATTGTTGCAATTTAGTATTTTTATGGGCATTATTGACGAAAAAGTGCATAGAAACACACCAATATATTGCCCATATTTAGTTGATACCTGTTCCTTTGTGCTTTGATTGCAAATTTTTAGCAAATGGGTACAGGAGCAAAAATGAAGGTAAGGTAAGGTAAAACAATAAAAACAATATTAATATTTGTCTGCAAGAGCATAGGTCTCGATATATTACCTAAGATATTTAAACTTGTTCCAGATGCCATGAAACTACTGTGTTCCTGGGTGCAAATCGAACTATTAGGAGTTCCTTAAAAACTCTAGAAATGCAAACATTTTTATTTCCAAAAAAATTCTGAAGTGCAAAAAATGTGGATGAAAGCAATACACCAAGATAATTATACCCGAGATTATACAATAACGAAAAATTCTGTGGTGTGTTGTAAACATTTTGAAGAAACCGAAATAATTAGATTTGAAACAAACAAGGATAAAGGCGTAGTTCGAGAGTTCAAACTAAAACGTCCAACTCTTAAAAGTAGGTACCAGGTACCTCTTGTTTTCGAAAATCAGCTCAAGTATTTGGATGGACTTGCCTTCCGAAAAAATCCCGAAGAAAGAAAAAGTTAGATTTTCAAAAGACATACTGAAACATAGGCCTATAACAGTTTAGACTCTAGAAATATATTCATTTAAATCAATTATTTACTGTTCTTATTTACACAAATAGTTAAATTATTCATTGAATTACTGTTTTTGGCCCTTTAGTACAATAAATTATGTATTTTTTATGATTCATATTAATAAAATAAAAAATATATATTTATACAAACAAACACCACCAGCACCACTTGGCGGTAAGATTGCGGTGTTGCCTTTTTAATTTCATGGCTTGTTAAATGTAGGGGGCTGTGGTATACTATAAGTTTAGTTTTGGGTCGTCCGCTAGAAGGTCCAGGTAAAGGGCTTAAAGTAATCGAAGGTCCAGACAAAGAGTCAGTAGCTGTGGAAGGTCCAGGCTGAATACTAACTTGTGGCTGTTCTTCCACTGAAAAAAATATTACCTACATTGAGAAGTGTAGTACAAAAAAAAACTAAGCGAAAATGCATGTAATGGTGCAAAATTTTATATAAATTAATACCTTCTGTCTCTTTAGCCGCTTCAGGCAGTGAAACTGGAATTGGCTCATCCAGATCGCGTTCATCGCCAGCGATAATCTTTGAGGAAGTTGATGGCGTTTTTTTGACATAGTAATTGACACCGTCTGCTCCGAAATAGTGATCACTTCCAACGGCAGACATTAACGATTTCAATTTAGTTAAGATCTTAGGCGATTTTCAGGTACCCCACTTCACTTCTCTGGATCCAAGTAGTTTCCTACCCACTGCTGCACCTGATGAAAAAACCCTAAGGGCTTGTCTTTGAGTGGCAGCTTCAGGGAAAGATGAGAAACTACTTGGATCCAGAAAAGTGGCGTTGGAAGTTGACAAGAAATGAATTGTTCCCCATTACCACACCAAAACCCCCGGCTCCCGAAAAACTTCTCCAGCTTATATCTTGCAAATGCAAGGCAGGTGCTGGTGCTGGTCAATGTGGGTGTAAGCAGACAGGACTGTTCTGCTCCACTCCAACATCGGCGATAGTTGTGTTGCAGAAGGCGAACGCGATCTGATGAGCCCATCGGCTGAAGAGACAGAAGGTATTAATTTATATAATATTTTGCATCATTACATGCATTTTCGCTTAGTTTTCTCTAGTATTACACTTCTCAATGTAAGTAATATTTTTTCAATTGGAAGAACAGCCACAATTTAGTATATTCAGCCTGGACCTCCCGCAGCTGCTGACTTTTTGTTTGGACCTTCGATTGCTTAAAGCCCTTCACCTGGACCTTCTAGCGGACGATCCAAAACTAAACCTATAGTAAACTAAAGCTTTGTCAATGGAAAATTATTTTTGTTTTTCGGACAATAAAGTATATTTTGATTGATTGATTGATAGTATACTCATCTTCTGCCTTATTTTGTTTTTCAGATGGAAGAACCACTCAAAGGAATGATGATCCTGTGCTTTATTTTCAGTTTAATGTAACTACCGAATAAGTTGTAAATATAATTTCTTAATGTTTTCATCAAACATGGCTTGCCATGTAACTTATTCGAAAAATGGTTTTCATAAAAAAATTTATGAGAAAATTAAATATGGCAGACATCTTTTTTATGAAATACCGGGTGATTCAAAAGTAAGCGGCAACCTTTCGGGAGCGTATTCCTTGCATAAAAATAAGACAAAAAATTCCTATTAACATGGGTCCGGAAATGCTTCCTAAGGGAGCTACGCCCCTTCGAATAGGACACTTGAAAGACGTATTTTTCTCTATAACTTTGAAACCGTTCACCAATGGATTTTGAAAATTGGTGTATTTTATAAATATTTGATGGCAATTAATATACTAAATTGAAAATTCTAAAATCTCAATCAGTGGCGTCACATACTTGCAAATTTGCTTTACGAAATTGAAAATACAGGGTGTCCCAATAGAAAGTGACCGATTTTAAATGCTTATAACTTTTAAACCAGGTGTGCTAGCTACCTGCGATTTGCGCCATTCGACTTTTCTTGGCCTAAAGTTTTTTTTCAGTTAGTTGCATATTTTTTTCACACCTATACAGAGCGAGTAAAAAAATGCCGTTTTTCAACATCGAAATTTTTTGAACCTAAAAAAATGCATTTATTTTTGGGCCAGATTTCTGTTTCAATTTTTTAGGGCTAAAACTTCAAGTTTCATGCCCGATGTTTATTGGTACATCAATAACTTGTACACGACTCTTAATTTTAGCATTGCAACATACATGGTGTTTCAATAAAAATAGTGGAGAATTTCGATGTTGAAAAACGGCATTTTTTTACTCGCCCTGTATAGGTGTGAAAAAAATTTGCAACTAACTGAAAAAAACTTTAGGCCAAGAGAAGTCGAATGGTGCAAATCGCAGGTAGCTAGCACACCTGGTTTAGGAGGTATAAGCATTTACAATCGGTCACTTTCTATTGGGACACCCTGTATAACTGCTAATTACTGCTTTCAACAAGACCCCCTTTCATACACAATAAGATTTTAACAAGAAAATATCCCGGAAATTATCGAGCCAGATTTGTGGCCGCCTACCAGACCTGACTTAAACCCCGTTGATTACTGCATATGGGGAATTCTGGAGTTCATAATATGGTTTATGTGAATTACAATATTACAACAATCGAAGAATTAAAACATCGGATCAGTTATTGCTGGGAGAGATTTAGTCAACGCCTTATAGACAATTCTATTAACCAATGGAGAAGACGCTTACAAAACGTAGTCGATAATGAAGGGGGTTTCATCCATAATCAGTTTCTATAAAAAATGTTGGACCAACGGTTAGACTTTGTTTGTTATTGTTTACAGTTACAAATTGCCTTGCTTTATAATTCCTAGTATTATTTAATTTCATAATAAACATTTATCTGAGTATTTTGTTCTAAAGATTAATGAAAAATGTCTATTCACAAAACAATCTCCAATATTGATTGAGTAGGTACCTATTTATTAGTTAATGCAAGGGAGACGAGCACCGTCCAATTAAAAAAATCTTCATTTCTGTGGCTTTGGTCATAAAATATTGTTGATTTCAGGACTGGTTTTCCCATTAATGTCCTTCTTAAAAAAATATTTGTTGGTTTGTAAGTAGCGCAGTTCGTTTTTGCAACGAGCCTAAATGCACTTATTTAATGAGATCGTCGTAAGTCCGGTCCTGACCAGAATTGGTCTAGTTAATTTTAAAGTGATAACAGAAACATATTGACTAATATCATATCCAAAAATTATTGAAATCCATAAACAAACAAAAAAATTATTATTGGTCAAATTATGTTCCAACTTAATTTGGCCCACAGTGTAGATCCCGAAGTTTTTTTTTCCATTCTGACACAACAACAAAATCTGTAAATCAGTTAATAATTAATCAATTCTATTTTTTCTTGGACTATTTAGGAGCACCTAAAAAGCACCTAATTCTGATACAAAGAAAAAATGTGAAAAAATATTTTTTACTGTAGGGGACTGCTAGCTTTTATAGACCTAGCAGTCCCTTAGTTTTTTTTTGATTTTCTCAAAAACTAAAGGAGCACCTAATTTTTAATTAGAGGCCCTAATTAGCACCTAAAAAGCACCTAGTTATTATATAGTTCCCGAAGTTTTTTTCCACCTTGGGACTGCTAGGCTTATAGACCTGGATTAGGGATATATAAAGGCCGATATTAGTTAGTAGTTTTTAGTTCTAAGATTGACTGCGATATCGTAAATGGTTTGCTAATAAGAGTTTGGGAGAGTGACGATGGGAAAACTACGAAGAGCCAACTAGTTATTCCAAAATCGAGTGGAGGATGTATTGAAAGAAATGCATGACGGAACTTCAGGGGCACATTTTGGAGTTAACAAGACTTTGGAAAAAGTTCGAGAACGTTTTTACTGGGTCCAGTATCATGAAGACTTTGAAAAACTAGTGCCGAAAATGCGACACCTGTGCTTCCAGTAAAGGCCCTAAACTAAGATCTCGGGCGCCCATGAAACAGTACAACGTCGGTTTCCCATTTGAAAGAATAATGGAATAGTGATAGATGAAGCCGGACCGCTCCCTGAGTCAGAGCGTGGTAACAAATACATCTTGGTTATCATGGACTACTTCGAGATTATGTTGACGAAGTAAGGGCACGACTTCTGAGGATACATGATTTTGCTATGGAGCATATTCAGCTGGCCAGTGACCCAGTGACCGAATGAAGACCAGATACGACTTGAAAACCAATTCAGCCGGATTGCAAGAAGGTGATTTGGTATGGCTGTATAATCCAACAAGAAAGGAGTGTCGCCGAAATTGTCTTCAGCACGGGAAGGACTCTACAGAATAATCAAGAGGATTAATTATTGGGTTTATCGAGTTCAGCGCAACACCCGGAGTAAGATGAGAGTTGTACATCTGGACAGATTGACGAAATATCATGGGTTGATTGGGACGATAAACCTTACGAGGAAGGTAGTGTCACGGTAGCGCCTTTGCTAAACAGTATAGAATCTAACTTGAAATCTAAAAAATACAGCTTGATTCGGGCAAAGAAATTATCACGTTTATTCTGGATTTTACAAGAATGGATTACGGATATATAAAGGCCGATATTAGTTAGTAGTTTTAGTTTTAAGTTTTATGATTGTCTGTGATACGATTAAGATAATGAATATTGTAAAGTTGTAGAGAGTTAATGTTGTTTGAGTTAATTAGTGAAGTAATTAGTGTCAGAGTGTATAGTAACGTGGAATAAATTATTGTTGTGTTAATTGAACTTTGTTTTGGAATAAACGGAACCAAGATTTCTGTCAGGCACCCTAAAGCCGTGACAATATTAACATAATATCAAAGTTATTTAACAAAAAAACAGACTTTATATCCTCTAAGACAAAGACAAATGGGCATCTCTACATAATAGCGGATTATGAGTAACAAGTTCCATTTGATAGGGGCAGGCTCTCTCGTGCAATTTTTTCCAATCGCGACTCATAATATAGTTAAAAAAAAAAATTAAGAGTTCATCTTCCAAAATTAACTTAGCTAAATAGGTCAACTATAAAATGTAACTATACTGCGGTGCAGATGAAACTTTAATATGCAAGATGCAAGAAGGAATATATTCTAAAGTTAATTATTCTTGGTAATAAATAGGTGCCTACTTATATTGTACAAAGGCTAATTAATCCTGCGACAGTGAGTTAATAGGTATTCATGTTATAAGTACATAAAGTGGAGCTTTGGTAGGTGAGTTGATCATCAGTTGACTTTAATTGGAATGAACTGTATCGAAATAAAAATGACGTGAGATTCCAGGTAAGCATTGTTTGGAAGAACTCCCACAAAACACCTCTAGCCCAGGATTATTAGGGGTGTAAACACAAAATTTTTCATGACCAGCTAAAAATTGGTATACGTGTTCCATTTATTGTCTGAAATAACATGCCAAAACTCCCCGCGCTTCCCCTGCTTGCTTCATGAGATATTGGCTCCCCACTCACTAGCCCATTCAAGGACACGCGCTGCTTTCTGGGTAAGCGTCTCAGCCGGCCTACAGTGACAGTACTGACTACTGAGTTACTGACAATCTCCTGTTGGACACTTTTGGCATTGTTATGTGAAGCAAACGTCATGAAAGCAAACCAAAATGTGTGCACGTGCACATACATAACAGCAGAAAGTGGAAAAAGAGAGTTTTCTTTTCTAGCCCTTCACAACGACCGATACCCCAAGAAACTCCCATTGTTTAACAGCAGAAAAGTAGGTATTTCAGAAAGCAAATTATTCTCAAAGAAATAGTTATTACTTTTAATTTACAAGGTTCATAGTTCAAGTTCATAGAGCAATATAGGCAATTATTGAACTAATAAATATTCTCCCATGTTTTATAAAGCTCCATCAGAGAATCAGAAAAATGATTTTAGAAATATTTCACAAACAAGTAAATTTGTGATAAAGAAGTCGGAACAAATTTAATAGATTGAGCTGAATTGAGTGATACAAGACTGATGATTGTCTAGTATCAGCCACGTTTTCCACGGCTGGTCATATGGTAGTTTATCCAGTTTTTCTTATTTCACGCCTCATGCGTCTAGTCCTTTCTTCTCAGAGCCTCTGGCCATGTTGCTTTATGTAATTCCTGTCATGGTCTTGAGTTTAGGTTCAATCTTGTCTACCTTCCATTATTCATTCGAACCACATGATAAGATATTCTTTCAACAGCATTGGTGTTTTTTTTCCAATCTCCTCGTTCGGGGGCCTACCTCTCGAAAAACATCTGCTCCTCTATCAAAATACAGTATAGGTATATTATTCCTAACCAATAGCAGTGGTCTACCTTAATATTTATATAAATTGATGAACACGTAAGAATTTTTTCCCCAGAAAATCACATTAGGTATAGTTTCCATTTTATTGATTGCAGAGAAGTGTTTCCTGAACTTGAGATATAATCTATGTGTTGATTAAATGGTAAATGAGAGTGTTTCATAGAAGTGAAATCCCAAGAATCTTATCATAATGTCAGAAACGATATTGAAAATACAAAAAGTCAGAACCTAACGTGGACCACTATGCAGAGGTCGTGATCACTATTTCCTGTCGTTATCTTCTATTCTATTCTTATTGTCGTCGATTGTGCGTTTTCTGATGGAGATATAAACCAATTCTGTTGCCGCACACTCTTCCACAGTCATGGCTCACCCAGCCTCTGTTCTCTCGCTCCTTCCCACGGTATCTCGCTCCTTCCCACGGTCTCGTGCCTGCGTCGCTGTTCTTCAAAAGTGTGTGGTTCGTCGTGGACTATCCGACGTCGTCTCTTGGTTGCTGGTATCGATGCGGCACTTTGCCAAATTCTCCTTATGAACATCTTTGTAGCGTTTTTGTTGACCTCCTTGAATTCGTTTTCCCTTTTTCTGTAAAGTCGTGGAAGGCGTGTTTCGGGCATGTGGACGAGTGAATGTTATGTAATGCTTTACAATAATAAATATTTAACATTTGTGTTTAATTGATTTCGCTTTATTCAATGAAACGTTTATTTAATAATAATGCAGATTTTTATCTTTCACATTGGGATTGGTAGCCCTAGAGTCTAGAGGTTCGAGGTCCAAATCCCTACTCACTAGGACTGCTGATCTAAATGTGCATGTCTCACATTTAGATCACGTTAAAGAAGGGACATCAAAATGTACAGAATAAAAAATCTCTTTGAAATTATGTCTACACCCGCGTGCTGCGTCTTAAAGAGGGTGTGACAAGAAAATGTGACAAGAAAATCTAAGAATTATTATTTAAACCCCATTTAGCTACGATGGGCCGTTTTCGAGTTAGGGCGGTTCAAAGTTGCAACTAGGTGTTTGTGACGTCAGACTGGATTATCAGGCACAGTATTAACACGTGTAAGAATTTTCCAAAACAAAAGACAATTATCTCACTAGAACGAATTGCAACCACTCATAGTATAGGGTACGGTTCACTGACGACTGAACGAACAGAAGACTACGATTTCGGCGGTTGTGACGTCACAAGTTTCTGCATAATTTATTTTTACAAGGAATTTTCTCGGAGACTATTTTGAATATAGAAGTGCGGTTTTGACGAGAGATCGTAGATTTTTTTTTCTTGATTTAAGCACTTTAAGTCGTTTTTTAGGGTCACACCCCCTTTAAAAGAATTGGTGTGGCGGTTTTAAGGTAGGGGGGCTTAAGGGGTGAATAATTTTTCGTGAAAAACATTCACACTCAACAAATTAGTTGTCATGCTTCGACGAATTTCACAAATCTACCTATTTACGCGGACAACGTTGAATAGCAGTAAGTTTCAAAATAAACACCCTGTATAATTCAATATCTCAGGATGCAAGCGGGGAAGGGGTGGGGAGTTTTAAATGACGACTCAATATCACATCTAGAATAAGTGTTCCAAATTTCAGCTGGTTATAAGGCATTTTGTGTTTTTGGCTAATTTTTACCTAAAAATCCTGGGCTATTCAAGACATTCGATGAACCAAATGTAGTGTTCTGGAAAAATGTATAGTTACGATACAAAACAAGAAATTCAGTCTATTTCACAATGAGATTCACAATGTTAGATGACCTATTTAGCTATCTATGAGACTGGCTTGAAATAATATCTTAAATATTGTTGAGGTGTTATTATTTTAATGATTAGTCGACTGTCAAAATGTTAAGCCTTGTTACTCTACATCCAGTGAATTGTGTGAAGTAGATCTTTTCGACGAAAATACTAACATAGAGAAAAAAGCACTCATCTTTATACATTTGGCAAAGGTGTCTAGACTAGACTCTTGTAATGCTACCAGTGTGTATTTCAAAAATATAAGGTGTTGCTGGAGTGAAAATTGAAGCAGAATAGGCAGGACCATAGCAACATAAGCAGGAGCATGGAGAACCATACGAAAATATACACAACCCTATGATTATTCAAAAACTGTACATAGGATTGAATTCATACTAACATGGAAAGGTTGAAGGGGTGGTCAGAAACAGGAAAATACCAGTGGCGTACACTCGATCCACCTACGAATGGAGAACCATACAAAAATATACAAAATTGTATGATTATTCAAAAACTGTACATAGGATTGAATTCATACTAACATGGGAAGGTTGAGGGGGTAGTCAGAAACAGGAAAATACCAGTGGCGCACACTCGGTCGACCTGCGAATGGAAAACCATACAAAAATATACAAAACTATAACATGATTATTCAAAAACTGTACCTACATAGGATTGAATTCATACTTACATGGAAAGGTTGAGGGTTAGTCAGAAACAGGAAAATACCAGTGGCGTACACTCGATCGACCTACGAATGGTGAACCATACGGAAATATTAATTATTATTATATTAATTAAATTATTCAAAAGATGTACATAGGAAACTGTATGATTATTCAAAAACTGCACTGAATTCATACTTACATGGAAAAGTTGAGGGGTAGTCAAAAACAGGAAAATACCAGTGGCGTATACTCAATCGACCTACGAATGGAGAACGAGACGAGAATATACAAAACTATATGATTATTCAAAAACGATACATAAGAAACTGTATGATTATTCAATAACTTATTTCCATCAAATGATGTATCTATATAAAGTAAAGACCTCCTACCGAGACGCTGGCAAATCACTTTGTTCCCAATATTATAACCTTCTGTTCAATGAGCTTGTGAATTACTTTTTCTTAAAAATAAATCAACCACCTGAACATGAGTTTTCCCTATGGAATTGAAATCGATTAAGAAACAAGGAATGAAAGAACATTTAAAACTTGCCAACTTGTCAACAGTTCTCGAGTCCCGATTTAGTTACAGGTTCAAACCGATACGAAGCTTGACAACGCAAGCTATAAAACAAATACCTACATATAGATACACATATACAAAAACAATAGCCGTAAACCATATCGCTACTTCGCACAACGCTACCTAAACGGGCTCCACCATCCCCGGCACCGAAATTTGTCCAATTAGAAGATTAGTGCCGAAAATGGCATTTCGTTAATGACGCAATTAATATGTGAATTCGCCTTTATCTGAGCCCGCGTTGTGTAATCAGGCAAAATATGGAACGACAAGGAGACTTGACGTGCATGAGAGGGTGATCACAGGGACGGATTTGATGCTTCGAAATTCATATTTGAATTTTAAATACACCTCATATAATATGACATCATTATGTGTATGTATGGATAATATAATGGTGAGTCAACTCATTTTTCCTTTCAAATATAAACTTAACAGGCATATAGATCCGGAGTAATTGGTAATAAGAGCTAACTAAAGCAAATAATAAATTTGTACGTTCATTCAGTGGCGTATCATAGTCTTCCTAATTGTGATATTATACATGAAGCAAATTATAAAATTAGTATTGAAAACTATTCACGTTATAAGTGCGATAATAAACTAATATTGCACGTGTTCCTTAATTATTAAAATAGTGATTTCCATCAGATTTCTTTGAATCGGGTAAAAAACTTGAATTCCCAACCCAGAATGAAGATAGAATTATAACGATTTTATCTATCTTACCTTAAATGTTATTATTTTTGAAATTCAAATATCATGGATCGTAGTCCAAGTTATCGTTTATTTCAAAACTTACTTATCAGTGCTTGTTTGAAGCATCATCAATAGTGTTGTATTCCGATTGGATACAACTAGGTACAACACAGTCTGTTGACCATCATGTATCTTTAAATCAATTTTGATATTCATTAAATATTTCAAAATGGTTTGGTGTGTGTCAATGATTTGATTGGAGGAAATTATTTCCAATTATTTTGGAAGAATCTGACAAAAGAAAAATTTGCAGCAAGATTTCTTATGGCATAAGAAGTATCCGTCTATATTCTGGTTGATTTTTTGTAACGCCTCTGATGATATATCCATGAAAATCAGTCGTCGAATCACCTGAAGGAAAGATATCCTGGCAGAAATAACGATGTTTACGTACCGAATAGCTTCTATTAGTCCATATTTATTGTATGTATAACGAGCTGGTCCAGGCCGGTCAAGCATTAAGACGGACTGGACCTGGGACACGGGACGCTCTGGAAAATAGAATATGGCCGGCGTCCGCCCTCGGGAGAGTTCTACGCGCGGCTTGTTCTTGTCCAATTAGGGATACTTATTATTCAAACATGCAAAACGGATGTGTTTAAGGGGCGGAATGTTTTGTGCTTGTTATATCACGGTTATCTTTCGCTAGTGAACCGAAATTTTTGCCTGGAAGCATATTTAAGCTAAAATTATTGAAAAGTTCAAATTTTTATCACTTCACTCTAATCCCGAATAAAATATTGAATACCTACTGAAAACAATCATATTTATTCTTGAATCGCCCCTGCAGCAAATACTACGTTTATGGTAAGCTCCGGGTGTGCTTGCAGTATATACTTTAGATCCGTTCTAGTTAAATTTACCTAATATAGGCAAGCTTTTTATGTTGAAATATCAAAACACTCTGAACAAATTTGTGTTTTATTTATTTCTTTAACTTATAGTCTTAAATACCTGCATTCGCCTTTACACCATAAATAAGTTTCGTCAGATGAAGAACGAACAACTGATCAGTACCCTTATTTTTAATGATAAGGAGAAGATTCATAAAATTCCAAATTAAATGGACGTTGTAGAAATGTATTCTGATAATGAAGTAAGGATACAAGTTTGTAGGTAATACAATGCGTTTTATTTTTTGGAAGGTACTGAATAACACATGGGAAACAACAGGTGATAAATGAGGGCCAATCAAACCAGCTTGGTTTTTCAATTTACTCGTCTGAGTTTGCACCAACGTGGAGCAAACGCAATTTTGTGATAGGATCGGGTGCTCGCCCCGAGAGAATTTGAACAAAAATCGTGCAATTCAGTCAAAACCGCCATTAGTTCTGCATCCGGTTCCATCATTGGTTCCATAGACCACCGGATTGCTTTCTTTGCTCTCTATTCTATAGTGATACTTAAGTCATGTCTCTTATAGTTTCTGTGCCAGCAGTTTATTTTTGTCAATTGGCCTTTTGATTAGTGATGTTTTTGGGACAATCCATTCCTTTGTGAGCGTCTACGTTTTGCAACACGAATTGCTTATTCAATGTCGTATTATTCAAATTATGATTGTTCTAGTGGGTAATTACTTGTTGTTATCATTAATCGTCAGCTGTTGAAATTTTTCTCCGATTATATTATTGTGTGTAATTTTTGGTACTTGCATTTCTTTTTGACATTTAATTTGTCGATACTTTGCCTCATCTCTACTCTTTACCTTCAAAACAGTTAATTAATTTTATGTGGTGCTTCTTCCTTTCACGTTTGGTGGTTCCAAGAAAAAGGTCTTCTAAAGAAGTTAAATTTTGTCTTCGCCTATGAGGGATTTTCACCTTATATTCTCAATTATTGAATTTATGGTAGGTACATTGAGTTGCCTTACGTTGCATTACGTTTTCGTGAAGTGCCGAGTCAGTTAAGGCAGCGTTCCGTATCTTAACCAGAGTTACCGATTGGTATGGAGCGGTTCGTTTATGGTGACAGTCTGGTTCCTGAATATGCGGTTTATGTGTGGAACCGCGTTTCATAACCTAACCAGATTTCAGGAATGGTTAGGTTACGGAACGTTTACCGGAAAAACCAAGAATCTTGGTTAACTTACGGAAC
The DNA here is from genome assembly GCA_917834065.1 of Ceutorhynchus assimilis. Taxonomy (NCBI): domain Eukaryota; kingdom Metazoa; phylum Arthropoda; class Insecta; order Coleoptera; family Curculionidae; genus Ceutorhynchus; species Ceutorhynchus assimilis. The sequence continues at coordinate 12,864,624 of OU892280.1, read as the reverse complement.
GTCCCCTAAGTTAGCCCCCCCCATAGAAAATTTTTGGATGAAAATTATCCCATAATTTTGCTCTCATTTTGCTCCATTTTGCTCCACTAATTTCGATTTTTGCTCCATTACAGTGGAGAGACTATGTGGCCTATTAGGTGGGGGGGCTGAATTAACGCTAGCCCCCCCAGTGAAAATTTAGAAATTTGATCATGCTCATTTTGTTCTCCGAGTTTTGCTCCATTTTGCTCCATTATCGACGAGTTTTTCTCCATTATCAGGAGAGACCTACAGAGTTCCCAAGAATCTCTAAGAATCTCTCCCAGCCCCCCCAGTGAAAATTCAGAAATTTGATCATGCTTATTTTGTTCCCCGAGTTTTGCTCCATTTTGCTCCATAATCGGCGAGTTTTGCTCTATTACCAGGAGAGACCTACAGAGCTCCCAAAAATCTCTCCCAGCCCCCCCGGTAAAAATTTTGAAATTTGAACATGCTCATTTTGTTCTCCAAGTTTTGCTCCGTTTTGCTCCATAATCGGCGAGTTTTGCTCCATTACCAGGAGAGACCTAAATCTCTCCTAGCCCCCCCCCCCGCCGGTGAAAATTTTTAAATTTGAACATGTTCATTTTTTTCTCCGAGTTTTGCCCCGTTTTGCTCCATTATCAGCGAGTTACTTCTCCATTACCAGGAATGACCTACAAAGCTCCAAAGAATCTCTTCTTGCCCCCCAGTGCAAATTTTGAAACTTGAAATTACTCTTGTATTCTCCAAGTTTTGCTCCATTTTGCACCATGATCAGCTCGTTTTGCTCCATCACGAGCCGTTTTCGGATGTCACGCTTTGAGCGCTCAGCGCTTTCGAGTTAGTCTGAAGTACTCCGGCTACAATTTTACACATTCGAGCGAACAGAGTTTGGCGCTCTCAAGCTGCTTTTACTTTCCTCGCCTGTTTCCCCTGATGCACCTGTAACTGATTTTCAAGCGTTCGAGTGCAAAGCGCATTGACTATAATGGGCCTGAAATGCTCTAGGTGCTTCGCACACTGCACCCGAAAGCGGCTCTGGAATGAACTACATAGCTCCCAGGAATCTCTCCTTGCAACACGTGTGAAAATTTTGGAGTTTCTATATGCGCATTTTGTTCTCCGAGTTTTACTCCATTTTACTCCATGATCGGTGAGTTTTGCTCCATTACCTGGAATGACCTACTAGCTCCTAAGAGTTTCTCCTAGCCCCCCTCACACCAGTGAAAATTTTTTTTGATCATATTCATCTTGTTCTCCGAGTTTCGCTCCGTTTTGCTCCATGATCGGCGAGTTCTGCTCCATTACCTGAGCTGCTTTCGGGTGCCACGCTCTGAGCACTTAGGCGCTCTGAAGCTGCTCTCATTTTCCTCGCCTCTTTTTCCTGATGCACCTGTAACTGTTTTTCAAGCGTTTGAGTGCAAAGCGCATTGAGTATAATGGTCGTGAAGAGAACGGTGGTCCCTGGTTTCACGAGCTTTGCTTGTTTATTCGCACCAACAAGGCACCAACCGACACTTTCTACACCAAACGTGTTTGTTTTTCCAAGGTTCATCCCTATATATTTTTTTTTTGTATGGTTCGACAGAGACAAACTGACTTTTTGGTGCACCTGGTGCAGACTGGTGTAACTTTGGTGAAAATACACAAACAGACCCCGCAAGAAGTCCTGTTAGTTAAAACTAAATTTCGATCCTTTTTTTTCACGTGCTTCTAGAAAAAGACTGGAATAGTCTAAGTACGCACTGAATTTACAAATGGGAATCGCTTGAAAAATTAGTTATTTATGTCATAAATAAATACCGATAATCAAGCTCGTTTGCTCGAACGCCCATGTTCGGAGAGATTTTTGGGAGCTCTGTAGGTCATACCTTGTAATGGAGCAAAACTCGCCGATCATGGAGCAAAATGGAGCAAAACTCGGAGAACAAAATGAGTATGATCAAATTTCAAATTTTCACTAGGAGGGGGGGGGGGCTAGCGTTAATTCAGCCCCTCCCCCACCTAATAGGTTACATAGTCTCTCCACTGTAATGGAGCAAAAATCGAAATTAGCAAAATGGAGCAAAATGAGAGCAAAAAATTATGGGATAATTTTCATCCAGAAATTTTCTATGGGGGGGGGGGGGCTAACTTAACTGACCCTGAACTGCCATAATTTCGCCAATGATTTCGGATTTTTAGAAACGGTAAGTTTTGCTTTGCACGTTTTGCCCCAGAAGGAATTCCCTACCTTCTCTATTCGATCATTAGTGAAAAGCTGCCCTAAGCAGTAGGGTAAAGACCATCTCACTCACTCCAGGATTTCGAATCCAGAACTTGATCCAGGGGTGCGATTTTCGAAACCATTCGAGTAGGTACATTTCGTACACGAAATTTGACTGTTCCCCATTTAATTTACATTGCGTTTCGTGTACGAAATGTACTCGAATGGTTTCGAAAATCGCACCCCAGACTAATCGAGAGTATTTTCGAGGCGAATAAAACCCATTCCAACAGGTGAGACATAACCTAATAACGACAGACTTTTAGCGGTTTAAAGCCGGAGTCTCATGCATCTGTTTTCCGACGGAAGATGTCCGAAAAACCTTCTTTTCTGACATAATCGTATAAAAATAAGTCAAAATAGAAGGTTTTTCGGACATCTCTCGTCGGAAAACGTATACATGAGACTCCGGCCTTAGGGTTTTTACTTACGGCCAAAAATTTAAGTATACGGCCAGCCCTTTTTAACTAGAGGCTACACATTGAAGGGTACGGCAACCTCCATCGGAGCCTACACAGTTGTAAGGCTACCTCTACCAGAACCTACACCTTTTTGGACGGTTATACCTTTGTTTTGGTACTGTTGAACCCAATGACATATCACGTTTAACTAGTGAAATGTCATTGGTTGAACCTTAGCTGGTATGGTCAAACCAGACCATACCAGCTACAAACTGTAATCAGGAACAACCAGGTAAATTGAACCTGCTGCTATCACTTGGAACATATTGGTATCGTACTAGCTTTAGTTTAAGTATTCTTTGCAGTCATTTTATATTACTAATCTTAATTTTACACATTTTACCCCTATTTTGTACGCCAAAGTGATCACTGCGGTACGTAAAGGTGTAATTCAGTAGGTACTTGTACCAAGTGACAAGTCAAACAGCTATTTAATTTTTACTTTAAATTGATTAACATAGAAAAAGCGTGGCAGGTAGTAAGAGGCCGAGAGTCCTTTCCTATTGATATTTGCCAATAGACAGACTTCATTTCCAGGATCGTTGAATATCGCGAAGCTTGTTTGAAATAGAGTTGACGTATTGCAAAGGGGTGATTATTTTATTTAAAAATCAATCTGTAATCTACACAGAACCTCCAACCTCTAAACTTCTTCCTAGTCATGATAATAGGAGATGACCATGGAGAATCTGAGGGCTCATTGATGTCATCATCATCACGTTGCAATGCTGGAGAAAGCATATAATATAATAGTGTTCTTACCAGCCTCCGATCTGATCGAAAGGACCAATCAGAAGAATACAAGTCAGTCATCCTAGTCCAAAAGTCCAAATAAAGAAAACGGGAAGAAACATATTTTTTAAAGAAGAAAGAAAGAAAGAAGAAGAAGAAGAAGAAAGAGCGTGCCCGGGAGTTGATCCGACAGAAATGTCTAAGGACATATCAACCTTTGGAACTCATTATCTTGCGCGTCAAACCGCTGTCCATATGAGTCATGAATGAATAGGTCACCCTTCCCATGAGACAGGATATAATCAAGAATAGCTGTGCTGTCGGTCCCAAGATTCTGGGAATTAGAGGAAGGCGATGGGGCTTCCTGAATCCTCGTTTTTAGAACACTGATTGCAGTTTCGGGTATTGGTGTTTTTATGTTTACATTTAAATCAAAACATCTTGTCGGGTTATTGACAGCTCCGACATTTCACTGTGCAGGGACAGTGTTAACTGTGGCCAAATCAATGAGATCATTCTCGACAAGAACGGAACTATGGGAAGAGATAGGTGCATTGGGATTCTCCACATCGTGATGGGCTTCGTCGATGACCGAAACACATGCAGAAAGAAGGCTTATGGCAACATAGAGAAATCAAGATAAGAATTGGCGAAGCGCATCCTAAGCTTTCAGATACTGTGTAATACTGGGGCTTCTAGAGCCTGTTTTTGGTACGCTCTCATCTTGATCAACGATCAACTCTGCGGACCTAACCAAATACACTGAATCAAAAGCCTTCATAGAACATCTTGAATATTATAATACTTGTTTATTATTATAATAATTACAAATAAAAACAACATATCAACAAATATGTTATTAATATTAATAGGAATGAAATTTTATTCAAACTCTCTTAATTATAAATAACAGGGAGATGACAAAATCTCCCTAAGTCCTTAGTCAAAGACACGTATCTGTCAGCGCCCATGCAAATCCCCCACGTTATAATGAGTGCGGCGCGTGGACTATTTCTTATTGAACCAATTTGAAATGGTTTAGAGAACCGTTAGGATAAAATGGGATAGTTATTGTTTCAGACAATACTTTTTAGATAAATTTACAAAAGTAATTCCTGCTAAATCCTCAATTGACTCTCTCTCAATAAAAAGGAAATTATTCTGCCAGCTTAGCACCCCCTCTAAAAAGAAAACGTATGTTGTAATAGACCCGAGGCTTAAGGCATCGACATCAGATTTTATCAGCGAACACAAACTTGGCGGAGTTTTTTTTAATACTTAATCCCCAATTTCCTTCAGAGACAAATCGACGACGAAAGGGCGAGAGAAAAGAAATTATTACCTTGTTAGATTGTCACTTCCTGATTTAGTCTTTCTCCGTTTGTTTTATTTTTTATTTTTTTTGCTTTGTCAGGGAGTGGGTAAATTTTTGGCCCTCTGCAAATTTGGGACTTCAGCGTCATCAGTCAGTCGTTTTGATGGATAGACATAAAATAATTTCAACAGAAGTGAGGTTGCCCTTTAATAAAAATTTTTTTGGGTTCAATTAACATAAACAATGATTTCGGAAAACGTGAAAGATTATTCATACGAAATTTGTTATTCACATATACCTATAGCTGAATTGAATTTATATGAATGTGGCTCTATACCTAGGTAGAAGAAGCTATCTGAAACTTTTGTTAATGTCTAAAATATATAATACATGCCTTTTAGGGACACGCTGGTTCCAATGAACAACGTAAGGTCTGTTTCCACAAGAGTTTCGGACAACTTGCGGGAATTTCATTTATTAACATACGAATTTATTTTATGTTGATACTAAAAAACTTTTAGTCTCCACTATAGAAGAGCCACTGGCTTATGAACCAGTTATGCAGTTTTAATCAGATTTTATTCGTTAGAAAAGTTTTGATTGAAAAATATTTTCTATGGAGTTTTTGGTATGAGGAAAAAATAAGAGGTAGAAATATTAGATGAATTTGAGACACATTATACATACATACAGGCAAAAAAAAAAGTTAGAAAGGTGAATGTGATTGTTATAAATTACTACATTCCTTCAATGACGGATAATCATTTCGTACGGACTAACGGAAACTATAAGAAATAAATTACTGGGAACATCAATGCTGGCCTGAACTGGTCCCTAATTACAGGCGTAAAAGGAGGAAAATGAGGGGACTGGGCAGAGATAGAATTAGACGCCTCTGGCACGCACATCGCTAATCTCCACTAACGAGACGTTCATTTTAGAAACTCTCTGGACTACACTCTAGAATTTCAAATTATTCTATAGAGATTCGAAAAAAGTACAAAAAAGTTTATATTTTCATCCCCGAGTTTTGCAAATAATAACAACAGCAGAAAAATAATTATATTGAATGAAGCTACTTTAGTTCCGTAATAATAATAATGCGGACTTCCCCCTGTTAACAGCACTTGACCATTATCCGGCAGTCCGGTTCGACGGGGCAATCGGTATAATAATCATTTCACAGTGACGTAGAAATTTTTGACAATAGAATCCAGGAACAATAAAACCTATTTTCAGTCTCAGCAACATAGTTTAAGCCAAGGTTTAGGCGCACTCAAAATAATGAAATTTTTTAATGGGAGTAGTCATGTAAGGTTAAAATGCCAGTATGGAAATATTTTGTAAATTGTTCCACCACTGGTTATTCAAGAGCCAGTTCGTTTCGTAATCTAAATATTGAGGCTCTTTTCAAAACTCCAAATACATCAACTTCCACTTGAAAAAATATAACAATTGACCGTGCTCGTTATTCTGTATTGCCTGCCGCACTTGGACTTCAATCGTTGAATAATAATTATTAACAGAAAAAAGCATTCAAGCTAATTTTTTTCCTAAAACTAAGTGGCTAAATATGTCATTTGCGTCTTCTCTAATCCCCTCGTTCGCTCTAATTGCGTGCGTTCTCTATTGGAAACTGAAAGGTATTGCCAAATTAGAGTTAAAGACAAAGTAGTCGAACAAAGCAGAGCGCAAAGTCTGAGCGAATGGGGAGTGAGTTGCTGCCTGTGGTAGGCTTTGTAAAGACTTAGTTTCTAATACTAATTAGCGGCACCAATTAGTACTAATTAAATACCAGACTGACCTATTATCTCTGGCATACGGCTTCGGCAGGAGACAGTGGGAATGGAACCTGAAAAATCTAGTAGAAGCTTGGAATTTGTTTAATGTTACAAACATTTATCATAAGGAGGAATATTCATAACTGGAATATATCGGAATGATGAAATTTGATGCTTAATCATGCAAATAGTAGGTAATAATGTTTGAGATTCAAGGATAGTGAAAAAATAAGGTAAGTAGATGAATTTCGAGTTTTGATCCGTTGGTATTTAAAGGAATCACCACGTTAAGATTTTGACTTCGATTTCCTAGAATTCTATCGATACTCCTTCGGCTTATAGATCGGCCGAACGTTTTATCTGCTCCTGTGATGCATCTGGGTCTAGTCCGGATATCATGAAGCTGAAGCAATTTCAAGAGTATTTTTGTAGACTTTTTGATTATCGAAAACTAATAAGTGAGAAAACAGATCCAAATCCAAAGAAAGGTTTCGCTAGCACGCATCTTCAGAGGTGCTTCCATGTCCGATTCTGGTAGCAAACTGACGCGTTCCCGACCGCAAGTTGTATTTATGTGTGAGTGGTTGTGATGGGGGAGGGGCGGGGCTTCGCGTCACGTGGCTAATCTGAACTTTCTCTGTACTCAATCAGATCTTTCTTGCGTTTTTGAGGATCGGATTCCAAATTTGGTTAAGTTCTGTGAGAAATAAATCCGAAATTCCCCAGCGCCTGAAAAATCCAGACTGGTCATCAATTTCACGGATCGAGTCTTTACTGAAGAGGAACAGCCGTTTTGGCAAAAGGCGGTAATTTCGCAATCACTCCACAACACCTACCAACGGAGAAGATTATAGCCAGCACTGAAGCAGCCATCAGAGCACTGCCTGATGTGGAAGCAGAAGAAATCCGTATTGAGAAGGCTAACATTCTACGGAAAGCACGACCACCCACCAGTAACGTCTCTAAGAAGAAACTAATGGCAATTGAGAGCCTGAATTCAGCGGAAGGTATGCTACCTGCGAATAAGGGAAATGCAACTGTCCTGTTAAGAAATGAAGACTACAACCGAAAAATTCAGGAACTCCTTGATCTATCTACCTACTACCGGACGCTAAAGAAGAATCCCACCCAAGCCATACTCCGGAACACCAACAAACTGATTAGGTCATCTATCCTAATAGAAACGGTTAAGAAAAGCATCATAAAAACGGAAGTGGTTCCACCATGACTCTACGGCCTATCCAAAATTCACAAACCTGAAGTCCCGCAGTGAGTGCACCTCGAGTACCAACGTATAACCTCGCGAAACATCTTGCATCGCTTCTTCAACCGCATGTAACACAAACTAGCTCTTACGTCAAGAACTCCACTCACTTCGTCCAGAAAATTAGGGATATTATTCTCCAACCTAAGGATATCCTGGTCAGATGTCGTGTCTCTATTCAAAAAAGTGCCATTGATGGAATCTCTTGACTTGATATCAAGTACCTTCCACAATGACATAGTCCAGTTTTCCGGACATGTCTCACTGGTAGTTACTTCCTGTAGAACGGCGATTTCTACAAGTAAACGGACGGTGTAGTTATGAGAAGCTGCTCAGCCCGGTTATAGCCAACTTCTTTATGAAGGATTTCCAGAGGAAAGCTATCGAATCTTTTGACCACAAACCAACGGTATGGCTTCGATATGTAGATGATACCTTTGTGGTTTGGAGTCACGGGGAAGAGAAGCTTAGTCAGTTCCTAGGCCACCTGAACGCGCAACATCCTATCATACAATTTACTATGGAAAAGAAGAAAATCCAAGAAATCCCTTCTTAGATGTATTCATAAAGAAATCTGGAGAAAAACTAAGACACACACAGTGTACCGGAAACCCACATACACAGACAGGTACTCTCAAACCACCTTCCAAGGCAAAAACGTGGAATCATAACAACGTTAAGAGAACATCCTCGAAACATCTGCGAGCCACAATATCTCGAGCAAGAACTGGATCACCTCAAGTCGGCCTTTCTATCAAATGGATGCAATGTATCTGAAATCGACAGAACCATACGACCCAAAAAGTGTGGATGAACAACCAGTGATGGCTAATGCATATTTGCCTTTCATTTCTCGGGTCACAGACAGGATAGGGAAAGTCTTGAAGAAACACAACATAAAAACGATCTTCAAGCCAACAAAGGAAATATAGCAATCAGCCAAGGATAAAAGGAACCCTGTCAAGCGCTGGAGTCTATCGTATACCATGCCCATGTGGTAAGGTATACATAGAAACAACAAAAAGATCCATGGGAACCAGGATCAACGAGCACAAAAGAAACTGTAGACTAGGACAATCGGAAAAATCGGCAATAGCGGAACATGCGCTTAGTGAGTACAGAGAAAATTCAGATTAGCCACGTGCTGCGAAGCCCCGCCTCTTCCCCACCACAACCATTCACAAATAAACACAACTTGCGGTCGGGAACGCGTCAGTCTGCTACCAGAATCGGACATGGAAGTACCTCTGAAGATGCTAGCCACGGGTGCTAGCAAAACTTTAGGAAGAAATTCCAGCTTACGACGGCCATTAAGCCCAAATGAAAACACTTTATCTTGTTCCTATATTCCAGTTTTTGTTCCAAGAAAATTGACCTTCGTTTCAAAAAAGTTTCTACAGATGGTTTCAAGAGGAAGGAGGCTTCGAAGAAAATTTTTCGGGATTGAAAATAGATCCACAAGTGGGAAAGCAGAAAGCTTTTGGTAAAATAAAAGTCAATAGGTAACATGCAGTCAAAGCTATATAGTCCATAAGCTGGAGTGCAACAATCCTTCATGTTCTCATCCATTTTGTTAATTATATAATGGCGAAGGTGTTACAAGGATGAAGAGCAGAATTGAAGACTGCTAGAAGAAAAATAATGAATCTCAAAAAATAATGACAGATTCACTATAACCTGATGAACTTACCCTAGAAAAAAAGAGACCAAACTCATTATTGTCGACCTCACCCTTACTGATGTAAGAAAAGTTGGTGGTGTTGCAGGAATCCTTATGACAGAGAATGTGTAGAAGACGCTTAAGATTGGCCTAAGATTAGATAAACATGAAGCGAGCTTGGACTCAGCAATATCGCAATACAATTAACTCAAACTAATGAACATTCATCTAAAACCAGGACACTGAAAGTTACAACTAGTAGAATAGAATAATAGATGCCTGCAAAATGTGGATACCCTCTTCTTCTTCTTATCAGGCTGTTCTGAACCACTCCTAAATGTAAGCCTCTTCCAGTCTTCCATATTTCTTTATTTGTGCCTCTCCATCGTCTTGCTCATCCAGTTTCTTCTGGAAATCATTGACGCAGTGGCCCGGTAGGCTGGCGGGCGGAACCCGCCGCGCCTCTAAGATTTAGCGCCCCATCGACATCGTTCAGTTATAAAATTTAAATAATATCAAAATAAGGTTTAAAAATATTTTTTAATAAATTCGGAATATCGACCAACTGTCACGCTATTCTTGTGCCGAGAGCCTCACGCCCGACAAGCACCATCTTGCTTGTGCTTTACGATTTCCTCGTGTATTCAGTGAAGATTAGAGTAGATTACCAGTGCAACAGTTTGCAAGTCTTGCAAAAACTGTATTTATTGCAGTTGCAGGCTACCAATCAAATTCAATCTTAGAACCAGCTTGACACGGTCCAAGTGCTTAGTCGATGTGTTTTTTAGATGAAAACTTGAATCAAGTTGAAAGCACGCTTACTTACTTGGATGAACAGTTGGTACCATCCAAGTATCGTCCAAGTGAGGCGTGCGCAGCGTCCAAGGGTTGATACACGTACACTTAGACCATGTCAACCTTCACGCATATGCTTATCCAATAGTTTCGAAAGCTTACAAATATTTGTCGACTATCAGTTGTGCAAATTAGTTGTGATGGAAGCTCAAAAAGCTGAAGTATATTTAAATCAATTACAAAGAACATGACTAGCCTAACTTTCAACTAGTAGGTATAGGGTCACTTGAGCCTGGGAACTTTTTCGATACTGTGGGAAAATCGGTGATTTTTCTGGTTTTGTGCTGGTTATCACTGGTTTTAAGCTAGATAAGCTGTTTTTTTGCTGGATTTTGCTGGTTTTCACTGTTGTTTGCTGGTATAGCAGATTTTGTGCTGAATTTTACAAAACCAGCTAAACTAACATAAAAGCAATGAAAAGCAGTGAAAATCAGCACAAAACCAGTGAAAACTAGCACAAAACCAGCTAAATCAGCATAAAACCAGTACAAATCAGCAAATTCCGCCGATTTTCCCACGGTATCGAAAAAGTTCCCAGGCTCAAGTGACTCTATACCTAATGTCCGTCGATTTTAATCTGATACTCGGACGGAATATGAACTGGTGTCTCCCTACATTAGAACGCCAATGGTTACCTGACGTCACACCTGTTTTTACCATATGAAACACCCCCTTGCTGCTCATACGGAAAGTGTCAGTTAAAAATCGACGAACTCGTCGACGAAAAATACTTCAACTTTTTCTTGGTGATGGAGACCCATGTAGGAAATCGCCCGCCGTAAATTTAGAACCCAGTCCGTCCCCGGAAATCTTCTAGATGTCATCGACATCACGCCACGCCATCACACAGAAGGAGACACAGAATTGTCGTCCTCATGCTCGAAGAAGCACATTTTATGAAGAGCGGATGGTTTTGAGATACTTGATGAAAAAATAACTGATGGATGACCCAGAAAGTAGCCATTCGACTCGTTGGGTGGATCAAGCCATAGAAATAACTGGCGTTGGAAGGTGGGTACAAGAATGATGTCACTAACACATATATGACCAGTCTACCAAAAGGCAACACCCAAATAAATAGACATAACTCCAAAAGAAGCTCAGTACCATTTCACCCCAGAATATTGGTGGAACTTGGAAATATTTCTGAGATTGCACAACAATGTACTTCTACAACCCCGGAGCAACTGTCGCCAATATTCTAGAAAAAATCCACCTAAAGATCCATAGAGATAACATTATCTCCTGTCAGACTAATTAAATATAGAATATAGAATGACATTTTAAAAAATGTAGATAATTCACGAAACAAAAACAAATTCGTCATTTGCAATTCTACCCAAGCCCTAAACTTGACGGTACAATAGAAATGAACAACTGTGTATCGTACATTCCAAAATCGCAATTTTTAGCAGCGCAATAATCTGGATTTTTGGTCTGCTTTTGATGAGATGTTTGTCCACAGTATAACATCTAAGGTATCTCATCCTCCTCTACTAGTTCCATCATTTCGCCGTAATTAGTCGTAGGTTTTCTCACTTTATATTATTCGGAAAGACTCCTGTTTTGCCTTTTGAAATTTGGGCTTTGTTTTCCTGAATTTAATTACTGTCTTCTTTGGCTTGCTTTCTCCCCATCTCTCTCTCTCTCTCTCGCAGGATATAATAAGGGCTTTATTTTAATTAAATTAATTAGGAGAAACTTTAGCTTATTTTGCAAGTAGGATGTAGTCAAAGTTTTAGCTTCGTTGCTGTTTCCGCTAGGTGTTAATTATTTCGTTTGGGGAAAGAAATAGAAAAAGGTATTTTAGTTGGATGTTTTTCAAAGGGCTCAAATTAATTTTATTCATAATAAACTGCACCTTTTGAGGTCGCATTCCTAAAGTAAAAAATAAATTTCTACCTGGTTTAACATTTCCAGTATTTGCTAGTACATACTCTATTTTAGGATAGTTAACATTCATGGAACATTTGTAGCTATGCAGCTATGTCCACGTTCTTTCGTATAATTATTTCGAATATGTTTAAAACATTTCTAGTAAATTTAACCAATAACATTTATACGGGATATACGGGATTCAAGCCTGCGAAAGAGAGGATATGGTTGAATAAAGAGAATGCATACAATTTGGCTAAAGTGATTTGGAACAAAGTCGTTCAAAGTTTGATAATAAATTTCGTCTCTAAATTGAATCCCTCCTGCTCTGCTGCCTCCGAATACAACGACCGACGGTTGGCTGCTGCAAAATCTTCTTTAATCAACATAATTAAAACTTTATTAGAGAAATTTTGCTGTAATGAGACACTTTTAATTTAAATTAATTATAAAATGGCAATTGATAAACCACTCCGCCACTGTGAAATATGAAATAAGCTAATTAAATCCAATTATAACTGCACTAAAGCGTGCTAAAATTTCTTTGATCCAGAATCCCAAAAAGCCTCTCTAGTAAACGTTCCAATATGTTAAGTAGCTCCGCCATAATTTCATGTTGCCCTGTTCGTGTTCAACTACTCGGCGCAAAGACGAAAATTAATTGAAAGCTCTAATTAATTCCTCTGAAATAACTTTTGCAATGAAGCCTTTAATTAAAGGTTTAAAGTGCACTCAAAAATTTTTTTTTCTTTTCAAAAATAACTACATACGGCTTTTGATGTCTGTTTACGTTTTATACATACACATACATACACAGGGGCTGTTTTTAATTGTGGCAATCAGAAATTTTACGCAGGTTTTGATAGGAGAAAATTAGCTTTTAGAAAATCTCAGATGTAAAAGACCATTTTATAATGCTCTTTATTATAACTTCAATATATGTTTTAACATTTCAGAAAAGATTCTATAACAATAGTTTTATATCTATGTGTCATGTAGATTTGGCTTTAAATAAAGTGGAACTTATTATTCCTTGTAACGTGAATTATGGCAATTTGTAATTCACATGCTAGCCTAAATTGTGTAATAGGGTGTAGGATTTTCAATAAGAAAGTTGAAAATGTGGTGCACTTCACTCAAAACACAATACTAGAAAACCAAATGTTATCCAGGTTTCAACATAGCCATACCATCTAATTTGCACAAGCTACCTCTGTGACTACTTTAGTATGGGGTTACCTAACAAGGTTTAAACTTTAGTAAATCCAGTTGATTGTCTGGCGTGCAATGAAGAGCTCGAAGTCTCTCATAAGAATGCATGGGTCAGCAAAATGCATTGAGGTATAGCTTAAATATGCTAGGTTCAGCAAAAGATAACTTCCTTCGGTATTTACCTAGGAAAAAGGGACAAATCAGAACTCAAATGCTACATGTAGAGTGATTCAACTAACTAATCAAAGAATCATTGCGGGAAAATCGGAGCCTTGGCATAAAGGCAACGTAGGGAGCAACGCCTAAATAATTTCTAATTTTTAGTACCGGACTTTTGTTCTCAGTTTCCGAATTTGACAGCCTTTAAAAATAATCAGGAGTTTGAATGTGCTCTAACCACTTCATACTTGTCACACTTACCTATGATACTTACAGACTTTGGCTCATGCAAAACCTTGTTAAATTTAACGACGTATCAAATTCGTTATTCGAGATCAACAGTATCGGCCCTTAGTGTATCTAAACTTTCCAAAAGTACATAAATTAACTTTCATCCGCTCGGTATACATTCAACACAGCAAGAAGGACCGGAGAGTAGCAGGGTTACAAAGATGGCTCTCACAAAGTATAACAAAGAGATCAGGAAGATCAAAAGAAACAACCTTAGGTCTTTCCGGGAAAACATCGCCTTGACCAGTCGCCGCTAGACTGCACAAAGCAATGGCCAAATAGGAAAAAAGTCCGACAATAGGTCTGATCCCACAAGAGTGTCTGAGAGTTTGCAAACTGTCAGAAACAAGCAATCAGCTAAGTTACCGATTTATCTTGGAAGGACGGCATTGAAGACATTTATGGGTGATGCTTTCTGACAATTTGCAAACTGAGATTTTTTTGAGAACAGACCTAATGGCGCTGAAAAGCTAGACACGAAAGGGAAAGAGAAGCATGCGCTCCCTCTTCTGAGCAAACATTTCCCAGGTAGTAAACCAAGAAATAGAAGTGAGGAAGGAGCGTACCCCAGACGGGCCACTCCTACAAAGATCAAAAACAGAGATCATGCCGCACCTTGTAGATATAACCAGATGCTGTATGGCGATGGAATATATATTTAAACTATGGAGAAGGTCACTTTTATTCCAAAGGCAGGTAAGAAGGATGGAACAAACCGCAAAGTTAGTTCTCTATACGGACAGCGACCGAGACCTCATCTCACCTGTCTGTCCTTGTTCTCTGCGCCAGCTCTCCCTTCATTTTGTACTACAAAAGTGTGGTGACATGTACTCAGCACTTAGGAGCGCGTATTAGGCTGACAACACTTCGCGTGGGCCCCCTCGCTATCACTTTAGGTGGCCAACGAACGAGCCCCGTCTGTGTTGTTGGTGCGAGCTGCCTGCGGGTACGAAGAAAGAAACGAGAGAGCAAACGATAAACCCCGGGCGTGAAATAAGGTGTAAGATGCTTATCACGAGGACAGCAGAGACTTAAATAGGAAATAAGTCTATTGGGGTGAGCATTACTCGAGGCACTCCCTAGTGCGGAGTATGCTCACCTCTGATGTGGAGCTTAGTGGTGGATGAACTACTAGGAATACTGAACAACCTGGGCTGGACTGAGTTGGGTATGCGGATATCATTGTCATCATAGCAAGAGAAAAGTTCGAGGGCACCCTGTGTGAACTCTTACAAACTGGACTCAAAGCAACAGAGGAATGGTGCCGAACATTGCGTTTAGAGATAAACTCATCAAAAAAACAATAGGAGAAAACTCCATAGAATAACGGACATCAAAACACTTAGGACTAATATTACACCGGTGGCAGAAGTCAAATATCTCGGCATAACGCTGGACTACAAACTCAGATGTAGCAAACAAATTGAGCGAGTTGTAACCAACGCTACAAGAGCTCTCATGGTATGCCGAAACCTTGTAGGCAAAATCTGGGGATGGGGAAAGCAGCTCTCAACAAACTCTAGCGCCTGGCGTGCACATGCATCAGGGGAGCAATAAAAACTTGTTTTACATCAGCCATCGAGGAGAGGGCTCGTAGACGAGCAATGTTTAGAATCATAGTGGGCTGACGAGGAAGGTTGACTTGGAAGAAGAGATTTAGCATCTCTAAGCAAGCTTATTCCGCTCTTCGAGCTCCCCAGGGATGATATGATCAAAATATATAATTACGAGAAACGCTTCACAGTAGTAATAAGAAGCAGAGAAGAATGGAAAGGAAATGCCACATACTTTCTTACAATGCAGCAGGAAGCCGTAAAATGGTGTAGTATCCGCGCCAAGTACTCTATTATTTAGGTAAGATGGTAAATTGCGAGCGGTCGTATTTGATAGTAATTATTTCCTTATGTAACTACTGTAAAATAAAAGTGTGGGGGCGGGTATCTTTGCAAGTGAGAGAAACACCTGTCATAGGTCGGTTATCCATTAATAAATAATAAACAGAGCTTTTCCAAATTACAATAGTACAATTTCACCTTTATAAAACAAAATTAAACAATTCTAACTTACAGCCACCCTCTATAATATCTGAGCTTGTAATTAAAATGTTACAATCAAAACCTTTTTTTTGTACTTAAATAACTCTTTCATAGAGCCCTACTTCATTAGGTTACAGCATTTTTAACCAAAACTCCTACACGTCAAAACATTACAAGTTTTAAAACGTCCAATTATATAAGCACTTACTGCCGAATTTGTACAAGGCTTAGCTCAAAATTGCAACTTCAGCCAGAGTGAATACTATTACAAAATATCAAACATGTTAATTAATTCTTTACAATCTACACACAGACATAACAATACTATCTCAATTCAATATTACGCATATTTAATTTAAATTCTCAGAGTTCAAAATATTTGGTTATAATCATTATTTCAATGTTCATTAATTCTCTCCATTAGACAGAGCTCACAGATTCTACAGTCCTTAAAATTTTCTATTTATACTAAACAAAACAAAAAAAAATATTTTTTTTTTCAAAAGTTCGCTCAAGTTAACATATTTGCGAAGTCCCATTGTCAATTCACTTACTTCATAGTCATTTTAATCATTGATAAAGTCAATATAAACATGTTACTAGAGTACTTATATTTCGTCCTTAAATCACCAAACTATTCTAAATTAATTCTTTTGATTATTTGGAGCTCGCACATAATGTTGGACGAATTTAAATGTTCTTTCTTTCACAATTTGCCGTTATTTTTCCAAATATTTGATTTAACGCGTTTTCCCGAGGCAACAAAACAAAAGAAAATCTACGAGAATAAACATAACTGAAGTTATTCCAAAAATCCGAAACAGCTGATTTTATATTTTTCGATCCCCTCAAAGATTTCGGGTCATGTACATTCATGCATTCATGTACCGGTACTCCCTCTTTCCTTAGAATTATAATTATTTGTCTAAAACCGTATATGTCGCAATTTCCTGGATTATCGGGGTCAACAGATTTTAAAGAAAGCGGTATCCTTGTATCCTCCACTCACCTTGTATTTTAATATTCCTATGGATTTGATTTATGATGAGTTCAATGTGATGTCACACGCTTAGTGACTCACTATTAAAATTTAAACGTATTTTAGATATTTCAATTGATTTGTGTCAATGCTAAATTAACAAAATTAGAACTTTTCTTCTAATATTGAATATTGGAGATTTAATTTACCTTAGATTATTTGATTCAATTTACATTATTTGATTACATTTAAATTTACTGTTTTTGTATTTTAAGTCCTTGTAAATTACGAGTCTCTTTTTCCCGGGTCATTACAATACATCTGAACAAGGGACCGGCGGAGTTCTTGGGCCTGGAATCAAGTTCTTCGAAGCAATGGGAAAACACTCAGGCATATTTCAGACAGAAATAATTACTATAACTAGATGTGCTCAGATCAATCTTCACAGGAACTACAAAAAGAGAGAGACTGTCATATTCTCTGCATGTCTGACCATCAAAACGCTGAGCTCACCAATAATCAGCTCAAGAATGGATTGAAAATGCCTGGACAAGTTAAGTAAACTGGGCAAAAATAAAAAACAATATTCTCCCAGTGGATACCGGTACTGAGTAAAAAGAATCTTCGCATTTTCACTGGATTCCTTACAGGCCAATGCCGGTTAAGAGGGCACCTTAAGAAATTAAAATCGAAAACGTAGATAGCTACCGGTCTTGTGAGAAAGGGAAGAAAACCCTAGGACACCTTCTCACGGAGTGCGAGGCGATCATGAACAAACGAACTGCATGCACCGATAAATGGAAAGATATAACATCCATAGAACCATCCAGGTTACTTGCGTTCATAAAAGCTTTAAATCTAGATGAGGTGCTTTGAGTGAGTATCCTATTAACTTAAGCACCCAGAAACACCATAGATCTATGCAATTCACAGTGTATTGCCCTTAATTCATTCATTCATTCATTTATTCAACCTTGACCCGCAAAAACTCAATCATCTTGGAGACTGAAATAGAAGTCAAAATGACTAAAATAGAGGTTACGCATTCCCCAAATCTGCTAAAGATGTGTTTTCTGGAGCTAACAACAATATGGCGTCATAACCACACACTATAATCCTTAATACTATTAAAAACCTATAAAAAACAATATAAGTCAATTCACTTTACGTAATTAATAGGCTCAATAAATAAAAATTGATAGAATATCGATAAAGCTGAACATCATTATTTTGGTAACTATTACAATCATCTATGCAATTAGGTGACTATAGCCATTATGTTATTATTAGTGGTACAAATTTCGCATTGAAGAAGAGATTGCGATACAATAGCCTATTATTTAGGAAATAGGTTGAGCTACATTCAACCAACTCTCTATCAAATCAATATATAATCCCTAACCCAGAAGAATTTTTCTAGTTCCTTTCTCCATTACGAAATTCAGCCAAAATACTACTAGATTCAATCTCATAAAGCGTTTAAGATACCTTGTTACAAATAAATTAGAATTTGTATACTTTAAGAAAAGATAACCTAGGGTCGTGAATTCAAAGAAAAATTAAGATAACGTGTAGTCCCTTTATGTGCAAATGAAACCACTCAAAATCCAACAAACAATAATTTTATTTAGTGTAATTTACAATGTTATGTAGTAAATGCAATTCTGTAAAATTGTAAAATTTTACAGTTGACAGCTTGGTTGTTCTGGTGAATCTGACACCATATACCTTTTCAATCTGGAGCTCTTCAATGGGTGTTGGTGTTTCACTTTCGTGAACTGGAGCTCTTCGTGTTGTTTCCTGTATCCAGGAAGAGGATAGATTGCTGGGGTGACGTCACTCCAGCTGATCCAGACTCCAAACAGTGATCTTTATGTAGTAGGTACCCAGAAAAGAATAAGGCAGTATCAGGTTCACCAATATTTGGAACATTTAATTCCCGAATTCCGTTAAAAAGTGAGTGTCTTGCATAGGAAATTGAAATTGAAATTTAGTATGAAATGATTGTTGCACAGACACTCCTTTCAACAGAATCAGATATAAAAACTATTGCAAGCAGAAAAAATTAATATTTTAATTAAAAAAAAAAAATAATTGAATAATTAAGAATAATGATAAGATAATGATAATAGTAAAATAAGATAATAACAGGATTTAATTATAATGAGAATTTCATACATCTGTCAAAACTGGTATTCCAACAATAAATTGACATGTTTCGATTGTTGATTTGAACCAATCAGATTGTAATTACGCGATAATTTGCACTAGTGCAAATTATCAGATAATTGCCTACTAACTGGTGCGAAAACTGGTGTTTAAACATTTTTTGAAAAAAAATTTAAATTTTTGATTTATGAAATTCTCTCATTAAATACAACTCGTGCAATGGAAATATATTTATAATTTTCGACAAATTTGCACTCATGCGTTTTTAACTGAAAAAGGCACTCAGTGCACGTACTCGTGCACTACGTGCACTCGTGCTCTTTTTCAACTATGCATTCGGGCAAATTTCCCAAAAATTATTAATAATTTCCATTGCACTAGTTATATTACTATTGATTATAATGCTCGTTATAATTGAGCAGAATGCTGCTTTCTTGATAACAGTTCTGGCAGGCACAAATATGAGCAAAAATGAGGTAGGTAAAAAAAAAATAAGAAATGAAATCTCTGGATTCTCCCCTAAATAGACAAAATTTTCCTCTCGAATTAAGGTAGCTACCACAGATACTAGATAAACCTAGGGTTGAAATTAATCAAATCCAGAATGTGTCAAAATTCTTGAGATGTTTTAATTAAAACTTTTCAAATGAATTTTTGACCTGTCTGGATTTCTATTAAAAAAATTACACCCTTCAGTTGAGATAATAATTTAGAGAGTCAAACAGAAAATGGTTGTTCAGGCCTCTGCCTGGATGGACTCACAAATTTGGTTCTCACCGACTCTATTTAGAGCAAATGGTCCAATATTCCCACACTAAAAATTGATTCTGAAAACCAGACCAACAGTACCTATCTAAAATCCAAAAATCTGTGTTGACTTACCTCTTAACAAAACGTGGCACTAACCAATAAGCAATCTCACAAAATGGAAGCCAACAATTAGATAAAAAAAAAACTTAAAATATAATATTTATATTTCACAAACAGATAAGATAAGATTTATCAGATAAAAACTTAATAAAGATATGATAATTTGAATATTGAAAAATCTATAAGAGAGGATCCAGAAATTCAAAGCAAAAATTATTTTAAATAAAGTGGACTTGCCTGCCAGACTATTTTTCAAGGAAAAGAGCGTTTTAGAAACCACAGCCAGCAGGAAAACGATCCCGTGTTTTTTATACTTACTGCATTCCAACCAGCTTCAACCAATCAGACGAGTACACCCAAAAGACAATATTCACTTCAAAATGAGAACACAATGAAAGACCGCATGGAATAAAAGAGAATGGATAAAAATCCACTAAAATTATTTCAATTGTTTACAAATTATTAGTTATTTATTATACAAGACGGTAAAAAGATGCTTTACCTGTGAGTGGAAAATGTTGATTCACGAGCGACGAAGGAGCGAGTGGATTAATTCCACAAACAGGTTATGCTTTTTTACCATCGTGTGTAATATTCTATTTTATTCTTGAGCAACTTTCTATTTATCACAATTACTAAAATCATAAACTAAAATGTGCTAAAATTTCATATAGATTATGACAAGTTGACAAAGTACCTAACAAACTGACACATTTCTGGTGTTGTCAATCATGCAATATAACAGATTTCTGTCAAAAACACTATAATTATTATAAAAGGTCCGAACAAGTAGGTAAAATTGACGTATGAGTGGGTAAAATTGACGTATGTGTTGGTAAAATTGACAAATGAGTGGGTAAAAATTGTTTGATTTCACTACTTCAAATAAAGTGTTACTTTAACAAGTTTCGAATCGATTAAATGATAGTTTACCATTCGCGATAGAACAAAATAATTTAAATTAAGGTTATGTCAAAAATAAAAAACTGTTAATTAATTAGATCATTAAGCCAAAAAATAATTATTTCAGAATCAGAAGTTAGAAAAGGACAGAAATACATCCATTTGCTAAAAGTGAGATAAATATAACTTCTTTCAATGAAAATACAAATGACTGTCAAATGCGAATTAACCAAAAATCATGCTTTGAAAAATAAACCATCGGGCACTAGATGGCAGTACCGGTAAGATATCCGCACTTTACGGACATGATAGATAGATGGCAGCACTTGTATTATTTGAATTTAAATTTGAATTTTGTGGATATTTTTAGAATATTAGAAATTATTTTGAATTCTGAAATGGAAAAATACAACTTTATAATGAAAATAAGAAGAGATGGAACATGTTAGGTAAATGATAAATTTATCGTAACAACCTAACTGACAATTCCATTTATTAATAATTGAGTTTCTGCTTAGTTCAACATAATTTTCACCTAATGAGCTCTGATAGTTCACGTAATTATTCTACTCATATGTTTATATCAACTTATTCTAGCATATCAATGTCCATTTTGACTATGGAAACAAACAAAGGTTGCATAAAATATAAATCACACGTCAAAATGAATTATTTATTCATTTGGCAGCGCCCTCCATTAGCTTATTGCCCATCAGCAAAGAGCTTCTTTCTTCTGCTCCTTTTTAAAATAATACATTGTTAATGATGCCTCATGAAAAATTCAACTATTTTTCGATTCAATAATTTTATTGTTGGTTATTACTTTAGTTAAAACTAAACTTTGCTCATTTTCTCTTAGTAATACAAATTACAAAACATATTCTCTGCATTAAGGTAAAACTTGTTAAATTCCTGTCAAGAAGAGAAAAAAAAAGACAAACCTTACACTCGGCTACATTCATTCAAAAACTTTTTATTATTCTCAAAGTACAAGAAAGACGATAAAAACGCTGCTGCTTGCGCGACCAAATTAATTTGTCGTTTTTATTGTTTGATGTACCTACATAAGAGCAAACAAACCTGACGTACTGGTGATGAGCAAAATATAAATTTAAGTTTTGTGTTGCAAGCAAATATAAAAAGGGCTGATAAAATTTTACGGCCAGATGCCGCCCGCTTTCGCTTTGAGGAGGTATGAATTTTCCTTATTCCCTCGTATTTTTATAATAAGCGAGATATAAAAATAAAATCTAGAAAATGCGAGGAATAAAAAGTGTATCTACGTACACGGAGAAAGCTTATCCTCTTTTATATCTACTTGTTCTAAACTTTTTTTTGGCTGCTCTGCGATTTTGTGGCATCTGACACATGTTGTGTATCGTATCGTACGAAATTCTGAAAAGATTCAATCGCACAGATTTACACTTCATAAATACGTTGCATGTTATGTGATTTTATTTAACTGCAAGAAATATTTTTGCTTTTAATTGAACATCTTAATGATGTTGACACCAAAGAAAATCTTTTGAAATGCCAACTCATAAGGGAAAAGTTTTATTCGTAAGCGTATCACACTATTCACACTGGACCATGTACATTTGATTTTTAGAAAGTTATTATTAATTACATGTTGTAGCTTTTGTTATGAACCAATAAGATAACACAGTGATTATAGGAACATTTAATTATATCTCTAATTTTCTATTATATTTACTATGTATTTTGCAGAGAGGCCTGACCATGCCTTGTCGGCTCAATATGGCTTTACCTTTCGGACCCTTGTTTTATATCCCTCTATTTTCATAAACTGTTAAATTGTCGGAATGATGTCCAATAACTATTTACGTGCCTGAATAGGGTTTAGTTTTTATTATTGTATAAACTTCCCAAAAAAAATCCCAAATCATTAAATATTTTAGCACCAATATAAGTAACATCTGTAAAATAGCGTTAAGGTACTTTCAGTGAATAACTAGAGGAACTCCCGCCCTTTCGAAGGAGGTTCCAGGACGTTTCCTTCTTTCAGGAAAGAAGACGAGAAGACATTCAGAATTCCATCTTGACTCTGACAACATCTAAAGTTACCTCTCATAACTGACAAAGTGTCCTTCCCAAAACTTATAAATTTTCACAAATAAACGAAACCTTTTTTATTAAATCAAAAGATATAGTTTTAATTCTAGTGTAGGTATATTTGGGATAAAAGTCACAGTTCTTGTGGCTCAACTCCTAACACTTTACTTTCGCACTTTCTCGATATTTTTCGGAAGAGCATTCCTAAATTACAATGTCGCAATTCTTATAATAATTACAGGTAAAGATTCTACAATAATGTTTCTAAGAATAAATAGATACGAAACTTTACGGTGCACCGGAACAAATAAAATATAAACTCCTATACAAAATTTAGCGTATTTTCCCAGTAAATATGAAGCCATATAGTCCGCCTTGCTCTATGCATACCTAAATAAGGACCGAAACAGTTTAAACGTGCAACATTTACAACTTTACATTTTGATAAGATATGAATATTCTCGGCTTCCCCTGCAACCGCAGGGTATTATCATCATATCGTTGGCCAAAATTCTATTTTGCGTGGAGAACAAATAATTGACAACATAAGACTTTCCTCCCCTCATATCTTATTCGAATTAAATTTTTTTAACGAGTTATATATATTCGAACTTATTTTTATTCGTCCATCATTACCAGATATTCTAAACAAGGGAAAGACAGAAAAAAAAAAACATATAACGAGCTGGACAAACACCTACTCGTTAAATTTCTCTCGTTTACGTAACGTAGTAAGGATGGAAAATTCAAGGAATATTGAAGAACTTTAGCGACGAATATAATTTTCAAAAACGGATATTTTTAGGATTTTTACGAATTGTTACAGTATCTTTCCCATGAGTTCTTATGTATTTTATGAAGTATATTTGAGAAATTAAAAATAAGTGCTACGTAGCCGGCCAACATTGTATATCACAAATTAGTCTACATCTGTTGATATGCTATGTAATTTCCCGACAGCTCAGGGCATCCTGAAACAAGACTTTCGATACTGGAGACGGAACTCTTGGACTGTTAGGTGTGACCAAAAGTTTACGCGAAATTTCGCCTGACAAAATATTCAATACACCAGACGGATACTTTCGGTGAATCAATCAGGTCAAGACGTTCCGAAATACCAGCTTCACCTCGTCCGCTTTTCAGTTCTATGGTTCACGCAACTGGGCTTAAGAACATTCGAGCGGAAATCAGGCTCTCGTACAAAATCATTCCAATTTATCGATGTGGACTACTCATTAGAAAGAAAAAAAAGTACTAATGAAGAAAGGTATTTGTGAGATGTTGTCTTTTATTAATAAATGTATCTGTATCTGTAAGTTTGGGATGGTGAATGCCACAGCAGTTAGGCCACAGCAGGCCCATTGTGTGTCTCCACAAGAGGAGAGGTCATCCTTAGCTCGCGATTTAACGTAGGCGATGACGTCACCGATAGCGGTGCCTCTGATCTCTTCTAGGGATTGGTACGATTGGCCTAATCTGGATCTGCGTAATGGCGATAGAGCAGTGCAGTCACAAAGTATGTACTCCATCGTGTGCTCCATCGTCTCGTTGTACAAGTTCTAACGTGAGTCGTGGTTTAGATAGAGCTAGCAGTACTGCTTTTATGCAGTCCGTGTGGATGTGTACGATCTTTTCAGTGATGGTTATGCCAGTAATTTCCGTTTGGAGGACCTCAATTTAAAAGTTCAGTTCGAGAACTTTAGAGTATACTCCGCATCCCCAGCCTAGTTCAATTTTTGATCTGTCAGTGGAGATGTTACCCCTGCCATTGTGTTGTTACCAATGCCTTTCGTGTTGATTGTGTAGTGCTTTTTGAAGACGAAATATGGAGTTGCAGAGTCCACTCTCATTAATGATTGTAAAGACTTACTCGATTTAGTGTAGCAAGTTTGTGCCAGACGTGTGTGAAAGGACCAAGTTCTTACAATAGTTTTTAGATTTGAAAATCACCTATGAGTCATCAAGTAGGGAAGCTTTCAGAAGTTTTCAATGAAGTTCCTCCTTGAACATTGTTTCGCTGATTTCTCACGTTTGCCTCAAATTTTTGTTGCTTGCTTATTCATGCTGGGTCCTATCTTTCTACTCTTGTAACGAAGTTTCTAAATTTTCTGCTGCAGTCCCCCCGACCGCGCGACCTCGTGTGAGGCCTACAGGCTGGCATACGAATAGGGTAGTGCTATTTATTCTACACACTTCTTCTTTCTTTCTTTCTGTGCACGGAGTGACAGAAGCTGCGGGCTGGAACACGCTCAGGGCAGCTCCTTTCCGTGATAGAATGAAGAGGGCTACGGGCTGGAATACGAACAGGATATTGCTATTCATTCTACACACTTCTTCTTTCTTTCTGTGCACGGAGTGACCGGAGCTTCGGGCTAGAACACGTACAGGGCAGCTCCGTTCTTTCTGTGACCGAATAAAGAGGGCTAAGGGCTGGAATACACACATCTTCTTTCTTCGCCTACCTGCATTCTGTGCGAATTAAAATTTCACGCACGATGCCCAAAGGCCTGATCCTGCAAGCTGACGGTTGTAGGAGTTCCTGGTTCCTGGAGCTTTCTTTCTGCCGATTAACCGTTACCGTTACCATAAACGATACCGTTACCGCACCGTAATCTCGAACCGTTAAATTTACGCGACTAGCCCGATACGCACACGCACTTCGTTCCCACCCCCCTCACCCTCTGCTTAGCATTTCCTTTTATTAAACCTGTTGTCTTAATTAAGTTTTCTTGCATTTGTTCCATTGTATTTTAACTACTAGTTAAACAATAAAAATTACTTTCTTGGTTGGATTGTGTGTTTCATTTTTGAGGAATGCGTAGGGACGTCTGGTTTGCCGTCTCCACTGTTTAAAAGCTACCTAGAGCACGTGGGCCCTTGACCACTATAAGCCTAAGGGTGGCGCCCGAGTTTTCCGTCACTAGTAAGCTCTAACCGACCGCTTGCTTACCGGAAAACTAAAGTAGTGCTACACTCTCACTTTTGGATGTTGTTGCTATTATGGTCTACAAATTTTGAATACGCATTTTATACAACGTAGATCAAAAGTTCGTCCTCCCCTGCTAACTAACTTCGGGGCGGATTCACAAGTTCAAAGTAAATAACTGAGAGCTCGCGAAGATACCAGGGGGGACGGAATTTAGGTCCCACTGTATTTTTACATCTAGTTTTCTACGTTTATCTACCCAAGCCGGTAATACACAGTTTTGGCGATATAGTGTCAACCTGTAAGTCTGTGTTTGCTGATTAGCTGACTTTAATCTTGAATATTCGAAACTGGTCTCACATGCCAGTGTTTTTTTCACAGCTTAAAAGGCTATAACAGCCATTTTTTTATTAAACAGTTATGTTAGAGGATTACTTGTTCAATTAAATCACTAAAGTCTGTTTTTTTTTTTAAAAGATAATTCCCCAAGTCAAAAATTTAGTAACTATGTTGGCAACACAAGCCTTTCCTACACAAAAAATTTGAAAGCTTGACAATTTTACATTGTATTGCCAATATAATGTCATTTTGACTTTTATCTTTGAAAAAAACACACTTTAGTTTCCTCATAAACACGTTTTATTAACGGAAAAGAAACGCTAGCAATTGACATATCGGATTAGCGTTTCCGAAAAGGCCTATTGACAAACGGGTCCGCCACTATCGTCCATGAGGTATATAAGGCGATTTCGCCCCAGATTTTTAACTACTGTTTGGTAGGCGAATGGTTAACCAATTGGTACGTGAGTGACGTAGCTTCACAATCTCATCCGAATTCATTGTGTAGGGCGTTTGGTACATTTTGACTTTGACATGTTTATTTAGACATAAGACAGAAAGAGACAGCAAGCTACCAAACCTCCACTACCCAGTCAAACCGCGGTATAGCATTTGACAGACCAAGGCGCCTACCAAAGTTGTCATGACGGCATCATTCTTCCATCCGAAATTGATTGGTACCTGTTTGACAGACCAAACCACAAAACTGGGGTATCAAACTGAGGCGAAATCGCCTTAAGTTTTTGTCAGAAATCATTCTCAATAAACTGTAGAATGGCCGCATGGGTGCAGCCTATAGTACCAGG
Organism: Ceutorhynchus assimilis; assembly: GCA_917834065.1. Lineage (NCBI taxonomy): Eukaryota > Metazoa > Arthropoda > Insecta > Coleoptera > Curculionidae > Ceutorhynchus > Ceutorhynchus assimilis. The sequence continues at coordinate 12,837,652 of OU892280.1, read as the reverse complement.
AAACCCAAAGTTTTGCATTGTAACGAAGTTACGTAATTATTATTTTTTAACTGCCTTGAATGGGCGAGCGGCGTCACATGTCACATGTCACATGGCGGTGGGGAACCCAGCATGACCAAAAGACCACAGCGCTTCTCAAGCAAGCGATGCGTCTGCCGGCGCGGCGGCAGAGAATCGTTCACTCAAAGCAAGGTCACGCGCAAAATTATAAATTTATTTAAGAATTTAAAATGATATTATTGAAATATGCACTTAAACTCGCGGTACCTTTTACAACAAAAGAAAAAAAAGTACGTACCTTCGTTACACACCCCCTCCTCTTCCAGAGTCAGTTGAAACAAGGTAAAGAAAGGTAAATCACAAGAAGTGACTGAAAATTTTCATAAGAAATGCACTGCCACTAGTCAGCCACCAGTTGCAATTTATTATTACCTTGTTTCAATTGACTTTGGAAATAATATACTTCGGAATGACAGAAGCTAACACGATCATTCTGATGTCGGGACGTCCTCGCACCATCAGCAGTTGAGCAAAAATCCACACTTACGCCAGTAATCTGTAAAACTTTTAGACGCGCTAATACCTTAAAACACATTCGAAAATTTTGGATTTAATGAAAGATTTTTGTATATTTCCACTAATTTAAGTCAATATTTGAGATATTTCGCTAACACTGTAGCTTGATCAGAAATTGTAAGTATTATCTATTCACAATCCGATGTCCAAAAGGAAGGTGTATCACCTTTCAATGCTTTGATAGGGAAAGGTGATAAATTTACCTGTATCTTTGAACTACGGATTGTGAATAGGATATAGTACGACATAAAACTGAAAGGACCCCGCAGAAACCTTATGAGAACTGGCCCTCAGTGGAATCTCATGAAATTTTGCATATTTATAGTTCTGCCTATAGATTAAAAGTGTTCATGAGCACAAAGTTCTAAAAATTTGTATTTTTGAGTTACAGTCGTTTGAAGTTGCGTCATATGTGAAATTGCTCAAACCTTATACAGTCTAAATAGTTTTTTCTGTTACTTCCTGAATTTTAGAACATCATAGTATCATTGTGTAGTATAATACGATTCCAGAAATGTCCACTTTTAAACCATAGGCGTCTTAAGAGGGGTTAAAAATAATTATAAAATAATAGTTATTTATACACCAAGTGAGTTTAATGAATGTTTACCCATGAGAAGAAAGTTTAACTTACGAGCCCTAGCGAGTGGGTTGATTTTTTTTCGAATGGTGCATAAAGTACGACAAGTGAGTGAACCTTGGTAACGTATGAAGTAGCAGAGGGGAAGACGAAAACCTATACTATACGACGCGACGAATCCCCGACGTGATGCATTGCGAAAATTACGGTTACCCTGACGCGACGACCCGCGTATATGTATATTTTATCTCGCGCCAATCAGGAGGGTTTTGCCCGCATTCCTTCCACACAGGTTCATTCAGTTGTCACACTTTACAATGCTTTATTATCTACTGAATATAATGTTCCTTCATCAATTTAGTATCAAACTTGTACCTTTACTACTTGTACTCACCTCATTATTTACCCATAATTATTTTTAAACCCTTTTTAGGACGTCTATGGTTTAAAAGTCACCATTTCTGGAATCGAATAATTTGAAAAGTATTATACTATGCATATGTCGTTCTAAAATTCACAAAGTAACCGAAAAAACTAGACTGTATAAGGTTTGAGCAATTTCACATATGAGGCAACTTCAAACGACTGTAACTCAAAAACGCGAATTTTTAGAACTTTGTGCCCATGGACACTGTTGATCTATAGATCAAGAACTATCAATATGCAAAATTTCATGAGATTCCACTGAGGGCCAGTTCTCATAAGGTTTCTGCGGGGTCCTTTCACTTTTATCTAGAGACGGAGTGAAATTTCACTTTTATGTAGTGACGGAGACCTTTCAGCACAGCCTGTAGTGACCTTTAAGCATAGGCTGTAGTGACAGGGACATTCAAACACAGCCTGAAGAACCAGGGACCCTGCTACTTCAATACCAAACTGTTTCATTATATTAACTATCGATTTCATAACAAAGATACTGATCATTACTAACTTGTTCGCCCAATCCTGACAAATTTAATTTTTATTTTTAGAAGGTGTATATCGTATATTGTAATATATATGAATACAAAACAAGAAACAGCATATCATCGAAAACCTATGAGAATTTTTCGTGGAAATGATCCAGTTTACTCCAGATATTACACATCAGGATCAAAATGGGTGGCTCCATCAATAGTAGAAGCAACAGAACCTGTGAGCTATAAAGTGGCTACCCCAGACGGTAAAATTGTTCAACGTCACACAGACCAGCCACGTGCCAGAGATATTTCGGGAGAATGAACAGATATAGAGTCCGATATTAGTTAGCCCAATGCTATCAAATGCCCACCAGAGGATGACAGCATTGATGTTTTTACTCCAACAGAGGAGGATAGGCATATACCAGTCAAGATACCAGAGCAAGTACCAAAAATATCAGTCCCTGCATCGTTAGACGAGCCCAAATGGAGTTCCCTGTAGAATCGTCCAGCCAGGATTATGCGTCCACCAGCCTATCTTGGCGATTACACAATGTAAACTGTTTCATCCAGGAGGGAGTAGTGTCATGTATTGGGTTAACCTTCATCTTCTCAATATATCGTCTCTCCTTGCTAGTGACAAACTCCATGGTGAATGGCGTTAAAGAAGAGGTATTTAGTTCAACAAGGATTGTCAATGAACAACTATCAAGGAGGCTATTATTAGTCAGTAAACTTCACGGATCGTATCGGTACCTAACACTAAAATAAACTGAATTCTGAAAGCTCCGAAATAAGAGATTATTAGGTACGAATCCTAGTCATCTCAGACATCAAATAGAATCATCTCCTCTTTTGTACGTTATTTAGCAAATTTTAAAACTAGATGAAATGGGATACCCAAACGATATTTATATGAGAAAAGATAGGATGAATTTCTGGTCAAAATATTTAGGAATATTTAGGATCAGATGATTATTTTTCAAAGCACGTTACCTTTCCTCATGTTTGCTGCCGAACTTATGTCCATGTGGGTAGCTAATGATGCAACTAGATCACGAACCTCAACTATGGTGCCATACTTCATACGGTCCTGATTGATAGTTTAATCCTTGCATTCATCAAGTTTCATAGAAGAGCAAACGAAAATTAACAAAACAAAAAGATTTTAATTGAATATTTACATTCAACATACGAGAGTGAATTCAAACGGAAAAAAAAATTAGCCCCCCAACATCCTAAGGCTAGAGAGAAAGAATTTAAAAGGTTTGTTAGCGTGCAGTAAAAGTTTTTAAGTAAGCAAACAGAGGTCTCTGCATACACACACAGAACCCTCTCTCGTTTGCCGGACAACTCCAGGGCTCCCACTTCAATTAGTTATAATGTGATTTGGTCCCTTGAAAGATCTGCTTCATTATATTTTTGATGAGGGGTCGGTCAACTTTTAGAATAAAGATTTTCAGCAATTTTCCGTAGGGTAATCGAAATCCATCAAATCAAAGTCAAAAACAATCCAACAAAAATATTTTTCTTGATGTCATCCATTAATCGATTACACCCGCGTTTGGAAATCGGTAATTCAAGGGGCGCCAAATTCATTAAGGAAATGGATCCGGATTTACGGGTTTCAGGTAATGGAATTAGAATTAGAGCTGTACAAATTGTCATTACATGCCTAGAACAGAAGCAATTCATTATGGGAAAAAAAATCCAATCATTGAAATTAAATATAATTAGCGTTAAAATCAACATAATATAGAAATAATAATAACATTTCGAGAAGGCCTAAAGACAACAAACCCTGAAACCGAAATATATGACATAATTAAAATAGATTTCCCCGGGAAAATTTTAAGTAAACACCGTCATTCCATCACAATCATCTTTTGACATTTGAAAGCGTCGTCGCTCTCTCCAGTAGCGGCAGCAGCGCTTCTTAGTTTGAAAAGCCCTCCGTAAATTAATTAGGAAATTAATTTATTTGAATGTTATTAAAAGGCCGGAATAATGCCTGGTCCTCGACGACTGTTTGCGTTACTCGTATTATAGTTTAGGCTTTGAGCATCATAGGCGTAGATCATCAAAACTCTTCTTTATAATATAATTTTTTTTAGTTATTGCCTAGATTTGTGCATAATTCTGAGGCTTATTACTCGCACTTGATAAATGTCTTAGTAGTAAAAAAAAGTTATTTTGATTCACTTGTTCTAGGCTTCAGTTGTAATTCAGTGATATACGACACGCCGCTGATTTTGATTCCAAAACTAATCTAAATTAATGCGTATAGTAGTGATTCTAGGCCTCGCTATCGACACTTTTAGTACCTAATGGAATGTAAACACCGACCGCGAACCCGGATTGAATTGACTTCCTACCCTTTGCGTCGTATTTAAATATGAATGAATTCTTTGGTTTTATTGGAGGGTTGATGGAATTTGGCTTCTTAGGTGGGGCTTTTTTATAGAACAGTAGGCTTGATCAGGCTCTTTTGAACAATTAAAAGTTATTTTCCTGATTGACGATTTTTAACTTTCGAAATATTATCCTTGGAAGAGATTGGGTTTACCTACAATAATAATTGTTGGGTGATACTTGAATACATAACAAAATTTAAGAATCGAGATGAATTGTATGTAAGATGAAAAAAGATTCCCAATGATGGCACAGAAAATTAATTTGAAGAAGTCAATGTTGAATTAAATTAAATGAGGATAAAACTTAAAAGGCAGTACACAGAGAAAAAAATTGAAGAAGTGTGGGATGATAGCAAGAAAACTTGCCTCATTATTAACGACTTGTGTAGTAAAAGCAAAAGGAAAAATGATAACATAAGTGTTGAAAAAGTATTATTGAATTTGGGTAAAACTTAGCTTAAAAAATGCTCGAATAACTTCCCGATCATATTCAGCAACTTTCTAATGAAGTAATGAAGGTCTGAATGCAAACCTGCTTGTTTAGGATTAATCCCATCAAAGGAAAATATAATGATGAGATAATCATCTCTTTTATTGCTAAAGTTTTAGGTAAATTTATGTAAATTCCAAGCCTTTATCATAAACAAAACCTTAAGTCTGACAGAATATAATAAGTATTTTCTTTTTGTTCAAAATATATAAATTAATTCCTGGATCGATATAGACTAAATGGGGCCACCATTTTGAATTATGGAACAGGTTCGGGTATGTGAACTACCGCTTGGAACACGCAACGTTCACGGTAAGTATAGTATTTAGCGCATTTTTTTTACATTATTTATTTATTGGACTCATTGGGTACACGATACCGTTTTATTAAATATTTAATTATTTTTTCCGATCCACGCACAAATTACAAAAAAAATCTTTTTTGCCATTATAACAGAACAAACCACAGTCGAGAGGTGTCAATTTATTCTCAAGAGAGAAAAAGACGCTGAGGTAAGAGCAATTTTGTCAATAATAAAAATAAAACTCGCGCGGCATCTCCGTTTTTCCCTTCTGTCTGATTTGAGGAGCAAAAGGCCCTTATAATAATAATAATAATGGGGGTGAGAGAGAGAAAGTCTCCTTTTTAATGGTTAAGAAGGATCTTGTACGTGGTTCACTTATAATGATCTCCTGCGATTCATTAAGCCGGGGTAGAGCTCATTAATATGTGCTAAAGGCGAGACAGAACTGAACTGACTCTTAAATCAGAGGCGTCGAAGTTTTGTATTTTCAAAGATAAATTATCATTAAATTTTAATTGTGTCTTAATTCCAATCCATTTTTATTTTCATTATTTATTGACAAAATCAATCATTGTTCTAATGATTGTTTTTTTTTTATGCTACGTCAATGAACTCCATCTTCAAATTAAAGAGAAGAGGATTACAAGATCACCTAACAATGGGACGCGCCCCCAAAAGTCATATTTTGTCATAAGAATAATTTTAATTAAATTAATTGAAAGTCTAGTTGAAAGCCGGGCCGCGGCCACAATAAAAAGTGTCGTCTTGTAGAGATTCATTATTCTGGTGCGGCTCGGGACCGGGGTAACAAGGCCCTAATGAGCACTCTTGCCCGGTTTTACCAGCGTTAATTAACAGCGGAATATGATATACCCTCTCTTTTTCGTCTCGTCCATACCCAAGTCAGAGAGACAGACAGATTATTATAGCGTTTGTATTTTTTTGACATATTGGAATTTTATTTATTAGTTTGTTCGAGTAATTTTAACTTGCTGCCAAGGCGAATTCGTATTGTAGTTTATAAATACATTCATGACTCGCGTCCGTAATAGATTGTTTAATACTCATGATAATTAATCCCACTAGTCCAAGTGGATTCGATATAGAATACTATTGACCATTCGAGACATCAAATTTCATTTATGTTATACTTCCATTGTATAAACAATGGATAGGAAAAAAAAAACAGAATGGAATAAATTGTTCAGTGGCTTAGCTGAAAAGCTATGTATAATTGTCGAAAAATATTACGCAGAAATGGTATGAAGCCAGAGGATCTAGTAATAAGGTGTTTCTGGCTCACTTCTTCGAGAAGTTGAAACATGTAGCCCATATACTCTATGCTTAAAGCAACTTCTACAACGGAGGATAATTTGGTTGTGTATCAACATTTATCGAGCTGAGAACGTCTTTGAAAAGGAAGGACATCTGGTCATTCTTTCTCAATCTAAAAAAAAAAAGTTTGGCAAGTAGAGCATAGAAAATTTCTACTGCTTCAACTAGATTCTCATTTACTGATCCTTGGAGAACTTCGGTCATAATCACACTAAGCTGAATTCTGAGGCCTTCTTCCTCAATGCCAGTATCCAATCGGAAAGATGAGACTGCAAAAGCTTAACACTCTCTGGAGCAAAAAAGTGAACTTGCAGTTTGTGCACAAGAAAGTCATGCTTTGCTCAAGTTACAGAACAAAAATGCAGTAAATTCTTGATTGTCAAATTAGTTTAATATAGAAGATGCAAGATCCAGTATAGTTACTGGAGTTCTGAATCTATTTTTACGAAATTGTCTATTAATTTCACAATCAGGAGGCTCATTATCCTTCCAAACATTCAATATATGTTAGATAACCCGCATTCATATAGGCTGCTGTTCGCAGGCAGGTAGACAGGGCAATAACTGCCTGCACCTAATGCAAATTTCCATGAGGCACCCCAGATGACAAGTTACCTATTACCAGACAACCTTTTAACTTTAGAAACCTTGGCGCATAGCGGGGTTATGTAACATAACCATACTTACATACCTTCAGCATCCATTGCGTCGGCGCGGCGTCCTGTTACAATCCTGCTCTAAGTTTTTTTAGTCCATGTTCCGTGTTTACATGTTAGTATCGTGGTCTTATAAATGAGTGATAAATATGCGATCGCGAGTGTTTTTTGGGTGATAACACTTTGAAGGACGGTTCTGCAACGAGTGTTGTGAAGGAAAAGCAGTTGGCCAGTAGAAAAAGAAAGAATGGTAAGGATGAAATTCTCATGTGAAGGATTTCCCTTGAAGTTCATGAAAAATGTCGCAAACATTATGCGACTGATTGAAGCATAGAAGCCCATTTGAAGAGCGTCCAACTACAAGAAGGTAGCGTCGCAACCCGTTCAGGTGTGGAAGTATTTAATTTTAATGCCCACTGCTTTCTGTATGGAAAAGAAGTACCTGAAGGTTATGCCAGGCAACAGTTGAAAGCAAAAATAAAACATAAAAATCCAGTGAATGTCGTGACGTCTTTGGAAATAAAGGATAAAATTTTGGATTGTCTAAGCGGCTATGACACTGAGTTTGCTAACAACATACGCAGACGGATTCTGCTTGTGTGTGACTTACTTGCAGCTAACCAAGTATCATAGATCGTGCTTAAAGAATGTACATAATACCACTTGAATACCTTAAATCCATCACAACCGGCTGGTGGACAAGCTAATGCCATAATGGTATTCGATGGCTACCCAGATGACGATCATCTTAGTACGAAGTACATGGAGCGGATGCGAAAATCTGTCAAAAAGCATTCACTCGAAGTTATTGTCCATGACGACAACTCTCCCAGGTGTTCACAAGAGAGTTTTCTCAGCAACTCCAAAATAAAGAACGATTTATATCCTACCTCAGGAATAAGTTTGCCCAAGCCAACATTACAACCTACCAGGCGGTGGAAGATGCTGACATCCTGATTGTAGACACTGCTCAGTCCTTGGCTTTGCAAAACAAAAGTGTGACAGTGGTTGGTGAAGATGTTGATCTTCTTGTGATTATGATCGGAAAGAAAACATCCGAAAATGTATATTTGATTAAACCTGGAAGAGGAACGAGGCCATCCACCTTGTACCATCCATCCACTGCTGTGGATGAGGAATTTGCAGGTTTTATTCGCCTTCTTCACGCCATTAGTGGGTGCGATTCTACCTCTTCGTTTTATAATCGAGAAAAAAAGGAAATGTTTGAAAACGTTGCGAAAGGATCCTAAGCTCCTTAAAAAGGTGGAGGTTTTCTATGATCTTTATGCCGACAAGAATGCACTGATCGAAACTTTATCATATCTTCATATGGATCCTCCCCCTACAGCACCACATTGGATAGATTGAGCTACAAACAGTATGTTACAGCAGCGTACAAAAGTAACTGTAACATGCCAATGCTCCCTCCAACGAGTGCTGCAGCACAGCACCGCATATATTTCGTACGTATCACCAAGTACAAGTATGGCTGGGAAATCCATGTGCACCCACCCAATGGGGATGGAAGAAAGCAAAGAATTGACTACTCCCAATTTTGACGAATCTCCCACTAGCACCGCCAGAGCTACTGGCCAAAATATCGTGGGGTGCAAAAAAAAATTGCACACGGAATTGTGGCTGCAGACGTGTAGGGCATCTGCAGATTCTGTGAAGGAAGATACAACAATGTAGATCGTGTTGATTTGCTGAAAGGGCAGAGCAGGAGGGGCTAGAGACCGACGACTTTGAGATCACTTCTGAAACCGAGAACAATGAAGGTAAGAAGACATGGGAGTATGAAGTTAATATGATCTTATGTGATTAGTTCTTCTTAGTGTTCCTTCTTTTTGAAAACATTTCATCTTTCCATCATCTCTGTTCTAGACAATGATGAACTGCTCGCTTTCCCAACTTCCCAACTACGAAACTTTCCGACTTTATGCGGGACTCCAATCACAAATGCTCACCAGAACCAGGACCCTCCACCCAGCTCCATGAGAGGCCTAGAAAACGCAGATATTCTTCTAAACAGTCTCTTAGTATGCATTCCTTCACTATTCATCACTTGATTAACATTAATTTCAAAAAGTATTCCCTCTTCTTCGCAATCATTTCACCTCAGCATCATTTCTGTTGCAGATGATGATGAAACGCTCACCATTACCTCCACGAATGAATACTCACCAGAACCAGGCCCTCAACTCAGGCCTACCAGCTCGAAAATACAGCTACATCCTGAAATTCGGTTTCAGTACGCCTGAAAACATCGAGATCAGTCATAAACCTAAGCCCGGGATTTTTTCTCGCCCAAACTACCAATTTCCTGGACCAAGTGAGACAAGAATTACGTTTCAAAAGTCTTGGATCATTTCAAAATCATAGACATCGTCGAGCACCTGCTAAAATGTTCAACCATGTACCTAACCTCATTGTATGATACCTCTCTGCTCTGAGAGCAAAAAAGTTCTCCCTAGTCTTGACTCTCATATCGTGGGGTTTAATGACTTATCGTGGGTGTTTCACGTACATCTTAAAGAATTTCTTGATGCCGATTACAAGTTGTCATCAGCTTGATTCTTAGCATTCTAAATTGCTCTCCTGTAGCTCATATAGATACTGGCCTCCGCCCCTACATCTGCATGTCCATGCTGCTTGCTCAGCTCCCGTTTTGATCCGAGCTCATTGTTAAATCAGCTAGTCATACCTGACAGTATAAGTAAGTCTCCTCAGTATATTGATATACCAAAAAAATCAGAAGAAATAGCAATCACCGTAGTATAAATCAGGGAAACAGTACTTGTACTTTAAAATTTATTTTACTCCCTACTAACTAATTAAAAAGTACTTAAAGTATTGAAACTAGTTTAAGTACTTGCATTATTTTACAGTAGTCTTAGTACTTAAACGCTGTAGCATTGTAAATGCCACTTGTTCCTTTTTCTTTCGAAAAAAATTTTAAGTTAAATTATTACCTTTAATGCTGACAGTTCGGTGACTAGCATTAAGAAAAAGGGTTTCTGCTGCTAATAATATTAGCAGTTATTGAACTAGAGGGCACGATTTTCGTTTAAGTTTGAGGTACCAGTTTAGTACCAACACTTTCCGTTGGCAATTTTTTTGAAGGGAAACTCTGCTTGTTCAGCTTGTCCTTTTCTTCGTCCCTTTTACCTTATCGGCCATCAGGCACTAGTATGGCGAAATAAAGTTGCGCAAGGCAAAGTTACGTTGAATACCGAAAAAATTTGAATCAAAAGTCTCGTGATTACCGTCTTATTCCAGTTTGAATTTCGAACCACCTCGTGATAAGTCCTTTTTAATTTTTTTTATAAGTAATGGTTGTTCATGGAATGCCTCTATTACTTAGGGTTTTCCGAGTAGCCGTTTTTCCGAGGAGCCGTTTTTCCGAGGAGACGTTTTTCCGAGGAGCTGTTTTTCCGAGAAGCCGTTTTTCCGAGAGGCTGTTTCCTTCGAAGAAACTGTTTTCAACAAGCCACATTTCTTAACATCACCATTTTTGTAGAGCATGGGCATAGAGTTTTTGAAGGGATTTTCTAGAGAAAAAAGGACCTGTAACTCCACATTTGACGAAAACTGTGAACTTTAAGCCTCTCTCTAGCTTGATTCAACTGCAGGGTTGTCAGATTTTAACTTTGAAAAAGCGGGACAGCGGATAGAAAAAAAAAACAATATAGGTACTCCCCCCACCCGTGGGGTGCATAAGTAAAACATTGCATTTTGCATTTTTGATATTTTCTTTCGATTCCTACTCATCTGCATTTTCCATAAGAAACAAATTTGTGCGTAGACGTAGAACCCGAAATTCGTATAGAGTGGTTTGTGGTTTCGAAACCGTTGATTGGACGGTTTTTGACGTGTTGTAACAAACCTAATATTAAGTAGGTATGTCCTTGACTTCATGTCCTTGGAACTTTTTGATTACAATAGGTCTGTTCCAACACGTCAGAAACCGTCCCATGAACGGTTTGGAAACCACTCTGTATACGAATTTCGACGCCTCTACCGTTACAAGAAAGAGAAGGTATAATATAATGATATTAGGGGCCTAGAATGGAAAAGAGCATCATTTTATAGTCGGTACTTGTTGTCGACCGAAGTAAAATGTTTTAAAGTGGGCAAGCCACAATTTCTCTAGCCGTTCGGCGTTGATCAAAGGAAACGCAGCCTAAAAGGGTGTTGTCGGCCGGAAATCGGGATATATTTCCTTACATTTTCCTTACATCGGGACATTTAGCATTCAATTCGTGATTCGGGACGGTTCGGAAATATCTCTAAAAATTGGGACTGGCTATTCGGGACGTCTGGCAACCCTGGATTCAAGGCTAGAATCTGCAATGTCACTTGCCGAGGGAAGTTGTAGATTCTAGCCTTGAATCAAGGTAGATAGAGGCTAGAAGTTCACAGTTGCTACAATGCAAATAAGACGTAGGTACTTTAAATACTGTATACAGAAAATAATATGATATGCTACTTATACGGCTTTTTTACTTGTTAAATACTTATTACATTCAAGAAATATTGTACTTAATACTAGGTATATTTGACATATTGAATACAAAAGTACATTTGCTGAGTACTTAGCTTAACTCTGCTGTGAAGACAGGCTTCGCTGTAGGAGTGAAAATTGTCTGATCAAGTTCGAAAGTCCTCAGACTATCCATCAGAAAAGGTCATCCACCTACTGTCGTGTAGTCACCCGAGGACAATATTTTTTTGTTGGTCATTATTCGACCAACTCAAAATAGACAGAAAGATGACCTTTAAATAAATATTATAACATAAAAATTTTCAACAAAAACATCTTACACCTCATAGCATTTTCGCACATTTGAATAATCTGGAAACTAAAGTCTTACAATTAAAATCACTTCTTACAAGAATTGCCGTCCCTGTATACCTGAACTATGTGTACGAGCATAGAACAATACTACTTTGTATTCCTTGAAGTTCATAACCAATAGTTCTTCCGCTGTTATCCAGCGTTTTCTCTTGTTAATACTAAGTAAATTTGACTTATTAGAAATAAGAGATCTATTAATAACATGTAAAACATTTCCTTGCTGTTTACTGCTTGGACACTCTTCGGAAATTGCGATTCCACAATAAGATGGCACTAAAGTCAGAAAATGGTAAATAGTGATACCTCTGAAGACATATTGGAGTGTGGCCGCCTTAAAACCACTACGTATGTCATGCTTGACGATTCTCATTTGCTTGCAGCTGCGTCCTTTCTCAAGAATTTCACTTTGTAGATAATTTATGATATTTTATTTGCTCCATCATGTGAATTGTTGCTTGGTAGCTGCTGCCCAGTACTACTCTTCGCAAACTTCACATTCAAGCCCAACTAGTCGCAGCATTTCTATTGATGGATCAGGTATTTCATGATGATTTATGATTTCGGTCTCATCTGTTTATGTAAGGTATTCTTCCTGTGAAGTCTTCGCATGTTTTATCTATATAGATCGTTCTTGACGTACCTACCTATCGAACTCAGTTCAGGTAACGACGTTTTATAGACAGCGTGTGTTATTTATCTTGAGAATTAGATGAAAGCGATTCTCAATTTTAAATTAGCTTAATTTAGCTATAATTATTTTCAAAAACAAAAAGTTAAGGACCTCTTGGTCCCTGAAAACCTTGAATACCTCGAAGCCAGGTTGGGTTCTAAGAGATCAACAGGGGAACTTCTGGCGTACCTCAGTCAACAATTTCGAACTCGACTCTCGGAAAACATGTTGAATCGAGAATAAATTGTAGCAGTGTGGATATCTCCAAGGCTATTGATCAGGTGTGTTACAAAGTTCTTCTCAGCAAATTCCATCTCATGGTCTTTCGAACGAATTTTAACATTCACTAGGGAGCTTTTCGGAAGTCAGGTCCCTGCATGTTGTGGTCGATGGTGTTTCTTCTCATACACTGCCTCTAAATGTCAGCGTTCCTCAAGGCTCAATTCTGTACCCAACGCTGTTTCTATTATTTATGAATGTTTTGTTAAATGTGACAAGAAACCTTATATACAGCTTTGCGGACGATAGTAGCATAACATTTACAACTCTTCTGACAAACCGCGTACTGCAGTCACTTCCACTCGCTTTGCTCAAGAACAGATCTACTCTATCAACAGTGATCTTGCCACCATTACCAACTTGGTCTGGTCTCAACAACCTAGTGAAATTCAATGCTTTTAAAACTCAAATAACAATTCTTCCGCCACTGTTCCAAGGTTGTCGGGACAAAACCTCTCTATCAGTCACTACCCCTCAGTATCTCTTCTTGGGGTGACTTGATCGCCAAAACAGCTTCTCAAAAATTAGGTTTTTTGTTTCGTGTTAACAACTTCTTCTCCTTTATAAGGTACAAATCAGACCATGTATGGAATAGTGTTTCCACATCTAGAGCGATGCTCCCAAGCATTCATTGACTCTTCTAGAAGCAGTTCAAAGAAAAGCAATAAAAATTATTTAAGAACCACAAGAACCGCACAGGCATCACATCCGCATGGGGTAAAGTTGGTTACCCTAAGAACCTCTAAATAGGTATCGCCCCTGAAATGATTTATGCCCGATATTTCCATAGTTTCCAATTCCTCATAAAATTGTATTTGTTGCAACTATTAATTGGATTTCTTAAATTCATGATGATACTTTTTCACCTAGGTCATTTTTTAAGTAAATTCGACGTGTATTGGGAAAGAAAAATCAATGTGAAGATTTGGATAAATAACGTCAAGAATCTGGATCAGGATCTCATGTCACTACTTAGGCCGCCTTATCACTCCTTTTCCTAAAACACTAGTAAAATTTGTGGCAAAATTTGAAAAGATAATTGGATTTTAGTCGGTTAAATCCTAATTGGTTATTGCGCCACACAAAATCCTAATAAAAAGAAAAAAAAATGTATTATGACGACAAAAATCAGGTCACTAATTAGAGTTTTGAAAACATGGATGGCGGAGTTTTGGACCGCGCGCTATATATTTGCGGCTTTCTGTCAATTAATAGACGGCTATTCTGGTCGGTGTCTTATTTTTATTTTCATCGTTGCGTTTCACATAAATTGGCCTTCGCTGTCTGAAATTTATGGCCGCTACGTCCGACTTAATTAGAACTACCGCGATTTAGTGATCCCAGTTCCAGTGTGTGTATGTGTGTAAAATATGCTCTGCTTTTGGTACATAATCAGGGGCCAATTTCATAATAAGCCGATTAAATGATAGCCCCTGAAAATATAGCTACTATTGAAAGGTGCACGCTAATTACTTAACAACAAATTAACCTAATAGGACACACACACACACACCATACACAAATTCCGTGATTTAATTAAAATAAAAATAACTTTCCCAACCTGGTCTGGTGCGGTGATGGCCATTAATGGAATTAAAAAGTTTTCCAGGCAATTTGTAAATGCACGCATTTTTCACTCTAGTGAGAGGCTAATTACAAAAGGAACCAATTTGGAAATTACGTCACCTAGATGGCGCTAAAACTTGCATTAGGCGTGATCAATAATGTATGTTTGAAATGCATTAATTCATTTCCCGGCTTTACGGGGAAACAATTTCTTTTAGAGGGCGAACGGAAAACGGAAGTGACGTGATGGAGGGATAGTAGAGGAAGAGGAGTGGGGATTCAATCTCGCTAATGGGCAATGAGAGCAACTGACATTCCGACGTCGGATCGTCGAGCATATTGTTTTTTTTTTTTCGAACTAATGTGATTGAATATAGTGGAGATAATGATCGAACATCTTATTTAATTATAATTAATAAATTAAGTTGGGAATTGAATGAAACTTATTTTTAAAGGCAAGTTTACCGTGAGTTATGCGGCTGTTCATTTCAAAATTATCACCCCTATCTTAGAAACTGGAAATTTTTGAAAAAATCCTCGAACACGTCAACTAGATAAGATTTCGTTGATCTACACCCATCTTCCCTAATTCGAGGTCAAGGTCACTCTCTTCTAGTTGTTCACTTCCCAACTGTTCGGGACTTCGTTCTTCATCCGCATCATCCAATCGAAAGCTTCTAACTGGAACTGTTTCTTGTTGATCAACTCTGAGGCAGTTCTTGTCTTGATACGCTTGGCTCGGCGTAGCAAGTTATCAATCAAGGGTTGACACTGTTGACAGTAGTTATCAGAAAGAGAGCGAGATCTCAGTTGTACTCTAGAGTCACGCTTAAAATTTCCCGTTCTTTCGCAGCGGTAACATTTAATGACCGCTTTCCAGTTCCCTTGATTGCTTCTGAAACCACTCTTTTACATTTCTTCCAGATTTTCCTCTTGTATTAATACAGCTCTGATCTTTGGCTTGGAGGCTTGGATATTTTATATGCCGCTCCAATTCGATGGACACTTGCTAGTATTTGACATGTTAGTCATGTCAATTTTAAACTTTTAGGGCTTCCCTAAAGTCTGAGGAAACCTCAAGTAGCGACTATAAATTCGACCCGTAAGTATTTATTGGGCACTCAATTCCGGAACTTGTTCCTTTGAGCCACCCTGAATCTTCTACCTTTTTCAAAATCCCCATATGACCTATTTTATTTGCAACACCCTGTATGAGAAATACTTGAACTTATATGTAGGTAAAGCATTGAATTGGCAATTTATTTTATTTTTTATTTAGCTGTTTCCTATCCCTCTTATTTTGCCAGTTGGCGCAGTTTTGTACCACCTGGTACCAGTTCAGTCCTGCTGCTCGTTTCAAATCGTCACTCCATCTCATTTGCGGTCTTCCTGTGCTCCTTCTGTTGCTCCATGGTCTCCATCGAACTAGTTTACCACTCCACTTATCCTGGTCTCTTGCGACGTGTCCTGCCCAGTCCCATTTCTGAGCGGCGACGCGTTGCACGACATCGTGCACCTTTGTTTTTGTCCTGATCCATTCATTTGTTTTCTTATCCCTTAATGATATCCCAAGTAATCTCCTCTCAATAGCTCTCTGGTTTACTTTAAGTTTATCAAGTATAGCTTTCATAAAGGTCCAAGTTTGTGACCCGTACGTAGTTACTGGTAGGATATACTGATTGCATAGTTCGGTTTTGAGGTTTAGGGGTATGTTCATATTATTCAAGATGTCTTTTATTTTGCTTTTTAGTTTTTGTTTCTGTGTACGCTTCTGCTGATTGGTTTAAGAGGTATAAGGGTTTAAGGTTCTAGTGATCGTTTTGTTTGCTTTGTTTATGTCATGAGTACTCGGTCTCTGCTCTTTGGATCTGTTTCCCAGGTGTATTTGGAATTTATTTGGATCGTGTTAGAGTTTTTCTTTGTTTGTGTATCGACTTTTTGATTTTTCTGCAACGCTATAGTTTTTGGTTTATGCCTATCCTTGCCCTCACCAGACGATGGTCGCTTCCAGTATTAAATCTTATCAATACCTCGACGTTTTGTACTATTTGGATGTTCTTCGTTAGAATATAGTCGATTTGGTTGAAAGTTCTCTTGTCTGGGTTTGCCCAGGTCCATTTGCGTTTGCGTTGTTTTTTTAAAAGGTGTTAGCGTTGTAGAGATGTTCTTCTTCCAGAAAGTCAGCCATCGTTGAGCCTCTGGGATTTCTTTTGCCTAATAGCCGATTTTTCCTCTAGGTCTGCTTGGCCTCCAATATTGCAGTTGAAGTCGCCAATCACTAAAACTTGAGGTGTTTTATTTCTACGCATTCCTTCCGAGATATCCTCGTAGAATTTGCTGACGTCTTCGTCTTCGGCGGTGCTTGTGGGAGCCTATGCCTGAATTATCTTCAGTGTTCCAGTTTGTTTATTTGTAACGTTATGTATATCACTCGTTCGGATATAGCTCTGAGCATTTTCACGTTGTCTGTTAAGCCCAATTTATAAACTCACCGTCGAGCGTTAACGTTTGCGTTTAGCACGCCGTTACCAAGTGAATATAGTGCAGGAAAAAGTCGCTTTCTTCATGAATTTTTTTTTTGAGGTATAACTAAATGAAACCTTTATTACATCATTAGATACGTCATTGGACATCCGAAATGGCTGTTTTCAACTTTTTTTAATGGTACCGATTATTTCTAAATCAAAAAATATGTAAAATTTGTGAAAATTGTTTCGTATTTTTTTACACATAACTCGCAATATCTCGGAAACTAATTGAGATACTTAATTGAATATTTTTTTTTTAATCGATGGAGAAAATGTGGACGAACGTAACTGTGCTAACTCGGTTTCCTCGAAATACATATTTTTTTCTGCATATTGGGAGGAAACTCGGACAGATAGTTTTTTGCAGCACTTTTTTCGGTAAACGAGAAACTTTTTTGTTTTAAGGAGTTTTGCCATACTATCTGCGTATGAATTAAAGCTAAGGCTCCGAGAAAGTTTTTTTAAAAAACCGCAGTACGATACGATGCCTACTGTTCAAATTATCGGTACTTGAAGTTGAAAACATCTCTGGCCACGCTGCCCTTCTCCCTTGACGCGCCTCCTGTGCGAGTTTCCTCATAATATGCAGAAAAAACTATGTATTTCGAGGAAACCAAATTAGCACAGTTACGTTCGCTCATGTTTCCTCCATCGATTAAAGAAAAATTGTTTAATTATCTCAATTAGTTTCCGAGATATTGCGAGTTATGTGTAAAAAAGTACGAAACAATTATTTTCACAAATTTTACATATTTTTCGATCTAGAAAAAATCGGTACCGTTAAAAAAATCAAAAGTCGGCCATTCCGTATGTCCAATGACGCATCTAATGATATCATAAAGGTTTAATCTGGTTTTACCTAAAAAAAAAAAAAATTGAAACATTTTTCACCCTATTTCGCTGCACTAATATCAGAAATCCCATAGACGCAAACGCAAACGCAAACGGAATCTCGACTGTGAGTTTATAAATTGGGCTTTAGTCTCCTTTGTATCAGTATGCCTACGCCACTAAGACTGGAGTTTTCGTGTCCTTTGTAGTAGAGCTTATGGCCTGATTTGAGCTTGGTGTAGCTTTCGCCTCTTTTGCTTGTCTCACTTATGCCAATCATGTTCCATTTGATTTTTTCTAGTTCCGCTTCCAGGTCTTCAGTTCTGTCTTCCGTCGTCATTGATCTAATATTGTACGTTGCAATGTTCATCTTTGTGTGTCAGCCTGATCTCTTCCAGTTATTCTTCGCACCCTCCGCCGTTCCATTCCAGCTGCCGTTGTAAGGAACTTTCCGGCTGCTGGGGACTGAGGGCCTTTGGTTTTTGTTCCTACTCATTTAATATAAGGTGGGGTTTTGGCATTTGAAACACCATGTTTGCCAAGCAAGTTGGTGAGATTCAGCCGCCCATTTTGGGTACAGACTCTGTTGACAGCCGCCCAATCTGGATCAGACACTGTCGGTATTCACCATATCTGACTTAGTTTTGCCTGCAGGTCGATGCAGCTGCCCGGGGTGTGGCACGTGGAGTCATAAGTGAGGATTGGGCGTCCTGTGAGGACCAGTCATCACCGACCACTCACTGACAATGCCTTTGAGTGCGACCGTCCTTGACGAAAGGTACTACCTCCACAGCACAACCCCATAGTCCCCATACAACCCCTGTTGGCTTTACTAAACCAAAATACTTGGAAAAATGGCTTCACTTTCCAGTTCCATCATGTTCCTACTTCTACAACCTAGGAAATTACCTGCTCTTAGATTTAAACATTTGCTAACACAAATTAATTAAAATAACCAATGTAAGTAGGTTCTGATTAGAAATGTAAAATTAAAAGGAGTAAATTTACTGGGAGGTATACTAGACACAATAGAGAGATTTTGCAAATGCTTGCCATGTTAGGGCATGCCTTATTTTGGCAAATGCGCGTGCGCAGTTTTCATGTCAAATAAACTCAGATTTATTAAGGAAGGGTTTCATATTTAGGAGCAAATAAAACCTACCTTATTTTAGCTTTATTTATTTAAAAGTCCATGGTAGTAGTTGATGGTTCACTTATTATAATTTTCACTTTAAGGTTAGATACTTAATTTTTCCTTCTTCAGTGGACTGTATATTGATATCGCAATGAAACTCGAATCCTATTTACTTATTACTTTATTATTATTGATATTTGAACGGAAAACGAGTTATTACAATATTATTTCACAATATTGCGCAATCAATTACAACCCCGAATGCCAAGAAAGCTGTCGGACCAAGCGCAACATGCTTCTTCTTTCGGGTACTACTTGACACTGGCGGGGAGCAGAATATGAATATTCGTGGGAACGCCTTGTTGCCAGCTTGCCTGGTTGTCATAAACCTTTATTTGGAGTTGAACCAATTTAGGTATCTAATTACCGGAACAGTAGTAGCAATAAACATCCGATAACATCCTGATTTGTTCAGGAAATGGTCCTTGTTAACTTGCAGGATGTTGCTCAGCTATATGCTGTGTTAAGTCCTTGAGTCACTTCTCAGATTAATACAATCATTTAAATTAATCTGGATCATTTAGCTAATTTACCTTTCGAAGTAATTTGTTTCGGTATCCAGAAAAGAAAATGTAATCGCACACTGGCTAGCTAAGAGTAGAAGCACTAACATGCCATCAATCAATCAACCAATATTATTGTTATTATGGACACTTTCCAAATTTTCATTTAAATATTCCAAATTTTAAAGGTTCCATATTTTATTTGTAGGTATATTTCACCAAAGTGAACGACTGAGAAGTTGTTTTGTGCTTATGAAAACAATTAATAAAGAGTTTCCTGGTTTGATTGTTTTGTAATTTCTACCTCCATGTTTTGTGTATTAGTCGTTCAATTTGTTGACTCATACATTGCAGAGACTAATTGGAATACTTGTTTAAACCTCAGAAGTGCATATAAATAGAAACGTTACCAAGGCAAAATTTGATTTTATTCTGCATATAATTCTAGAACCCACGTTAAATCAATTCAAAATTTATCCCTTAATCTCCTTAACAATTCATTAACTAGCGCACGCCTAGCCTCTATTTATTTATTAATAATATAACGCAGGATTTCATTACACAAACACTAAGGAAGTAGATGAAAATGCAGCATGCTGAAAAGTGGTCAGTGGCGCCCCCAGGCCACGACCCTTAACTTATTCATTACAAAAGCCCATTACTTATGCCTTTATGCCGGCTGGCCATGGTCTTTGTGTGGTCATGTTATCCTCTGCTCTGACTCTGTGTATAGAGTAATATGAGAGGCACTGATCCAACAACCCTTTTAAGTATAAACTTTCAAATTCATTAGGTTGGAGGTTTACTGGCTTTAGGCCATACGTTTTCCTAAGTTAGGAGATTTCATAATTGATGGAAATTTTACTTTTTCATAAAGTTATGGTTATGGAAACCCTATTTTCTCCTCCATTAACCACCATAATAACTTTTCATTGAGTGCATATTTTCCCTTTACCAGTCGGGACAAAATTGTATTATAAAAATAGGTCACCACCGTACCCTACGTCGAACTTATAAGAGCCAGTAACTCAAAAAAACTCATTTCTTAAGAGAGATTAGACCTATTTTATGGTCCAATATGTGTTACGAGCTCATCATAATCGTAAAAAGCGAGGAATAAATCGAATGGAGATCAATAAACCGGCACTCGCCGAGATGAAACAACAAATTGGAGAAAGGAAAATGGCCTAAGAAATTGGCTCTTGTCTATATAGAGTCGCACGCGGTTCTAGAGCTACACAGTTTTCGCTGTGTATTGAATTATTCAAGGGGGGAAGGAGCTTGACAAATGTAGTTTTGAGATAGAAGCAAATTGATTTAAAACAGAAATTAATTATTGAGCACAATATAAATTCGAGTGTTTATCAAAATGACATAATTAGCTAATTACTATTGAATCTGTTATTGTCCCCATTAAAGGCCTATAATTGACTGCAGGATTTGTTTTCATAAATCTAATTGCCGTAATGCCATTCAATGAAATAAATTTAGAGGATTATTTAATGACGTATGTTCTAAAAGATTCTTGAATGCTAATGGAATCCATTAAACTAAGTAAAAACAACGTTACAAAAGAAAACGTTTTAGGCCTTAAAGGGTCAGAGAGCAAAAATTTAAATGAAGACATCTCTTGGCCTTAATGGAATGTAGTAGTAGGTAGATATGTATATATATAGTGATGGCTGCTCCGGAAGAACTCCGGCATATCAGAGAGGCACTCAACTTAATGAAACGAGTAATCTAAGAGCCTCCTCTCCTAACCCCTCGCCCACTCCTCTGCCGCCTAATCCATTGCCATGCGTTCTTGCTTGGAAGTTTTAATATTCATTCCGGAACAGAATAGAGAATCTCGACAATTGCGGAAACAGCACTTACGCTAACTGTTTCAAAAGGTGGAGTGTGATGTAAGTTTTAATCATTTTTGATACTCGTTCCGAGTTTTCCATTTTATTAAAACACACTAGCTTGAATTATAGTTAGGTATAATAGCAAATGAAAATCGTTTAAACTATACTAGAGTACTTACCAACAGCATAGCAAATAGATAGAAATGAGGAGAACAGTGAAGTCATCGGAAAAATGAAAAAAAAAAACAAAAACAAAAAAACTTGCTGTTAGGTAGTTGAAACGATTTTAGCAATTCAAATTTTCCAAAATATTGATAATAAAATGCCGTTAAAGATTTTTTATTTACTATATTATCTCTTGGGTTAACATCTAGTGAATACGAGTCTGACCTTTCCTATTCGGTCACTCCTAATCATTTTCTTTTATCATCTCTTATCACTCGGAGTGGAAGAAGAGCTTTTCTTCGACCGAGGTAGTACCACCTTTCGCTTCCATTCTGGTCCTGCAAATTCGATGGAGTCTGATTCCGATTTTCGACGCTCTATTCCTTTCTCTCTGTTATTTCTATACTCCTTCGTCATTTCTTATCCTCACTAACTTGGTTTACAAATGATGATGGAAATCCTTCGTGTAAAGAATTCCGGAGTTAAAATACCCTCTCATTCAAACCTCCAGTTTTTTTATTTAATTATTTATTATTAATTTGCCATTTAGAGATTGATTAATATACGATAACCTTAAAATTCCCATTCCCATTTTTCCCATGTTCAGCCGTTTTCTATCCTTATGATATAGGCCTGTTTCAAATTTGACCATTGTTTTCGGTTTTGCGCAACTCGGTACCAATTTAAGCCTGCAGCCTTCTTTATCTCGTCGTACCATCTTTGTTGGGGTCTTCCAACACTTCCCAAGGTCTCCATCTAGTGATATACCCGCTCCAGTTTTCTGTGTCAAATGTCTATAGCCACGTGTCCTGCCCATTGCCATTTTAGGGAACCAATTCTTTTTATTATGTCGGAGACTTTGGTTCTTTTTCTTATCCATGTATTTGTTTTGTGGTCTCTCAGAGAAATTCCTAAAATTCGTCTTTCAATGGCTCTCTGATGTACTTCTAATTTGTGTTTAATTTTTCTGGTTATCACCCAGGTCTCGCAACCATACGTGACAACAGGCAGTATACACTCGTAATAGATTTTTGATTTCAAAGTCATTGGAATATTCATGCTGAAGATGTACTTTAATTTGCCATAAGCCGCCCATCCCAGTCTTATTCTCCTATCAATTTCCATTTCTTGATTTTGTTTGCCCGGTGTTATAGCTTGGCCAAGGTATATGTATGTTTCTGTCTTTTTTATTGTGCTGTCATGGATCGGTATTGTTTCGTCTGCATCTGGTGTATTTGTAATAAACTGGGTCTTTGTGTAGTTCATGTGTAATCCTACTTTTGCCGCCTCATCCTGTAGTTCTTCCAACATATCTATCAATTCCTGTTTGTCTTTTGCGAATAGTACAATATCGTCGGCAAATCTTAGATTGTGCAGGCGTTCACCATGTATGTTCAATCCTTTGTTTTCTCATTGTAGTTTTTTAAAAATATCCTCGAGCACTAAAGTGAATAATTTTGGAGATATTACGTCCCTTTGCCGAACCCCTCTTTTGGCGTTTATTCTGTTAGATGATTCATGAAGTCTTATCGACATTGTCGAAGTCCTATAGATGTTTTCAATGAGATTTATATAACGTTGATCCACTCTGGCATTTCTCAAGGATTTTATTACTGCCCAGATTTCTCGTGTGTCGAAGGCTTTCCGGAAATCGACAAAAGTCATCCATAGGTTTATATTATATTCTGTAGCTTTCTCGATCATCTGCCTTACTGTGTGTAGATGTTCTGTCGTGCTATAATGGCTTCAGAATCAAGCCTGTTCCTTTGGTTGGTAAACTTCGAGTTTTCACTCTAATCTGTTGGTGATTATTCTTTCTGGTGAATAATTTATATATTTGTGATAGTAAGCCTATCGGCCGGTAGTTTTCGAGATCAGTCGGGTCACATTTCTTGTAGATCAGAACAACTACAGCATTCTCCCAATCTTTGGGTATATGTTCAACTGTTAGGAACTTATTGAATAGTTTCACTAGTTCTTGTCTCGTCTTAGTATCGCTTTCCTTGAGCATTTCAGGCAGAATGTTATCTTCTCCTGCAGCTTTACCATTTTTCATCTGAGATAACCCTTTCTCCAGTCCTTCCATATTTATGTCGGGCATTTCGTCTGAGTTTGCATTTACTATTCGTATTTTGTCTTCTCTTGTCCTTGTGGTTGCTATTTTAGATTCGTACAGATCTCTATAGAAAGATTCCACAACTTTTAATATCTGTTGTCTGTCTTCTACTATGTTGTTTTTCGCATCTTTTATTTTTGTTATCTCTTTCTTAGGTGTGTTATGTCTTTTAAATATATTTAGTCCTTTGTTCTGTTCTAATAGGGATTGCACTTGTTTCGTTTGATGTTCTAGTATATCCTGTTTCGCCATTTTCTTGCTGTTTTGTTGGTTTCTGTGTATTCAATAGTGTCTCTTTTTCCCTCGGTTATCAGTTTTTTCCTTTTCTCTAGTAGCTGTTTCATTTCTATCGACAGTTTGTCCGGCGTTTTCTCTAGGGGGCCTATTATCTGTTCTGCTGTTTCTGTTATAAATTTTGTTATTCTCCTATTGTTATCAATTAATGACTCTTCTGTTTTTCCTGGATTGCTGGAAAAGTTTTCTTTCAGCCTTTGTTTGTATGTTTCCCTTTTTTCTGCTATCTTTTCTCTATTTCCTCTCTTCGTCGTTTGTTTCATCTTTCTTTTTCTTCCCATTTTTGTGTTTATGATCAGTTTGCATCTTATCATCCTGTGATCACTGCCGATGTTGAATTAATTTACTACATCTACGTCTTGGGTTATGTGTTTATGTTGATAGATTATAAAGTCAATCTCATTTTTGGTTTGTCCATCTGGGCTATTCCATGTCAATTTACGTTGCTCTTTCTTTTGGAAGAAAGTGTTCATCAGATAGAGTCTTTCTCTTTCTAGGAAGTTTGCTAACATTCTTCCCCATTCATTTCTGGCGCCGAGTCCGAACTGTCCTATGTGTGTTTCCGTTGGTTCTGCTCCTCTGCCTATTTTTGCATTAAAGTCTCCTCCTAGAATAGTGTGCGTCGTTGGGTTCTCTCTTATTGCTCTCGCTATGTCTTCGTATACCGTTTCCACAACGTCATCTTAATGTGAGGAAGTTGGAACATAAGCTTGTATACATTTTAGCGTTATATTTTTATTTATCTACAAGCGTTTGGTTATGACGGTTTTACATAACTATTTTTCCAGTATTTGAGTTATGTCATACAAATTGGTCCTTGCTACCTTTTGGTAATTTTCACATTTAATAATAATAACTTCTGTGGTATTTTACATATTGCCTTATATTGGCCTTTGCAGTTCTAAACATAACCCCCCCCCATTTTATTAAATAGATTTTTAATAATTGTTTTTAGATTGGACTCTTATTTTTATCCCTACTGACCTCAACCAAACTAAGGTAAAGTTGTTTTAAAGGATAGGTACATTGGGTAGGTACATTTTTATAGGAATTTTGGAGATCAGGGACTTTCTGGTTTAAGTCCGCGGATTGTATTTAATAAACCAGTGGCGCCCTATTAAGCTAACTTTTAATATTGAACCTACTCCCACACCACTGAGTAGCCGCGAGCACTTTGTTGCGCTGGCCGCATTCCTTAAAAGTGTCTTACTGTACCTAGGCCTATTGTGGTTTATCAATTTAAATTTTGTATTCAAACAGTTTAAGGGTAATTTCACGCGCAACAAACATGTAAAGTGCGACAAGTGAGTGAACCTTGGTAACGTATGAAGTAGCAGAGGGGAGGAAGAAAACCTATACTATACGACGCGACGGGTCCTCGACGTGGTGCATTGCGAAAATTGCGGTTACCCTGAGGCGACGGTCCGCGTATATGTATATTTTATCTCGAGCCAATCAGGAGGGTTTTGCCCGCATTCCTTCCACACAGGTTCACTCATTTGCATTTGTCGCACTTTAGGTAGCTACTGATGATTCAAACAAAATACTTGAACTCCACCAGCAGATGGCTCGTAGAAGGGTGAGAGGGGGCTCCACTTCATGGCAGTACGTCCCCTTATACCTACAACCATATACGAAAATTACATAAAACGCACTAGCTGGTTCTTTGGAAAGCGCTAAATATCACACGCGTTCTGAAAGTACTTTCAATACGCGTGCTAAAAGTAGGTACTTTCAGCACACGTGTGGAAAATACCGTTGACATTATTTGTGACTGACATAACAATTTACTTTCAATGCGTAGATTGAAAGTACTTTCAGCACTTGTGTTGAAAATGAAAAGAAATAAAATAAGAGAAAATTGATGTAATTGCCTTCTGGTAGTAGGAAAAATGGTGTAGGTACATCACTCGTAAGAAAGCGTCTTTCATACACTCGTGTGAAATTTGTCACTTTCTATACTCGTAATGTAATATACTATTGTCACACTTGTACGCTGAAACTATTCATTTTACAGAACAAAAAGGTTAATTATAGGCAAATTTTCTCTAGTTTACTTTAGATTTTACATGACTATATTTTCATGTTAATGAGAAAGAAAGGAGATATTTTGGAAAACCGGTTTTTTGGTGAAATTTTTCAATATGGCGGCGCGAGCGGCAAAAATACGAGGTGGCAAAGTAGAAATTCGGAAAAAACACGTCAAAACCTATAAAATTTTCAAAATTCCCAAAAAACTTTCCAGATAAAACTACCAAATTACTATACTTTTCACCGTTTTTTGTGCAAAGTTGTTGTATTTGAAAAACTCATTTAAAA
The DNA here is from genome assembly GCA_917834065.1 of Ceutorhynchus assimilis. Taxonomy (NCBI): domain Eukaryota; kingdom Metazoa; phylum Arthropoda; class Insecta; order Coleoptera; family Curculionidae; genus Ceutorhynchus; species Ceutorhynchus assimilis. The sequence continues at coordinate 12,811,227 of OU892280.1, read as the reverse complement.
TGGACCTAAAAATTGACGTGTTTAGACAGATATTTTGGACACCCTGTATTCTTAAATCAAAAAATGAAGATAATGTAGGAGCAACTAGGCTAACATCAAATTACATGTAAATTTTCAAGGGAAATTAATGTGCAGTGGCGGAGATATGACAATTTTAAAAAAGTATGTTTTGGTCTATTTTTTTCTTAGAAAAATCATAGCTTGGCAACGCTGCATTCAACTCAAATACGATTTTAAAGTTGAATACAGAGCACATAGAGGCTTCATTCGCCACATAAAAACATACGGTATTCCGTTTGAAAAAAACATAAAATTTGTGATTACTCTTTTTTGAGACACCCTGTATGCTTGGAAATAGTTTTGGGTGATAGCAGAGATGAAATGCTAAAACTTTTATACAGAACATTTTTCCATAAGTTCAACGGTTTGGCTCAATGACCTATTAACACAGATAGACAGAACATCCCATTGATAAAATAGCTTTGTTTTGGTTGACTACATGTTTATGGGCCAGGGGGGGTGAGCTGTGATAGCGGCTAGGAGTAGGGATTCAAATGATTCCGCTATCACCGCCCCCACTTTACTATCGCATACTTGGCAACTCTGAAAATGAAACCAGAATCAGTGCTACAAAAGTGTATTCTTATCCTTATATTTTACATGATTTTAGAAAAAGATGCGGATACACTCAGTGCGCACTGATTGACAAATGGAAATTGTCATAAAATACAGGTAGGTCGCATATTGACATGACAATTGAATAGAAGCCGCTGATTGGTGGAAAGTTGGAATTCGAGGTGGAATTTATTTTCTTGCAGCGTTGCTAATTTTCATTGAAAAATAATAGCATTCCACGTGTTAGAGAAAGATACAAAATAACACAAGGATTAATAAATAGTGAGGAGAGATGTGGTTCCTGGGATGTAGTCAACCAATATTATTGATTACTGTTCTGTCTATCTGTGTTAATAGGTCATTGGTTTGGCTACTATTGACCGAGGCGCGCTTGTTGGGCTACCCTGTAATATATTACTTTGTCAGATATTGTTTCCAGGATTGTCAAGTTTGTCGATAGTTTTTTATTTATTAATATTCCAACTCCTCCATTGTTATCATCATCCTTTCCCCTGTAGAGCATAGTATGCCCGGAATCCAGATGGAGGTATTGTACCTTAAAATTACTATGATACAATTATTGTACATCCGTTTCCTAAAATGCTTATGGGGCAATGGCCTTTATTTACGCTTATGGGTTTATTTATATACATGAAATGGGGAAAATTAAATAAGCTGTCTTTTTGGCTAAACAGCCGTCGTCATGGTGGAGGGGTGAGTAAGGGCTCGACATCCGTAGGTCCTAGAGTAGGACCTGATGGATAACCTTGTGTGTAGGTCGGTATGGCATCGTCTCACGTGTGTACGTGCTAATGTGATCAGTTATCTCCACTGTCCTTGTTGTGACAGTGAAAAATTTTCTTGTTCTCTCCAGCTGTGTCTCGGAGAGTGGTTGGCGTATATATACTCGTTGGATGGTCCAGTATTGGTCCCAGGTTATTCAGGGCCTGGCATCTCGGATTCAAGTTCAGCCAGTATGGTTTGGTTGTAGTTGGCGGCGGAGCTTCAAACTGGGTAGGCGTACATTGATTGGTCTGATGTACGCCTTGTAGATCCCCTGCTGTGTGGTGGCATCTCACCTAGAATTTTTGAGATAAACGGATATATGCTATTGGCAGCAACGCCAGCTTTTTGTCAAACATTTGTAATGTACGATCTGAAAGTGAGTTTTCGGTCGAGTTTCACTCCTAAGTATGTGACCTCATCAGTTGCCGTGATGATGGTTCCATTGATCCTTGATGTGATTCTGTTGGGGGCCATTTTGTGGTTGAAATTGACCTTGATAATTTTGAGCTTCCACTTCTGCGTGTATGCTATTATGGGTTTCTATATATGATTTTGGACTTTGTTGGTCGATATTTCTTGTCTTCTTAAATTTGTGAAAATGATGATGTCGTCTGCGTAGAGGGCTATCTGAGTATTTTCATTCTTGGGGACATGGTTGATGTAGACATTTAAATAGTGTTGGAGCGAGGAAACTGCCCTGCGGAAGTCCATGGTGGATCTTTCTCTTATCGGATGCTGAACCGTTAATGATTACTCTGAACGTTCTGTTGGTTAAGTAGTTTGCGAGGATTTTGATGGTTCGTTGGTTGACTTATGCCCTGTATAGCTTTGCTATCATAGCTTTCCTCTACACTGTGTCATATGCCTTTTCAAGGTCCAGGATAGCCATTATAGGAGTTAGTTTCCTGTTGTTGGGTCCATTGCATGGTCTACAAAGTTTGCGAGTTGATAGGCCTGGCGTGAATCTAAATCCGGATTCTCGTTTAAGCAGTAGAGCTTCCCGATAGAAAAAATGTTTTGTCCCTGTCAACGTAATCGAAAAGTAAACGAGAATGATAAAGACAAAAAATGTGTTCTCTCGGGGAGCTCTATTCGCTGGCCCGAGAATCGGCCCCCAGGTGACCCATCCGAACTCTGAGATTATATTCTTGGGAAATGTTCATAAAAATTTCTTCAACAAAACAACTCATGCTGGAAGTATTGCTGAACCATTTGCCATTTCACATGGCCTAACTCAACATAATCGATTTGTTCCTTACCACTAACCAAGATCCTTACAAGATCGATGTGTTTGTACCTTTGGGCAAATCAGACCACAAATTGATTTCCGCTCGAAGTTCGTCTGTTATACCCTCAGCTCCTGCTCCAATACATCGTAGGGTGTGCCATTATGGAATTGTACATTCCACACTCGAATAAAATATTCCGAACCAAAAAACCCTGGTTCAACAAACAGTCGAAAAAATATCGTGCCTGGCGTAGAAACCAATGCGAACCATGTCGACCATCCATTACAGCTGCCAGAAATGATTGCAACCGTATAACCAACGAGGCTAAAGGCCGTCAGCCTGGAACTGGTTAAATACCTGGAAGCCAATAAGATCATTTCTGACAAACTTTCAATTTCTGTAAAGTAAATGTTGTTCCATAGAGGTAGATATGGAAATGTTGTATGGACCACGTATATGCTACTGTTTCTTTTTCTATTTGACGATTTTCTACACTAGAAAAAGTTCTGCTATGCGATAACATTTTGGCCTTGAGCGAGAGTCGAGCCTACACCTTCTGGTCGAGCATCTACTATCAAATTTGTTGGTTTATTGACGTCATAATAGGATAATGTTGTTGCCTTCATCAAATTGTTCTTTTAAAATTTTGGATGTTTGATCATGTTCTGCCAAATGGAATTTTTCAATGGCTCTAAGGATTTTGGTGTTATTAGCTAGGTTCGGTAAAAATTCTGCCATATAGTTTATCATACCCAAAAGGCTTGGTATTTCTGTTGGGCTCTCTACAATGCTTTTTATTCTATCCATATCTGGTTGGACTCCATCACGTGAAAATATGTATCCAAAGAAATTCATCTTCATTACGCTATTGTGATCTTCTACAGTGTTACCAAATATTTAAATATAGTCACTATAATTCAAAACTCCAGGAATGTTTCTGTACCTCAGAGGTAAATTGTATTAAGTCATAATATTATAATTTTATATACTAAGACACTAACGGCCATTTGCACCGCTATAACTTAAGGGATATTTAATCCAAGTGGAGCTTTGAATGTGACTCTCGTAGAAACAAAAGTCACATTCAAAAGCTCCACTTAAATTAGATATCCCTTAATTTCACCTAAGTGATAGCGGTGCAAATGGCCATAAGTGATTCTAGTACAATTTACCTTTAAGCCTGGTGAGTCTCTGATACAGGTTCCAACTGGGTATTTCGGTAGTCTTAAAAGCTAGGCGTATGAAATTTTTTTCCGGAGAACAAGTAAGTTATTAGAAGTAGTATTCAGCTAAAAACCCATTTTCGAAAAAAAAGTGACTTAATACAGTTTACCTCTGAGGTACAGGTTTATTAAAATCTGTCTAATTGCATATTGGAATATTTCCGCAGCAGCATTTATTTCAAAACTTAAACGTTTATATCTGAAGATGAAAATGTTGTTACGTATCGGCTATCCTTGTTTATAGTCAGCTGATGATATCGATTCTTTAACTTACAAACTACGCGCTGAATATACGAAACCAGACAAACCAGAAATATCTAGATCAACTTATCTCGTAAATTATTGCTATTCAATGCATACCAGCGTGCCTGCTAGAACCTGAATCAATTTTTTTCTTTAGGTTACATACTCCTTTTCCATGTTCTAGGGCAACTGAAATCCAGCCTCATTAACCCAAATCCTTGCTAATTCAATTACCGAAATAAGGATGGCTTTAATTAGTCTCATTGTACCATCAGCTCTAATATTTTAAAGTGGAGTATTCTTTTCAGTTTCGTCGAAGGCGGCCGCGTCGGCTAATTAATCACGTTGCTTCTCATCACTAATGGGGTCCAAATGTTCATTTCACCTAATGTTCAATTAAGCTAATGTACATTCTGCATCTACCCGTCTTTATCCCAAGCTGTACTTTACCTAATTGGCCCTTGTCGCACTCGTTTTTCAATCAACTTTTTTTTTTCTCGCGCGCGTTTTCAAAATTTAGATTCCGCCTGCGAGATTGACGCGTCGTGACTGGGATGAAGTGAGAAATAATGCCTATTTAACCACATTCTTTTTGAATTACCTAAAAAATTCTCATACGTTTACTTGTAACGAAATGTTCCGCCTTCAGGCAGTTGAGGAGATATTTAAGTATTCAAGCGAGACAAGTGTTCGTCGGCGGGCGACGAAAATTAGATTTTCCATACGAATTTAGTGCATTTATGCGAACGTGAACATTTTGTGCGGCTTTTATCCTCGCGCTGGTTTTGGTTTATTTAAGTGAAGACAAGAAGCAAATTAGGGGTTGATCATCAGGGAACATTTAAGATGGATGAGGGGCGAATTTAAACATCGACAATTCGACGTCTACGAAGCGACGTGGTTCGGGGGGCGGCAACATCTAACGAGCCTGATTGGATCCGCTTGAATCGGTTTAGATTGAACTGAACAGCGGAAAGGAGGAGAGAACAGTTTTATTTCAATTGATATACCCCAACCTGGTTTTGACCATTTAGTATCAATTTATAAACCGGTTGATTTGTCAATATGTGGTGAATAAATTGGAGAACTTTTCTATAGTGATCAATTAGGTAATATATGAAATACAAAATTTTACCAAAGTTACCTACTGTTTTGAAAAGGACGAGACTTAACTAATTGCCGATGATACTCTGAAGCTCCTCTTAAACACACCCCATAGAAAGATCAAAATAAGAATAGTGATTCTGGATGCTACAATCAGTCTTGAAATGCTAAACCTTCCACCTGGTGTTCCTAAATATAGAAGCAGAAGTTCAACAGTCAATCGTGTTTCTTTCAAAACAAATTTTGTGAGTTTTCATATTATCATCCATTCTATTTTTTGTGTAGGTATGAAGTCATTATTTTATCGAGGATTTCTATCAATATGGTACGGTTTCTAGAACAGTCAGCATTTCCGTATAGCCACTGGTGCAGAATAGATTACAGGAACCCTACCCTTAAAACCTGTAATTAAGTAAGTAGTCCTAATTGGGGACTTGACTAACCCATAACTAATAATCGATTCTCTGGGTTAGTTTTTCCAGGTTTTTCACTATTTCCCGTTTTTATTTTTAATTGACGTTTAATTAAAGTCTTAAAGTCTCTCGTTTCTCTGTTTCTGTACTATAGTAGTAATTGAAGTGGATTCGCTATTAATGCAAGACTGATTCCGTCCAGAACTTGACAGCCCCTGATAGCTGAAAATGAGAACGTTAATTAACAATATAGATCGTGACTATAAATAAAGTGGAGTAATCCCACCGTTGCCGTTGATGGCGACGGCGGTCTTTTAATTATGTAGAAGAGAAGGGGGGCGGTCATTAGTGCACGTGGGGGTCTATAAAGCCGTTCCATTCGTTTCCGCTCTTCTTCTTTGGTCAAGAACATCTGTCCTTTCGGAGTAATTGTTCCAATTTCGCGCGAGAATCGTTTTTAATTGTTTTTGCAAGTAATTGGCAATTTTTGTCCTAGAGGGAAAAATCCGCGGGTTTATGCAGGAAAAAATCACTAATTATGTACAGTCAATGTAGCTACACCAATTAAAAAGCCTTAACAACGGCGCGCCGACACAGAGAGAAAGAGTAACCAATATCCAGGGCTTAATTGGGGCCCCCAACTACTATACCACTACGATCGATTGTATCTCTTACTCCGCACAATGAGGCAATTAAAAACACGGCGGCGGCATTTTTTTGAGCTTATATACCCTCAGTCCGAGGCTGATTTGCTGATATTATGTGGATTTTTACTTTTGCTGAAAACGTCAATTTTGTAATTTGCGCCCGAAAGGGATCAGATAGTTTTTTCCACATTATAGGCGCCTGATGCGATATTTTTTTCCAAAAATAACCTTATGTAAACTCTCAATAAACGAAGCAACGGCTTCAAGTTATATGCATAAGAAAAGTGAATGAGAAGGTTTTGCATCGAAGGTGCAAGGATTCACACAAAAATTAGTGGCTTTAGTAATTTGAGATGCCTCCTCTGCGGTAAATGCCAAATGTGACGTTTGCGAATAGATCAGACCTAACATGTCACTAATATCGATCTACCTACTTCACCTCCGTCTTCCGCCTCATTAAATGACTAGTTTTTTCCTACATCGCGGATTGAATTTTGTTTCCTGTGGTTCCTGTGGAAAACGTTCGCAAATCATTAAAATGCTATTGTTCTGGGTTTCTGTTATTTCTTATTTCCAGAGTTTTTTTTTTTCACAAAACATTTTTTTGTCATATGAACTCCGAATCATCATTTTTGTTACTTACTTGGCACTTCCTTTCAGATGGTGATGCCTGAATTGGCGTGGGTGTGGGTATCTATAAACCTTCTATGTTTTTCATAAGATTATAGATTAGGTTTGAACAGCCAGTGATACATCTCCATGCTCAACTTCTCCAGACCAGATTTTCCACTTTATGCTGAAAATAAGAACAAAAGTTTGAGCGGTGAGCGGAAGAAATTAACTGATGATCCGTTTGAACACCTTAAGGTTAAATCGTTCAGGAAATGAAGTAAAAGGCAGGGAGTTCCAGAGGGAGACAGGGAGTTCCAGAGGTGGGCAGTACGCCACCAATAATAAACCCCATATTTAGAGGTCCTCGGGGTAGCCAGCTTTACTGCATATGGATGGGATGCTTGTCAGGTTCTCGCAGTTCTTAAATAACTTCTTCTAACTGGAAGGAGGCTATGATCAGAACGCCAGAGTCCTTATTCTTGAAACAGGAGAGCAGCGTTCCCAGGAGAACGAGTGTTACGTCTTCTTCAATTATAATGCAAACTATAATATAAGTAACAAAAAGTAAACACTCGTTCTCCTGGGAACGCTGCTCTCCTGTTTCAAGAATAAGGACCCCGAACATTTTCCATGGTAAAGGCGATAGAATAACGACAAGTCGTCCACCTTGCGCCTATGTTCGATAGAATCGGTTAGAGTTCGATTATCGATAATTTTTACTGTTCTTTTTTGTACTGCATCTACTAGAGCCAACGTAAACTTGGGAGCATCGCTCCAGAAGTGGAAACAGTATTCCACATAGTCTTGTTCAGAAGCAAAAAAGTTTTTTGCACGAAACAGAAAACCTAATTTTTGAGAAGCGGTTTTGGCGATCGAAGATACTACGGTCGTGCTACGACAAGTTAGTCGATGCGGTCACCCCAAGAAGAAATAAACACTGAGGGATTGATGGAAATGTTTTGTCGAAATCTTTAAAACTGGGTTATCATCGACGGAAGATTTATTATTTGAGAATACTGTTGCTCCAATTTTGGATGCATTGAATTTGATTAAATTGTTGAGGCCCCAGTTGGTAATGGTGTCAACATCACTGGTGATAGAGTGAATCTGTTCTCGGGCGAGCTTCCAGTCACATTTAACAAATCATTTATAAAAATGAGAAACAGTGATGGAGAAAGAATCGACCCTTGGAGAACGCCGGCATTTCTAGGCAGTGTATTAGGAGACAAACCATCGATCACAATATGCAGTGACCTGCCTTCCAAAAAGCTCCCCAGAAAATGGCAAAGTTCGTTCGGAAGACCATACAATGGAAGTTTGCTGAAGACCTCTTTTCCACACCTGATTAAAAGCTTTGAAGATATCCTGATCAAAAGCCTTGAAGATATCCAGGGCTACAATTTCGGATCGTCATATTTTTCGAGTCGGGTTCCGTACGCCAGTAGATCCTTCCTCTTCTCAGAATCTTAGAAAACAACAGATCTTTTTCCAGTGCTCGAATAGAGAGACCACTAATAAAAATTCAGTCCTAGCAGTTCAAAGCAGTCCTAGCAGTTCAAGATGGCAAGTCCAACCCATCAGGTTATTTGTCAAGATATCACGTACTTAATACCAAAATAGAAACATATGTAAGTTTTATCCTACAGTCTTCATTACCCAAAACTATGGCAATTGAACAAGTGCAACAAGCTACTAAAAATAATAAAGTACTTCATTGACACAATAAAACATAACAGAAACAACTGGAAAAATTCTGAAATATCATCGTTTTGCAAAATAAAAGATGATCTTACTGTGGCAGACACTATCATACTTTGAGGTACTCGAATAATTTTACCAGCATCCTTACCAACTCCTGCAATACAGCTAGCACATAAAGGTCATCTAGGAATTGTCAAGACGAAGCAATTACTTCGCTCAAAACTATAATTCCCAAATATTGACAGGCTAACTAGTAAAAAGTTGTGCAGCCTGTCAGGGATCCTTTAATATCAACAGCATTACCTGGTCAACCGTTTCAGCAATTTGAAATAGATTTCGCTGGACCTTTCGCCAATAAGAAATATGTCTTCATATTAGTAGATGAATATTCAAGGTACCCGATAGCAGAAATTGTTTCGTCTACAAGCTTCCGCAATCTGAAACCAATACTTCAGAAAACATTTTCCACATTTGGAATTCCAAAGTCTATAAAAAGTCAGGCAATGGTCCACCTTTTTATGGTAGTGAATTTCAAATATTTTTATCTGCTCTTGGTATAAAACACATAAAAATCACTCCATACTGACCAGAGGCGAACGGTATAGCAGAGAGGTATGTGAAGTACGGTATCCGCCAAAATAAACAGTACCGAAATCTAGAGTTCCGAGTAATTACGGACGCAAGTTGCATTTATAATATTTCGCTTACTTGGGATTAGTTAGGAGGTTGATATTAAGTTAAGGTTAAAGTCTTCATCATTATGTATCTTTCAAGTCAAGAAACAGCTTTCTTAGTAGAGCACTATTTCCGGTCATACGGATTTGGAAAGAATAAAGGCTCAAGTTTGAAACAAGTCGCAGAAAAATTTCAGCAACCATTCTTAATAAATATTTTCAATGATTTGCAGAAACGTTATGAAGCTTTTTTGCGTCGTTATGATGCATTTCTCGAACATATACGCATGATACAAATTAAAAAATGATATAATTTATATGTTGAACTGGGTTTCAACACACAGCAAGAAAGACAGAGAACAACATGAAGACAAAGCAAAAACTGATAAAAAAAAACAAAAGGAATATTCAGATCAACAATGACATACAAGAATACACAACTTTCAGATCAATGATCTAGTTTTATGGTAAACAGTTGAAGACAAACTGCCTAACTCCGTTTTTTGACCCAAAACCTTACAAAATAACTTAAATTAATGGAACTCAAATTTTGGCAGAGAGAGAAAAAAAATATATCAAAAGAAATGCATAGTTTTTCAAAATATTCAATCCTAGTATTCCTAGTGAAGTCCCCAAACAACCGCGAAACACTCCCAAACAAAATGCGTTTACTCCTCCCATAATTCCTATTGTCCCAACGAAAACAGTATTCTGGAAAATTAGCCCTGAAGAGGAGCAAGCTACCAGACAAGCAATTTCGCTAACACCCACTTACTAGTGAAGATCCAAATATGCATGAAGGTAAGAATGGCGAACATCATTATAAATTCAATACTTGCAGTATTCAACTAATCCGTAAACCATCTAGAAGGTTTTCCGTAATCAAGCAACAACTAGACAGTATGCTTTTAAACAGAGTTGTTGAAAAGTCTTCAAGTCCGGTGGTCATCGCCAACTAAGAAAGAAGGATCTACCGGATTTTGTCTCGATTACAGAAAACTTAACGACGGGTAGTGGTCTTTATCAATTCAAGGTTATCCCTTTTGGACATTACAAAGCCCCTGCTACTTTTTAGAGGCTGATTATGTAAAGTGGACCGGAGGGTATGCTTTGTCAACCTGAATGATGTATTAGTCGTGGCAAAAAGTTTTGATAAAGTGCCTGTGAGAAGCCTCCGAATCAACGAATTAAGAATGGAGATTCGAACAGCTCAGCACGCAGCAGTGACCCATTACGTCAATTAGGAGAGTTCAGAATAATCGGGCACGGAACTCCGCCTAGAAGTTTAACTATCAATAGGACTCATTGTTAACTTGAAAGAGATAAGGTGGCTAAAGGCAAATGATCGTACCCACGATCAAAGTCGTTCGAATTCAGGAAGAGGTTCATAATGAGATATCAGCAGCTCCCTTGAGAATGTGCAGTGACAACAATTACACCCTTGTTGCCATGGAATATTTCAGCAAGTGGCCTAAAGTTTTCGCTATTCCAAACTAATAAGCGTCAACATCAGTTGCAAAAGTCCACGTCATCAATGTCTTTACTAGGAACTACATTGAGATTAAGGGCACAACTTCGATTCACGATGATTCTATTGTGATCTATTAGGCATACACAAGCATCGCATCCACAATTTCCGAGTAACCAAATGAAAATGAGATATGATCTTAATGCAGACTTGCAGAAGAATAACAGAGTTTGGCTGTTCAAAAGTGAAAAGGTAGATCCTAGAAGCCAACACCAGTATGGAAAGGCCAGTACACAATAATTATAAAAAGACAAAGTATATCGAGTCCAGCGTGGCCCCAAAGGTAAGATGAAGGTGGTGCATCTTGACAGGTTGAAGTTTAATCAGATTAAATGGTCAGTCAGATCAGGACGATCTGATTTGAGAAGGAGGCAGTGTTTTTAAATTACATGATGAGGAATAGCCGAGCCGCTGTGCAAAACCGGGAATATTCAGGAATTCGTTTTCATTGAATAAACATCAAGAATTTTCAAGAATTCTAGGGTTGATTGATTTTGCGTATAAAGCACTTTGCAGTCAGTTCAAAAAAGAGGATTTCTGTAAAAAGTTGAATAAAAGCGATAATAAGCCAATCAATATCGACAAAAAAAAGGTTAACATAGCAAACGCGCATGTATCTACGATTTTTTTATATGTTGTTAGGATCTCTGAGAGTAGTTTATACCCAAGAAAACGCTGTGCTACTCCAGTGATGCGCAAATACGTGGTTGTTCATCGTGCTTGCGGGGATGCCACATTCCGCACTTGTCTAGTTCGCTTCGCTGTTCGTTTTGCTTAATACCCGCTCCTGCTACTGCTACTCTGCAGTTGTTCTATTGAAATCAACACCCATCAAGTGCCCCAAGAAAAAGTCTCAAACAAATTCAACAAACTCTCTCTGATTATCATAATGCGTACGGAATTCGCGAGGCATGGTATCGAGGTACATTAAACTGAAGAAGACGATGCTGATATGATAATGACAGCCTTTTCCAATAGCTCATCGTTCGATGTTTTTATAATTGAGGAAAATGTCGACTACTGGTCCACCTAAATGGCTTGAGCTCTGGAAAGACAAACGTGTACTTCCAGAAAGGCGGCAAAGCTGAATCAGTGTGCGCCCAGTATCCAGCGGATTCCTTCACATTTTGAGAAATGCAGCATCTACGAAAAATGGTTTTATTCCTGCATGCCATTAATGGATATGACACCACCCTTACCCTTTTCTGGCAAGGCAAAATGAAGTGGTGCAACGCAAAAAACCACTGGATAGATCTCGTGGGTATTTTTTTCGATCCAAACGGTAACCCGGATCAAGTAGGAAATGCTGGGGAGAGGATCTTGATGAACTTATATGAAGGAGATGAGGGAACGCTAAACTCTCTGCGATACTCATTTGTAAAATCGACAGCAACGGCCAGAGTACCTTGTCTGCCCTCGTCCCACCACAGAGGCTGCAAAATATCATTCTTGAAGGACCTACCAAAAGGTGCAAAAAATGGTTGGGGGTAGACAAAAACCCGTGTGGCTGGGGATGGGATGGGACACCAGCGGACAAGGTTTCATGCCCATCACAATATATGCAGAGACAACAACGTGAACATTAATAAACTATTAAATACTATTCAGATAGTCGAGCACAAACATTGTAGTATAGTTTAGAATTTCACCATTTTGGAAGATTCGGGTCTCATCCAGTCAGGATAAGTGGGAGAGAAAGGCTATGACGGGGCAACATTTTCTGGAGGTGGAGTGACCCGCCTCATCATATGTTGATTAATTGTTCACTTCCTTCGTCGAGGACGATAGAGTAACGTTATTGAAACTTCGCCGTTGGCAAGAGGAGCATAGGATGGAACTGTAACTGCACGATCCTAAGCACCCTTGCATTTGCCAGCCTCCATTCAGTAGGTACCTGCATTGTTTTCCCAAATATCGACGTCACAATATTTTTTTCGTTTTTAAGGAAACTGTGGTAAGTGTAAAGCCCGTATTACATCTGTGTATTTTTCCGTTTATTTCTTCATGTAGTTCAGAGTGACAACCGAAAAACTTCAAACGCAACATAAATCAGCATTATGAAAAACATAATAATGTTGGCACCCTGAACTACATGAAGATTAACGGAAAAATTCACAGAAGTAATACGGGCTGAATATACATGTAGTATAAGAATACCCAAAAAACGCTTCCTTAAGGTAATTTTCTCGAAAAACTAGAACAAGTGACAGAATTTTAAAGTTTTTCGAGCACCACGAGTGTAGCACAAGGTTCACAGGATTGCAAACTTGAGTATAAGTTACTCACAAGGGTCCCAACAATATATAAAAAAATCATAGATACATGCGCGTTCGCCATGCTTGATGCTTTTATTGACTGGCCTAATAAGTAGTTATGATTATGATATCGATATTAGATTTTAATAATAAAAATTCGAACTCATAAACCGCAACAAAATAAAATATTATTTAAATAAAAAAGATAGAGCTAATAGAGGTTTCCCCAAAAGCTCGATTAAGCAAAGTAATTAAAAGCCATATTAAATGTAATTAAGCATAAAGCTCTTCGTACCCTCGAGGTCTTTTTACACATACACTCACGCCATATTCGTTATTCTGCCTGGAATAAAAATAAAAAAAAAAAAAAAGATTAAAAAGCGTCCGCCACCGCATTAATTACTAAATTTAAAATGGTATATTATGCTCTTTCCTCTCAGGGAGCCTTTAAATAAGCCTAATTGCATTTTAAGCGTCAACTAAATTTTTATTTAAAGTTGCATTTAATACGACGTGATTGTTGTTGGTATATGTTTCACTCCATTAAACTTCAGGCTTTACATTTCCGAAACCCAAAAGGCTCTTTTCTGGAAACAATATAGAACTTTGGCATTAGGAAAATTAGGGCAAATGATTCAGAAATATAAAGTTGCTTTCCTCTCTCGCTCAAGTTCAAATTAAGCAACCCCCCTACTTCCAGCAACAAAATTTACAATCCCATGCCCAAAGTTGGAACAAAAACCTTCAATTAATTAGCGCCAGAGAATTAAGCCTCCGCTGGAATTAAGCGAAAACAGTTCAGTCCATTTAATTCGTCAGTTCAGAGTCAAAATGATGACGGTGCATGGAGTTTCTAGTATAAAAGGCTTTTCTATATTCAGCTTTATGAATTGGAATTTTGAGAAAACATCATATGTATTTTGAATTTGGAAAGTTGGCTAATTAGCAAAGATCATTTCAAGCAAAAGAGGTGACTGATATCTCGTTGAATACAACAATTTGTCCAATAGCAATCTCACAACATATTAGTTCTTTGTTGAGAAAAACTTTTTTTTTATGAGAAAAAAATATAATTATAACAGGAGCAAAAGTTTACTTTTGATAGAAAAAAAAAACATTTCGTAGTCCAACAGGAGAGTATGAGGGCCGGAACTCTAACATGTAACCACAAAGACGTACTTGGCTAACTAAGTATAATCAAGATATAAGCTGAATAATCAGAGCTCAGTAGGTAGGTATATTTGAGAAAAAGTTTTAAAGGATAAAATACATTTTAATTTTATTTTCTCACTTTCTGCGATAAAGGCAATGACTAATCTATTAAATACCTATCAGAATAAATACTGACGGCGTCTTCTGATTGGTCAGTGAGCGTAAGATGAAAGGCAGGAGAATGGCAGGAGAATGTTATCTATACAGTAGTGTTTGTAGGTGAAGACGTCTATAATGCTGTCAAAAAACATTAGGCCGATTGAAAAGACTGGCACATAAAGGCACAGTTGATTACTTAAACCGTATTCCTACACCTCCAATATTGAATTTGTGGTTGTTGTTTTTTAGTAAACACATATCAAAATTACACTCAAAATGTTTCACCTATTGTTTTGTTGTTGGTTTTCAATATGTCACTGCTGCATATAGAAATATATTAAATTGACTTTCTGCTGATATTACCCCCAGGGTTAATCATCAAAGTCCGCTCCGCATAGGGCTTTCGGTTTCAATATGTATTTTTCAAACTGAAAATCCAATGATCCGCCCCTGGATAGGGGTTAAACGCCGCGAGAAGTCTCCTGATTAATTAGCCCTCCATGCAAGGGTGCCATGAAAGTTTACCAGTTAATTAGGGAAGTCGCTATTTCTCCTTCTCTAAACCTGGTATTTAGTTTAAATTTGTACAATTTTATATTTTAACGTCACCCTCACACTATTTTACAAACATAGGTTTTTTTCAATTCTTCTGCTTTAAATTGTTTAATAAAAATCTCGAACGTTCAAAGGTAGGAAAATTACTGATAGGGCTAATAAAAAAAACTTTTTAAAACGGCCATTCAGTCCTGATGGGCGGGCGTAATTGATGGATGCTATAAAAGCGGATGTAAAAGCCAAATTTCCTAATTGAGAACGGGTGGAGGTGGAGGAGGCAGGCGGAGGATCAATTTCTGCTTTATGATGGGTGTGAAGTTTGATATAGGAAAGCAATATCACAGATTACTTTGGTTGATGAGCGCGAGCGAGAGAGACTATATGGAAAATCCAAAATGCATTAGGGAAATTGGCATTTGCTTTTATATCAAATGTTAATTGCGCCCGCGACTCTATTTCAATTTTCAAGTTGATGCTAAATTATACTATATACAGGGTAAAATTTTTCAAATCATCTGGACTACTTGGGTTCACGTGGCAATTAGCAAAGTGCCCTCGTAAGCTTATCACAATTTCTCTCTCTTCCACTTTTCTTAATAGCTAATGGACGTTAAATATTTATAACACGATATAAATTGATTTTCTGTCCTCGTTTTTCGGCGGGCAGCGGTTCAAGGTTAAACAGATCTTGGAGCTTTTAAAGTAATTATCATTATGTGAGTGGTTTTTGGGGGAAATTTAACTACCTAAGAGACTGTTAAAATATTTAGGTACCCAATTGATGGCAAAACTCTTTTTTTGGTCATTCAAGAATATCAGACAGGAGATTTAAAGTAGAGTGGATACATAATGAAAATATGAAATAAATTGGTGTAACAATCCGGAAAAATAGAAGCTAAAAAAATACCTATAAAAATGGAACTTTGAAAACTTATAATATTCTTACAATTACCACCTTTTTCAGCTAGATTGCTGGAGTCAGTCCGGAATGATATGCAGATGGCATAGAGAGGACTGTAACTTCTCTAGTTTTTAATGTTTAAATCATTCTGAATGATAAAATTATTCCAACATCACTTGTTGCCATTCCAGAACATATCAATAGTAGGACTTTACTTGGTTTAGCCTTTATTGAACTTGCTAATATTGTGATGGACATTCCTCATCAGGAACAATGGTATTATGCTGAAACTCCACAATTTTCGTATTTATTTGAAGATGAGACTAATTATGTAATAACTACTGCAGAATCTACTCCAATGTTTTCTGTACAACTGAATGCATCACAATTGAGAGAAAATGAAGGTGTACAACTAAGCCAACCGGAAAAGCAACAAATTGAATTCTTACTGCGCCAATATGCTGAATTATTCACATCCGGTACTGAGCCAACAACATATGCAGAACATTTCTGTACCACCTTATCGGATGTCTGAACAAAACAAGAACATATTGAGGGCAGAATTGGATAAGCTTCTGAAAGATGGAATCATAGAAGAATGCGAATCCCCGTATGTTGCTCCAGTTGTTCTAGTACCTAAACCTGATGGTAGTATTCGCCTTTGTGTCAATTATCAACGCCTAAATGAGAAAACAGTTTCCGATAAATACCCACTTCCTAGGATTCATGATCTATTACACACAAGTATATGACCACTTTTGACTTAAAATCAGGATACCATCAAGTCTCTGTCCGCGAATCTGATCGAGATAAAACGGCAATTATTTGCCCATTTGGAATTTTCCATTATACGAGAACGCCATTTGGAATGAAAAATGCACCCTCCACCTTCCAAAGACTCATTGATCAATTCAAATCCGGACTCCAAGATTTGACCATATTAGCCTATATAGACAATTTGATTGTATTATCCAGAACTTACCAAGAACACCTTTCTGATTTACGAGTTTTCGACCGACTTGCAGCTTTCAAGCTTCACCTCAATCGATCCAAATGTGAAAGAGCTTTTGTCCTTTGTCCAAACATGCTCTTGGTTCCGGCGATTCAATTCTTCATTTGCAGAAGTTTCAAAAACCTTAACCAAGAAGAAAGCTATTTGGAAATGGGAGAAGAAAGAACAAGATTCTTTTGACCTTATGAAACAACTTTTGACTACAAATCCCATACTCAGACAGGCTGATAGTGTATTGCCTTGTATACTCAGAACTGATGCTAGTTCATACGCCTTAGGGACAGTTCTACTCCAAGGGGAGAAGGCCGATGAAAGACCTGTTGAATATGCAAGCCAACTACTCACACCTGCTGAGATAAACTATCACACTACAGAAAGAGAAGCTCTAGCAGTTGTGTGGGCTGTGGAAAACTTTAGAGGCTACCTGGATGAAGCTAAATTCATTATCCTGACTGACCACCAGCCATTGAAGTGGTTAATGTCTTTAAAATCACCTAGTGGCAGATTAGCTCGATGGTCTTTACAGGCTTATAACACGAGAATTGAATATACACCTGGAAAGGTAAATGTAGTGGCTGATACCTTATCCCGGCCACCACTAGAAACATCCCAGACCGAGGTAAATGAAGTTATTGTTGATTTGCCCAGAAAAAAAGAAGACATTATAAGGAAACAGTTAGATGCTCCAGATGTATTAAAAAAAAATATTCTTGTTCCGAATCACCGGATCCTGAATCAGTGGAGTTTAAGATATGGACTGACCGCGGTTACATTATGACCGAAGGAATTTTGTATCGCTATGATCCTGAGAGTGAGATCCAAGAAGAAATACAATAAGTGGTACCGAAAAGCATGATTCCTGAAATCCTAGAAGAATACCACGATTCCCCCTTAGCTGGGGTGCGATTTTCGAAACCATTCGAGTACATTTCGTACACGAAATTTGACTGACAGCAATGTAAATTAAATGGGAAGCATTCGAAATCGTATCAGATTTCGTATATGAAAATATTCGAAAATCGAGCCCCTGGTCATTATGGTATTGATAAAACCACACAACGTATACGTTCCAGATACTATTGGCCAGGAATGAGAAAAAGTGTTGTTGAACATGTGTCCAGCTGTATTGAATGTCAGAAATATAAGGTGGGAAATCTTAAACCTGCTGGTTTATTACAAACACCTGTAATGGCCAAGCGATTCGAAGTAACATCTATAGATCTCTTTGGACCACTTCCTAAAACCGATACTGGTGAAAAATGGATCTTTATAATCGAAGACACTGCCAGCAGATGAATAGAAATATTTCCGCTCGTACATACTACTGCCAAAGATTGTACGCAAACTCTTGTTGATGAGGCGATACTCAGATATGGAGTTTCCCGAAGGGTTACCAGCGCCAATGGACTACAATTTGTTAGTGAAACTATGCAGTATGTACCACATTGTCTTGGTTTTCATCAGCACTTAATACCTATGTATCATGCGAAGTCTAATCCTGTGGAACGGAAAAACCGCGACTTGAAAATCCAACTATCAATTCTAGTAGGAGGCTGTCACACTCAATGGAAGAATAAACTACCCTCCGTGCGTTTTGCAGTGAACACCTCAAGAAGTGACAGTACTGAATATACCCCAGCCTATTTAACATTTGGTCGAGAGCTCCGCACACCCGATGATGTACAAAGGGACATGGGAGCTATCACTGAAAGTGAAAATTTCATTCCCCAAGTTACCCCTTATTTGATAAATATTGCTAGAAGCTTGAGAGAAGCAAGAAAGCTCCATGAAAAGTCCCAAGATAAATCAAAACATTATGCTGACCAAAGGAGAAGAACTATTCCCCATTACAAAGAGGGAGATCGAGTGATGGTGGATACACACCCAATTAGCAAAGCCAAAGTTGCCTATACTTTAAAATTTGCTTCACGACGTGATGGTCCATATGAAATAACTAAGGTTGTCAATCAAACAACAATTGAAGTTAAACCTCTAGAGCCAACTGAAAGTCCCACGATCAAATTACATACGTCAGCTATGGCACCTTATGTGGGAAAAGGAGAAGTTCCAACACCAGTACGACCTATACGCCCACATGGAAGACCCATGAGAAGACGCCTTATTGAAACTGATAATACACCTGATGACAATGAGAGTTCTAACGAAGAAAAAAATAAAAATGACGATGAGCCCAGATTAGATGGACGACCCAGACGCCGCATAAAAGCTTCAACTTGTTTATGTGGGGTTCATACATCAAAAATTGACTTGGAGTATCCGCGCGGACGTGGGGAAACTCCAAAAGGGGAGAGTGTAACCATTAAGACGCCAAACCACACTGTACCTCGGTAGAAAACACCCAGTGACACCGGTCCATGACCAGTCGAGATGTTGAGCTTGTGGATAGATGCAATGATGAAGATGTTTACGCGCATGACAAAGAACATAGATCTAGAGGACATGGTTCGGTTCTAAGGAGTCTAGAAGGCATAGTACTAGTACTGCTGATAGTAGGGAAATACAATGATTTAAATAAACAAGTATTCACGTGAATTTAGGGATTCTCGATTTTTTACATATAAAGCGTTTTAGCGTCAGTGAGGCAGTTCAAATAAGAGTATAAAGTTAGGGAAACAAGTTTTAGTAAAGCACCGGAATCTTTGAAAATATGTCAGCATTTTTTGGAATCGTAGCGTGATGTGTTAGATATACAATTAATGGTTTTTTTTGCGGCAATAATTGTCTTCAATGATAAATTTCAATATGAGACAGATCCTACGCCTATGCTTTTGTAAGCTCCACCCATTCTGCAGTTGTCAATCTTCCAATATCTGTATCCTTGTCTCTTTTATGATAAAACAGCATAACAGTCCAAGGCCAAACAGTGGCGTATCTAGTTTGCTCCAAAGAATACATTCGATAGGTAAAAGACAAAAATAAATTATATTCAGAATTAACAATACTTTATTATTTACAAAAATAACAACAACATACCAAATAATAAAAATCACCTCGATCGGTTAAGGTCGCGGGTGTCACAATTAAAAATTAATAATAATTTTTGACAGTGTCGTCAAAACAATCACAATTTTTTATTTTAAATTTTTTTTTACAGAGAAGTATTATTTACAAAGTTGATAATAATTGACCCAACAAAAAAAATGGTATAGGATTTACAATAATTAATTGCTTGTCATTCGTTTTGATGTCGGATCTTTTTCGTTATACCAACGAGGAAAGACGAATTTTGGCGGACATTATTAGATGAGGAAAGAGAGATGACGACGCTTAACAAATTAATGGGCATCCTAGCTCTTTCCTTGTCTCACCTTCCAAAATTCGACTTCAAATTATCACTAGTAGTAGAACGGATATGCTGGGAAGACCGAACCAAAAAAACTGTCTTTGTTTTTCATATTTATTGCACGTCCTGGACAGCTACCATGGAATAACTGCAACAAAAAAAGCAAATATTAATTATTAATATCGTTAGAGGGCATTAAAGTGTATAATTAAAATAAACTTAATTAATGATTAAAGTTAGTGGTTGAAGAGAGAGATAGAGAGGACGAGACTGCCATTAGATGAGAATGCAAGCAAGAGAGGAATTTCGTCTGCTTTTAACTTATTATTGCTAACGGCGGGATTGGCGGGAGAGAGGAACTTAAAGAATGGCTGGTGTTTGGGAATGAAATGGGAAGTTAACGAGTTATTAAGTTTTGATCTTTGCGGACACGAGTACAATTAGCGCCCGTTTAATTGTGTACTTTTATGAAAAACAAAACTCATATTGTTGGATTTGTATGAGTGCGCAAAATTAAATTTGTTTTATAATATGATAACTATTTTTTTTTTGCATAGTCATCAAATCATCCTTAATGAAAGCTGCTTATTATCACAGTCACAGCCAGTCACAAGAGGGGTGACATTTCGGAACCATGAATCTTTTCCATTTATAAAGCTGATCTAGTATATATCAATATTCAATACGTTGGTGACAGTGACAACTAACTATGATCTAAAAGTGGAATGTGAGATTTCATCTTGTCATGGACTCTAATATGTATTGCAGTATGTATAACAATTTATTATATAATTACAAGACAAGACAACAATCTGACAATCATAAAATACGAAGTAAAATAATAAAGATAACAAAAAGATAGGTAACATTAAGAATATATAACAATTCCTCCCTCTCAAGAAGGAATAAATCTTTGAACAGGGTTTTTTATTCTGGAGCTTCATCTCACTTCTGTCGATTCTGCGATAGTTCCTGATGAGTACAGAAAATCTGATTTTGACATGGAATTATTGTACTGATTTGGATTCGACATATTTTTTGAATTCAACTAATGTGGTTCCTCAGAAATTATCTCAAGAGGAGCTATTAATACTGGATCTGGAGGGTCTTGTTAATTCTGAACGTGTTACGATAAATTTATCATTTATGTAACATGTTCCATATCTTCTTATTTTCATTATAAAGTTGTATTTTTGCCATTTCAGTATCAGCAACATAATTCATAATCTAAGAAATCTAAAAATATCCACAAAGTTCGAGATAATACCAGTACTGCCATCTATCCATGATGTGCATAAAATGCAAATATCTATTATTAAATGAAGGTACTGCCATCAAGTACCTGATGGATTTATTTTTCAAAGTGTGATTTTAATTATTTTGCATTTGACAGTCATTTGTATTTTCATTTAAAGAAATTATATTTATCTCACTTTTAGCAAATCGATATACCTATTTCTGTTTTTCTCTAACTTCTGCTTCTGAAATAATCATTTTTTGGCCTAATGACCTTATTAATTAGCAGTTTTTTGTTTTTGACATAACCTTGATTTAAATTATTATAATCTGTAAACAATTAAAATAATTCTAGTGGATTTTTATCTATTCTCTTTTATTCCACGTGGTTTTTCATTCTAAAGTGAATATGGTCTTTTGGGTGTACTCTTCTGATTGGTTGAACTGGTTAAAACGCAGTTAGTATAAAAAACACAGGATTGTGATCCCTATCAACTCTTTATTGAATCCAGGCCAGGGCGTCACATCGGAGGGGTGGGGGGGGTAATGGGGGTATGCCAATTTGTCGTAAGTCAGATCGTCGTACGTCAATTCGTCGTAAAGCCAATACATCGTAAATTCAATTCGTCGTATACATCAATTCGCCGTAAACACAATTCGTCGTATACGTCAATTCGTCGTAAAGCCAATTTGTCGTACACGTCAATTTGTCATAAAGTCAATTCGTCGTAGCGTTGATTCGTCATATGCGTCAATTCGTCGTATTTCAGGCATAATGTTAAAATGGATTAAACAGTGAAAGTACAAATTTATACATTTTAACATTGTACCTGGAATACGACGAATTAACAATACGGTGAATTGACGTTTACGACGAATTAACGTGTTAATAAGTTGCAATTTTAATCAGACATTATCAAATTTACCGATAATAACCCGGTTCGTTTGGGTTAGTTTGCAATGTCTTGTCTGATTAAAATTGCAAATTAACCGGGTTATTATCGGTAAATTTGGTAATGTCTGAAATAACGACAAGGTGTAAATGTATACATTTCAATATTTTAACATTATATCTGAAATACGACGAATTTGACGTAAACGACGAATTACTCATACGACGAATTGACGTATACGACGAAATATTGTTACGACAAATTGACGTATACGACGTATTGACTTTACGACGAATTCACGTGCACGACGAATTCACGTGCACGACGAATTCACGTGCACGACGAATTGACGTATACAACGAATTGGCCTATACGACTAATTGACTTTACGACGAAATAACATATACGACAGATTGACTTCATGCCGAATTGGCGTACGACGAATTGACGTACGACATATTGATTTACGACGAATTGACGGTGACCCAATTACCCCCTGCCAGGATCGAATTATCAAGAGAAAAATCAGGATGGCCAAAAGAAAATACCTACATAATATTTTGAAGAAAATACATTTTTGTTCCGGTTTTATTTTTCTCAGAAAGGAAATAATTGTTCTGGAAAAGTGAATGACCTTGAAATTTGCGGCGCGTTTTCAGAGAGCGCCCCCTCAACCCCCCGTAACATTTACCCCCTCCCCCAGATTGCTGGTCACGCGTCGCCACTGATCCAGGCAGAGGCCTGTAAAACCATTCTCTGTTTGACTCCTTCAATGATTATCTTCTTGAAGAGAAGAGTGTTGAAAAAGGGTGTAATTTTCTAAAATAAAAATTCAGACAGGTGAAAAATTCATTTAAAAAAAGTTTGAATTAAAACATCTCAAGAATTTTGACATATTCTGGATTTGATTTATTGCACCTTCAGGTTTATCTTGTAGCACCTACCTATAGTAACTAACTTAATTTGAAAGGAAAATTTTGTTTATTTGGGGGAGAATCTAAAGTTTTGATTTTTATCTGATTTTGTTCATATTCGTGCCTGTTATTGCTACTGCCAGAAAAGCAGCATTTTACTCAATTATAACGAGCATTTTAATTTAATCTTGTTGTTATAATTTTAATTTTACTATTATCTTACCATTATTTTCAATTATTTAATGTTTTTTTTTTATATTAAAATATTTCTCCAATTTACAATAGTCGCTCCTACTTGGAATTCAGGGATTTAATATTCCAAATATTCGTGAACCTGATACTGCCTTATTCTTTTCTGGGTACCTACTCGATATAAAGATCACTGTTTGGAGTCTGGATCAGTTGGAGTGACATCACCCCAGCAAACTATCCTCTTTCCTCGATACAGGAAACAACACGAAGAGCTCCAGTTCACGGAAGTGAAACCCCCCAATCACCATTGAAGTGCTCCGGATTAGAAAGGTACATTGTATAAGATTCACCAGAACAACGAAGCTGTCAACTGTAAAATTTTACAGAAAGTAACATTGACTGTTACTTATGTTAACTACATAACATTGTAAACAAAATAAAATAATTGTTTGTTGGATTTTGAGTGGTTTCATTTGCACATAAACAGGTTACACGTTATCTTAATTTTTTGAATTCCACGACCCTAGGTTCTTTTATCTTATAGTTCAAATAACTCATTAATTTGTAACAGATTGGCGGCCAACGTGGGGCTAAAAGTAACAAATTTCAATTTAATTTGTAACAAGGTAAATAACTATTACTCGAGAGAATTTGTTTGTTCGCGTTCTTGCAATGCTCTGAGTATAAGTCGTACAGTTGTTTTGATGATTTAAAAATCAGTTCCAAATAAATAAGTTTAGAAGAATTTACTGTTATAGTGAGAAGGCAATTTCGGTAACTGTTTCAAAAAATCTTTTAAATAATTGATATCCTCGGCATAAGGGAAATTCTTCATACGATTTAGATTGTCATATTTTTTATTTATGAGCATAGCATGGTTACTTTTTTTCGTCCAACTTTGTACTGGAAAAGAACCTATTCCAAGGGTATTTAAGAACATTGTTCGACACACTGGATACTTTTCATCCTTGAACGTCGAAGAATAAGTTAAGGTTTCTCCTCGGCGAGAGTCATTTAATGTTGTCTTACGTTTTGTAGCAACTCTATTGACATGGGAAACAACGTAAATCTTTCTTTGATCCTACTTGAGTTTGGACCAAAACTTTTCAAATAAACTTTTTCTTTCACCTTTTGTGAACTTACAAGTAAGGTGAAGACAGAGTCTCCATCTATTTTCTTGTCGGCACACCAAAAATTGCAACCAAGAACTGTTATAAAATTAACTAGATTCAAATTGGAGCAAATAGACTCGCAAAGGCATTCGCCACAATTGCGAGAATAGCTATTCTAGTTGCCAACCAGAAATAAAGTCGATTAGAAATCGAAAACATTTATTCTAATTAGGTAATGGCCCAATTAAGGTCCGATTGAGAAGTGTTTTCTCTATGCCGGACCACTCGTGGACGCGTTTCGCTGTAGCTGTATCAGCACGGTTAAGGTCTGGCAGAGAGAAAACAAAACTCATTTTTGGTTCCGTCCCGGAACTGGGTTCGATACAAGTAAGATGAATGATGATGATCTATTTTCTGGTCGGCACACCAAAAATTGCAACCAAGAACTGTTATAAATAATGTTAATGTTGAATAGATGGAGACTCTGTCTTTATCTTACTTGCATCAAACCCAGTTCCAGGACGGAACCAAAATTGTTGAGTTTGATGAGTTTTGTTTTCTCTCTGCCGGACCTTAACCGTGCTGATGAGCTGTTGTAATACAGCGAAACGCGTCCACGGATGGTCCGGCAGAGAGGAAACACTTCTCAATCGGTCCTTAATTGGGTCGTTACCTAATTAAAATTTCTGTAAACTTTCCACACATTCGTTTTTTTGATTTTTCACAACTAGCAGAGGCACAAGTCGGCTTGAGAGATCGAGCTTCTCGATTTTGGTTCTGCTTCATCACTTCTCCTCTCGGTTTTGAATAAGCCAAATATTCTTTGCCTTCTATTCTAAGTTTTTTGTTCTTGTTTTTATTTCCCATTCGCCCTATTTCTCTTTTTTCAGCCTTCGCTCATATCTCCATGCGAGACGTCCTCACAAGGCACCTCTGCTCCTGGAGCCCCTGCTATAGATTGTTCGGTATCTGGAGCATGGTTATCGATATCTTCATCTAGTGGTTATTCATCGCTGTTGTCTCCATTATCGGGTATATTGTCTAGATTGGACATCGGCTCATCACAAAGAATGTCACCATCTAATGTTGTATCTAAAACTAAATTTCCATCAGGATCATCAGTATCTCTGCCAGGCCCATCACTGACTATAATAATATTATTATTTTTTGTATCGGGTACCTATATATTCTGGATCCAGAGTATGCATTTCGAATTGAAATAGAGGCGGGTTCTTGAGTTTTCCGTAAAAGTAGATTCATAATATTATCCTGGTTACTGGTGACCAGGTGATGGTTATCAATACCGCGCTCTTATTTTCTGTATCTATATCAGGGTCCGAGAGGGTCATGAGAACGAAGCTTCTGTCTTCGTCGCTCATATTCATATTTCCATAACACTGATAAAGACAGAAGCTCCGTTCTAATGAGAACACCATTCCCCGGTTTCGAAAATAAGGACCCTGGTAGTAAGCTAGGTATGTAGTCTGCACCAGAAAATGGTGTGTGAGATTCATTCTTCGCATCTTGTTTGTTAGTCTAATTACTTTCGCCAGTTATTCATTTAGTTTGGTCTATATCTGCTAATTCTAACACTCTGTTTGGTCTGTCAAATGCATACCAACCAATTTCGGATACGAAAATTATGTCATCACTGTGACTCTGGTATCCTTTTTGGTCTTGTCATTTGGTATAGTGCTATTTTCGTTTTGTCTTACCCTGGGAAATGTAAATAAATGGAAGTTCATTAGAATTTGAAGAATTTGAAATTTTTAACAAATATGCTTGTTTTTTCGCCTTCATCTTCCGGTTTTCTCGTATGTTTTGACTGCCAAATAATGTTTGACGATCATTTGAAAAATGGCTTTGAACGACAGATATGGGGTAAGTTTTTTGCTGAATGGATTATGGAATAAGTTTTACATTTACAGAAAACGCCGAGTTAGCCAATAGGTTACTCAAAGGTACTGCAAAGCACTGTCTACAGAGTGCTGATTAGTGGTTATAGATTTTAGTCAGTGCAGTCAGTACCTAGTCACTCCCAAAACTAGAAGAACAACACAAAGTTAGGTTGAGGCTCGTCTCTTCCCCTCTCTCGACCTACCAAACGAATTCGGAGCAAAATGGTGTCTTACTTCATTTCTATGACGTTGCAGGTACCAGGTACCAAATGGTTAAATAAATGGTATACCAACCAAAGCTTGCCGAAATCGCCTATAATTTTCTGCGCCCTGGTACCCATTGTTCTGGGACAAACGCATCACATGAATCAGCTATACGTATTTTTCATAACTCTAACCACTTGATTAACCAACCGGTTACCAATCATCAATAATAAAATTCGGGACAGGAGGTATTGGCTACAGTTAATATCAATTTCGTAGAACGGAAAGACCTCCTATCTACAATAAAATTTTGATTTACGCATTTTAACAAATTAATTATTGTTTTCGAATTGAAACGATATACATACGGGTCGTAGGACACACAGATTACTACTTTTTAAAGGAAACCACAAAATGCAAGAAGGAGGTTCTGCTTACACATTCTGAAGCCTGTGTAGTTTGGTGACATTTCCGTTTGAAAATTGGCGAGAAAATATGAATCTCAGTCATTAGGAGATATTTCCATTCCAAATAACTACCCATTGGTGTATTAACCTTAATTTGACCAAAAATTCTAGATAGGAGGCATTCATTGGTAGTGAACAGATGATATATTTCTGCTTGGAATACAGTAATATATTCTTCTAGAGGTTGACTGATGTCGCATTTGGGAGTTTGTCCATATATTCCAGCGCCAGTTCCAGTTTCTGTTTTGGAGCCGTCAGTAAACCAGACAATTTCTTGTTTAGGTGTTGCCCCGGTATTTCTTAGTGGGACAATCTCGATGGCGAAGGGTTTTTCGAGGGATTTTTTCGGCATCATATAGTCACTACCCATGGTTAAAATCGGGTTTGTCATTATTTTGCTGATAGACGCATGTCTATTTGGTTTTATCTGGTTATCTTTTGGATGTGTTGGTTCCGTGTCAGCTTCATATTTAGGATGATGCCTAGAAATGTAGCTTCCCTGCCAAGCTCCAAGGTTTTTTGGAATAGACTATGAGGGCTATTGAGTCCTCCAGATTTCTTTTTCTCATAAAATGAGTTTTGTTTTGGAGGGGTTGACGCGAAGTTGCTTCCTCGTGCACCATTCAATGATTCCTAAGGTGTCCTGCATGAGGTTTGATACCGTCCTGGTAAATCCTCCCCTAATGACAACGACTATGTCATCCGCGTAGCCTAAGGTAAAGTAACCTTGCTTGATCGTTTAGTTTCCTCGGAAGTTCATCTACGACTAGATTCCACAAGAGTGGTGAAAATACTCCGCCCTGTGGGCATCCTTTTGTCGCGGTTACTTTAATAGAGGTTTCAGCAATAGTCGAGTTTATAGTCCTGTGTTTTAGCATGCATTTAATCCATCTGCTTGTGGTATCAATAATCGCATGTTGCCCAGCAGCTCTGACTATGGAGTTGAAGGAGATGTGGTCAAAGGCTCCTTCTATGTCAAGGAATGCCACTATAGCAGTTTAAAATTTGATGGAGGCAACATATGTCGCATGCAGCTCATTTTTTCGAAAACCCTATAAAGTAAACAAATCATATTTCCAAAATACTTCCATAAGGAACAATCAGGTCAAACCAAATTTTGGGACCGATTGCAGATCAAGACGACATGCTTGTGATGGATCAAAGTTCTGGGCAAGAAGTGAGTCAAATTATTCTTATCGTAACTTATTGTGACAAAAAAGGTCTGTTTATTTTATTTGTAATGCAAAATTTGATCGAAGTACTTAACCCAAAGATGATAAGTGAAACATCAACTATCAAGCAAAGTTTATGCATGAAAAATAATGAATAAATCAAGAAAGATTTTCATTAAAGTAATTATAGTAATTTGTTAGACTTGTTCTTTGTTCTACCATCCCACTATTATTTTAATTAATTAATTAATTATACAAGCCAACTTTCTCATATTAAAATTAATAATAATGTTTTCTGTAATGCTTACAAACATACATTTTAATAATTGCAAAGTAAATATTCTATTGACGAAAGTTTAATTTAAATAAAAAACCAAAATTTATAATCTTTACGACTTATCATCAGCGATTAGGCTACTTAGTCCTAAGCAACAAATATATATTTTTTTATGTTACGCAGTATAAGTTGTTCCTATTTTTAAGGGGGAAAGGAGAGAATAACGAATTGCACTAGAAACCTAATGCTTTTACTGCTGCATTAGTCTTAAAAGCTTCTTTTAGTTCCAAAAAAGGATCAACACTAATGTAAAACGTAAGTACTATGACTAAGTGTTAAGGCGATGCGACGCTCCTAACACTCCCACCCACCCTCAAGAGTAATCTAAAGTTTCTTTTTAGAAGGAGGGACATTTTAGAATTAATTTCGCAACAATGCCCGGTGGTATTTACATATTATCAAGAAGAAAAATACCGCGCCCTAATTGGTCGGTCGGTTAAGTTTTTGATTTAATTAAAGGCTCTTGGCTTGGTTGTTATAGATATATCTGACAATTACGTTGGCTTATTGTGTCCCCGGTGCTTTTGTCTCTCTAATTAGACAATCCGTTGTTTCCGAGCAGCTAAAAATGGCAAAAGAGAGACTATAAAGTATATACAGAAAACAAACAAGGCCTCATTAGACCGCGGAGAGGAGCGATCGCTCGTTCCAGTTGGTATTTTAACAATGGTTCTTTTTGTGAGTAGAGTAGATCTTGCCGAATTCACTAATTGACGAATAGATTTATTTACAAAAAAATTTAAAAGCCTAATTAATACACTCGATCAGGTTGTGATTGGTATTAGAGTCACGTGAAATGAGCCAATTAATTTTTTTTTTGAGCTTAGAGAGGAATTTTTTGGCTCAAAACCCCAATTAAATCCGAGAAGGCTTTAAACGAATTTAGAATTTGAAATTAGGGAGATTTTTATCTTGTCTTTCTCACTCATACTTATTATGGTCGGAACTAGACTGACGAGTCATGTTCTGGATACTAATTATTGATAGTTGAAGTTACAATTTTTCTTAGACGCTTTTTTGAATGAAATAGTTTAAACAACGGTCAATTAATTGTTAATAAAGTTTGACCAACAATGATTTTGCTATGGTTCTTCGCTTACCCTGACTCCTCTGTTAATTTCTTCAGAAAAATAAGTAAATTTTCCCCAACAAATAAAATAAACAGCCTCCTTTGCGGCAATCCAGAGCCCGTTTTGCCGTACAGCCAACCAACAAAGTAATATAATTTACTAAATTAATTTTGGATTAAATTTAATCTCATATAATTAAAGCATCGGTTGTCTGCGTAACGGACTCTGGACGCCACGACCACGGCCATTTTCCCTTTGATTGAAAATGTAATTACTTTGCGGACTTCAAAGGGACCCTACTCTATCTCTTTCCCGCTCGATGGAAATTTTATTAATATACTTGTTGGTTGTTTATTTTTTTAAATATTACCTGTATCAGTACTGTTGTTTGTTCAGTCCCTACTCCGACGCGGTCGCCCCACTTTGCCTTTTCGTACTGTCGGTGCTGCCGCCGAGCTTTTGAGCAATTTGTGCCAGTCTTGTTCGCATACCAGGCTACCTGCCAGCATATAATACCTGGAAATAAATGAAATTTAAAAATACCAACAATACATATTATAACAAGTGCATTTTATACAAAAATAATCCCGAAACCGTTAGCGAATAACATAAAGTGTAAAAAATCCTTTTCATATGAATTATGCAGGATTTAAGCTTGAAAATGCGCTTTTTGCTTAAACTAACCCAACTGCTTGGAACGATTGCCTTATGATTATCTGCTAAAAGTTCTTATGATATTGCTGTATTTGGTGCTATTGAAACCAACCAACTACCTACTTCAATAACTTATCTAGTTACTATATGGAAGCATTCTTGTGCGCGTTTATTTTCCATGAAGCATTATGCTTTATTTTCACAGGTGAAAAAAAGTTTGATAGAATTGACAGTTCGCAAATTTCTTTCCAAACATCAAAAACGGAAAGTCTCCAAGGATCTTTTGGAGAAGTTGAGAGATCAAAATAAAAAAGAATCCTAGGATGTTTCACAAAAGTTAGAAGAACAAAGACAAAAACAAAAAGTTGTAGGTACTCTGGGACATGAGCCGAAGAAAGAACACAAAAAATACACTGGGGATCTTACAGAGTCGGAAAATAGGAGACAGAAATACTATAAAGTTCAACAGTTGACGGATCAAAAGTATCTCACAGAAAATGGGATATCAAAGACAAAAATTTGAGGATCTTTTACGCAAGTCGAAATTTCGAAGACGATAAAAACAAAAAGTCTCGGAGAATCGTTCACAGAAGAGGAAAGATCAAAGTTTCGAAATCAAATATACACAGAAAAATGTAGTCGATTCTTATCGACTTCGACCAAGGTTCCTAAAATTGATAGGTTGTCTGGTAATGGGTAACTTGATGAAGTCATCTGATCATCTGGGGTGGCTTATAGAGATTTGAAGTTGACGTCATGAAAGCTATCAGGCAACCTACTTCTCTCAAACAACCTTGGACTTCGACTACATTTGCATATTCGGAGAGAACACCCCAAACTCATGATTTATTTATTTATTTAAGTATCTACGTAAAGAATTTTGATGGAACGTATACTTGTAAAGTCCCTATAGTAGCTCTCTTAATAAAACCCAACATTTTATTAGCCCTGCCAATTACCTACCCCTTCAAAATGCTGAACATTAACCTAGTATCTAGATAGACACCAAGATCTTTGATGACAGAAACTTCAGACAAGCGAACATCACCTAAGCAATACTGAATAGAAAGGGAACCTTACAGGTGAGTCTATTGAATGTTATACAACAACACTTATCATTAAGCTGACTTCAATCATTAACAATGTTAAGATCGTTTTGCAGAATAAGTATGCCTTGAGCTGACGCCACCTGACGATACAACTTCAGGTCTCAGTCTCAATATCGGTTGGGTCTATGACAATGCTTGAAACATTCTCAAATCGATCAGCAAAAGTTCTGGCGTTGGAATTTCTCTGGGGTTTATAGACAGAGGAAAAATAAGCACCAAGAAAATTAGCTATGTCAACACCGTTGGACGCTATTTCTGTCCTCAGAAACATTTCTTTAGGAATAGTACCCTGATGGGATTGGGAATGAAAAAAGTTCTAGAAGACTTTCACATTAGTTCCTATGGCCCTTTCAGTATGACTTATGTATAATTTGTAGGAGCTCAAAGTTGGCAAAGCATAAATCCAGGATTGAACCGTGATCGTTAGTCACCCCATTGTATTGAGACAGATTAAGAGAGGCAGTACCATCACATAACAATATTTCCTTAGTTTACCTTACATTTCTAGGTAATAAACCAGAGAAATCCTCACTAGTGGACCACGGTATTTGAGAAAGATTATAATCTCCAAGAACAACCACATTATCAAACATCTTACAGGCACTCGCAACTGATTTCAAGTGGTTTTCATAATACGAAATATCCATGGTAGGTGGAATGTAGACACAGCCAATACAGAAGACCAAATCACCCAGCGTTACTGACACCCATGTTTCCTCCACCGATGCTTCACCAATTGACAGTCGATGGGATTTAAGCAATTATTTACTACCAGAAGGACCCCACCTTCACGGCTTTTAGCACTGTTTAGACTGCTCCTATCACAGTGATAAACCGTGTAACGTGAGTCAAGAAATTCAGCATCACAGATACTACAGTCCAGCCAGGTTTCCGTAAGTGCGATCACTGAGAAAGACTCGGCGCCAGCAGCACAGAAAGCATCTTTGAGTTTAGTTTTTAAGCCTCTTACATTTTGGTACAGAAAGGTAGCACAATCTAATGAGACTGATCCCCTCTGAAAATTTGCTGTGGAGGGTTTTGCCCTCATACGACAAGGATGGAACTCCTTGACAGCAATGCCTACAGGCCAGAGGTTTGAATCTAGCAGGTCCTTCAAAAGGGATTCTTTAACCCCAATTTTTAATGAAACCAGATCATCATTTTTGTCCAATACCGAGCATTTGACATCAGGAATGGAAAGCTGATCCTTCAAATAGTCAGAGGTCTGTTTTTCGGTAGTACTCGGATCACATCGATCCAGATATAGCCACTGACAGGATTGTAACATCAGCGTTCCGATACTCTTACTGGATTAGGCACTGATTGGCGCTCTATGCTGCGGACCGGTCGCTGAGACTTTTGCTGACTATTGAATGATTGAAAGCTTCTTGACTCATTCCTAATGGGCACTGACTGTAGAGTAGGTTGGAATTGAGATGGGGTTGGCGAAGGACCTGAGGAGTTTGATACCTACAGTTTTAATGGAATTCAGGGTTGCAGTAAGTAGCTGGAGCTCATTTTCAAGCTTGAGTAGCCTAGTCTGTAAATCTTTGTTACTTTGTTTTAGTTCCTTTATCATCATATCATAAACAGCAGATGCTGCTGCGTTGTACATGACAAGGCTGGCATTATTTATTTCCGAAAGATTATCGCCTGCAGCAGTGTTTGACTTTTCCAGTGAAGTAAGAGTGGCTTTGGGTTCATCAACGCTATTGATAACAACATTCAGATTCGGACTTTAACCGTGTCACCTGAGCCTCTGAGGTTGAGAATTTTGAACAGGCCAAGCAATTCCAGAATTTCCAGACACCACAGAAGTCACAGATTATCTTATATTCCACCTCTTTCTCTGTCAAATCGATACTACATTTTAACATTATGCTGAATCGACAAGGAGAAACAGGCTCTACAATAAATAAAGCCACAAAACTGAATGATATGTGGGACAGACAAATTATGGTAAAAATCCTAAGTAAAATGGTGTTTAATTTACGTGAAACGCACTATAGATGATGGATTATAGGGCGCTAATCTAAAACGAAAACTATACGTATCAGTTACAAGCGGGAAAGACGTTTGAAGCCGTATAGTAAGGCACATGCCAGTTGAAGCAACCCTAGAAAAACTGAAATTCTTGAGATTTGCTTACGCAGGATACAGCCAATTGACCAGCAAGCGGAGGAACAATGCGTCAATGCATAATTCTCTCGTCAGGACAAAGAACCCTACGATCTTGAACCCGAAACGCTTCATAGACGAACACGACGTAGAGAAGAATCATCCAATCGAGGTAGGTAGCTACTCGTTCCAATAACCGAGCGTAAAGTTCGAAGGGAATCACAGATCTACTGTCGCTCAAACCGTGAAGACAAACCGGACCCTCCTACTATGAAGGAAGCCCATTGCCTCCTCCCTACAAGCGGACCTGGACTGTAACTTAACTACACCAGAAGATCAACACGCGAACCTACAGTGGTTCATCATAAAAGAGAAAATATCTTTATACCAACAACTTCTCAAGGAACTAACCTTCGGAAGGCTTGATCAATTGAATAATATATTCAGGAATGTTAGGGGTTCAAGATCTAGAAGACTGGACACCGAAGAACTAATAGAGAACCATCAATATGACTTGGCTCTGCAGCATACCAAGATTAGCAATATAAACAGAATCTCGTTTAGAGGGAACGAGGCGTACCGTTTCATGCTGCGATAATGGAATAGCAGTACTAGACTTACACTTCATGACTCTCATATAGAAGTGGATAACGATTTCGAGATACAGTAGTCAATATATTGAGATTGAGAAAATCCAGCCTACTTAGCATTAGTTGACATTCTCCTGGAAAATGATATTCAGGTTTTCCCACTCTAGTTGAGTCCTCATCGAATCCTACTTTTCTTTTCACGATATTTCTCTTCTTAATACTTCTTTTTCTTTCTCTCTCCATCTGTTTAGCTTTTAGGGCGATCTTTTCTGGAGTGTCCGTGACGACGGTGACGATAATACTTTTAGCTTTTCCTCTCTTCTTTCTCTTGTTGTTTAAATTCTTGTGGACTTACGAAAGCTTCTTACTGTGATTTTGTGTAGGAGTCGTGTTTAAACTAACTGATGCTGGAAGTAAGAAGTCTGACATAATATTTTTTTCAATGCAGCTTGATGTTCATGGTTGATTTGGATCTATAAGTGGTCAGGGTTCTTCACTGTTTTGATCCATATTCCTATCAGTTACACTGCTAATTTCAAAGTCATCATCTGTAAATATGAATTTATCGAAAGGATAAAACCCAATTTTTCGAAATCTGGATTTTATATTAGCTGGATTCATCGATTTTTCAAATAATGCATATTATACAACAGAGCCAGCAATATCAAAAATAGAAAACAGGAAACAGATCCCAGGGTGTTCTAAAAGCCATGTTTTTAAGGCAGTATTGTAGAATGATTTAAACGAAAAAAATACCAAGACAAGGTCAAAATGATCACTCCATTTTCCTTGGTTAGAGTAATTCCTTCTATCCCTAGGTGATTCTCGTGATTGTCGAAAATTAGGAGGGAAGTGTTTTCTTTTGTGCAGGATATATGTTTGATGAAGTGCCTTGTAACGCTCGGAAACAATTCATGAGTCATCCATCCAGATTTCCACCATCATAATTGGTAACCTCGACTATGAATACCCAAATTCTTAGTCGATAAGAGCATAGTAGCTTAAGAGCACTACCAGGCAGAATGACTATATGCGACGGCTTCAAAACAAGATAGCATCGCAGTGATCCCTAACTCTGAGCGCACTTGGAAGTGGCTGCTGAAACTTTGAATTCTGGGAGCGCATCAGGAATGCTTAGTAACCAGACCAATGCCGAGAAGGTCAGACAAAAAATTCTCGAGTGCTAGTTACAGAAGACTTAGAAGAAAATACGGAAGACCAGAGGAAGCCCTTAAACTAATCATATACCATTGATGAGCTAAGAAGATCCATTATCTAACATAATTATTGAACAGTGTGCATGGCAAATGTAGAAGCACCTAGGACCAAACCTGCACCATTGCATTTTCATTGGAATGGTATTATCTCTGATATGAATAAAGCTGAAGCTTTCGTAGATACTTCAGAGTGAAAAGACTGCCAAAACGAACACCCAAATGAAAATGAGAATTACGAAGAGAAGATTGTTAATTTCACCAAAGGCCTGAGATCTAGAAATACACCAATTTCTCAATAGAACTTTGAACTAGACAATAGGACAGATGCCTAGAATGGCTGTAATAGGTTTGACTAACATCACCAACTCTATTCTGAGACTAGGGAACTATGGATACCTCCAAACTTGCTGCGAAAGTGATCATGCTTATGAAATCAAAACAATACCATCAGTCTCTAGCAGTCAAGATTTTTAAAAAATCGAGAAAAAAGACAAAAAGAATTCGCAGATCTGAGATTTTTTGGGAAAGGATGATGCACACTTCAAATGGAATTTTCAAAAATCCACGATTTTGATGAAATTTTGGTATGTTGTAGATCTCGATCTTCTGATCAAAAGTTCTCATGGGCCCAAGATGATCCCCGTTCCGTAATACTGTGGCGGGTATGGGGCTACCCAAAAATCCGAGTAAATAGAAATACAAAAAGTGTTAAAATTAATTGAATCGTATTTTTATTGGCCATGGTAGATGTCAATTTCTATCCACAGGGGGTACTCAAAAAATATAATCCTTCTGTTCAATTCTTACTCTTTATACGAAAATCGGACGTTCAAGTGAAACCAAAATAACATAATATGATATGAAAATATGATATAATTCCACTTTAGTCTCGGGCGCAAATGGTACTGGAAGTTATAGGCAGTACCAAGATACACCGTTTAGAGTACCTAAAAAGACTTGCAAATAACTTTGAGGGTGGTTTAAGGGGGTAAAACTAATAATTACGATTAATCGAAAAAAGGGTTTTGGTGAAATTATGGACATTTTTACCCTAGTCTCGGGTGCAAATGGTACTGGAAGTTATAGACAGTCTAATATACATCGTTTGGGAAATCTCACTTGACTTGCAAATTACTTTCGGGGTGGTTTAAAGGGGTAAAACTAGTTATTGCGATCCTTGAAAAAAAGGGTTTTATGAAGATATGAACATTTTCCTCCTTGTCTCGGGCGCAAATGGTACTGGAAGTTATAGGCAGTACCAAGATGCAGAGTACCTAAAAAGACTTGCAAATAACTTTGAGGTTGGTTTAAGGGGGTTAAAACTAGTTATTACGATCCATGAAAAAAAGGGTTTTCATCTCGGTTTTCATGAAAATATGAACATTTCCACCCTAGTTTCGGGCACAATTGTGTACCGGAAGTACACATTTGTGCATGGTACAGTACCAATATACGTCGTTTAGGGTGCCTAAAAAGACTTGAAAATAACTTTGAGGGTGGTTTAAGGGGGTAAAACTAATAATTGCGATTCATCGAAAAAAGAGTTTTTGTGAAAATATGGACATTTCTACCCTAGTCTCGGGCACATAGTAGAGGATGTTATAGCCAGTACCAAGATACACCGTTTAGAGTACCTAAAAAGACTTGCAAATAACTTTGAGGATATAGTTTAAGGGGGTAAAACTAATAATTGCGATTCATCGAAAAAAGGGGTTCTGTGAAAATATGGACATTTCCACCCTAATCTTGGATACAAAATGGTACTGGAAGTTATAGACAGTTCCAATATACACCGTTTAGGGATTTCACTTGACTTGCAAATTAATTTCGGGGTGGTTTGAAGGGGAAAAAAGATTGCGATCCATGAAAAAAGGATATTCATGAAAATATGGACATTTCCACCCTAGTTTCGGGGGCACAAATGGTATTGGAAGTTATAGGCAGTACCAAGGCACACCGTTTAGGGAATCTCATTTGACTTGCAAATTACTTTGAGGGTGATTTAAGGGGTTAACACAAATAAATTGCGACTCATCGAAAAAAGGGTTTTTGTGAAAATATGGATATTTTCTGCCTAATCCAATTTACTTATTATCCGGATACAACGCGTGAAATTAACCTTGTCCTTATCACTTTTTGTATTTAAGTTAACCTTTTGTAAAAGAATTTCTATTTACTCGGATTTTTGGGTAGCCCCCTACCCGCTACTGTATTTCGGAAACCAGTCATAGGATCACCTTGGGCCCATGAGAACTTTTAATCAGTAGATCGAGATCTACAAGATACCAAAATTTCATTAAAATCGTGGATTTTTTAAAATCCCATCTAAAGTGTGCAAGTCTCGGAGGATCTTTTAAATAGAGAAGAAGCTAAAGGCAAAAAATTCTCGAGCTTTCTCACAAAACTTGGCATACTTATAAGGAAAATATTGAAAATCCAATTTTCTGTAGGAGAGAACAAAAATAATCTGACGGAATTTCTGTTTTCAGGAGATACGAGATATAAATAATTATCAATGTAGTCAATTACCTTCTCATACACTTGTATCAATCTGAACAGCTCATATGGGAAAGGTGATATACCCTGTCGCTTTTATTTTAGAGTAAGGAATAGTTATGATACGATGTTAGTACAAGAAAGTTCTAATTTATGAGAAGAGAAGGCACATCTATTCACACAAAACAAATAAGCTTTCAATAAACCTACATATTATATCGTATATGCTACGGTATTTTTAAGTATTCTTTGGTTAAGACTAATTAGTAATCAAATACCAAGGAGGCTTCAAAATATTATTCTTTGATAGTCTCAAACACAATTATTATGGATTGAATTAGTAAGCAATGCTTTTTTAACAATTTTCTAAGCAGCTGCACGATAAATTACTGATAATAATAATGATTTATTACCTATCTCCAGGCACGAGAGGTGCCAAACACTTGCTGCACATAAAACATTTAATGTGAAAAATGTGCAAAGGTGCTCCAGGTCCTGAGGGATTGTTGTTACCGCCACCGCTTCTCATTACAAACTCGCTGGCGGGGATCGTTTGACCGCACGCCGAGCACGCTCCCGAGCTGCCGAACAACCTGCGGGACCAATGAAAATAGACTAAAATTAAATTTCTATAGTCAAACAAAAATCGTTTAAAATAATTATTAAAAATTATATATATAAAAAAAAATCTATCAATTATAATTATGAAAGGGGGGTAAATTGGCACCCTTGTTAACGGTCCTTTTATTCGTTTTACACACTAAAAAGTCGGAATTTAATGAGCGACAGAGGGCACGTATGTATGGGAGCAAATGAGTGTAAAGCAATCGTCTAATGATCGCAATTTGAGCGTATAATGGGACAGAGGATATTCTAGAATTTTGCTTTTCAGCTATACGTATGTTGGCATCGGAAAAAGGATGGCATAGGTGAAATTGCGAGAATTATTTTTGGCCCAGTTTTTCTAATGATACATAGGAAAAGTATCTCAGATGAAAAAGTACATAAGTATAATGTTTTGTTACGTCTTCCTTTTAAACTTGGAAAAGGAAGAAATTTTATATGCTGATATCTATACAGATGCATTCGTGCTTTGAATGTTTTACTCAATTTGAGAGATTTCGGCTAAGAGCAACTAGTAGGTACGTTAGACTGACAGTTCGTTTTGGTATAACATATTCATTGATTTTTTTGACTGTAGGTAGGTACTTATTGTAGTTGTCAGCCCACATAACAGTGAAAGAACATTCATATTCTCAGAATATTCCCTCAAAGTGCTTTTTGGAATGTTCTTTTGGGAATGTTCAATGAATATCCTGAGATTGTTTCGATTGAAATATTCATTTTTGGACGTTCTATTTATGTACTAGGAATGTTGCTTCTATGCACCTACCTGAAAGATTGTGCTAAGAACCTACTTTATATAACATTATTTGTATATTCTCATACGAACATTATTATAATGTACCCTAAAAAATGTTCTTTCGGCTAATATCTCTATCAAGTATTAAGAATATACTAACCAAGTTGTGCTGAGAAGTTTAGGTAGGTAGGTACCCATGATAAGAATATTTTCATTTTGTTCACCTAATTATCTAAAGTACCTACTCAAAAACTTAATTGAACAATTAAACAATAATGCTCTATCTAGAACCTACTAATAATATTATAGGTATATTCTTTTTCTTTTGCTTTGTAGGACTTCCAAGAGAGGGAGCCACGCGCTATTAAAGATCTACATCTTGCCTCGCGTTTGAATCACCTTGGAACCTGTTTCTCTAAGTTGGCGTGCTTCGACGAGAGCATAATAAGCTCGAAACCGGAGCTTTGGTTAAACACTTGTGTTTTCCAGAGAAATTTTCCAACAATTCTTTCACTGCCTTTAATATAAAAGGACTGGAAGGAGCATTATTTGGAAAAGAAAATTAACATTCCAAGTATATCCTTAGAATCAAACAAGAATGTATATTCCTAGGATGCATATTGAGAATGATATATGTAGATATATTCTAAGAATATTTCAAGCATATTCGTATAATATTCTTTTGAGAACATAACTATAATGTCATAGAAACATTCTTTGAATACGAGAATGTACATTTCGATCATATTTTTAGAATCAAACAGGAATATTCTTTTCAGGATGTCCTGAGAATCTCATAGGTATATTCTAGGAATATCCTAATGGATTTCCCAGGAAGTTCTTGGGTATTGCAAACAGTATTTCTACAATCTTTTCTCAGAACATTCTCAGGACATTCGCAATGGTTTTGGCGAACATTCTAGGCACATTCCTCCTAAAAAAAGAACATTCTTAATACATTCTAAGGATGCAATTTTGTTATGTGGGAGTTGTAGAATTAAAAAAGCACAAACACACAAGCAAGTAGATACATAATTAGAAGAACGTTGTATCACCTTGTATTGGTCAAGAAGAAAACTGGTGAATCACGCATGTGCGTGGATTACTGCGCTGTTAACGCAAAAACAATGCAAGACTGTTATCCTTCACCAAGAGTGGATGACCATTTAGAGATTTTAAAGAGATCCAAGTATTTCACGACCTTGGACATAGCGAACGGTTACCACCAAATACCATGGCGGAGAACTCCCGAGAAAAAACAGCATTCGTAACTCTTGATGGTCACTACGAATATTTAAGGATGCCTTTCGGATTAGTAAATGCTCCAGCGGTGTTTCAACGGACGATTAACCAGATCCTAGGCTCCATGAGACCAATTATAACAAACTTCTGATGTAATGAACCTATAGTTTCGGTTCGTTATGATCAGGTTTAAAAATTCAATAATTAATGAAAATTTAAAATAATAAATTCTTTTCCATATAGTCTACGACCCTAGGTAAATAATTAATTCGCAATTTTTTTACATTACATACTTTACATTTCCTAAATGACATAATAACATACATAATTTCTATTCTTCCACACGTTACCTACTCTATAATAATCAAGTTCATAGTTTAACTATTCCACTTTTACCGAGTCTATCTGTTTAAATTAGGTGCACCGGGTCTCCCTCCTGGCCATCGCCATCATGTGGCAAAACAGCATTTTAATTAATTCTTTCATTATTTACAGGCTTTTTAATTACTTTAGTTAATTAAAATAAGCGCCATCAAAAAGTTGTCTTGCTCTCGCCTCTGCTAGCGGAAATTAATTTAGACGGGCGCATTTTTTTTTTCTGTGGTTAGTGTGGTTTTGTCTCTACGTCAATATCCAAACCATAATCTAATTAACAGGCCGGCCAACGTAATACTAATAAATTTCTCTTCAGTACAACAACGCGCGCCCATAATTGGGTTCGTTATAATCTAAAATCGCCCTGGGCGGACAATCGCGCCCGCCATTTTCCACAATATAAGATACTTCTAATTAATGTTGCCGCTAGGCAGACTGGGGCTTTTATACCAGACCTCTCTCTTCCACGACATGGATCATAACCACAATTTATAAATGATGAAGTTCCGGGATTGTAAGCTTGAACTCTGTTTATTATTTAAAAGAAATCCTTATCTAAAGCTTTTAATCCGTTCTGCACCACAAAACCACCCTCTCCTCTCTGTGTAAAACGAGTGTTTACGTAACGGCTTGCTCCGCTAGAGGGGCGGCGTGGCGACGACGACGGCGGCAAGCGAGACGCGTCGCCGCCTCAACTTGATTACACGGATACTGATTTAAATGCAAATTTAAAATGTCTTTCAATTTATAATCTTATTTCTGTTTAAATTACTTCATTATGGAGGCTGATAGCGAGCGTGAGCGCTCTCTGGTGTTGAGATTAGGAATTTGTCAGGTTGTTACGTCACAAAATTTAATGCTTCTTTGAGCTAGGTACGTTATTTCT
Source organism: Ceutorhynchus assimilis (assembly GCA_917834065.1). NCBI lineage: Eukaryota > Metazoa > Arthropoda > Insecta > Coleoptera > Curculionidae > Ceutorhynchus > Ceutorhynchus assimilis. The sequence continues at coordinate 12,769,569 of OU892280.1, read as the reverse complement.
TAGGCGTTATTTTTTTTTCCAACTTCATTTGCTTTGATTCATGGAGTATGCTTTCTTCTTAACGGCTTCCACTTGGAATTGGAATGGATAAAGGATTTTTGGATTTATTGGTATTATTCATGTTTTTTCCGCATGAGAATAATCCTTTCTTTTTACGTGAGCTATGCGTAAGACCAATACTTAAGGTGACCTTATTATTAACCGAAATTCTTCTAAACTAGCAGAAGCTTTCGCATCCTCTAAATCGTTATCAGTGAACCATTCAGCTGCATAGAATTTCGCTGAGTAAATGTTATTGTAAATGTCGTTACTACCATGCCACATTAGGTCAGTGGAAAGATTTCTAGAAGATTTTGATGAAGTTATAACACAATTTGAAAGCTACAAGTGCAGATTGCATGTGAGACGATATGGATTATACTTTGCTGCTGGCGATGACAAATCCTTTGAAATAGTTTTAACAATCCTGGAGAACGTCCAACCGCAAATTTTGTCCAAGCGGAATCAAGAAGTAAAACTGGAAGAAGAAAAGCCCAATGCAAGGATAAGAACAAGATTCAAATTAGAATAGGCCGAAGTTATCACAGACAGAATGGGTCATTACAGAAGAGAAAAGATATACCTGAAACAATATGAAGGAGGTTCCTCAGAACAGATCGTGGTGATAAATATATTATACCGGGTGTCCCACCGAAAACTGTCAATGGCTTATGTTCAGTTTCGTCGGTTTAACGAGATAAAACGCTTTATGGGGTGTTTATACAACCGTCTTATAGTAAAACGTTTTCTGTTAAAATGGTTTAACCGTAAGCATAAACATGGTAATTGGTTTATACAAGTGTTTTATAGTAAAACGTTCTCTGTTATAATGGTTTAACGGGAAGCATAAACGTGGTAATTTTGTTTTGTGATTATTTTCGTTATTTATATACCAAGTTTATGCTTCCGTTAAACCGTTTTAACCGGTAAAACGTTTTTGAATTTAAAACGCTTTGCTCCGTGTTTATACTTCTATACCTAAGGCTTTCCTCAAAACAGTTTTTAAATGTCATAACAAGCAGTGCTGGCACTCCTTAAAAACGGTTTGAGATGTTTACGCAGTATTTAAGCCGTTTGCAAATCGCTTAAAACACGTTTTCAAAACGTTTTAAGTCAAAACGGTTTAACGGGAAGCATAAACGTGGTAATACATTTGTGTGCTGCGAATTTTTTTGATTATATCCGTGAACCGTTATTATGACGTAAGTATATTAAAGTTATTAAAATATTATCAAAAATGATATTAGAAACGAAGGAAAACAGCCATTGACTGCCACAAATTAAGGATTATAAGCGCAAGGAGGATTGCCTAATATTGTCAAGCGCCGATATCCTTGTGACGTCACTACAGATACGCGTTTCCCTTTGTCTTTACCCCGATTCATAAGCTAAGTCTAAAAGTTGTATGAGGGGGAGTTTTTAAGAAGTTTCACTTCTACCACGTTACCAAGTTTATGCTTCCGTTAAACCGTTTGAACCGCTAAAACGTTTTCGAACCTAAAACGTTTTATCCTGTGTTTATACTTCTTTTGGGCAAGCAGTGCTGGCACTCTCGTAAAACGGTTTGAGATGTTTACACAGTATTTAAACCGTTTTCAAATCGGTTAAAACACGATTTCAAAACGTTTTAAATCAAAACGGTTTAACGAGATAAAACCGTTAATGGGGTGTCTATACATACAAGCGTTTTATAGTAAAACGTTTTCTGTTAAAACGGTTTAACGGGAAGCATAAACATGTACCAATTACCATGTTTATGCTTCCGGTAAACCATTTCAACCGCTAAAACGTTTTAGAACATGAAATGTTTTATCCTGTGTTTATATTTCTACGGGGCTTTCCCCAAAACAGTTTATAAATGTCATAACAAGCAGTGCTAACACTCCCTTAAAACGGTTCGATATGTTTACGCAGTACTTAAACCATTTTCAAACTGGTTAAAACACGTTTTCAAAACGTTTTAAATCAAAACGGTTTAACGAGATAAAACGGTTCATGGGGTGTTTATACAAGCGTTTTATGGTAAAACGGTTTCTATTAAAACGGTTTAACGGTAAGCATAAACATGGTAAATGTTTCATTGACAGTTTTCGGTGGGACACCCGGTACCTATATCTTTAGATTTTAAGAATTTTTATGAAGAAAATGGCACTGTCTTGGATTAGTTACACTGTTAAGTAGATATACCTACTATAACAAAATGGAAAAGAGAAAATACACAAACAAAGCTTGGTAGAAAAGATGAATGAAGAAAAGAACTGGCATGTCAAAAATATTTTGGAATGAAGCTATAGGAGTTGAAGCCTACTTAATGAAGGGAATGCCCAGAGCAAATTTAGAAAATTTTAGAAATTAAAAAGAGAAACATTGGAAAAAAAACCTGAGACATGTATCATGATTGAACAAAGCACAAGTGGATAATATTATGAAATTAAGAGAAGAGGGTTGACAGCTTGAGAGATAGAGAAAGGAATTTATTAAGCAGAACCATTAAATTGGAACATGAACAGGAGCATCCAGAGAAATAGGTACCTATGTTGAATGTTAAGCTCTCAGAGGAACAGAATTAAATCGACAAAACGTGCAATTCAGAAGTGGGAAAAAAATTAATACGCCACAAAGGTACGTACAGTGAATATGAAGTTAGAGCAATGTTAAAGTATCATATGGTAATGAGGTACCAAAAAAATAGTTGCAGAATAGGAAAGATGAACATTTCTAGAAAAAGGTCATTGACAGAGAATTACAATAAATTGAGACTAATTATATACTTGGAGAAAAGTTGAAATACCAAAGAATGCAGTAAGTATGAGCACATCATTACTACCTACTGGGAGATTTTGATGTTTATAATACCGGCCACCAAACTGGTACGACCGAAAGTACGGTTAGTGGCCTACTCGAAAAAAAATATACCTCCTTCGAATGCCGTCCGCTGACGCGTCTCTGCATTCCAGCTCACATCATTATAAGGCTACGTATCACAAAATCACAATACGCATTCACTTTTAATCCTATCCAAAACAGCACAGAGCTTATAACTTCTTGGCTAAACCCTTTTTTTTCGCTAGAATTTGTTAGCTTTCTATCGTTGATTATAACATGATTATTATTGTTGTTATTTCTCTACATTTTCTTCCATTATTCTTATCTATTTTCATCCACTTCATTCACTTTCACAATCTATCTCTACATTGCTCTAAATCTCGTTCAGGTACCTTTTTTTTGAATACTCCATTATTTGTTTTAGTATAGGTACCAAATTACGGAGATCAGATCTTGTGTAGTTCTTCCTTTTTTAAATTCGTTTTGTATGTTTGATGCAATGCACTTTCTTTATAATGATTCAATCAAAATAGCAAAACAATAACTGTCGAAAAAGCCTCTAAAAATGGTTAAAAAGTAACCAAAAATTATTAATAGCTTTACTCTTTGGCTTGTGCACGGTGTGGTTTAATGTGTAGGTAGTAATACCTCCCATCTGAAAAGCCGTTATTCGTGTAGGCGTAATACACACGATTTTAAGCCCGTTTTCATTCGAATAAAGTTGTTATGTCATTGTTTACACTTTATTTTCGAATAAATATCACTGCCTGGGAGGTCAAAAAAAGCAAAGTTCTTGTTAAATTTTAATTGAATCAAAAATGCCCGGCCTTAACTTTAACTGACAAGCTCTTGCCTCACGTTCTTTAATTACTCTCTTGGACAATATTAATTATAGCCTGTTTCTCATCTATTATAGCCAATTTATTGCTATACGCAGTTAATTAATTAGCGATTTTTCCTCGTTCGGAGAGTTAATTGACAATTGAGGAAGTAATGCTTAATTGAATTCCTATAGCCTATTATTGCTAAATATTTAAACCAGGTTATTCCAATTTTATTCTCTCTCCGCTACTGACCCCTCTCTCTTCGCCATTTAATTAAATACCGAGGTTAAGTTAAACTTGACGATACCGAAAGGTTTAGCTGGTTAATACCTGCCTCTACTCTACTACGTCCGTGCTCAAATAATTAATTAGAAACTCCGCTGGCTTTGCCTCCCTCCTTCCGATATACCGATTGGCTCTGTCGTTTTACTTCTCCTTTTCCTTTCGTGTTCCGGTCACTAGTGTTTAATTTGATTGAATTTGAAGAGCAACCAAGAAACAAACGGAACACGCTATATGAGGCAAAATTAAATTCTTCCAATAATGTTGAATATACAGAGTGAAGCCGGATGAACACGAGAATGAAAGCCCCACACAATTAGTCTCGCTAATCAATTTTGCGTTATCGGATGCACTGTGGGGAATAGTTCCAATAAAAAACTAGGAGCAGTTCGCACGAAAATCTTTGTCGGACTTTTGAAAGTGTGAAGGATTAAGGATTGCTTCTAACGAAGATTTTCTATTTAGTTAATTTCAGGATTTTGTAAAGTGGTTATTGGCCTACCCTTTTAATCTGTTTGGATCTATTTGGTATTTTTCAACTACAGGGTTGTCCAGTCTGGACTACCATGTGGTGTGTTGTCCCTGTGGCTTCCTGGTCCTTTCCACTGACCCTCATGTATACCCTGTCATTGGGTACGTACTGGTCCCATGTTATGCTCAGTGCCGTCCTGAGCATTTTTATCTCGGTACTCCACAGAAGGGCTTTCGCCGATCGGGATACCGAGTAGGTAGGCATAGCTTAGTATTCGTTCAACATATGCCTGGTATAGTTTGATTTTTGTTTCGGCAGTCTTTCGGCAGTCAGTCTGGGTGCTACTGTCGATATGAAGGGGTAGATAGTACTATCTGCCAGCTTGCTCTTGAGCAGTGGTCTTTGAAGGAGTTTTCTGTCCAGTCTAACTCCCAAGTATGTTAGGTCGTTGTTCGGGTCGATCTGGTTGGGGTCGATTGTGATGTAATTTTGGTCTGGTCGTCCTTTGCGGTTGAAGTGTATTAGGTTAGGCTTTGCATGATTTAGTTTGAGTTTCCACTTAGTGCAGTAGGCGTCTATTGCTCTGACATGCTGTTCGACTCTCAGAGTCGAGATTTGGGTTTATTTCGAGTTGGTGTACACAGCTATGTCGTCAGCATACAGGGCGAGGTGGGTATTCGGTCTCTTCGGTATGTCATTTATGAAGATATTAAAGGGGGTGGGGGATATGACACTGCCTTGGGTTAGGCCCTTAGTGATTATTTTTGTGTCATATTTCGCGTTTCTGATGTTTACGCTGAATTTTCTGCTTCTAAGGTAGCTCTCCGTGATTCAAACTATTGCTGGGTTGAATCCTAGGTTAATCATTCTGTATATGGGGGCCTTTTTCCTGACAGCGTCATATGCCTTCTCCATGTATAGTGTGGCTAGGGTTGTGGTTTGTTTTTTGTTATTGGCGTGGTCTATTAGTCTTGCTAGCTGTAATTCAGTCTTCCTGTTCTGTCTTAGGAGGGTTTTAGGTACCTCCTGGGTCTTTACCCACATTTAGGAAAGGACCACACTCAATTATCACATACATGGCTTATGGAATCATTGAAGGAATCGCAATTTAATGTCGGGGTGCATCTCTGCACTCCATCAGAGGCACAGGTGGGTTTGGGTGGTGGGACCCTCCTTAAGTTCTTCTTCTTCTTCCTGTTCTGTCTGAATCCGAATTGCTCGTCGATGATTATGCGGTTGTTTTCCAGGTGCTTGGTTATCCTTTTGTTCAGGGTCCGCTCCAGTACTTTCCCGAGGAAGTTCAGCAGCGAAATGGATCTGTTAGTTTTCTGGTTTGTTTTGGTCCTTGCCTTACTTGGTGAGCATGATGGTTTTGGCTTCTTTCCAATCATTGGGGTAAGTCCTGGAGTTTTCATACATGCATTGTAAATGTATGTTAGCTGTACAAACGCTTGCCTTGGTAGGAACTTGAAATCTTTTGCAACAATGCCGTCGTTCCCTGTAGCCTTGTAGGGTTTTGATTTAGAGATAAGTCTGGCGATCTCTCTAGGTCTCGGTATGTCGTCTGCATTATCCGGGGCTCTGTTCACAAAATTCCAAAAGGTGTGGAAGACCTTCCTTCTGGCGGCGTCATCTGATAGCTGTTCTGTGAGTTTACTTGTTATATAGTTGACTTGCAAACGTTCCGGTTTTTCCTTGTGTGTCTGTTATTCTGTTTATTTGTCCTATTGCGTCGGTTACCCGTAGTGGGGAAATGTTTTGTAGGCTATTTCTGTTCCTGTAGCCTTTTTTATGTTTCCATATGTTGCCTTCATCGTGGGATGCTAGCATTCTCTATTCCACTCCTCGTTTAAGTGAGACGACATTAGTAATTTATGCAAAAATGTTGCAAAAGAAACATGGTCAATTGTTAATGACTTGAGGAATAAGGCTTCTTCATCTAGCAAAATTCCTACTTCACCTGAGATCCTTAACGATTACTTTGTTGATGTGGCTAAGAATTTAGTGAATACCTTAACTCCTTCCCAGGACCCACTTTCATATCTCCCGAATGCTCTTCTTCACGCCTGTAGTAGTTCCAGAGCTTCGCAGTACAATCAAAGATATTAAAAACAAATCTTCATCTGGGACTGATGGACTCACCCTCAAAATGTTCTCTAATCTTCCTGGTCGCACATTAAAACATCTTACTACTCTGATCAACAAGTCGTTTCTAAATGGAGCTTTTCCAAACTGTCTTAAGATGGCGATAATTATCCCACTGCATAAGGGAGGTGATAAGGAGCTACCTTCAAACTATCGCCCCATTGCACTCCTTCCTACGCTATCAAAGATCATAGAAAGATTGGTTAAAAAGAGGCTTCTATCATTTCTCTCTAAATATAATATTCTAACTACCAGTCAATTCGGTTTCCTAAGTAACAAATGTACTAATGATGCAATGTTTTCCCTTTTCAATAATGTATACTCCAGCCTGAACTGCCACCACTCTACAGCCTCAATTTTCTGTGATTTCTCCAAAGCTTTCGACTGTGTTAATCATAATATCTTAATTAACAAATTACAGTTCTACGGTTTCAGAGGAATGGCTCTCGAATGGTTTAAGTCTTATCTTGGTAACAGAAGTCAGCTTGTGAGGGTGGACTCGACCATGTCCTCTTGTAAACCAATTGAATGTGGTGTGCCTCAGGGTTCAGTTCTTGGCCCTATTTTGTTCCTGCTATTTATTAACGACATTGCTAGTCTGGATATTAGCGGCAAAGTTTGTCTCTTCGCAGACGATACTAGTTTCACTTGGAGCAACCCGGATATTACGGAACTCCATAGAACCGTATCTAGTGACTTAATCACCATCAAATCATGGTGTGACTCAAATCTCCTGTGCCTCAACCTCTCTAAAACCAAAGTTTTATCTTACAGAGCTTCGCTCCAATCTGTAGTACTGGATAACAATACCATGGAGGCCGTTGATTCCGTGAAATTCCTGGGGCTTGTTGTTGATAAATCTCTAAAGTGGGACCTGCATATCGACGCCTTAGCAAAGAAATTAAGTTCGGCCTGTTTTGCACTGAGATCTGTTTCCAGGGAGCTTAACTCGGCAACTTGCAGGATGGTATATTATGCTCTTTTTGAGTCGCATTTGCGTTACGCCCTTCCATTCTGGGGCACGTGTTGTGCGTCTCAATTTGAACGCATTTTTAGACTGCAGAAGAGAGCTCTTCGTTATTCTTTGGGACTTGGTAGTAGAACTCACTGCCGGGAATTTTTTATCAAGTCTAGTATATTGACTCTTCCATCTTTATTTATTTTCGAATCCGTCTGCTTAATTCGTAATCACTTTATATCAGCTATCTCAGAGAGGCCATCTCACAATTATCCACTGAGGAACGCAGAGTTGGATTTTTATCTGCCAATCCCGCGCTCAGAGTTAGTTAAAAGTTCAATACTTTATAATGCTAAAAAGATGCATAATCATCTACCGCCTAACATCAGGTCCATTGCATCTTTTCTCGAATTTCGCAGGGCGTTGAGGGTGTATTTACTGAGGAGAGCCTTGTACACAGTAAGCGAGTTGTTTATGGTTTCCTAATTCTAAATTTTGAGCAGCTTACTCACAGGTTTTGTTTTTGTTCCTGTATCATGATAGGTTATTATAAGTTATTGTTTGTTTGTTTTTTTAGTACCTATAATATGCTTACTCGCACAGTATAAGCAGTTAGACCTAGATGTTTGGTTGTTAGTTTTAATCAAATTTTGACCATGAGCTAATTGTTCAAGTGTTTGGTTTTGTCTGTGCTTTTGCATTTGTATGTTTTCTTTTTTATTTTTTCAGCTTTGTCCACAAAATTGTAAAATTTTCTGACAATAAAGCAAATTCTTTCTTTCTTTCTTTCTTTCTTTCTAACCAGGGTGCATTGTTCCAGGTATTCAATTCGGTGGGCTCTTGTCCTTAGCTTGTTTCGTTTCTGTATTCCCCTTTGAATGTGTTTGGGGAAATTTTGTTTGTTATTAAATGGTTATCTTTGGTATGTGTTGTTCCTTTGGCCATCGTGATGATATTCACGATGAAGCTTCGGATTTCTTGGTTCACTTCGTTTGTCGTTACGATTCTGTTGTTAATTGTAATGCCCTGGTTAATTGTGTTTTTGTATGCTGTCCAGTTAGCATCCTTCTAGTTTATGAATGGTTTGGGGTGTGTTGTTTGTATTTGTTGGTAGATTTCGAACCAGACTGGAAAGTGATCGGATGTTGCTTCCAATAGGGTTCTGGCGGTTACGTCTAGGTTTCTGGTGATTCCAATGTCTATAGTAGAGTTTGCTTGTGGTCTGGTGGGTTGGTCCGGAGCTATAACCTGTAGGTCTATTATACGTCTAGGATGAGTATATTTCCGGCTGTGTTGCCGCTGTGGTTATTATACCAGTCGGGGTGTTTGGCGTTCAAATCTCCGACTAAAATCACTTTAGGGTGGTTTGTGATATTTAGCATTTCTTGGTGGTCAAGTTGGTCGCCATTTTTGTTGTAGGCTACCCCTACCTTGATACCCTAGAAAGTCACTGCGATCGACTCAATATTCGTCGTGTTTGATGGTATTTTCTTGCATTCTATGTTACTTTGAAGGTATACCTCCTGACGCTACGTTTTGGTTTGGGTCTGTTTTTGTAATAGACATGATAGTCCTGTATCCTGAATGGTGTTTTATCAAGTCTCGTTTCTCGTTTTCTCCTTTGGGCCAGGTCCCTTATTTGGTTTATCCGTACCTCAGTCCATTTGAGGATCCTTTATACTGATCGAGTCTGGTTTTATAGAGTTGTACTTACACATATGACACGCCGGTGTTGCGGGAATTGTTCGGCTTTCTTACTTGCATTCGCATATTGTCGTGTGACGTTGCCGGACTGTGCGTGATGTCTCTGTTTGCTGAACGGCGCATGCGCAGATACTATCGCAGTGTTGCCGGATTAAGTTCTTTTTTACTATTTTGTCGATGTGTTGCCGGCTTGAGGAAATGAGTTACCTTGGAGGAATCCTGCTAGCTTGTGACAGTCCGTGTAGTGTTGTTATTGAGTAGAAACGGTTTTGGAGAAACGTCATCAAGAACTGAGTGTTTCTTAATGCTCAGTGGAGAAGAGCCGATAGCTGTATGCCAGGAACAAACATGTTTTGATATATATACAATTTCAAATGAGTGATTCTTCGTCTATCTTGGCAAAGTGATTTTTCAACGGCACTTGCGCAGTACCTTGAAACGATCGAATTCTAATCGAATTTTGCTGTCCTGGCTTATCTCCAGTCTTCAATTTATCGAGTGAAGTCTAAGATTCTTGGTTTTTGTTTTTGTTTTCAATATTAAAAGTGCAATAGGAAATAATTATACTTCTTTAGGTAGGGCAACATTCTAAATGTCACAATTTAAGACATTCATTTTCATTTGCCTTTTATCAATCAATTCGGATGTTTTTAAACAACAAATAAATCATCCTACGTAGCATTGACCAGTAAGACCTCCTCAAAATTATCTATAGGTTAGTTTGGGATTTGATGAAGTCCTATAAGAATCTAAACATTATCACCTAACAATAAAGACAATACACTATATTTAACCCAGAGTCGATAAAAAAAACCCTTGTGCAATCCGTCCCGACGCTTCTGATTGACGAGTCGTGCGTTCCCAGCGCAATAAGGGATGCCAGCTCCCGGGCACAATCAACTGAATGTGGCGGGATTCACCCCCTTTTCTTCCCGAATTATTGTCAATCAGCCGAATTTTGTATTTCTCTTTTTAGGAGGCTGATTATGGCCCTCTGTGCGCCGCAGATAAAAGAGAATTTCAAGGAGTTTGTTTTTTTTTTTTGGGTTCCAGTAAATCCGTTAGGAAGTAAGTAGCGATTTCATAGATCTAATTAAATCCAATAAATCGTTCCGACCGCAATAATTATTTTTTTTTCTCGAAAGAAAAATGTGTATTAAGCAACCAGAAACGGTGAAAGTTTTTTATTGGATAACTTTTTATGGAGGAAAAAAGTCCTCTGTTGGTGATTTATTGCCCGAGCAGCAGTAATCGAACATAATCGTAAAAGCAGAAATTAAATTAAGAAGGAAGAAAAAAAGAAAGATATCTATCTTTATCTGTGGAACAAGATCGTGCGAACTAATCAGTTAAATATTAATTTTTTGGTCGATTATAAAAGGTTTGGTTTTGGTAGTGAACGTCAGTTGATTATTTGTTCTATGTAACTTACATAATATTTTTACGTCTGAAGAAAAATAGCTCTACTTAAGTCAAAGTAGAAAAAATAATACCTATTTCGACATGCGATACCGCAGAATGTTTACCAAGCATAACAATGCAGAAATGGCCTTCAACCACCATCGAAACATCAGCATAAATTTTAAACAAAAAGATAGTGGTAACATTATCAAGGTTGCTATCATTATTATTAGATTACATTACCGCCTCATCTGTGGACAGTGAGTTTACGGTTTCATATACAAGGACGTTTTCCTTATGGTGGGTTTATACAAACATATATACCTACCTACTATCACATAAGACTACACATAAAGATAAAATGTGGACCTTATGGAAATCCCTCATTCCTCATGTTGCTTACACAAAAACATAACATAACATAAGAGGGTTGGTTAACTTTTAACTTTTATGTCTTATTTTATGTGAAAATGGATCTGCGCATGTTCCATCGAGAGTTTGACTTTGACATGACTCTTTTGTGTTTGATAGAATGACAGAAAACACGAGATCATTCTCTTGCAGCTGATTAGGTTATGTGTCTGTATAAACCCACCATTAATGAACAAAAAAGTATAAAATTGAAAAAACTAATCGAGATTTTCGCCATCGTGGACAAGGAGGAAACAACAGTTACTTAATAAAGTTTTAGTGAGTAGAGGAAAAGATAAAAGAAAATTACTCAGTTTAAAAATAATCGCATTTAAGAACATCTCCTTTATCCGCTCATTTAATATAATAATTCCGTAATAGATTTCAAAGACTACGACGTCGTGGGAACTTTCCGTGACGCGGCTCGACATCGATACCGTCGTCGTCTGCGGCAGCGATTGTCGTTGTTCTTCGGGGTAATAATCGTTCAAAAACGATTTTTGCCGCGCGACAATCCCCCAGGAAACCATAAGAACATTTACATTTTTGGCCCTCGTTCCCCGTCGTTTTCTCGCGCGCTGTTTACTCCCGGATTCCTTTTGGCATTATTTTAGACCATTTGCTGTCGAGTGGCTCTCTCAAGGCGCGTCTTTTTATCGCAAAGTTTGTATAACATATTTAGAAGTTTATGTTATCTGTTGAGTCGAGCGGGAAAATCAATATATAGGTTTTATTTTTTTCCAGAATCTTCTAATGTCATGTATAAAGATTTGGTAATATTGACAATTCTTGCTACTCGTTAGAAAGCCTTTCCTGTTGTATTCCTTTCAACTCCTGTGTTGCATCCTCATCTGCTCAGTGATTCACGGTAGAACGATGAGCTGTTGAAGGCCGTCAGATTATTTGCTAACCTCAAATTTGTATCCATGTGTGAAAATACGCCTTTTGTAACAAATCTATGCTGTATATTATAGGTACAACTTGATAGACAGCATACAGCTATACAGGTTGAGAAATCTTGGCAGACCAGTGTCTAGTTTCAGCTCCAACTCGTTTCTGTGTTCTTGTACCTAGTCAATGCAGTCTATGTTGGTTTCGCAGTAAGCACTGGTCACAGTACACCCAGAACCGAACTGGTGCAATGTTTGGTACCGAAAAATCCTATTTTTACTGTTTCGAATACTCCAAAAGAAGGTACCATATTTGACAAAAAACTGCATTCATCATTCCAGAATGATTGACCTGGTAAACTGGTTCATTCATTCAAAAACAAAAAGGTGACAATACAAGTGTTGGTTTCTCCCTCCTACTAGGTCTTATCTAGGCGCATGACATGAGTGATTTTAGCATCAACAATCCCTAAACTGAATCATAGACAGTTCTTGTGGTATTCAAAACACTCTTGGTATCAAATCAAATACGTCAGTCATATTTGAAACTCGACTCTCGAAAAACATGGCGAATCTCCAAGGCTTTTGATCAGGTGTGGCACCTCAGCAAACTTCCATTGTATGGTTTGATGAACGAATTTTAACATCGGATGTAGAGGTTTCTAGAAAGCATGCTGTGGTTGACGTTCTCCATGATAGAATTCTGTCCCTAACAATCTCTCTTTTTGATAAATGATTTGCTTCTGCAATGAAATGGATAAACCAGATAAGGATTGCTTGAAGTGTTAAAGAAGGTGTGATGACGAATTCTACAATTGTAACTCCTGCTTGAAAAGATTACATAAGAAATGTGCCAATGTTTCTGCATCAGAAGAAAAATGCACGCCTCTACAGAAAAGAATACTGTGGTGATGAATGCAGGAAGCTTATAGCAAGAATGCCATGTATAACAGGTTTGTTAGAACAAATGAAACAGGAAATAAATTTAATAAAAATCTCACTGGAGGAGTCTTCGGTCCTTAAAGGAGAAGCTGCCCCAGTAGCAACTTCCCTAAGTTATGCGGACATAATAAAAACAGATATACAGAAAAATAAACCAATCAATAATATTCCAAAGAAACTAAGGATGAACTTTATAAGAAAATGCAGCCACAACAACTGCAGCTTGGAGTGAAAAATACAAGGGAAACAAAAACTGGAAGTGTAATTGTTAAATGTCAAACAAAATTGGAACTAGACAAACTGAAGGCGGAAGCCGAAAAAAACTTTGGGGAAGAACTATGAAATTCATGAGACTAAACTCAAAAAACCTAGAGTGAAGGTTGTGGGTTATGATGGAGACCTATCAGAAGAGGAGATAGTACAGGCACTGCGTGAACAAAGCCATTTTATTGCGGATGTGGATGATATAAACTTATATAAAGCAACGTAAAAATAGTAAATTCAAAACCATATATAGGTATATGGAATGTTCACCAAATCTGTTCCATAAAATGATTAGCAACAAAAGTGGATATTAGCATACCAAGATGCTTCAAGTGTCAAGGCTATAATCACAAGAACAATGAATGCTGTATGAATGTATGAATCTGTGAATACTGTATGGAAGAACATGATATAAGAGAATGCCCAAAAACCTCTAAAAAGTGTGGAAACTGCAAATAAAAAGTTTAAAACAGGATACAACACAGAGCATGTAGCAACCTGTATGGAATGTCCCTCTTACAAATACCTAATAGATATACTGTAAAATAGATTATAGACAACAATAATAGCTGCCCAACTAGAAGTGGACGTTGTTAATAGTTTAGAAGACTTGAATTGTAACCTGGGACTTCCACGGGAGAGCATAAATGTCAGTGAACTGAAATCTCAAATAAACATTAGTGAGAATAAGTGTCTGTTCATTTTACACACCAATATAAGAAGTGTTAAGAAGAATTTTGACGGTCTCCTCGTAATGTTGAATACTTTTGAGTTAACATACTGTGACATTATTATTATCAGCGAGTGCTTCCAACTGGTCAATTCACAGTACATGCAGTTTAATGTACCTGGATTAACTGCCTTTTATGATGGTGCCAGCTTCAACAGGAATGATGGTATGTTGATTTATACAAGGGACTATTTGAATGTACCGGGTGTCCAAATAAGAAAGGTCGCCGGCTATATCTCAGGAACTATTAGCTTCCAAGTAAAGTTTGTAAGTTGACCACTATGGGGCGCAACGAACACTCGAAAACATAAAAACGCCTACTAAAGGTATCCAAAAAATATGATTTTTGAAATCTGGATGAGATTATGAAAAAATTTTGTCAAGGATTTTTTGCCCTAACTCTTCAAATAAGAGGTGGGGGAAGGTTCAAACTTGTTAGGAACAAAAGTTATATAACTTTTTTGCTTTTCAACCGATTTCAATGAATCGCGTGTCATTTGAAAGAGTTTTTTCTGTTCAATAAAATGCATGACAAAAGAACAAAATTAAATTGCTATGTTGCCGCTAGGGGGCGCTTTGTCCAAAAGTCGGCAATTTTCCATTTTTACTCGGAAATTTCAAATATAATGATGCTTTTTTTATAATTTAGATGGAAAGAGGATAAAAAAATAAGGAATTTGGCGAAAACCGCAAGTCTGAATCTTTATCCTAGCCCAAAATATAAATAAACAAATATTTTAAGTAAGAAAAATTTCAGAAAAAAAAAACTTCTTGCCTTCCTTTTCTGGATAAAACAGAAAAAAACTTATTTTTTCACGGCACTATAGAATTAGTAAGAAGAAGAACTAGTTGTGTGTCTGAAAGTAGCTACCAATCCACGATATCAAGAATTGAAATTGAATTGAACTATAGTTATTTACATTCCAAGCTGCGAAAGCGCACTTTTAGGTGCGAGGTGTATTTAATACCTCCGAACACCTAAATAGTTATTTACATTCCAAGCTGCGAAAGCGTACTTTTAGGTGCGTGTATTCAATAGCGCTTCGCTTTGCCTCGGCTATTTGAATACCTCCGAGCACCTAACAGGACTTGTGCAGCATGTGATGTATTAAACTTTTCATCCTTCCCCCTCAAAAATTGTGAATAGGCATGCGAAAGTGAAGGTGCCTACTAGCATGTTTCACTTTCGCTTTCGCTCACCTATGCAAGATAAAAAAATCTACTTTTATAGGGGCGAGAATGAAAAGGGCTTTTGTAGCGTGTAACTGATCAAACTTGGACCCAGGAATAGTATATTACATGCGGAGGTGGAAAGTGTTCCATTATTGTCGAGAGATACTATGGTTGACGGAGGTGCGAAGCGCCGAGGTCAACCAATTCTCGAGACAATAATGTGAAAACTTTCCACCGAAATATATATACTATTTTATTTTGAACCATTAATTATTGAAAAAAAAAATAAGGTAAAAATATGACGAAAATGGAATTTCGACTGATAGTCTGACACCGACATTGACATCTTAGCCGCTTTCGGGTGCTCCTAGAACACTTCACACATGTCAGTGACCTGTCATACTCCATGCGTTTTGCACTCGAATGTTTGAAACCCAACGGGTCAAACTGTAGCCGGAGTACTTCGGAGTAACTCGGGAGCGCTCAAAGGGTGGCATCCGAAAGTAGCTCTTATGAATTTCAATAATATAAACACATGTGACATCTACTTCTAAATACAAACATTGCACCTGGATTTGTGTTTAGGTGTGAAAGAACAATTTATCAGGGTCAAAAGTGAGTTCTCCAGGCCGAAAGTGACAGAAGAACAGTCACTTTCGGCCTGCGTTAAAGTAAACAGAAGTAGAGTGACATTTTCGAACCTTCAAACCAGTACGGAATGTGAAAATTACATATTGGCGATTTCAAAATTCAATGTGGCACCTAGCGGAGATATTTGGAACTAACTTAACGAGTAATAGATCGGTTGTTTACATACCGGAATGAAATATTTTATTGCTTTTTCGATGTGTTCTGTTCCTAATTTAAATTACGTGTTTTGTGTTGAAAAGTGGGAAATATTAAAGGGAAAGCTTTTATTGTCATTCTGTGAGGTGCTATTATTACAGGAATTCAATGGCATCTGCCTCCAAGTCCAAGTGGTCCAAGCATAACACAAACTGCTGTGTATACGAATGCCATTCCCGAAAAGGTGCAGACAGAACTATTCATTTTCATTATTTTTCTAAGAAAAAATAGTGGTCGTGCTTTCTACGCCAGCCTGCAGGTAGGATAAAACTGTGGCCAAACTCAAAAACAGGCCTCCATTTTCCATATTTCGTGTTGTATGGATACGAAATGCACAAAAGAAAGTCACAACGTTCAAAATTTATAAAATATAGTAAAAAACCACCGAAAAAACTACGAGAACAACGAGAAAATTAGCTAAAGAAATACGAATTCATATAAATACAATGTTGAATGTCAAAATATTACTCGTTCTCCGCCATATTTGTTTACAAACGCCAGCGCCCCCATCGGTAGTCAAAATCGCCAATATAGTTTAAAATAATAGTATATTACATATCGAGGTGAAAAGTGTTTTATAACTGTCGAGAGATTTTACAACGGTTAGACCGAGGCGCAACCGAGGTTCAACTAAAATCTCGAGACAGTAATGAAACTTTTCACTGAGGTATGTATACTATTTTATTTACGATCATTCGAATTTTGTAATTTTTATTTCAATGAAAACTAAAAAAATACAAAAAATTTCAACAGTTTCACTTACTTTCGGCCCACGGGAGGAAAGTAAACTTTCAATCCGTGGGTGAAAAGTAAAAGTCAAAAAAGTGACATTTTCAAACTTTTTAAAACTCTGAAAAGTCAACATTACATGTATGATTGTAAATAACATGCTTTTCTATCTTGAATGTGCAAGCGAAAGTGAAAGTAATGTTTAGCATGTTTGAATTTCGCTTTCGTTTGTATGTTCAAGATAAAAAAATGTTTTCCTGAGAGGAACAATGAAAAGTTGGATACATTACACGCTGCAAAAGCCCTTTTAGGTGCTCGGAGGTATTCAAATAGCCGAGGCGAAGCGAAGCGCAGCCTCGGCTATTTGAATACACGCACCTAAAAGTATGGTTTCGCAGCTTGGAACGTAAATAAATATTTAGGTGTTCGGAGGTATTAAATACACCTCGCATTTAAAAGTGCGCTTTCGGAGCTTGGAATGAGAATAACTATAGTTCAATTCAATTTCAATTCTTGATATCGTGGATTGGTAGCTACTTTCAGACACACAACTAGTTCTTCTTCTTACTAATTCTATAGTGCCGTAAAAAAATAAGATTTTTTTCGTTTTATCCCGAAAAGGAAGGCAAGAAGGTTTTTTCTGAAATTTTTCTTACTTAAAATATTTGTTTATTTATATTTTGGGCTAGGATAAAGATTCAGACTTGCGGTTTTCACCAGATTCCTTATTTTTTTATCCTCTTCTTTCCATCTAAATTATAAAAAAAAGCATCAATATATTTGAAATTTCCGAGTAAAAATGGAAAATTGCCGACTTTTGGACACAGCGCCCCCTAGCGGCAACATAGCAATTTAATTTTGTTATTTTTGTTATGCATTTTCTTGAACAGAAAAAAACTCTTTCAAATGACACCCGATTCATTGAAATCGGTTGAAAAACAAAAAAGTTATATAACTTTTGTTCCTAACAAGTTTGAACCTTCCCCCACCTCTTATTTGAAGAGTTAGGGCAAAAAATCCTTAACAAAATTTTTTCATAATCTCATCAAGATTTCAAAAATCATATTTTTTGTATACCTTTAGTAGGCGTTTTTTGAAGATAATCACAGTATTATGTTTTCGAGTGTTCGTTGCGCCCCCTAGCGGTCAACTTACAAACTTGAAAACTATTTCCAGCAATTTCTCATGGCCTATTTTATAAAAAAAAAATTTACTTGGAAGCTCTAGGACTAATAGTTCCTGAGATATAGCCGGCGACCTTTCTTATTTGGATACCCGGTACTGTAGATAGTTATAAGCTTGTTAGGTCTGCTGTAACATTGAATAAAATTAATTTTACCACAGGAAATATAACTTTCGATGTTAAATGTGTGTACAGGCCGCATTCTACAAATGAAAACATGTTTATAGAGCATATAGAGGCATATTTTAAAAGCAAGTAAGATAAACAAATTGAAGTTTCCGTTGGCGACACAAATTTTAAATTTTGTGATAATGACAATGAACTTTCAAATCTAAACATTTCAACATTAAATCGTTTTGGCTTTTCGTCTTTAATAAATTCCCATACCAGAGTAAAAACCACAACTTCTTCCTGCATTGACCATGTTTCCATTAGCCAGATCAATCAGTGTAGTTCAACGCCGGTAGGGGTATTTGCCCTCGGAGTAGTTGTTTCTGACTGGTCAACGAAGTTCAGATTTGACTGATCATTATCCTGTAATGCTTAATCTAACAATTCACGCGGGAGAATTATCTCTTACAGGAGGGCTCTATGAGGGATAATGAAGTACAAAAAGTTGATTATAGAAAACTCATTGAGTTATTTGAAAGACAAAACTGGCAAAATGTCCTTGGTGCTATGAATTCGGTAGATGCTATCAATGTTTTCTACAGCAACTTTTCCTCTCCATTTGATAAGGCGAGGACAAGGAGAAAAATTATATCAAGAAGCAAAAAATATATTAAACCGTGAATAAACAACAAGTATAATAAATTCTATAAAAGAACATGATAAAATGAAAAAAAGAATAATCAAATCCTAATGAATATCTCATGGATGAATACAGAAATTATCGTAATTATGTAAATAAAGTTATCGCCAAAGGTAAATATAGTTACTACAAAAAAAAAAGAAAACAATAAAAACAATAATAAAAAAATTTATCAAATTGTATAAAAATGTATAAAAATAATATTAACATTAACATTTATTCCAATGACAAAGAATTTGCAACGGATAAGCAAATGACCGATTTTTGTAATAATTTTTGTTGAAATCCCATCAAAAATTATAAAAATGGTTCATTTGTTTATAATACATCCACTTAGTCACATAATTAATTTGATTTTTAAAACTGGAGTGGTCCCTGATCAATTTAGAACAACGGTTGTTAGTCCCATCTATAAGACAGGCGATAAACATGATATCAATAACTACCGTCCTATTAGTGTCATGAATAATTTCGGGAAAATCTTTGAAAAATGTCTGAGAGATCGACTTTTACAATTTCTAAATAGTAATAATATCGTAAGTAAAACCCAGTTTGGTTTTGTCAATGGATTGAGTACCTGCGATGCTATGTGTGAGCTGGTTTGCCGAATAACCGCGGACCTTGATAATGGAAAAAAAGATATAGCGGTTTTCCTTGATTTGGCGAAGGCCTTTGACACGGTCCCTCATGACAAACTTTTAAGTGTACTTGAACAGTACTGTGTCAGAGGGGTCGTGTTTGATGTCTTTAGATCATATCTGATGGATAGGAAACAAATACTTAAAATCAGAAGCTCGTACAGTGACCATCTCAGTGTTATTATGGGAGTTCCACAAGGAACAGTCCTAGGTCCAATTTTATTTATAACCTACATTAACTGGATTGGCAATCTTCACATTAATGGAAAAACTATCTCATACGCAGATGACACGGTCCTGCTCCTTTCAGGGGAGAGTTGGGCAGGGACGTGTGGAGACAGGCGTACATGTGAAAAAATGGCTGATTTACTCGAAATTAACCTTAAACATAAAGAAAACAAATTATATAGCATTTTCTCCAACGTCTGCTAGCCGTCCTAATTTCTCCTCGATCGCTGTGACTGGGCTAGAGTCCTATAAACGAGGTGTCTGATTCCAAATATCTGGGAATAGTCATAGATACGAATTTAAAATGGGAAAATCATGCTCTAAGATTGAAGAATAATGTTAAAAAATTGATACACAAATTGTATCAACTACATGAAATGTTACCTAAAAGCCTTGTGCTGGATGTTATATGGATCCCTTGTAGAATCATTGATTAGGTATGGTATCGTGATATGGGGTGGTTTGTATAACAGTGTCTTAGGACAACTCAATGTCATTCAAAATTCTATTCTAAAAATAATTTTTAGAAAAGAAAGAAGAAAAATAAAAATTTACTCATCGTGTTTCTATCAGAAGATCATCTTTGATGTGTCTGAAGTCACGTTCTTACAAGGCGATTTTGGTTGATTGTTTAAAGTTGAACAAATATATCCATGAGAAATGTTTTTTTCACTAGGTTAATCAGCTCAACAAAACTTTGACCCAGATAAACTTCATTGCTCAACTTTTGTTTGATTCAAGTTGAACTACTAAGAAATCGAAACTTGCCCATATTATTATAGTAGCATATTCGAGTCAATTAGATTTCAATAAAAAAAAATTGTCGGACGCAACTTCTGTCTATTAACTTGAAGATGCGGGTGCAAAAACCAATGCGTTGAATATAATCATTCAACTGGACGGTACACCTACTAAAATAACTTTCCAGGAAACTAAGAAAAGTCGATATCGCATGTCGTCGGATGGATTATCCATGTCTCACCGGTGGTGGACGCAATTTATTCCTGGCCGCCGTCGGAGGAAAACTCAATTTGTTCGCCATCGTAAAGACTGACTGACATGACGGGCCGGTTCTTGGCTCTTTATTGCCGCCCCCGATCTAAAATGTTATGTTGTCGCGTGATACATTTCAATTATGTTTTGGTAATCCGTCTTTTCTCGGACAAAATATATTGTGCGCTCGGTTCCATTTTTCCCCTTTTTTCTCTCACGGCAACAATAATAATAATCCTTATCTAAAATGTACACCTAAACCATAAAAAGAAGAACCTCTTCGTCTTGTCGCGATCGTTTTGGAAATGTATGCAAACGGCGTTAGGCGGTAAGTGGGCATGTAATTGGCCCCCGTGCGGCGCGCCGCCTATATTGATTGGGGCCCGGGGCACGACGTCGACGGTGGCGGCAGACGCCCGAATCGAGTTAGGGCATTGTGGTCTCGAGGGACCCTGGACCCCCCTCGTATACGTGTATTATGCCATTTGCCCTCCATGCATGGGAGAAATGGACTTTTTGCGTATTTCTGTCTTTGGATTTCAATATGTGTATCATACTTTTACAAATTGCGAAAAGTACATTTTGTAGTGAAAATTCTTTACGCACGGTATAGGGTAAGTTCTTTGCATGCCAGTTGCTATGTAACGGAAACATGCAACGCTTAGGCATGCCCTCCACTGCCACTTAGTCGAGTAAGTAGTGGGGATCGCTTAATATATCCACCACGGAATCAGGAAGCACAATAGAGGCATTATTTGTTAGATTCAGATTTGAAAAAAATGCAATTGAAAGTGTACAAATTATACCATTAAACCATCAAGCCAATTCCTTAACCCCTTTTCTGGTGTGCTTGTGTGTCTAAAGAAGTTTCATTCCAGCAGCCTGTTGTATGATTACCCGTTGTATTTTTTTCTGAACTTAGTAAGTTTACATACACCCAACCATGCATTTCGATTCCGTATTCCAAAAGTCGATTCATCTTCTTCCTTATTTTTGTTTGCGCATTCAACCGACGTAACAGTATTATCTTATAACATTTTTGGCTTTACTGCTCCCAGGGCGCTCTCTATTTGGGCGGTGACGTCACAGATCTCTGCGGAAGTGCTCCGAGAGCGATTATGATCCAAGCGAGGGCATCCTATTTGAAATCAATAGCCGAACGTACTTTAATTGTTTTGTTTTCATCAATCATTGATCTATCCAATGGCAGCAAATATCTAGTTAAGTTCTCCAAAATTTTGTAGAGGGCGCGAATGAGCTTGGAGTGCTTCAAATTTTGGCGGTAAATGTCAATAGTTTTAAACCGTTTAAATTGAGTAGAAGGAAAGATGAATACAATATGAACAATTGACAATGAATAAGTTAAAATATCTTCCAAAGCATTCAGTGGCCCTTAGAGAATATTTTAAAAGTGTCAGCGTCAACTAGTCTTGAAACTACACATAAGACTTAACTTTTGAGGTTAAAATTACAATCAATTATTTACGCGCCAAAATTTAAATAGCTCCAAGTACAGAAGCGCCCTCTTCAACTCAACTGTCAATATTACATGCCATTTGACGGAGCAAGGAATAGCGCTCCGTGCGAGATTTGAGAGCGTGTATTGCTCGAACACGTGAATCCGTTTCGGATCGCTTTTTGATCAATCGGGAGCAGTTTTGAGACAAAAGTCGAAAGCGCTATTGTTATTATATATACATATCTTCTAAAAATTTAAGAAAAAGACCCATAAGTTCTGTCCTGTCTTAACCTTTCTAATCAAAACTGGGCAACCTCACAAGCACATGGCAGATTACTAACCCTTCATTTGCTTTTCTAGATTCATGACTTTAGACAATTAGGTATAATAGCTTTTCTCCAAACGTCAGAAAAACGTCACTTTGTTAACCCCTGTCAGAAATTTGATTTCTATGCTGCTAGGCAAATTCAGCGGGTTAAAACCTGTCGAGGCGGTAGAAATTTTATTTCTATGCTGCTTGGCAAACTCAGCGGCAGCAAAAGTACTTTTATTACCGCTGGAGCGGCAGTAAAAGTACTTTTAGTGCCGCTCGTACTTTTACTGCCGCTCAACCATTCACATACCCCCGAGCTCACTACGTTCGGCCCGCAAACTTACTGCTTCAGCACAAAAAAGTAAAGCTTCTACTCCTAATACACCAATATACTATTATCCAAGCAGTCAAATCAATGGATAAAATATGCCTTCAACCAAGTCTTTAACGAACTTGTCAGCTTTAAATAAACCTTTAAGTTTGATTATAAAGTTACTCCATACTAATGCATATGCTAATAAATTGTCTGTCCAATGTCGATAAGGTCGAAAATTGCCTCCAGATAGCTAAACCCAAAAGAGATGGTAAACATTGACTGTCAAACATCTATCCAATTAGTGCAAGCGGGGGATTTATTATGCGAGCATATTAAAATAGCTGAGCTCGGCAACACTGTTTACTTTAGCCATACTACTACTATACCAGGAGAGACATGGATAATTGGCCGGCTCTCTGGGCCAATTAACCTCTTCTTATATAGGAAACATAATAGGCAACCCATACATATATAAGTAAGCGGTTGCAATTTGCATTGTTAAGGGAAACATTGTTCCCCGATATCAAATATCAAAGTTTACTTTTGTCTTTCATTGTACCTACGTATATGTAGCACCAATTAGAGCCTATTAATTCTTGATTTGAGAGTCTGTTTAGTTTTGAAAAGCTTGTAAAAATCCCTCAATTTGATTTTGAGGTGTGCACACCGGAGCGATGAAAAAACTTCCCCCATCTACGTTGACGTGACGAGCTCTATTAGATTATCTAATCGTTCTTCGGCTCCCCAAGCAGCCAGCAATCATTTCCATCCCCCTTACTGTGTCTTATTTGCCCGTCAAATTATGTTCCACGTCTGTCATTTTTTGGCTCCTCTGGCACGTGACCTCTTTCTTATTCAATCAATTTTCCTAATGCTCTTCTCTATTTTTATGAAACGCATTATCCAGATTGGTAATAAAATTTGCCAATTTAACGACCCAATCGAAATGATGCATTTTCAGGGGCCCGGCTTTAATCTACCAAATGAAAAACAGTAAATTTTAATAATAATGAAAAAAAAAAATGTATTCTCGGTGTTGGAAAAGCTATAAAGATGATTAACATAAGCAAATAGACACCCCGGCTGCGTCTGGCTGATGGAATTTTTCTTATTAAAAGCTGTTAAAGATGTTTCTAGAACCTATTATTTAGGATACCTACTCGCAGATTGATAAAATGGAGCTACTGACAAGGATACAAATAGGCATAGCCATAGTCTTTATAATCTGCAAATGGAAAAGAGAGATCTAGTGTCAATATTATTTAAATCAGCTTCAGCTTTACCGATGGATTTCTTAGAGCTGGTATAATTTTTTTCCGAGAGAAACTTTTCAATTTTGACTTATCCTAATCGGTGGTGAAAAATACTGTTATAGAGGTATTCATGTGACTAGTGCGTTGAGTAGAATTTATGGAAAAAAAAAATGAATATAGTCCTGGACAAAATTATCGCACCACCACTGCACATAAGCACCATAAGCAGTGGTGCGATAATTTTGTCCAGGAGTATATAATTGAGAACAAGTAGGTAGAAAGACATAAATGCAAAAGAGCAGGTCTGGTTCAGGGCGGGGAGATCGGCTATACAGTATATAGGGTGTCTCACGACGAACTGCCAAGATCGATTTCTCGGAAAATAAACTTTGGAAAATTTTGAAAATTTGGAACCATAGCAATGCCGATAGAGGCCATCTGGGTAAAAATTATAAATTTTTGTAGTAAATATCTTATACAAAGTCACCCTTAAGTTTAATTTCTATCTCCAAACAATTGCTTTTAACGCTTTTTCAATTCAATTTTCATTGATAGTTTTGGATTACTCTGTGACAGTCCACTAAAGTAGTCTCTGGTGATGCCAGTATCTGACCAAACCATGGTATACGAGGAGCCCCTTGTTCAGGTTTTCTGATAGGTCCTATTTCTAAATCCAGGCCTCGTATTGCTCCAATTCAATGAAGACTGCATCCTTCCCTAAACTTCATGTGCCCCTACTTCTGAGGTCACTTTCATGGTCCCTGATGGATAGTGCCTATTGTCCCTGATGACACCTCGACTTGGAATTATCGACCACAGGTTTCTTTACGTTTCAATTCTACCTTTTCTATTATATTTTTTATTGAGCATTACCCAATTGGAATGTCTCATTTCCATGTTCAGTTCCCTGTTCGGCTGAGCATGTGAATTTTCAGAGCAGAAGACTCAACGAAGTCGTTTTATATTTTTTATTGAGATTTACCTGAATGGAATGACTCATTTCTATGTCCAATTCGCTGTTCGGTTGAGCATATGAGTTTTAAGGGTAGATAGACCAGTAGAAAGGGTCCCAATTTAAATAAAATGATTTATTATTATTTTACACAATAATAATCAGTTAAGTGTAGTACTGGGTTGGAATCATCATTAAAAAAATCACAGTCTTTCGCAAAGATGCAACCAGGGGAACATTGAAAATGATGAAGTAAAATGCAAAGTTTGTGCAATTCATTTTGTGATAAAAATGGATTTTAATTGAGTATGTGACGTGTGACGTCGTGTGGCAAATGCAACTTCTCGGAATGGGCCGAGGGATATCATTATCGGATCGGCCTACCTACCCTACGATGACTCCAATCAGAAGTGTGGAGGACCTGGTGAGACACTGTAGGATGAATGGGACACAGCAGCTCATTGGGTCTGGGGAAGTACCAATATCAACGATAGAGGTGAGTCTGTACTACTGTATATTATAGGAAACAATGTAGATATAGTAAATGTAGGAAATAAGCCTACCACTAGGAACGAGGTAATCGATGTGACACTAGCCTCAAATTATATGAGTAATTACGTCACAAACTGGCATGTATCTGATGAGGCAAGTTGCTCGGATGACAGATATATCAAATTTGATATTTCAGGGGAAACAACTTCAGTAAATTATCGGAACCCTCGAAATACAGACTGGGACGCATACAAAACGGACCTGGAGTACATTCTTCCGAATAAAGGAAGACAATAAGAGACACTGAAGACTTAAAGATGGTTGTGGAACAATTCAATGATCATCTCAGCGGCATTTACCCGAAGGCATAAAATAAAAGACCTGGGACCTCTTAGATTAAGGGGTGAAAATATACAGATTTCGAGAGAGTACTTGGGGGTAACACTGGATTCAAAACTCACCTGGAATCAACATCTGGAAAACACTACCAAAAAAGCGGTAATATCACTCATGATAGCCAGATGCTTGCATGGAAAATTATGGGGTTTAAGACCGGACATGCTGTATTGGACATACACATGACACTGCAGGGAAGTACCATACGCCAACTTAGCAAAGTGCAGAGACTAGCCTGCTCAGGAATAACGGGGTCAACACCAACAGCAGCCATGGAGACCCTCCTAGACCTCTACACATAGTGATACAGGGGGAAACAAGGATGGAAGCATACAGACTGCAGCCGACAACCGCCTTAAACAAAAGAACGGGAAATATGGCAATCGTAGAACTCGTGGGGCAAATATTTTCAACATGAGGTCCGACTACATGCCAAGACCATACTGCCTGAACAGACCATTCTAGGTGAGATTGCGAAGCAGAACTGAATGGGAACATGGCAAACCGGAGATCAAAAAACAAGACCAGACCTGGTACACAGACCGGTTTAAGACCGCGTCTGGTACCGGAGCAGGGGTAGACTCCGCTAACTATAGCGATCGCTATGCACTGGGAAGACATGCTTCTGTTTTTCAAGCAGACGTATACGCTATAATCCAATGCGCAGCGGAGAACAACAGGAAAGCCACAGTCAACAGGCCTTATAATGTCTGATAGTCAAGCGGCACTGAAGGCCCTTTCGAGCCAGACATTGTCATCAAGACTAGTATGGGAATGCCAGAAATAACATAGGGCCCTGACGGACCAGAATAAGGTGAAACCTATTTGGGTACCAGGACACAGAGGGATTGGAGGCAATGAAAAAGCTGATGAACTCGCAAGGAGAGAGTCAGAGACCAAACTTATCGAGCCAGAACCGGCTCTAGGGATACCAAAAAGTATGACCAGAAGCCACATCAAAGACTGGATTCGACAACTTCCAGGCAGAATCATGGAAGGAAATTCATACAACCATGTAGCAAAAGGGCCGCAGAACTGGGACTCTTGACTGGTCACACACCAGTAAAGGTTCACCTGAACAGGATGAACCTGTACGACGGAGACCTTAATTGCAAATTGTAAACTCTGCAATAAGGAACCCGAGACAGCCAGTCACATCCTGGTGAAGTGCGAGTCACTGAATCAGCATTTTCGGAAAACCAAATGTAGAACCGGAAACAATAATGAAACACCACCCAGTGAAAGACCTGTACAACCTCGTACAAGGCAGAAAAATACTGAAGTGGTTGGAATAAACCACACAGGCTAAGTACAATAAGCCTTCTCAGGCTTCAGTGCTGCAATGGGGACAATAAGTAGGACAGGCCTGGAACAAGGGAGAAAAAAAAGCTAAGCAATCTTCTGGTACCACCAGTGCAGAATTGCTAAGAGTACCTAACTTTAAGTTTTTTCACTTTGCTATTCCTAGCCACACTGATGCGACTCTGACTAGTGATAGATCGGAACGTTGATGAAATATTGACGACTCTGGCTTCGTTTTTCGCTATTATAATCTATTGATGGTAATGAAAAAACAAAGAGGACAATGGAGACGCTCTCCTAAAAAAAAAACGCTATTGTCCCCATTTAAATTATAGTCCCACTATTGCCACGGGCAACTACCTACCCCTGTCGTTGCGGCCGGCAGACCTTGATTAATGCAACCACTTTACATTAACAATCCCGTAAATGCAAATTTCGTCCCCTGCCGCCCGTCGTATAGCAAAAAGGAACGGGCGCTTTTCCGTGTTCCAGCTTAATTAATTAATTATTTTTGCATTTTTACATACACACACACACGTGCTTTTTTTTTCTCATGCCTTTTTTTTTCAACTTATACGGTAATTTTACTAATTGGTTAATTGAGCTAAAGAGAGCTTGTTTATGAACTTTTATGGGGCTTAAACAATGTAATTTTATGGAAAGTCTCAATTTTTGTGTTAAAGAAAAATGGCGCAAGTTCGAAGCATGTTTGGAAAGTAGAAATGCTCAGTAATTTGTTCTAAGAATTGAGTTGTTCACGCCTAGCCCGACTTCATGCGGCATTGGAGGTAACATAACCTAAAAATTAGTGTATTTTTGAAATTTCGCGGTTTAGCCCTCCTAATCCTTCGAAAAATTGTTGCCAATTGAAATATAATTCACTTTCTAGGATAGTATATATACTAGGGTCAAAATACCCTCGTATTGTGCCGTTGTAGGATGTAAAAACACTGCTGCTGAATATACAGTATGAATGTAAATAAATGTTTATAAACTATTAAACAGCAAATCAAACAAAAATATAACTAAAACACCGAAAAAATATCAAAAGAAAAAAAGCATGACACTCCAACTCCATACAAACAAATGGGATGAGAGGAGGTTGTATTACCTCCAGTGTCCAATTTAGTGACGTCACGTGCACGAAACCAATTCGAGGAATTTTTCTGTAGTAAACACTGATAATATCTTCTATAAATAGCGCGTAGTGAGTCAGTCAGTAGCTAGGTCAGTATATTGAGGGTGCTGTAGTCAGTCAGTTTAAATACGAGATTTGTGTAAGTGGTAGGTACGTTTTCATAGGTAAATTCTTATAAAGTCAATTTATTCAATAAAAGTGGTTATACTTTTGAGTGTTAGTGGATCCAGACAGAATCCGTAAAAATAAGAATAGCCCTGCACAAGCCCTTTTGAAAAAAAAGTTTCTTAACAGAAACCTTTGAAAGTTATCAGTATGATAACACTTCTACCACTTTTACCAAGATTCTCTATGCTTATAACATCAGTTTGATTTTACAACAAGGTATTAGTAAAGCATGCTGTGATCTTGGTAAATTGAACACAATACGCTTCATTAGCGAGGGGTTCATTATAACTTTTATAAATTTTGATTTGATTAATATTCTTACTATATCTACAATTATTATTGTAGCTTTACAGTGAAGCTTTTAATCAATCAAAAAGTTGCATTGCTGAAAATGTAGTTAGGGTAGGTGAGTATAGAAATACTGAACAGATCTCGTATTTAAGCAAAACATATTTTTGCTACATGCCTAAACACACAAGAATAATTAAAATATATAAATCGGCCTTTAGAAATCATTTCATTTTAACTCGATCGCTTTAGCCGAGCTGGGCCAAAACTAAAAGCTTTAACTTGTAACGGTTTTTATCGGTTTTATCAGGAGTTATGGCCTCCATTAAGCCCTAAAGCGGCCATTTATGTAACTTTTAGTTAAACAAATAAAGCCAGTTTAAATTATTTTTTTTTTATTAAAAAAAAAAGCCAATAATTATTAGGAGTTTATTAATGTATTGGAATTTATCGAGCAATTTATCCTCAATTTATCTCGAAAATAAATCCATAGTAGGACGGTTAAATGCCAAAAGCAAACAACATAAGCAGAGAGGGCGCCGATTATAGACCACAAAGGAGCGACAAGTGGTGCGTTTTTGATCGGGGGAGTCTCTAAATGTCGTCCCCCCGTCGACGAAACGGCCGTTAGAAAGGAAACAAGGGGGTGGAAAATGGGGTCGCGATCGATACTACTCGCGGCGTGTATAGGACTTATGCTAATAAATTAGACGGTTCTACTACTCAACTAAACAGACCGCATTGCAGATCGATGCCATTATCACACGCCAGCAAATCAAATTTGAATATAATTTTTGTTTAACCGGCCTGAGTTACCACTTATATATATGAGAAGCGCGCATTCTGCTTTAATTACACAAAGTCAACGAATAGTATAAATATTAACATCAGTTTTTTTAATTTTATTTGTAGATCTTCACTAGGAGAAACAAAGAGTGACAGTGTTCGAACTTCTTGCACACACAAGTTACAAGGATCATAAACCAAGAAGAGGATGAAGCAGTACCTACTTTTTCAAGTCTCCAAATTTGAAAATATTGTTTTTATCTCAAAATATAACAGCAATACACACCACATACATCGGAAGCCTAAACAGTTAAGTGGCAGGACCTAAATATTGCCGAGACACTGTCGACAATCATACATATCTATGGAGAAATTTACAATGACAGATGTAGCCATTTACTTACTATTATTATTACTTTCACAAGAATAGAACCCCTCTTGCTAAGAAAATGATCAAACATTATTCGGAAGGCCATCTTCCTTATCGATGATAAAGATATATTTGATGATTGTAGCATATGAAATGCTACTGTTAGTATTTGTTGCGTAAGACAATAATCCTTTTTATACCGAAGAAATTTAAATCAAAAGTCTTGTGAGTCTTTGAGTTTGAATTTCGAACCTCCTCGTAGTAGGTAAGTCCTTTTTAAAGTAATGGTTGTTCATGGAATGTCTCTATTACTTACTTAGGGTTTCCCGAGGAGCGTTTTTCCGAGGAGCCGTTTCTCTCAAGAAATCCATTTTCAACAAGCATAGAGTTTTTGAAGTGATTTCGTAGAGGAATCAAGTCCCTCATGTGTCTAGCCCCTATCTACCTTGATTCCAGGCTAGAATCTGCAACTTCCATTTGTAACTTCCCTCGTCAAGTGACAAAAAATAGATGACTACCATTGAGGTCTATTATAATATTATTTTTTTTTGGAGAAACTGATTGAGAGTTTACCTCTATCTATTGATTTTATTTAACCCGTAACTGGTGAAGTGAGGTTTCTCAAACCCCACAGATTTTAAGAATCTTTAACACGTATTAACTAATGGTTGGTGACCCGCGACCTCCTGTGTAGCTTTCGGTCTGTTGTCCGTCAGTACCCCAACGATATCAACAACGCCCGATATCCTACTTGGTATGCGATATTACGATTTTTGTACAAATTGGGGTTTGCGTAACCCCACCTCACTGTGAGTCGTTTAGGTTAGTTTGGGTTAATTGCTCTCCAAAAAGTTTACTTGAAATACAATTTTGGTAAAACTTTGTTCCTTGAATGTTTTTCAAAGATTTTTTAGACACTTTTACGCCATTTTGTAAGTTACATTTTCAGTTTGATTACTTCCAGCAATTAGAAATAAGTTCTAATGTGTGTTCTGCGCAGTCCCTCAGTAAAATTGAATTATTCGTAAAATATTTGTTTTTTGTTTATTGAAAGTATGTACCTACGCGTTCCAAAAGGACAAAAATGTTACCCAAAAGTGAATAACATACACGTTTTTTTATTTTGAATTAGCAGAATCGCCTTTTTCATTTGGGGTTTAGCAAACCCCACCTCACCGGTTATGTAACAAAAAAATGACCTCACCAGTTACGGGTTAAACTGTTTTACTAGCAGTTGATTTTATACTTTGAAATTATTCATTACTTGATTTTGACCTCACTGTAAAAATATATATTAATTTAGTTTAAAACTAACCTAATTGTTTTATTGGTTTTACCTTTGTCAAGATTTGGTTGAGTTATATGCCTTAATTATTTCCTTTTTAGAATTATCAATTATCGTTTTCTGATTTTTTTTTTAGGTGTGTTTCTGAATTTTCACCCCTCAATATTTAATGTAATTTAATTTATTTTTTTTAATTCAGTGGCGCCCTTACCATTCTGTACTTAATAAATTATTAGGCCGGCATACACACACGTTATTTCGCGCGGTTTATCGTGGCGTGTTGGGATGTAGCGGTTTGCACGCGCGAAAGAACGGCGTGGCAAAAAAAGCGTCATGTTCCATACACTTGACAAAGTATTCAAATGATTTAGCACGTGATTACGCGTGGCTTATCAATTTCAAAGGAAAAACCGTATGTTTATGGACAAAAAGTGTCATTTATCGTGTCGTTTGAAAGTGAATTGGTCATGTACTAATTTTCAACGTGATAGTTCGTACTAGCCTCAAAACCGTGACGTGGAATGGCGTGTGGACACGGGTGTGAAATCCCTTCCCATTCTATCATTGCGTGCGGCCCTCCTCACTCACGCACATGATTTTTCAAAGGTTTTTGCAGATGACAGGATAAACCGCGCGAAAGAACGTGTGTGTATGCCGGCCTAATGACCCACTCCTAATAATTATTCGCTGAGCAAACTGAGCATATTATGGGCCTCTTGTGAATTCATTAACAAAAGGGGGTTATATGATGTTATCAGTGGGGAGCCAACAGCCAACATTTCATTAGTACTTAAAATACTTCAACTGGAAGACGACCATTGGTCTTCAATATCACGAGTACCTATATAAGATCTATTTGATTCCTAGTATTTTGTCATCTCATTGTCCAGCCTATAAAATAATCATTCTTAAAGAAGTATTTTTTTATCAGTCTAGGTAGATACTTCAATGAATAGACCAAAGCAAAAATAGAAGTAAGGAAGGAAGAAGAACCCATCCAGCAAAAGATACAAATCTGGAGAAAAAGGGGAGCCACAAGTTGATTTCGTCCATTCCTCAGAAAGCGAGAAATAAAATATCAAAAGCTTCCACAAATGCAATCAATCCATATCTATAGAGCCCTTGACTCAGCATACATATATTTACATTCTTTATATTACCTTAGTTTTCGAGTTTCCTTAGATTATCTTCGGAAAAGTTTCTTTTTAACTTTCCCTCCTATCGTAGGAGAGGGGGAGTTGTAACAAGCCAAAATTGCCTAACTAATTCTTACCTATTTTCAGTTTTTTATTCAAAATTCCTTTAAATTTGTTTTTCTCTCTATAAAATGTTTTAATTTTCAATATTTAAATTCTATTTTCATTTGTTACTAGTTCTTGTGAGGCTTATGATTTTTCTCGATTTTATTCAATATTTTTATTCAATTTCAAAATCAATCTCCATGTAAACAAATATTCATTTGTCAATTATTTCTTTTGGGGTTACCTGTGTTCCCAAATCATAATATAATCGGTTTTCAAAGTGTATGTACCGAACTACTCTGTTCGGCTATTGAACTCAGTACCAGTGTTAGTTGCACCCGGTTCAAACATTGGTTCCATAATCTTTGATATGTGTTCTGTGCTATCCTTGCTTTCTATTTTATAATGACACTTGACGCTTAAGTCATGTCACTCTTGATTTGCATCTCAGCTGACTTTTGAAGTGTCATTAATTTTTGTCAACTGGCTTTCGATTAGTAATGTTTTTGGGATCGTCTATCCCCGTAAGTAAAGAAAATGTGCCTCGAGTTTGCGGAGAAAATTTGTTATGTTTTTACCTGTTGGAAATTAGCCTATCCAAAACACGTGACTTTGACAAGCAAACAAAGGGTTTGTGTGCCTCTTGGCGGACATTTTTATTTAAGATTGACAGCATCTTGGAATTGTCAGCCTATCCAAAACAGGTGACGCAGGTGACTTTGACAAGCAAACAACGGGTTTGTGTGCCTCTTAGCGGACATTTTAATTTAAGTTTGACAGCATTTTGGATAGTCTAATAGGGTTTTATTTGCCTCGAAAATACTCTGGAAGTCTGGATCGAGGTCTGGATTCGATATCCTGGAGTGAGTGTGATGTTACTCTACTCTTTAGGGCAGGTTTTAATGATTAAATAGAAAAACTCAGAATCCACTTTGGGAAAAAAACGTTTACAGCAAAACTTACCACACGGATGCTATAAAAATCCGAATTAATCGGCGAAAATTATAACACTCTACGAAAACGTAAGGCAACTAAATGTGTTATAAATTCAATAATTGAGAATATAAGGTCGAAATCCCACAAAGACAAAGACGATCTTCAAAAAAAAGACCTCATTTCTCCAACGTCCAGATGTGAAAAGAAATGTGCTACACATAAAATTAATTAGCTGACCTAAAGGTAGGGATTCAGAATAACGACAAACATCAAAAATTAATCGATAGAATCCTTAGTTACCAAAAATTGCAGACAACAATATAATCAGAGAAAAATTGCAACAGCTGACGAATAATGATGATAACAACAAGTAATTATCCAATAGAACAATCACAATTTGAAAAATAGGACATGGAGTAAGTGATCCGTGTTGCAAAACTAAAGGGCTTAACAGGGATCGACGATCCCAAAAACATTACTAATCGAAAGCCAGTTGAAAAAAATTAATGACACTTCAAAAGTCAGCTGGGTACGGATTCTCAATCGTTAAGTCGATACGTAACGTCCCGACTCCCTGTAGAAAGGCAATGGGAAGTCGGGGTCGATAGGTTGCAACTAGAGGTTGAGAATCGGGGGGCTGAGACGCATGACTTAAGCGTCAAGTGTCATTATAAAATAGAAAGCAAGGATATCACAGAACACATAGCAAAGATTATGGAACCAATGATTGAACCGGGTTCAACTAAAACTGGTACTGAGTTCAATAACCGAACAGAGTAGTTCGGAACACACACTTTGAAAACCAATTTTATTATGATTTGGGAACATAACCCCAAAAGAAATAATTGACAAATGAATATTTGTTTACATAGAGATTGATTTTGAAATTGAATAAAAATATTGATTAAAATCGAGGAAAATCATTAGTCTTCACAAGAACTAGTAAAAAATGAAAATAGAATTCAAATATTGAAAATTAGAAAATTTACAGGATTTGCAATTGCTGTAATTGTTGTTGAAATTTTATATAGAGAAAGTGTTAACAAATTTAAAGGAATTTTGAATAAAAAACTGAAAATAGGTAAGAATTAGTTAAGCAATTTTGGCTTGTTACAAGGTCATCCAATACCTGCTGCCTTATTTCTATTAGACTTAATCGTTAAGATGATCAGCAATGATTTTTATATAAATAGTAGGAAATTAGTAGAAATTTTCAATTTGCTATACTCGCGATATCATCATATGAGATATGGAAAAAAATGGGAAATTTCACATCACATTCTGTCTTCACATAGGCATCTGATACTCCAGTATAATGCGCCCTAACTTAAATATTTTCATTCCAGCAAAAAAACTTTCCTAATCACCCATATCAATCAAATTCATCCAAAGATCGAGTGCGGACGAGTTCATTATCGTCCCCCATTGGTCAAGTGGTTGCTTGGAACAATGGGCACTCCACTGGCTTCAACACCAACAAACAAGGATTGATTCGTAAATCGTAATTGTAAAAAGTTTTCTCCCTCGGAGTAGTTATTTCTAACAGGTCAACAAAGTTTAAGGATTGATTTATTTATAGAGTAATAGTGGAATGAACTATAACAGTCCAAATATTTATTGATTTTGAGCTACGGATTTTGGAGACTCACAAATGACTTGTCTTGCCTTTTTGGGTTATAAATCGAATGATTATGTCCGAAAGGTTTTCTCACAGTTTGGTTGGCCAATAAAATATAAGTAAAAGTTGTCTCACTGCCTGTCAGCACTTTGAACTATCAAGATCGCAAGCGCAAAGGAACTTCCAACTGGACACGCTGGACCTTAAAATCTCTTGCGACGGAGAATATATTTTTTGTTTACATTCTTATGGAAATAGACTTATTATATTTTGTTTTGGATGTTTGTGGCTATATGGTAAAGTTTTAATGTTGCTTAATTTTGACTAAACGCACTCCATTCTCTTGAAAAAATTGACTCAACGGACCGAAAACAATAATTATTATTCTTAAATTTTATAGTTACCTCATATAATCTTGCTTGCACAAAATCATTCCGCCTTTGGTGAAACACGAGGTGCCGATATCGGCCAACATGGCGCCACAACATGAACACTTTAAACACCCATTGTGCCAGTACCGGTCCAGGGCGTGGAGCAGAAAACGTTCCACAATTTTGCCCCCGCACCCCGCACAAACTTTCACTGAATTGTTATTGTTGTTGTTGTTATTGTGGCCGCCTACTATGCTGGGGTTCTGATGGTGTCCTGGATGCAGACTACCGTCCGGTGTTGGTGTACCGCTGTTGGTGTAGGCCGGGTGCTGGTGGTGGTTGTGGGATGGTCCGTTTTGTAATCCTGCAAAGAATATTCTCATTTTTATTGATTGTAGACATTGAATTTGTTATGAACAGATAGCTTAATTTTAGTTCTGGTTTGATCTACTAATCAGTAGCTGGTTTTATCAAACAGGTAATATTAAGTGCGAAAAATGTGTAGTATCCCAGAAGCTTCAGAAGTATGTTACTACAAGAATCAATATAGTAAACCGGTTGCAACTAAATATCATTTAAGTGCATATGCTCTCATGACAGTCAAAACCTACGATGAGGTCAGGGCCTATACAAATTTGAAAGAAAAATAACATGAGGAAAGTGAAAATTGGTGAAGACAAAAGTGGAAAGGCTAGGCAACTACGATCTAGGAATAAAAGATAAGCGGAAAGAAAGATAGTAAAAAAAGAATGTAACACTTAATGATTTTTTTGAGTTTACAATATTCGTTTCAACGCACAAGATCATTAATCCGTTACGATGATTCATAGTTGATCCTTTGTTGATCAATAGTCAACAGCTGCTTATTCCTGCCGCAGTGAAGGCAGTAAAACAAGCTTGGAAATGTACCAAGTTAAATACAAGAAATACTATTAATAATAATAAAGAAAATAGTTAAAGAAACATTAACAATAAGTTAACGGGTACATCACCCCCTTGTGGTCCTCCCTGCAGTCTAAACACCCATTTCCATCACTGTCTCATGACAGCCTCATAGCCCTGATAACAGACCCCATCAACTTCTTGACTTCCCTTCTTAAATAAGGTAAATTAGGGTTTCAGATTCAGTGTCGTGGGTACTCTGACACCTCACTTCGAAACGTTAGCAAACCGTGGAAACGGAAGAACCCAATGGTGAAATATAATCTAAAATCCTAAAACCTTAAACCCCGAAAAAATAAAAATTCTTAGAACCCTTTCGTATTTATGAAATCAAAATCCCAACCCTCGAATGGTACATAAATGATTAGAATTAAAATAGCAAAATCCCCTGAAACATGTAGGTTATCTTAAACAAAAAACCCCTTAACTAATAAGGCCATTAATGTCCCTTTTGGAAGTGACTAATGAGTTTTTTACTGACAAATTGGCCCTCGTGGAGGTCAAATTGCCCTTTTTTATTGAATTCCAAATATTTACAAAATTACTGATATGCTAATCTAAATATTGATAACGAAAAGGTTAATTCAGAATGATAGAAATGTTCAAATTTACCTGGTAACAATTTGGGCTAGTTGAACAAAACGTGCTCGATCCTCGCACCGACAATTCAACAAAATGGCGTAGCTTATCGTCTCCAGAAAATTCTAAGTGGTTGGCTTACAAATACGGGGACTTACGACCCAATCTAAGCTTTCACCCCAAAACCAATTAAGCCAGCTACCACCTTAGTTCCCAACGGCTCTAAAATCCCACAAAAGGTGGATGTTCCAAGGAACGAAGCCAAGAAGGACCGCTGGTAAAATCTGCCACTTATCGCTTGCTCAACGTGCGAATTTAAAAAGGACGACCTTATTTTCAGGAATTTACCAGGTAAGCTCATATAAGAAATTTACCAGAATTCCATTTTTTTCAAGATGCCCTCTGCTGCCAGATTTCCGGTCTTGACCAGGAAAACGAGACAATCAGCTTGAAACGGAACAACCCAAACCACATTGATGACAAACGAAACCCAAAATTGGTATCCAATTTTCTCCCCTAACACTAATTAATTAATTAATAATCATCATTTACCCAGTCTTTAGTACAAAAACTATCAAAATGACCACTCATTCAGTGGTCACAACTACAGTGACTCTATTACCCACAGTGGTCAAGAAACCTCGGCAACAGCGCTGCCTGAAACGAAACAACAAATGTCCCATAACCACACTTAATCGGCGAAAATAAATAACCGGGAAAAGGTAAATAATAGTGGAGATAAGGGTGAAAAAGCGATTTAAAGGCTGTGAAAGTGATGTGTGATGTTGCAGAATTTTTAATAATGGAAAATACGAGACTCGTAAGTGTTGCCAATTGATATTTATTTCGAAGTAAACAAACATTTTCGTTAACAGTTAGGGCTTTTTAGACAACTTTCGTAAGCTAAATAAAGTAGATTTCGATCCTATTAGGCTCTCCAAACCATGTGATTTTTCAATATGGCGACTGTGGCAAATTTGATGTTTATTTGTTTATCTTGAGTTAATTTGGAATATTTTCAAGCTAATTACAGTTTACTTTGTTATAATATACTTTTCGAGATGCAGAGTGAATATTCAAAGACTTAAATGCAGGAAAATCGGGATATGGGCGAACGATAAGTTTGAAAAAATGTCTATTTGACATTTGTTTACATTTTGACCTAGTTTCTACAGCAATGAGCAAATGAAGGCCTACAAAAGCTTAGATTCTTACAAGTATTTCGAATATGGTTTTATTTTAGATGCAGGAATAGTGGTACTGAATAATTTCTACGTTTTAATTGGAAAAATTTGAAAGGTTGGGCACTGAAAACAACCTGATATCATCCTTGTTGAAACGCCTTCTAAAATCAACTACATGACACCTTTGTGACATTTTTAATTTAAAAAAAGCCTTATGAAGTCAATAAAAAAATAAAATAAATAGGGTTTAGTCACAAAACAACCACACAATGCACTTTAAAAAGCTTTAGATTCTGTACTGTCATATGCGGAATATGGAACTTCCGCCCCGGTCGCCATTTTGGAATAGTTTTGACAAGTCGTTGGAATGCCTAATTAGTAGGGCTTTATTACCCTAAAACTACCCTGTCATCTGAATGCAAAGAATTTTCTCATTATTACCTCGAAAGATATACTACCCTTGTTCAACAACTAGATATTGTTTCGAATCCAAACAAAAAGGTAGAAATCTAGTAAAATCCAATGAGAAACCTATCAATCACTGAAAAATATTAAGCCTCATTCCTCAGGTATAAAGCTTTCCAAATACCCTCACAAATACCTGAATGAATTAGTGAATTTATTAGTAATCTCCAGTTACGTATTAAGGCAAAATTTGAACGTAAGAAATTGTTTGGCGAAGAGATCTGCTTTTTCCTTTGAGGATACTACAATGGAATTAATAAGTATGTTTTGATTAAGATCGTCTTTTACTCTTGAAACTTTTCCTGGAAATAGTGATCAAAAATGTACGAAGAATGGTAAAAATTCGATAAGAATCAAAAACCGCATATAGAGCTGCCTAAGGCTGGGCCATTTAGATTTGCCCTTATCAGCAAAAATGATATGCTATATCTAGGTAGAACGTAGAACTTCTATACTCACAAGGTTGAATCACGGAACCTAACAGGAACTTTCTGTAGGAAAATCGAGGTCCTTGGCTATTCCTTAGACACACAACCAATCCGTAAGTGCTAAGTAGAATAGGAAACTACTAACAGGAAATCGACAGAAAATAGGTCCAGGAATAACAAGAATGGTTGAAGACCTTGGGAATATGAGACGGAGCTGCAGGGAAAAAAAGGAAGATAGAAGAGTACCTCTGGTTTGCTACATTCCATGCAGTCTTTATTTATTGAATACTATCCAAGGTTTCTTCCTATGAATCTATTCCGTTTGATTTTGACAGATTTTCCTAAATATATAGACGTCCACGGCGACATGTTCTATATACTATATAGGCAATGATAAATCATTATATAGATTGAACTAACTAACTAAAATTTTAATTAACCAAAAAAGAACACATTCAAGTATGTTCCTTGCCTTTGTTTACACGCACCTTTTCTCGCTTTATTACTACGCGTTTAACGAACGGCCATTAAAGTCGTACCATCGCCATAACAAAATAAAGGTTCCGTACTAATGGGGTACCACTTGACAAGAGGCTGTAAATAACCCATTTTTTTTTTTTTTAACTTAACAGCAAAATTATTATTATTTAAAAACGATTTTATAGTCTGGTCACCGGAAAACCTGACTTCCTGTTGTGTGTGGGGGCCTTCACCAGTCAGCGGAACAAAATGCCCCCCGAGGGATTCAACCATGAAATAATTTCGTCTAAAATTAAATTTTCGGTATAGTCAAGCTGGTGATGCGAAATACTGATGTGATTTTTATGTTTTATTAAAGGTATGTTTCATACATTGTCGAAACTCATTCAGAAACTATCACAATTATTATGCATCAAGTGTTTGGGGTTAAAACTGATCGGTTGTGGGTGGGAAAGATCGGAAAAGACATATATTTTTGTACCTATGTATTGACAAATATGTCTGAAGTATTTTTTTTTTTGGTTAGACGTGAATACTCTTTCAATTAAAATGATTCGATTGCTGCAAGAAAGTCTTTGATTAAGCCTTTATATTATGTTGTACATAATATTTGTATTTCTCTCCTCTTTTGTTTATGTTTTCACGACAAAGTACAGAGTACAGCAAAAAATTAATAAACCATTTTTAAATTGCTTTCCAAATTAATATGTTCGTAATTTTGTAGCAGGGACAGTTACACCGTGTGATGAATAGACTAGCCATTATGACTGG
This sequence comes from Ceutorhynchus assimilis, assembly GCA_917834065.1. NCBI lineage: Eukaryota > Metazoa > Arthropoda > Insecta > Coleoptera > Curculionidae > Ceutorhynchus > Ceutorhynchus assimilis. The sequence continues at coordinate 12,729,547 of OU892280.1, read as the reverse complement.
ACTTTGCCTTTTTTGTATATAGAACAAGGACATATCTTGATGATTGATGAAATTATTTTGTAGTGGCCGAATTTATTCACAGAAGAAGAGAGGAAAGTCATATCAATCAAGAAGAAAAGAGAGATGAATTTAATGATGCTAAACAAGGCGAAAAGAAATTTTTACAATAATTTCAAGTATTGTAGCGGAATTCTGTAAGCTGTAATAAAGGGCCCCATTCACGTTGAGATCGGTAGCGATACATGTTTCGCGACAGGCAGCGCTACATATATCTGAGATTTGTATCCATGTTTCAACTGCTCTTACACGTTGAGATGCGACCTCCAGGAAACATCAGTTCAGTCACAAGTTTAGTTCAATTAATAATTTATATAAATTCAAAAAATCCTGCCAAAACTCAAGATCTTCCATGTTGGAAACAACATTTTAGTAGCGCGATACATAATAAACTTCAACATACACGTTGAAACAAGTAGGTATCAGTTGCATGCGTTCGGTATGGAAGTTTCAGTACAGTGGCGGTACCATCTGATACCGATACAGCGATACTGAGACAGACAAATACACAGTGAGATTTGTATCCAGATACTGATACTTGAAACATGTATCGATACCGATCTCAACGTGAATGGGGCCCTTTAGTATCAGTTGCATACGTTGGGTATCTATCGAAGTTTCAGTACAGTGATACTAACGGCGATACATTCTGATACCGATACAGTGATACTGAGACAGTAAGATTTGGTATCCAGATACTGATACTTGGAACATGTTTCGATACCGATCTTAACGTGAATGGGGCCCTTCAGACAAGCAAAGTGATGTCGAATATGGTATCTCTCTTGTTCTTATATAATGACGGCATTCTCAAAATCGTGTTTATTGCAGAATCGGCCAAAAGAACTTCTTCTACTAAGCACGGATCAACATAAACGCCGAAGAATTTCATTGTTGCTCGAGAAACTCTTCTTGTTGATGTTTTATCATTCTCTCAAACTGGACTCAATAATTTTCTAGAAGAAAACTGCCTACTTATGTATAACAAAGTTTATTAACAAAATCCACGCACAAAGATTGAAGCATATCATTTTAATTTTTCTCGCAAATATGACGCGTTTCCTTTCAGAAAATCCCACACAAAATAAAACATCGCATTAAAATTTCAAGGATATAAATCCCAAGGCAAACATTCCTTGACATTTCCCTCTTCATTTCCACTTAGTTTTCTCAAGGCAATTAAAAGACAAATTTCCTTATTCAAGAAATCGATTAGCATTTTAATTCGACGATTAACTTAGAGAATAACCAGATAATTTCTATTCTAATTACAAAAATATACAAGGCACAAGAGCATACTTGCGGTCGATCTTTCAAAAAAAACATGCTCTAATTGTTCTACAAACATAATAAAAGAAGGCAGCCCAGAACATTAGAGCAAAGTTTACTTCTGAAACGTGATAACTGTGCGTTGTTTGAGTGACCGATTAAAATTTAAAAATATACAAAACAACAGAAAACTCATTTTTGACCCTGCAGTTGTTCCCGAAAAAATCGCAACAGCTGCCTTTCTAGCCTTGACATCGGCGGTGATAAAAAATGATTTATTAATAAATGGGACACAATTTATCATGGGAAATTATATGTTTGGCTGACTCAAATTATTAGGCCTGTTCGCACAGCAATCACAAACCAGTCAGAGCGAATTTCATTGGTTGAAAACAATCAGAAACAGTCAGAAAACTAGTTTCAACCAATAAGATTCACTCTGACTGGTTTGTGATTTCTCTGCGAACAGACCTATTGACAAGCACAACGAACCATCTGAAAAGTTTAATAAATAGTTATTTATGATATAAGTGCTAAAAGTGACATTTTATTTTGTGAAAAGGGAAGTTTGGGACACGACGCCGAAGGCGGAGTGTTCCATCCCTTTGAACAAAATAAAATCACTTTTAGCACTAATATTATACAGTATTTTTTCTACAAATGCACTAAAAGTGGTTACTTTTAGCACTAGTGCTAAAAGTAATCACTTTTAACACCAGTGTCATAAAATGGCATTTTAGACACTGACAGCATCTGTTAAAAATGACACTTTTAGTGACGTTTGTAGAAAAAAACTATTAATCGTTTCCTGTCATGAATTATTGAAAATTATAGGGATATTCAAGATTTTGTTTGATTAAAATATAATTGTGAATAAGATAAGATAAAATTATATCAGCCGATATGGTATCTTTTGAAACTATGTAACACAATTAAATTGGATTGGTCAACGTAACCCAATTCTTCTAGATGCCTTCATCGTCATCCACTTCTTACCCTTATTTTCAAAAATTTCCAAAATTCCAAAGGTTATATTGGTATTTATTTATTCATCCATCATTATTATTAAACATTCTTTCTAGTCCACTGCTGAACATAGGCTTCCTCTAAGGTTTTCCATGTCTTTGATGGGCTGCATTAGGAGTGTACTATGTTTTCGGCTCAAGGTTTTTGTGCACTAAGAAAATCATTACGGCCCCTTCACTGATCCTGATCTTGAAAACCATCATGGGTCAGCGCACAGGCGATTAAAGCATTTTTTTTACTGTTGATGTTGGGCCAGATTTTCTGATCTCTTCCTCCTTTCTTTGATTTACTTATTCAAAAGATTTTTTTTTAAAGTTAGGTAATTCGATTTCATTTGATTCAATTCATAAAGGTTGTACTTTATCTATTTGAAGTTCATCCTAGAAAATCTATAATTCATTCATCGTAGAATCAGACCCAACAAAAGCTCATTTTCATTCCTTGTTTTATTATTTAATCAGTTTTCTTTTACGTCTCATCAACTTTCTTTATTGTAGGATTTTTTCATTGTATTTTTCATTAAAATTGAGATTTCACTTTACTGATTCGCTTATTGAGGCAAGGATAGCAACCTAAGAATATTAGGTAATTTTTTTTGTTTCCTACGTAACATCTTTATTGTGCTTAGGAATGTAACTTTCCCTTTTGAGAAACTTTTTAGATTAATCCTCAGATTATGTATTTTTCACTATCATATCACAACTTCATTGAGCATAAAATCGAACTTGCCTAAAACTCAATTACTTTTATGAATTGATTTGCATTGTTATTACTATTATCATTTTGTTTGATTTCTATTTCTTTTTTTGATTAGTTGAGGCTTGCGCCCAAACAAAATAACATCTAAATTGAAAATTCCTGCCGACTGCCTTCTAAACTTTGTATTCTGAGCAACTAGAATTATAAAAATACATTATTTCACTTTGTTACTGAACAAATTATGGAATTTCCCAAAGGCGTCACATTACAATTGTACTCGCATTCGGATTTCGGTTACCCCTTTCCAGTTTGATCTCGTTCCTTATTCCCGATATCCTGATTTAGGCATTTGACACAAGGTTGGTTTGAACTTGGTCTGCGACATATTATATTTTTATATTTTCTCAAACTTGGGCAGTGCTGGTGTTATGCAAGCATGTATACATGTGGAATTATTGGGATGTAGTCACAGATTTTCGTCAATTTTTTAGGCTTCTACTATCTCCGCTCGCTTTCTCCATCTGCTTAATTTGTGCTGGTTTTATGTCTGAGATATTTTTAGAACCGGTTGAGAGTCATTCCCTACTTCTCTACTCCTGTCTGACTCTTTGAATAGGTTATTCTATTGTTATGGTAAGAGGTTGCTTTCCATTTTTAATGTCTTTTCTATCTTGCGTTTTTCAATTTCCTTTTTTCCCCATTGGATGTTTATTTTCAAGAATTTTTCGTTTTGTGATATCGTCTCTTTGATATTTGTTACGTGTTTTAATATCTTCCCTAGTGTGGTACTTTTGATATCTTCTGTATATAGTTTTTGTTACCAGTATTAACTATCATCATATTGTATTTGTCTGTCATTAGTTTTTCATCATTGTAAATGTCGTGTATTCTTGTTTATTAAAGTCTAATTTCTAAAGGTAATTCAGTGAATCATTACAAATTAATAAACAAGATGGATAAACTCTTAAGACCTGAAGATTCGACCCTGATCAAAACTCTCCAGAAGCTGCACAAGAGTGGACTTACTAGAAAGCAACTTCCAACAATTTCTTTATCATCCGTTTATCAGCTAGAAAATGATCGAAAACTGAAACTCTTGGTGAACTTTGTAAGCTACAACAATTGAGCACATATCCTGCTCTGCTGTTCTTCTTACTCAGAAGCTATTAAGATTTTGAATTCAATTTTCATTAAACCTAAAAATGAAATATTTGCCAGACACTGCCTTACCTCTAGGAAGCAGCAACCTGTTGATTAGTACTTACAAGCACTAAAACATCTAAGTAAAGACTGTAACTTCAAAGCTGTCAGCGCTGGAAAAAGTCAAAACAACTATATTAGAGATTCTTTCATTAGTGGCTTAAGCTCTTCCCAAATTCGACGATTGTTGGAGAATGCTTTGAAAACTTGATGAAGCCAAGAATCAAGTTCCATCTCTAGAATCGGCACAAAAACATTCAGAAGAATATAGCATTTCCCAAGGTGTGATTAACTCAATTCAATCTGAAAGTAAAAAAACACATGAAGAAGACTTCATTTCCGCTGCTACGAAAGTGTACAAATGTTATTTCTGTGGAAGTAAACGTAAAAAAAGATTCAACATGTACTGAAGGCGGTAAACGTGGACATTTCTCCAAGGTATGTCTAAGCAAAAGAAAAGTCAAAGCTTCTGTCTCAATTATACCTGCTTCTGGTCTTCTTTGTGTGGCACCTGGAAGTTTAACCAAATGCCTTATCAAAATTAAATTAAACAATGTCGTTGCTGATGCTTTAGTAGATAGAGGGAGTTCTGAAATATACATTAATAAAACTTTTGCCTCATTTATCGATACACCTATATTCAAGCACTATATTGTATACTAATAGCCACAACATCCTTACAGTCTCAAATATCACCAGGTCATTGCTTTGTAGACTTAGAAATGATGGAGCATACATACAGAAAATTACGTTTATCAGTTCTTGCTGATTTATGTGCTGATGTCGTTATAGGTCATGATATTCTTGGACAGCATTCAACCCTTGAAGTATCTTTTGGAGCCTCCGTGCCTCCCTTGTATATTGACAACTCATCATCGATTTATAGTTTGGTGTTCCTAAAAATTGATCCGCGTACATTATTTTCAAATCTATCAGCAGACCGCAAACCAATTGCTGTGGCGAAACTCAAGATTTCCAGTACTATAGATTTACAAAGTGCGTATCACCCAGTTTCCATACGTGAGGATGAAAAGCTGCTTTTGAGGCAAATGGTCAATTATATCAGTTCCGAAGAATTCCTTTTGGTGTGACAAACGGAATTGCGTGTTTTCTGCGAGTAATAGACTACATAATAAAATCAGAGAATCTTGAAGGTGTCTATATGCATATTTAGATGATATTACGATATGTGGTAGAAATCAAGAAGTCCATGATGAAAATTTAAAAGAATTTCTACTCGTTGTGAGAAAATACAACTTTGCTCGAAGTAAAGTTTGTTTCTACTCTTCTTAATTAACTTTCTAATCTCTAGACAGTAATATACTATTTATGTTTTGTCAATGTTAGCAATTAGGTAGTCTATATCGGAACTGTTACATGAATAACTATCAGGGGTAAAGTACAGCAAACCATAAGTTAAACAATACTTTTAACACATGTATTTTTAGACTAATATGATAGATGTATCTCATAAAAATATCGATTAGGTATATTTTTTGTAGAAAATTTGGTTTCAATCATTTGAATAATAAGTGTGGGAAAATAATTGAACAAAACTATAGTTATTCAGTTCTGCTATATTTTCCTATCAACAAAAGAGTACCTATCAACACAGTTCCATGACAAAAAAGTAAAAAAAAGTGCTTGAAATTAAAATACTTATAAATAACAATAACTAATACCTATATAAAGCACAAGTTGCGTCACTTTTTCGACTATGAAAACTGCTAAAGCTTGGTCTACACCTAATTTTTTTGAACTTGGTTAGTCGACATTGTTCTTTAACACCAATTATTATTTATTTTTAACTGATAGGACTATCTAATTTTATAAATATCACATCATTAAGGTGCAGGAATATAATATAATAACCTATGGAAAGAAAAAATGGAATCTCAAAAATTTTGTTGTCGACCTCGAAGAAGATCTTGCCAAAAGCCACCAAAAGCCAATTAAACTAGACTACCCACAAACTAATTATTTCCTATAATTTATCATCTTTAATTGGGATGACATATCCTTCGGCTATTTTTCAAAGTATTTAATTAGTTCTGGCTAACAATGATGATGTTTATGCTCATTAGCATATTATATTATTATTTCCTTGTAATTAAAATAGTTGTTTTTTTTCAAATATTACCTATTGATCCTATGGCATGTCCGTTGGCAGGATGCATTCCTCCGTGAGGTCCTCCAGGTCCTCCATGACCGTGGTAGTTATTGTTGTCCGGAGATGGGGGATGCGGCGATGTTAGTTCTCCAGGCCCCCCGTACGGATGGTAGTGCGGATTCATTGAGGCTAGTGCGCTGGCTGCCAGTTTGGATAATGGCGCTGACTAGCGCTGACAACTGTTAAGGAAAATATGATGGAGGGACACTGAAGCTGGATTGTTGTCGATGGGTTTCTGGAACAAAATAGTAATCTTGTTAAGACAAATTTCAAGACAAACAATATTTTGTATTTTTTAAGTTTATCAGCTGACATATCAATAATTCTGCGACTGGTTGATATTGAGATAATAAATAAAGAAAATACAATTGTGATTTTTGTTATACATGGTGGTTCATCGAAATTGTTCACATGACCTCCATTTTCATTTGAAAGCTGCTCTGGTTGACATCTGGGACAATCTGCCCCAAGAGATGATTGATGATGTGGTCAGTTTAAGTTGGCTAAATAACATTCCACCAAATGGAAATTATGAAAGGAACTTTCTGATCCCTCTGTATATCTGTGAGCATTTTTTTGACAATAAATTGATCGGTAAGAGGTAAAACTGCGAGCAATATTTAATTTGAAGTAAACATTCACACACACGACTTAAAGTTGGAAAACGACACTTTTTCATATGCAATTCGTATGTCGACGTGCAGAAATTATGGTCAATATCCACCTTTTCTTCGGAACTCTGTATTTTCAATAATATTGAAAATATCAGAGTGAATAAAAAATGAAAATGTTCGGAACAGATCATGCTACAGTTTGGTGTTCTGAATTTCCAGTGGTTCACTCCACAGGGTGACTCAAAAAACTCTGAAAATTACTGACTTTCTCTCCATCCCTTAGATTATATAAAGACGAATCATTTAATAACGGTAATACGTATTCCTGAAGAATCAAGCTATAATCTGTGGAAAATTCATCGAAATCGAGCGGAGGTTCCAGAGAAAATTGATGTCAAACTTAGTGTAAATGTGTCCGTTCCCTTATTTTGCCAGTGTATGCATAAATCCTGAACTTATTTTGGAAAATTGCAAAACTTGGTTATACCAATTATTGAGAATCATATGAAAATACTTGGTGATTATAGCAAATGATTTCCGAAAATGGAAGGCGATGTACAATATTACGATTGGACCCCTCGTTTTAGGTGATTTACAATGTTTCTCACCTACTGACGTTGTGACCTACAAACATTGTATGTCATGTAGATGTTCTTCAGTTAATCAACGGTCTCTAAGCCCGTTTCAAGCGAATCAAGAAATTCATTCATCTACCTCCTCAAGAGGATTTCAAAAACCCTATTTTGGCCTTTATTAATTTCTATCATATTTATCTTGTCAACTAAGTAATGTATACTTATAACTAAGCAATTAGGTTGATACTAAACAACACTCTTCTATAAAATAATTTGTGTTGTTAATGGCCAAAATATTCTAAATTATAATTAAACGATGAATTAATCTTCATTAAAACTGAATTAAAGGAGGAGGGATTTGAACGTGGCCCCAGCTGCCCTCCGGACGTTATTATGACGTCATTATCGATATTTAATTATTACAAGTCATGCTAAGTAATTATTAAAGTACAAAAAAAGTGTGTATGTGTGTGGTTAAATCCGAAAAAGATAAACGTCAATTAGGTGGACTTGAGGCATAGAAAAAGATACGATTATTGTTTCCCAAGCAGCGCATTTTATATCATTATTACGTTTGTAGAGGTACGGGTACAAATATCCATCATAATTATCAAATTAAAAAATTCTCCCTTACTTTTCCTGTGGCGGCCACATATCTCAGGTTTAACTCAATAATACCAGCATATCCTGATCGTGGCCAGCAGATATTTTCTCTCAGGGGCCCGACCGGCAGAGCGATAATTGCCCTGGAATTTCTTAGTTTTGCTGTCTGTCTGTCCGTGATTTACATCTCTTGGAGGCTAATAATAGAGTTAGCGATGAGAGAAAAGGCTGTTGGTGGGTAATAATTTCCCTGTTTTATTTTTCACTTGCGAGAGCGAGGGTGGATTTTTTCATCGTTTTTGCTTTTGTGGATTCTGAAAGGTTGAGTTTTTGTGGATAATTTGGAAATAGGAGCAATGGGTACGTTTTCATAACTCTTGGAGTAACCAAAGGCAAAAAATAGGTGTGAATCTGGAAGGTAGGTACGTCGCCCATGAAAAAAAATCATGTACACGAGGGGATAACAACTGGTGGCTATACATGTACAAATTGCATTGCATTACGTGCACATTACGAAACATTACTGGCATTACTGCGGATTACCGACATTACGGTGGCATTATCTGGCACCATGAGACATTACTCGATATAACCGAAATTATGCTGACATTACCAGGCATTACATACGAATATCGCAGAATTACGCTAGCATTCAATAGAGTTACAGTTGATTTTTAACCCTCGAATTTTCCAAATATTCACTGGGAGATCATATTCATATTACCAACACCAACTCCAATATTGAAAATATCTTTAGGTAAGTTTGTGTATCTATGAAATGAAAATAATTTCACATATACAGGATAAAGCAAATAAAAATTACCGTAAAACATGTATTTGTTTTAAATGAGACACACTATATATCATAGGTTTGTTCTCACAGAAACCACAAACCAGTCAGACTGAATTTCATTGGTAGAAAATAGTCAGAAAACTTGTGTGTTGTTAGCGATTTGCACAGAGAAAACAACTGAAGATAGGAGAAAACGAGTTTCACTTTCCTGTCCTTGCTTGACTACTTGAGAGCTACTCAAAGGTTGTTATAATGGTGGTACCAAATTTGGTATCCATACTACCATCATCCAGACCACCATGGGTACCACCATTATCAAATTGCTATTGTGCAATCCAAAAATAACATAATCAGTCATATGAATAAAGTATAGCAAAAATGTTTTTACTCTACCTCCATCTCTTTCTGATGCATTGAAGCTGAATATGTTTATCTCAAAAAACTTAAGTAGAAGCATTTGCTCCTGTTTTATTCATATAAGCCAATATACAAGGGTGTCCTATTTAAAACAAATACCTCGATATTCTACTGCAACTTTTTTCTGGCTCACCCTGTGTATGTGAAATCAATTATATTTTATAGATTCTTGTCAACCCTACAACTTTGCTATGCATGTAATGAATTAGAATGTCCAAATATGACTACATAATTCAATTTTTGAAAAATTTCATATGGTCGTACGACAATGACGTACCTACTATAATATGTAGGTCAAGGCCTACATTTTTTATGAATCAATTAAAATCATTGGATCAGAACCATTTCAACTGTTGAGCTAGGATAAATCCAGAGATAAAATAATAACCTATAATAGTTAATAAACTAATAAAATTCTAACCATTGGAAAACTCTACTAATATGTTAAGAAGGCAGGGATTAAGAAGTTAAAACCGAGGTTAACACTAAAACGGTTTTTGTAAAATAAATTGCGACATAAATTGGCATTTTATTCAGATTTGGGGTCGGTTTATTCGCTTTCTGATAAACTGTCAGGTATGCAATCTGACATATAAAAACGCAATCTGAAATCTCATTGGTCGGCCAGTCATCTATCGACCAATAGAATTATGGAACGATAAATTTATCTTGCAGAGTTACCAGAAAGTTAATATGAAGGTGAATAAACCGGGCCTTAGAAAAATAAGTACGCACCATCGTTACCAAAAGTAACTGGGACAAAAATAATTAATCTTAACCTCCTGGACTATTCCAAGTTAACCTAGATAAACCTAAAATTATTCATAGACCTGACATCTAAAATCATCTACCAGAGCTAATATGATGCTGTCCCAGTTACTTTTGGTGACGATGGTACCGATAGAATAATGATAAATGTAGGTACAAACTGTAGAATCTGATGTTTTTTTTTTCAACTATAATGGTTTCTTTTCTGGTCCAGTAATGTATAACTCGAGGTAAAACTATTGCATTTAGCCTAATATAGGAATACATTACTACAATGGTATTACATGAAATTACTGCCATCACGATGGCAGTACAATGGTATTACATTGAAGTTACCGGAATTACTTCAAAAAAGCATGTAATGCTCAATACATGTACAAATTTTAGTCCAGTTGTAACCCCCTCCGCCGTACACTCTTACACGTGATAGAAGTAAAGCCCCCCTCATACAACTTTAAAGACTTAGCGTATAAGTCGGGGTACAGACGAAGGATCACACAAAAGAGAAACGCGCATCTGTAGTGACGTCACAAGAGTATGGGCGCTTGACAATACTAGGCAATTCTCTTTGCGCTTATAATCCTTGATTTGTGGCAATCAATGGCTGTTTTTCTCCTTGTCAAATATCATTTTTGACAATACATATTTCAATAACTTTGATATAAGTACTTACATTTTACATAATGATGGTCCACGGATATAATCAAAAAAAATCACGGCACACAAATTTATAAATAACGAAAATAATAGTACAACAAAAGGAAGACGCGCATCTGTAGTGACGTTACAAGGGTATAGGCGCTTGTCAATAATAGGCAATCCTCTTCGCGCTTATAACTCTTGATTTGTGTCAATCAATAGCTGTATTTCTACGTATCTTTACGTAATATCTTTCTTCTTTCTCGAGTAACGAAATTTGCCCAAGACACGGTTTTCAAATCACTCTCCATTGTCGTCCAAATATCAGATGGCCGCCTAAAAAGTTTCACTCCAAAATAAACCCAAATTTTATCAACCCAAATTAGTAACTCTAGTCATTTTAGAGTAACTCTAATCAATTGTAGTGCGATTCGATAAGATGTAAAATTTGAAAAAACGTATCAGTATTTGGTTCTCCTAAAACACAGTGTGACAAGTGAGATTCGGTCAATTCAAATATCGTTTCTAGCCTAGGATTTCCAAATTTTCCTCAATTAGGTATTTTGATTTAAGACTTAAGCCACCCTAATGATGTTTCAGTTACGAAAACTACAATGGAGCTTTATTGAAATGATCGGTAACTCTCATCACTGACGCGTTACCTGAAATAATACCGAAGAGAAAATGTATTAAAGAATCTTTACTTCCAAGTTCTGATCTGAGCAAATAAAAATCTGTTCCAATGCTGAGTACAACATGTATTCTTTTCTTACAGAAGATGGTCGTTTTTTCCCGTTTTCTGAAGTTGTCTGTTTAGCAATCTGCTTAATAATTGCTTCACATCTTTCAATATAGTGGTACACTTGGCCAAACATAAAACTGGTACAGGCAATACATATATTTTAAATTTGCCTAGTGTGAGTCAGGCTTAACAACAAAAAGTCTGTTCTGAAACACTTAGGTCAGACAGTTTTTGTCAATCTCAAAGCTGAACAAAAGTGAATGCAACATGTTTTTATGTTCTGATTGGTTTAAATATGACACTGACTGTCATTGTTGAGGTGATAAAAAAGGTCGATTTACACAATACTACACAATAGGAAAATGCGTACCAGTTTTATGATTGGCCAAGTGTACTTTTAGCTACTTCCCCCTAAACTTGTCTCAAGATCAAGTCCAAGCCCCACATTCGAGAATCCCAGTTCTTATCATACATACAGGGTTCAAAAGCTATCATAACCATATGTTGCTTCCTCTTATATCCAATAGTCTACCTACATCAACCTCCACTTCTTTTCAGATAAACCATTGAATATTGTCGCGATGCGCTTTCGCCATGGTATACAGAATCCATGCCTAAAATTCCAGAAAAGACTGCTTTATTCGAGCAAAGAGATTATCGCATTTATTCTGGATTATACAAGAATGGATTACGAATATATAAAGAATGGTATTAGTTAGTAGTTTTTAAGTTTAAGATTGACTGTGATACGATTTAGATAGTGAGTTTTGTAAGAGTTAAGTTGTTTGAGTTAATTAGTGAAGTAATTAGTGTCAGAGTGTGTAGTAACTTGGAATAAATTATTGTTGTGTTAATTGGACTTTGATTTCGGAATAAACAAACCCAAGCAGAAATCTGTTACGCAAGCTAGAGTCGTGACATTGGTGTCGGAAGTGAGATATAATTCGAGGACTGCAAAGTGAAACCCGATTGCAAAATAGTGCGGAGTACTGTGGACAATAGTGTATGGATACTAAGTGAACACTGGGACAGTGAGTCAGTGTAAGCAGTGATAATTACCAAGAGAGACTTAACCGATCGTGTAAGTTACCCCGGAAGTGGCTGATACATCAATCGTGATTCAGAAAAAGAATTTCGATGAATTTCGGGAAAATTATATTATTCCATTTGAAAACCCAGAGAGATATTGAATTTGTGACTTCACCGACGTGTTTGCTATGTCAATCCACATTCAGAAAAGACGTTTCAAGAAAATTCTAGACAATTTTGTTCGAGAATGAAGCAAGTTATCCAAATTGTGACTTCACCGGCGTGTTTGGAACTTCAAACAAAGACCAGTCAAAATTAAGGCAAGAAGTTGAGAATAAGGTGAATAAATTAGAAATAATTCCTTTCCTCCATTCTTTCCATCTACCAACAGAATCACTAGCATCTAAGTCAGACATTAGAATTCCGCTTCGGAGACCATTTCCGACAAGAAGTATTTAGAATTCCTATTAAATCAAGAATTCAAAAACCCGGCGAGAGTTTACAAGAATTCGAATCGGAAGTTGAAAAGCTAGTGAGTTTGGCGTTTCCTGCGGCTGGCGAAGACATGCAGGAATGGATGGCAGTATCTGCGTTTATTGATGGTTTAAGAGATTCCAAGATCCAGGAAATCCTGAGAATATTTAAGTTCAGACAGAGTAGCGAAGTCCTTGCCCGACCATTGGAACTGGAAGCAATATTTGGTGCCTCACGACCCAAAATACGAGCAGTGTTCATTGAAGACCCAAAAGATAAACAATCGTCATAAGAAGATGGTAGCTTTGAGAATGTTATGAGTAATTTCATGGAGAAAATGGAGAGAATGGAACTAAAAGTTAGAAAAACGGGAAACGATTCCAGACAAACACCAACACAGAGAAACCGGGTAGAATGTTAACAGTGTCATAAGCTTGGACATATTCAACGAGATTGTAGAGTAAGGATGTCCTCTCCATCTAGGAATCGATTTCAACGCTTTTCGAGATCTAGAGACGCCAGCCCTTATAACAGACAGGGAAACGAGAACTAACCAGTATGGAGGGGCGAATGCTAGTTAGTAATGACGAAGTTCCCAGAGAAGAGAAGAGTCAAATAGTCCATGGTCTGCGCCAGAAGTATTGGTTACAAAGAAAGATGGGAGTCTTAGATTTTGTGTGGACTACCGTAAACTTAATGACGTCACCAAGAAGGTCAGCTATCCTCTTCCGAGGATAGATGATACGTTAACAACTCTATCGGGCTCCAAATGGTTTTGCACCTTGGATCTTAAGAGTGGATACTGGCAAGTGGCAATACACAAATATGGCAAAGAAAAAACTGCGTTCAGTACCGGAAGCGGGCTATACCAGTTTAACGTCATGCCTTTCGGACTGTGTAATGCTCCCGATACGTTTGCGTTTGAGCGACTGATGCATCTAGTTTTGCGAGGCCTTACATGGAGAACTTGCATGGTATATTTAGATGATGTCATGATCATGGGAAATTCCTTACAAAAACCCAAGATTTTTGTCACGCAAGCTAGAGCCGTGACAATATTCTTCTAAGTAAATGCAATGAGCTGGACCTAATTTATGTCTGACTTAAGAATCTTTAATCGTGAATACCTATTGCGTTTTATTATGCCTGATTCTCAAATACTCAAATGTGCTGTCCATTTTCTCTTCTTGATACATAATATATCAATATCCTTTTCTATGTAGATCATAGTCAAAAATCAGTTACAACAAAACCGCTTTATGTTCCGCAAATTACAAGGCTCTAATAAGTAGGTAAAGAGGCCCTTTTCTTGAAGGGTGTTTTTAGTTTTGGTCCTTGGGAGTCTGGGACAAAACCGCACAGGTGTGTCTCGAGTTATTTTGGCCCCTCTCATGGAGCCACACATCCAATTATTTCCCCGCAGTGCTAATTAGGCTACAATCTTTCCGTGTACTAATTGGACTCTTAATTAGTTGAATTTGTTTCACAGATAAATCATTTCGTAGGCTCATTAAATTTCAAAATTATTATTTTAATAATACGCGTCCCCCAAAATAGATTTTAAACGTTCCCCTTTTATTAATAAAAAGATTCCATTGTGCCCTATTCAAAAGTAAAATTGATAAATTTTGCATATTAAAGGCAATAAATTATCGTAAAGTAGCTCTATCTCTTTTGCTCCAAGCAAGCAATATTGCATTACAATTACTATGGGTGCAATAAGGGACGATTTATTTGGGTAAGGGTCGAAAACATGGGACCGGTTATAGGAATAAGGGACAATAATCCAGGGATGAATTAAGGGCAGATAAATTTTGTAATACAAAAATATCAAGGCTGATATCGGTTAATTTAAAATTATTTGTTGGATGAGACGTCGGACGCAATGATTAGAACATGACTAGTAATGATATTGGAATTTACATAGAAAGTAATTACCAATATGATAAAAATGCGTAACTTACAACTTAATGCTCGCACTGTGTTTGTTATCATTTTTTGTCAAACGAGTGTAGCTGATTGGAGCTAAAATGCTAAAATGATTTTAGCTGCCTCGTGTGGTTATTAAATGAGTACAGCAAACATAAGTTATTGATACAATTCCAGGTGATTTGGTTAACTTCAAACCTTTTGTGAAAAAGCGCAAATATGTAATTATAAAGATTCAAAAAAATCTCAAAATTTCTTTAAGCATTCTCGTGTTCTCACAGAGGATACTCCTTGGAAGTCCCAAGGGTTCTTCAAAACCATAAGAAGCAGTAAATCATTATAAAACTGGTACCCCTCGTGATCTCAAGCTGGGTTTTTCATCTCTTTATATAATTCTATCGGATGGAATAAGATGGCTTCAGCTACCTGCTGCCATTATAAAACTGCACCCAGGTGGAGTTTAAATTGAATCTGAATCCCTCATTTTGGGCCTGGTTGGGTTACTAGTCTACCTGACGAGGGTAAAATATATTTCGTTGGGCAAAGAATTATTATTGAATTTTTGACACAAAATAATTTTCCTTGCGACTTTGAAAGAGAAGAGACGTGCTCAAAAACGTTTATTACAAACAAAAGGAGTGTACCCGCCACTCCATTCAAAATACTATAATTAACTTCATTAGCTATAAATATTCCTTGACTGGTGACTGCGGCAGCAGACTTAGCAGTAAAACACCGAATTATTGTATAATAAATTTTCGGAATTTAAAAATAGAAAGTATTAATAACCTACTTCAAGCCCTGGAACCAACAAAAATCTTGCAAAATACCATATTTAAAAATCTAAATCTCTTATTTAACAAATCACCACAAAAAAATCAACGTCCATTTAAAATGAATATCATCGTTCCTTAACGCCTTTTACTCCGTTTTTTTTTTGTCTTTTTTAATTAAAGGCGGTTGTCTTCCATTTATATAACCAGAGTGTAGTCGCAGAACCGGTTGGGTATTCACCAGACCATCCGAACCACGACCGAGAAGCTTTTCAAGAAGGAAAGATGCTCTAAGTAGACTTTGTGTGCAGGAAGTACCTACCGGATGCCTTAAGGATAACTTAATAACATATTTTGTTATGTAAAAATTAGAAAATATCTCCGAAAAATGCTTGGACACTAAGGGAGGAAAGCCCTTGAAGGCAAATTCTAACCCTGAAAGCTGCTGAACAAGAATAATTAGGTATACTCTAAAAATTAGGAACTAATATGTAGTCCAATAATTTCACGATGATTTCTCACTCTTCATCACTAGGGTGAAGTTAGCACCAATTTTTTAGCACCCAAATTTGTACCTATAATAGCTGAAGTTATTTCAAAGCCCAAATTTAGAATAACTAAGCATCAAGATAATGAATGAAGCTTGGGAATGCGAAAAAGAAATCAGAAAAAGTTTTTTAGCAGCCGTTTTTGAGATAGAAGAACTTGTGAAACCTTTAATACCTATGTTCATTTTATGCATTAAGTGTCCATATATCTTCTATGGTTCTTAGACAAAATACACTTTAAGAAAGCAATTAAGGTACCCAAATACCTCTTTCTCCATCTTCTATCTCAATTAGGGAAAGTAAACCACTAAGTATGTCTATAGCAGACATAGAAATAAAAGAGCAAAATCGGATTTATTCTTTGTATTAAGCCTGGTTTTTCTATGTTCGACGGCTTGTGGGCTTGTAGTAATTGAATTCTCTTCTGAAAGTTATGTAAGTGCACCTAATTTTATCGTTCAATCATAATATAGGCAGATTATTAATTTCTTTACCACAATCCCTTTTATCTGTTTATTCTGTGAGTAAAATTTTAAAAAAATCCACGACCCGGTCACAAAACAACACATTGTTCTCTCTTATTTGAAAGATGAATTAGTAGATTTCTTTCCTTGGGAGAAAAAATCCAAATGTTTTCCACTGGAGTAAAGCACCCCGAATCTAGATGATCTACGCTTTGAGTCAGACATTAAACCATTTAAAATATTTGCGGGGGAATATTTTGTACTGGGATTGGGTGTATATTCGATCGAAAAGTTCAATATCCACTAATAAGAAATACCTAATTGTAGTATCATTGTCAGAACTATTTCTTCTGCCTATTCATATAAATAAATGCGAGAGGTCAACCACTATGCTTACAAACAATGATTGCCATATTTGGTAATCACTGATTGCCAATGATTTTCAGATTGATTACCAGGTGATTTCTATTTTTTCTGGGGATTCCTATATCATTCCCAAATGATTACCTGATTTTCTCTAATCATCCGGTTTCCAGCTGATTTTATCACGAAAACGATGTCTAATTGTTAAACATCGCATTGATATGACCAAAATAAACAGTCTTTTCTCTTATTGAAACACGTTTCCACTGAAAAATTTGCAACTTCTGTATTTGCAATTCTTCCAAAAGTTAGCAACTTTTATTTCCATGGTTGTCAATACCCACACAGATTTAGTTGTAGGTATAAATAGTTGCTAAGCCCTAAATACCATTGCGTGTCTACATTGCATAATATGGATCTAAAATAATGAATATTTCTTTGATTTCACTAGGATGTTCATCTGAATCAGAGCCATCTTCAGTTACGGTTTCACTCGATAAACTTATTTCTGATTCTGATTCAGATGTGCTATCGTCTCTGCTTCTCGCCCTACCTAGTATTTATTCTACTTTTCCTTTTCAAGTTCTTATTGCCTTGGATTCTTGACTTTTTCTTTTGTGTGTCTTTCCTAGGGACATTGCCATAGCTCCTAATCGAGGGGTAAACCACTAGTGGAAATCATTGAACATTTTTTTGGGAGTCACTAGTAATCAATCAGAAATACATGGAAATCACTTGGAAGTCCCTAGGAATAACCTAGAAATCGCTAGGAATCTCCTAGGACTCCTTGGGAATAACATAGGAATCCATTTCCAATCGCTGAAGATCATGTGGTAATCGCTTATCTTACCCAGAAATCGCATATCACACATTTTATACGATACAGCGTACCGGTCAGTTCAGTTGTGTATTTGCCTTTAAGACTAAGTTTTAGACAAATTGTTTGCTAGACAATTTGAAATGAATTTGACACACAACGAGTGTCTCAATAACTGAGCCAATAACTGAAACCGAGACTAAGAAAGGTTCAGAACTTGAAGAAGAAGAACGAGATGAAGAGTAGGTCTGTTCCCACAGAAATCTAAACCAGTCAGAGCATTTTTAATTGGTGCAAATAGCCAACAACCAGTTTTCTGACTATTTTCAACCAATGAAATTCGCTCTGACTGGTTTGTGATTTCTGTGAGAACAGACCTAAAGTATGACAATGTTGTAGAGCATAAAAATGAAAACATGAATCTTGAAACATCTCTCGAATCCGACTTGCCAAAAGAAGACAGAATTTCTTCACACATCAGGGTTAAGCAATTGCGATTCGGTACAATTAAGAGATTATTCAGGGCTTAACTTTAATTTAGTTCTTTTCAGGAAAGCAGGTATAGTCCAACAAATACCATTTTAAAGTCACGTGATTTTTCTCTATCCTTGTTGAATACATCTCAAACAGCGGTGATAGTAAAATTGACAAAAAAATTGCTGTCTAATTATTGTTCATAATATTCTTACCTGAAATAGAATCCGTCACTGTCATCAATTAGTTTGTCAAAGTTATTTTCGATAATAATACAACGAACAAACACAGCTAATAATTTTGACTATATTAACCTTTTTCCAACTCGAAAAGATGCAAATAGAAAACGGGTACCCAGTTTAAGTTCAGTATGTATTACAACAGACAGCAGATGCGACAAAAGTGAGTCTCGCAACAATTGCAAGTATTAAAATTGCCCTCTGATTGGTCAATACTACTTCAGAAACGCATTTGTAAAATGCTAGTGGGAACAAACTCTAAAATTCAATAGTAATTAACCACCAGTAGCTTTTTGTAGGTGATATCAACGACATAATCAATGGACATTCGTTTTTTGCCACCAGCATCACGTGACTTTAAAATGGTATTTGTCGGACTATACGCTTGTCGATCGAGTATTAAGAATTATGGGAATGTCCCTGAGGATGACACAAAAGAAAAAGACGGGAATCCAAGGCAATAAGAACTTGAAAAGGGAAAGGGGAAAGTAGAATAAATACAAGGCAGTGCGAGAAGCACAGACGATAGCATATATGAATCAGAATCAGAAATAAAGTTTGTCGAGTGAAACCCTAACTGAAGATGTTTGTGATTCAGATGAACATCCTAATGAAATCAAAGAAATATATATTATTTTAGATCCATATTATGCAGTATAGACACGCAATGGTATCTAGGGCTCAACAACTATTTATACCTATACAACAAAATTGGTGTGGGTGTGGACAACCATGAAGGAATAGGAGCTGAAATCTACGAACCTAGGACAGAATCTAAAATTCCGATATCTATGGGAAAACAGTTCTCCAAGCGGAGAGAATAGCAATAGAACACTGCGCAATAGAAATAAAGAAAGAGAAGATTCGTGATAAAAGGATCTCGAACTATTCCGATAGCCAAGTGGCAATAAAAGCGGTGCAGTCTAACAAAATAAAATCAAAGTTAGTTCTGGATTGTCACAAAGCATTAAACGAGATAGGAAGTCAGAATAAGGTGACGCTATTATGGGTACCAGGGCATAAAGGCCATCAAAGCAATAAACCCTTTAACCTAGTGAATTGCCAATGCATCCATTAAGAAATGGGTGGACGAAGAATCCTAAAAATGGTGGACACACATACCAGGAAAAAGAAAAGTCAAGAGGTTCTTGGAAACCTCCTCGGCTAAACTAACAGCAATCCTACTAAGCCATGATCGGAGGGTTGTCAGAATAATGGCCGGTTTGCTGACTGAATAGACATTTAGGTCTGATGAGAGTGGAAGAAAACACAGATTGCACGTTCTGTCAAGATGAGGAGGAAACGGCAACTCACGTCTTGTGCCATTGTTAGGGCCCGTCGAGAGTGCACTTTCGAAGTCTTGGCTCATATCGAGTGCACTCTTGGACTTTTCCAGAAACCAACTTCAAAATATTTGATGATGTCGAGATGTTGGTCAGCCAACTCTTGTCAAGGAAACATAGAAACGGAATAGAACCTAGGTACTGTAAAAAAAAAACTTGTCCATGTATACCCATGAACATACAATACAGTATATCGGAGATTCCAAGGAAGAATCAATGGAAAATGAGGCCTATAGAAATTAGAAACGCGACCTGTCGAGAGACCAAGAGATAATAAACTAACGACGAGCACGCTGAAACTTATGAAAGAAAGTAAAACAACATCCGGATATACAATGGACTATCGAGAACTCAACAAGAGAAAAGGATGCGCGACCCTACAATACCAGAGCAATCAAAATCGCAATTGAGGATAACTCTTATATGAAGGGTTAAAAGAAACAGAATAATTATTGTCAAAATAAAAGATGAGGAAAATATATTGAGGGAGCGAGGATTGATTCAAAGTATTCTTCTCTTGAAGTTTATCAGGGCGCTCCTTTGTCTACAAAACTCTTCACTTGAGAAGATAGAGATGTAGGTAAACATTGATATGAACTGTTTAAACCTACCTAACGATTCGTCGATAATATTGTACTGGATAGTCCGGATATTCGCCTTGTAGCTGGATGTTGGCTCATCAAAGGCTAGAGGAAGACAACCTTGACCACAAATTACCTCCTGGTAGGGGGTTGAGGCATCGGGCTTACTCCCCGTTACTCGGAAAGAAATGTAGACTGTTAAAAGACCCAATCAATAGCCTCGGAACAGGACCGAAACACAAATACGAACTAGGCAACGGAAACGGACAATGAGTATCGGTACATGGAACCTTCAAGGAATCTCAGAAGTGATATCAGAGAAAAAATATCAAAAAATGGACTGCTTGTCGCCACAGAGAACAAAAAGAAAGGACAGGGCTCAGAAAATGAAAAACATGAAAGTTGCTAACTTTTGGCAAAGTTGAAAATACAGAAGTTGCCATTTTTTCAGTGGAAACATGTTTTTATAAGAGGAAAGACTGTTTATTTTGGTCATATCAATGCGCAGTTTAACAATTAGACATCGTTTTTGTAATAAAATCAGCTGGAAATCGGATGATTGTAAGAAATCATTGAGGAAATCAGATAATCAATTGGGAATGATATAGGAATCCCCAGAAAAACTAGAAATCACCTGGTAATCATACAAAAATATCTGAAAATCATTGGCAATCAGTCGCAATTCTTGGGATGGGAATACATGAGATTCATTGATCAGTGATTGTCAAATATGGAAATCATTGTACATTTGTAAGCATAGTGGTTGACCCTTCGCTATTAATACTCGATCGACAAACGTCCCTGTTTCTCTGAAAAGAACCAAATTAAAGTTGAGCCTTGAATAATCTCTTGATTGTAGCGAATCGCAATTGCTAAAACCTGATGTGTGAAGAAATTCTGTGTCTTCTTTTGGCTAGTCCTATTCAAGAGAGAGGTTTCAAGATTATTGTTTTCATTTTTATGATCTACAACATTGTTATACTTTAGGTCTGTTCTCACAGAAATCACAAACCAGTCAGAGCGAATTTCATTGGTTGGAAGTAGTCAGAAAATTGGTTGTTGGCGATTTGTGATTTGTGGAGAACAGACCTAATTTTCATCTCGTTCTTCTTCTTCTTCAAGTTCTAAACTCTTCGTAGTCTCGGGTTGGTTTATTGGCTCCGTTATAGGGAAACTCGTTGAGATATCAAATTCATTTCAAATTGTCTAGGACTCAATGTTGCTTAAAACTTAGTCATACGCCCAGTTTCACAATGTCTGGTGACCTTAAAGGTTACTTAACTAATCCGTTTACAGTAACCAATGGTTAAGGCATTTAGCATTGTGCTCTTCAAGAATATAGGATAAAATATAGGGCATCCTATTTGAAAAAAGTTGGAAGCATGCCAAATTTTACATTTTTGACATGCAAATTTTGTTTCTGACCATGGTTTATAAAAATTCATCCAAAACTGTACAACTTTTGTATTTACACCTTTCTTCTACCTGCGAAGGTAAAGGCTGTAGGTGGGGTGTCAATATATAAAAAAAGACCCTGTACAAATAAGTGGATTATTGCGGAACTTATGGGTGGACCGCAGTCATCTACTCACCAATATACTGTTGAACTGTTCAAATAAGACATTATTCTAAATGTAGTTTCTGAACTAATAAGAAAAACTCACAACTGAGAGAATCAAGTTAGTATATACTCGAACAACATATTGGTGAATAGATGGCTGCGGAACTCGCTATGCTCGTCCCGCAGAGGTCCACCCATAAGGTCCGCAACAATCCACTCGTTTGTATTTGAATAACTTGTCACATTATGTTACTAGTTTGCTAAAGTAACATTACTAATTCCTGATGAAAGGCAAATTGACATAAAGTGAATAATCTTACAAATTCTGACTTTATATAATAAGTTATTATTCAAGTACAAATAGGTGGATTGTTGCGGAAAGCAGCTATCTACTCACCAATATACTGTTGAACTGTTCAAATAAGACACTCACCTGAAACGTGTAGTTTTTAAACTAATGAGAATAACTCACATTTGAGTGAGTCAGGTTAGTATCGTACTTAAACAACATATTGATGAATAGATGGCTGCGGAACTCGCTGCGCTCGTCCCGCAGAGGTCCACCCATAAGGTCCGCAAAAATCCACTCGTTTGTACCTACTTGAATAACTTGTCACATTATGTTACTAGTTTGGTAAAGTAACATTACTAATTCCTGATGAAAGGCAAATGGGTGGAACTCTGCGGTACGAGCGCAGCGAGTTCCGCAGCCATCTACTTACCAATATACTGTTGAACTATTCAAATTAGAAACTCACCTGAAACGTGTGGTTTTTGAACTAATGAGAATAACTGCCATTTGAGTGAGTCAGGTACGTTGTGTTCATTAACCTTTGGTCTTCGTTTAACCATTTGGTGACTGCACATTGTGAAACTGGGGGTTGAAGGCAAATACACAACTGATCGATACGCTGTATTGTTTAAAATGATGACATATGATATGGATTTCTGGAGAATGGGATGATATTCCCAGCGATTACCACATAATTCTTAGCGATTGCCAATGGATTATGAAGACTATGCGGTCCTAGGAGATTCCTAGCGATTCCCAGGGACTCCCAAGTGATTTCCATGTATTCCTGATTGATAACTATGTGATTCTCAAAAAAAAAAATACAATAATTTCCACTAATGGTTTACCCTGTGCGTAAAATATTCCTGGTGCCTAGAAAAGTACCATTCAAGAAATAGGAAAAGATAAATTTAGGCCTCAGAAAGAGAACACAATTATGTCACAATCAAAAATAAATATGTATCTAGAAATTATTCTTCTAATATGGTAAGCCTAATGGAGAGTCACTGTTAATCTCGGTCTTAACAATAATATAACAGTGTATTTTATTTCTTTCAAGAGCTTAACATTTTGATTGTAAACGAACGCCTAATTCAACTTGTTACAAAGTCGATTTGGTTATTAAATTTATAAATCTTATTTTACCGTTTTAATTTCCTTGCCACGCCGGATCCCATCTAATGAGTTCTGAAAACTAATTAATTTTTTTTTTCTTCAAGTCAGTCTCCTCTGATGGCCTTGTCTTGATGAGACACGATGAAGAAAATTTTACAAGAACTTTTTAATAGGTTTTTGTTTTGTAAATTAGGTATATCGATCAAAATCCGGACCTGGATTCTACCCACATATTATTGTTCCGCCTGAAGGGGTAAGAGAGTAGACTCGTGTAATTAGTTTTTAAAATTGCCCCGGCTATACCATCCATCGTTATGTCGCATCACCCGAAAAAAGGAAGAGGGCGCAAATTGGATACTTGATTGTTTTGCACCTGGAAATTAACCGGCACGTAATTTGATTTTTGCTGAGGGAACTTTAGGATTTCATGGCCATATGTTTTTAATTATCCCTTGATACAATATAACTACTAAAAGAATAGGATTTTAAGCTGGAAAAACATGTTTACAAAATAATGTCCATGAAATAAGGCTATTATTGCATCTCGACTCTTAAAATCGAATTAGCATCCAAGTTGGAAACCAATAAGCCTTGTTGAAGCTTCTTACAAAAAGTTATCAATGGCAATTAACTTTATGTATGTATTGGTTCAGGAAGAGGTGATGATTCTTCTTGTTTTTTTCTCTCTCGCTTTTTCTTTGTGAACAATTCAAATTTACAGAGTGATAATAAAGAAACCGTCTTTTTTTCCTGATACCGTGAGATAATTGAAGTTTTAAGCCAATAGAGTCTTGCAGTGAACCTGCATCTCCAGGAACAATCCGACACGTAAATTGTAAAATGAAGAGAAGTATCGCCCTTCTTCGGGCTGCAAATAGAAGGTTGAAAATGTATTCAAAAGCAACCAATGTGTGGTGGTCTTGCATCCGCTAAGAAGTTCATTATAACGCAAAAAGAAAAAAACATGGTAAGAGCAATGCTGATTTTGACCTCAAGAAACCGTGTACAATAAGGAACGACGATATATGCAAAAGAAGTGGCGTTCGTAATAAATTAAGCTGGCCTGGTCATGTGGCGCGGATGTGAGATGATCGATGGAATAAAATATTGTTGGAATTGAGATCTACATAGAAGCCTAGGTCCCTGAGGCCAATTGTCAATGCAAGAGGTTGATTCACAATGATTATAATTAGGGAAGTTTTTCTCCAGGTTGACCACTATTCATCAATTTATGGCATGATGATGAGTATAATATCGTCGTAAGTAGGTACCTGTCTGTATTATCAAATAGATACCTACTCCTATTCTTACGCAATCGTATTGAACCTGCGACTTCAATGAAATATACAGCCTAAACAAACGACGTAAATTTGAATTAAGCCAGGTTGTTACAAAATCTAAGGATTTATAGCTAATAAATGTGTTGTTTACGTTAATAAACCTGAGCCAAGGATAGCGGAATATTTTATCAGTTTATTCTAATTTATTTTGCGCCTTGAAAAATTGTAGGCATGCTTTTGAATTAAGCCAAAATTTAATGTCTCCATCATCCAGGCCCAGATTCACTTCTGACATGACTATACATTTTCCTAGAAAGGTCTTTGAAAACAGTAGAAGTAGAGCAATTTGATGATTGATAATAATGTGGATTCATAATTGATAATTCATTGTTAGACAATACTTTTTCGTTCAATTGGAATTTTGGAACAATGGGTAGGAAAGATGTATTTCATGCATAAACTTAATTTTTCTCTCTTTGAAATAGTAGCGAAATATAGGTTCTATCTTTTTTGAATAAAATCTCAAGTAGACGAATTTGAAAGTATGCAGATTTTCTATCCTCCTGCCCAAACATAATAACAAAAATATACAGGTCCTGGATGGTAAATGTTATCACTGCCATAACAACATTTTTATTAAATAAAAATACCTAGAGATATTCACAAACATGTAAAAGAACTCAAGTTCTTTTCCTGCAGAAACAATAATTTGATCAGGTATATTATATATACGGACTGACGTAGAAATTTTGGAGAATGGTCTAATTAAGTCTAAGAACTTACAGATTTTCTACCAACAATTTTGAATAAATATAGATGAATTCCAACAATTCTTAAGACCTTTCCTTACCATTTATTAACAATAAGTTCACCAACCCCAATTTTCTAGGATACCTGAATCTTCAAACTAGGTATATACAGGGTGTTTGGTAAATCGACAGGAAGATTTCAATGAGTGATAGTTTGGGTCATTTAGAAGCTGTTTGACCATATTTACCCTCATGCAAAGTTTCGCCGTTTACTGAGATATCGCCATTTTTAAATATTTTGAATTCATGTATTTTAACACATAACTTGGGCTACATATTTCTTGTATCAATCATTCGGTTTTTCATTCCATATTTTTCCGAAAGAGTGGATAGTAGGAATATTGGAAAAAAAATTGAGAAATGTTAAAGCGTTTACTACTAAAAGTTTAAGGCACAATTCAAATATTTCCCAAAAATATCTAAACATTTTTGATATCTCAAAAACGACGAAACTTTGCATAAGGGTAAATGTGGTCAAACAGCTCCCACATAACCCCAACTAATCACGTATTGAAAACTTCCTATCGATGTACCAAACACCCAGTATAGTTGAAATTCCATTAGACTTAAATTTTGATCCACACCGAATTTACAAATTCACATGGGTTCTGGATTCATTAAATTCCTGAAATAATTACTCGAAACAATGAATCTATTAATATATGCAATGATCCAGAATCTACCTACCTACTCAATTAAAAATTCTACAAAATTTTCCTCACAGTTGTCAACCCGGATTTTAACATTTTTTACTCGGGGTTTTAGGTACAATGACTCTACAAATTCACATAGAATCAGAGAACCAATGAATCTACCAAAAATAGGAAATGATCTCAAATCCTAACCCTCATAGATTATATTTCTACAGACTTTCTAGGAGGAAAGAGAAAATTGATTTTCGGATAAGTACAATAAATCTACCTAAATTCCATTGAGCTGCTGCTAAACTCTTTTATCAAAAAAATCAAAAACCAAACTTCCTACGAACGCAATGTTCCAGAATTTAGATATACAGATCAGATCTCTACGCAGTTGTCTTTACAACAATAATTTGTCTAGGTACAACAAATCTACAATTCACGTGTCGCAAATATCAACTCCAAAAATCGAGCATAAAAAAACTCTAGGTACTTAATAATTTTGAACTGACATAGTTGGATAGATTTTCTCCTCAGAGCATAAACTAAGATTCAATGAATCTCCAAGCTATAAAATCACCCTCCTCTAATCAGAAATTTTCAGCATCGTGCCTCCACAACAATAACATGGACATTTTGAGGTTAACGCTCAATAGTGTTCTGAAATTTTTAAGGTTGTGGATGTAGAGCAACGGTGTCGGTAAGACAATTTGATGATCTCATATAACTGGGGCTTAAAAGAAATCTTCCAAACCGGTTTCATGCATGATATTAATGGTAAAATGTCTTCATCAATAAAAGAAAAATCATTATGTAGGTACCTATTATAATTGAGTCAATTCTAGCTTATATTTTCACAATAAACTACATTACACTAATATAAGTAATCACTAAAAGATTACTTACAAAAAGAAACACTTAAATCACTACAAATCCCATCTTTCACAAAAACACTGATAATCCAATTTATAAAATAATAAAATAAAAACACCACGTTTTTAGTGACGCCACAAATTAACCAACGCTCATTTTCTGTTCGTTCTAAAGTGAAGTTTGTTGAGCAAAAATGAAATTCCGAACGTGTAACTCGGAACACACGAATTATTTCAAAATGTATAAGCGAAATACTCGAACCGTCGACTGTAGAGGTCGGTCTACGACTGCTGCTATGCTACGATCCTGTCGTGCCGACACGACCGAGAGTGAACAGAACCGAAACAGCCGGCTGCCTGCTGCTAGCAAGGGGGAGAGTTATATTGAAAAGCAATTTGTGAGAATTGTACAAGTCGGGGAGGATTCTACCCCCTCGGCTCGGCTATAGCGAGGGTTGAAGTTTGGCGGCAGTGGTAGTGGTGGTGGGGTGTAATTGTGTTGATTATTGAATTATTGGGGCTATATTATATTGCTATAAGACAGATTGGGAAGGTTATTAATGGAATATTATGGATGTTGCTTCGTCTTACAGGATTTTTAATTAAAACTTATTGAATTTAGATGAAAAATTAATTTTCCAGTCCAATAAAATGATAAATATTTAAGGAAAAATGTTCGTATACAGTGTCCCAGGTACAAAAGCTTGATATATGTATATTAAGCAAATATATACTTGTAAATAATGCAATAATTATCGGTTTCTAATCCTTTAGAACATCAAGAAAGTCTTTCTTCACTTTGTCACCTGTTCAAGAGGCTAATGCACGTAACAAGTTGTTTAATCAGCGAAAGCATACTACAGCGTTAATAAAGTAGGTAATTATAGAGACAAAAAGCTATACCAGCGGCATTGAAAAAGATACGTCGCCTATAAAAATTAGCAGAAATCTCTAGGGACTATTTAGCCCCAAGCTCCCCTACATGATGGTGAAACAGAAGTCGACCTCTGAGTCTAGGATATATTATTAGGAACCATCAGACAGAACGTGCTAATTGCTGATATAGATGATGAGTTTATTTTGGGTATGCTCTTGACAATTCGAGATGTTTTCGGGTCCGACAACCGACTTTAGTGATGAGCAAATGCAAGACCAAGACCGGGCTAGTCTTGGTCTTGTCTTGCATATGCGGTCTTGGTCTTGCAGTCCAATAAGTGGTCTTGGTCTTGCGGGATCCAGTCTTGGTCTTGGTCTTGGTCTTGCACCAAGATTCTTGCAAGTCTTGCATTTATTTAGTAGATTTTTACTGGAAGGAATTTTGTCCAAGACCGCAAGACCAAGACTAGTCTCGCTCATCACTACCGACTTAACATCCTGAAATTTGTCACTGAATAGTTTGTACTTTCAGAACCTAGGGAGACCAATAAATATCTCGTTGGGGAAACTTTGGTAAATTAACAAGAGATCATACCTGTCGGTATAGCAAAAACCTTCGCTCGAACTCAACACTATCCAAATCAACAAGGACGATGTTGTCATACCCATGAAGAATATCACGACACGAAAGGAGAGGAGCAACATTCTGAGATAATTTTGGCCATCTTGGCAACATCTCTCCTTTACGTCATTGAAGACGACTCAACACTTCGTTTGTGAGAACAAAGATATTAAGGTAAAAAAAGCGAGACTGTTAAGAAGAATATCATTAAGCATGAAATCATTACTGGCACTGCTCAACAAATCTGTCAACCACCAAGTACTTCCCATAATTAAACAAGAAGTGGAGTCACTAGTAGACAGTACCTATTGATAGTATCCTTGCAAATGATGTTGTTGAAGAATTGCAAAAGAAGGATCTACCAAATTTGTGTCGATTACTGAAAGATATGATTACCGCAAGAACTTAAAGATCTTCCCTATGAGTAAAGTCGCGTAAGATTCATTACTTTAGGAGACAAGAAAATCACAGGTGATCTTATTGAAACACATAAAATACTCCAACGGTCATTATGCCTGTAATCTGACAGACATCTTCCATCTTAGTCACAACACAAATCTAAGGAGTCATGATCAAAAGTTTTACAAAGAAAAATGCAATAAGTTCCTGCGGAGAAATTTCCGTATCAATAGAAAATAGATGTCTACAATTGTCACCGCCGAGTGCTGTCACCATTAACTCTACCTATAGAAATTCAATTCAAGAATCGCCTCGATTAGGAAATGAGAAGAAGGATCACATCCTCCTTTGTGCATTAGTGTGTATAGACCAAAAAACAGAACTAGGAATGTAATATTGATTATTAAAATTAAGTTGTAATATTCGTAGACGGATTCGTTTTCCAATGTTTTATGTTTTCCACATTCATTTCTCTTGTGTGGACTATATTCCAATCCTTGCCATCCCGGAAAACACCAAGCAAATAATGATTTTTTTCACTCAGCTTTTCAGGTTTTCATGGTTTTTAATATCAAATTTTAGGATAGGGTTTTCATAAGGAATTATTATTACATTTTTTTTCTTCGGATATCTAAGATGCTAGAAGAAATTAAAAAATGCATCAACTTGCCCCGGTCTCCCCTACGGTAAAATTTCAGGGAATATTTTCAATGTTCATATTTTTCTTTTCCACTTCGATTCCCTCTTAATATCAACATGCACGAACAACTTCAGTTGCAACAAGGTCAGCACTCGACATAACTTAAATTCGCACGTGTTTACCGTACACGCATTACAAAATAATTTTAATTTAATCGATGCTTGATTAAAAATTACTTGCGGAAATTTCCCTTGACCTTCTCAAGAGCCTATGGGAAGACAAGGTGATGTTTTACTTTTCATTGGAAATTACATTTTTCAGTATAAGAGACTGTTTTTTTAAAGAAATAATCTGCATCATTTTAAGCCTTATCAAAACTAGAATAAGTAACCTAATCGCAAATAAACCAGCACATTACAACACAGAGGTTCATTCATTTCTAAGTATTTAATCTGTTCTGCTCCAATTTTGGATAAGCTTATCTTGGTTTACTTTTCTCTTTAATATACCGACTACCATTTCCTTTTCTGATAAGATAGTTAGTTGAAAAGTGAATAGAATTTTTATTTTGTTTAAACAACCATTTTGACCCTATATGTCTCTCGTCTTATAGGAGAAAATTTCCATGCCTTTGAGTGAAACTTTCAATGGAAAAGTTGTAAATTTTATTTGGCTTTTCGGCCGCAGCATACCAATGCCACAACTATTGCACCTTCTTTGAAGTTTTTTCTGTAAAATGCTAAATACGTGCACCTCGAGAAGAAACAATTTGCATAAGAAATCCAGAGATATACGCCCTTTTAAGTTTGTAGAGACTATTTTTGTGCCCTTTACAAAATGTAGTAACTGTTAACAATATATTCCTACTACAACCGGTTTAATTTAATTGCCCCCGTCTAGGTGTTTATAATCATTAAATTTTAATTAAATTGTATCCCGCGATCGTTAGATTAATTACTGGGCACCATACCGCAAAAAAAAAATTGTAATAAATACT
Organism: Ceutorhynchus assimilis; assembly: GCA_917834065.1. Lineage (NCBI taxonomy): Eukaryota > Metazoa > Arthropoda > Insecta > Coleoptera > Curculionidae > Ceutorhynchus > Ceutorhynchus assimilis. The sequence continues at coordinate 12,698,839 of OU892280.1, read as the reverse complement.
CCAGATATAGTAAATTGATTAATTGAAGTGGTTCACAGGACAAGGTTAGTGTTTTTTGTTTTGACGTCATCCCTTCGATTAGGGTTAGTTCAGGTTATTATTAAATAATAATTAGATAATTTTAATTACTTTCTACTTTAATCAAGTAAATTACTAGCGAAAAAAAAAACAAAGACAAATTAATTTTATCTTGTACCCGCATCTATGACGTATGATATTAAAAGTTTAAATTATAGATAGAGCATTGTGCAATCATCAGTTTAAACGGTTTCTATTACGGTCAAGCCATAATGAAATAAGCGTTATGCTTAATGGGTGATATTAATATTATTGTAATGTGAATGCCAATTAGATTGGGAAATATATAATCATATTGAGTTCTATAATAAAATCAGCAGATTTTTGATTTGAAGCTGGATTTATAATAATTATTATTGAGTTTGGTTCCTGTAGGGATCCTAATTGTATATCAACAAAATGACTAAGGGTACATGACAACGGAGCTGTAATACATACTTATAGCCTGGATGATCGATGGAATAGCTATCATCGATAGTTAGAATTATATAAAAGGTTGAAATGTGAGCCTTCACATTGGAGCAGTCAGCATACTAGAAATAATTATTTTACCATTCTTTCTGCGATCAGAAATCAGTTGACAATGGTGGCGCGTGCCCAGTCATTGTCTTGTCTTCAATTTTACTTAGAATATATTAAAAAGTAGATGGTTCCATTCTCAAAAATTGAAAAAAACGATCATCAGCATCAGGGTATTCCTTCACATCCTGACATAAGGTGATAATCTCTCATTCCTAACCGTTTTTGATTAATTCGGTAGGTATGGTATTCTCTTGAGGGTAAATGCCGCAGAACATATCTCTTTGTAGCGGACGAACATACATAATCATCATTACTGTCCGACATCGCGATCAGAAATACGACATGAAATTGTTTAAAGGCCTATAAATTCATATTAGTATCATAGCTCCGTTGTGCACACCTATAAGCGCTTTCAATTTCGGCTATGATCTGTCATCCAGGCTACAAGCTTGTATCACAGCTCCGTTGTGCATGTACCCCACTAACCCAAAGGGTACGTGCACAACAGTGCTATGATACAAACTTGTAGCCTGGATGACAGATCATAGCTGAAATTATGAGCGCTTATAAGGTGTGCACAACGGAGCTGTGATACTAACGTGGATTTATAGCTTCTAAACAATTTCATCTCGCATTTCTGATCACGATGTCTGACAGTGATACAGTGATGACGATTATTTATGTTCGTCCGCTACAAATTGGTATGTTCTGTGGCATTTACCCTCAAGAGAATACCATTCCAACCCAATTAAGTTGAAGTGAGTTGAAGGGATAGCTTGACGCTGATGATCGTTTTCATCTACTATCCAATACATTTTAAGTAAAATTAACGACTAGACGATGACTGAGCATGCGCTACCCTTGTCAGCTGGTTTCTACTCGCAGAAAGAATGGTAAAATTCGTTCTGGTATGCTATTAGCGATCATCCCAGCTATGCTCACTGCTCCAATGTGAACGCTCACATTTAAACCAATGATATAATTTTAAGCATTGATGATAACTTCCATCTATCCTATCATCCAGGCTATAAGTACATATCACAGTTCCATTGTGCACGTACCCTAACGCATCCGCTACACGCAAGCAAATTATAACATCTAGGCCCGGTTTATTCATCTTCCGACAATTATACCAAACTATTTTAGTTATCCAGCCGACCAGTCTGTAAATTACCTACCTTTTTGTCCGTCAGAATGCATTACCTGACAGCTTATCAGAAGGTGAATAAACCGGGCCCTATAGTGCTCTAATTTTTTTACTTACTTTACTTGCATAGGTACTGAAACTGTATACAATAATTATTACAGGATGCGTTATTCTTAATGGATGTCTATCGATAGAGCTCGAGCTATTGATACACAAATCTTTTGACGAAACAAGGAATTTATCTGTATGGTTGGTCATCTCGAAAAAAAAATACTGGAATTTTCAATTTTACGTTAATAATTTCACATGATTACAATAATCCTTCAAAGAACAACCATCTCCGTTTCCAAAATCCAAAATCTGGCCTAGAGGGAAAAATAGTTATTTATGTATCAAGGGAATTATGCAGGTGTTAATACCCCAGGGCAACGTTTGTGTCCCGAGGGCCTCCGGCCCGAGGGACACCAATTGCCCGTGGGTATTAACTCCTGATAATTCCCGTGGTACATAGATAATTTTATATCCTACTGAATTTACTGTATTCTGTCTATTTTTATAAAGGAATAAGCCATAAATCAAAATTTCTATTTTTTGTCAAAGTGTTACCTATTCAAGGTAAAAGCGGGAGTTATGGAAATCCTTAACTCCCTTGGGAGTTATGATATCCTTAACTCCCTTCCTTAACTCCCTTGGGAGTTATGAAAATCCTTAACTCCTTGGGAGTTAAGACCCTGTTTATGATTATCGTAACCAAGGTATTATATGGTTTTAATAGTTCAGTAGGATATAAAATAATTTTTCTTTCTGGTTCTAGGTAGGTACTAGGTAGGTACCTAACCTACTGTATAAACCTTTGATGGTGAAAACTTATACAGAATTGCAAAATTTCACAAGATTGCTTCATTAATTTTTCCTTATCGAATATTAAACTCAAACAATTATACTAGATATGCCTGCAGATATACATTTTTTTGTAAGTTAACTTTACCTACTACTTCTGCATATCTACATCTAATTACAACATCACCCAATCCCAACTAAATTGTTATTTCGATCACTACGAATATAAAATTTCTTAACTATTTTTATTCGAATATAAACTATCGTAAATAATTATCTTCTAGTTTTACCAGTCACTAAGTTGTCTGTCTACACCGTAGACCGTAGCCAATAACAAAACAAACTCTATATATTTTATTGATAGAATGTGGGCGTCCGATACCGTGTTGAATCGCTGATGAACATGTCAACAAGGCTTTAACTTTCAAATAGAACACCTACGTTATGCAGATCAACAGTGAATTGGTTATTTGTAGAGTAATTTTTATTTTCTTATAGCCTATGGTTTGGAATGTCGAGCGTTGACGATATTTGGAGAAATACATCCTAATGAAGAAGTTAGATTTAATATTTTTCAAGAAAAAAAAATATATTTAATAGAATCTACTGTTAAGTATCTACAGGTTTGTTTTACATTTTCACCATTGACATCCGTAATTACTTAGTTTTATTACTAGGTACATATTTGCTCTTGACCAGTCCATTAAAGTCCAGTCGAATAATGGGATAACCTTGATGTCTCACAATAACGAACAAATGTAATTTTTTTCGATTTTGGTTCCCATTTTCATCCATTTTCTTTTAAGATATGCAATAATGCATTGCATCTAAATGCACTCAGATTCCTTGAATGAGGCATTTCACCAGTCCAATCTATGTATCCAATCAGGCCGGAGCGTGTCCATCTATAGCAATCCCAGTCATTCCTACATACTCTCTATGGTGCGTCCTCTATCATTCATCTTTCTTCAGTGTGTTTCTTTAGATCTGACTATCGCATTTGTGGTCTTCATCTTGTCCAAAGTCTAGTGGGCTCCAAAGTGAACTCCGGATGTCTCAACTCTCATCCTGTGCACGAGCAGTTGCGTTTGAACCACCTTACCATCTGAACTCTTCCAAGCTGATTTCAGAAAACCATTTTCGATCAACAGTGAATCCCATGGAGAACACAGTAATTTGAAAGTCAAGTTTCTAGTTGAAATTTCGTGCCAGGTTGTCCGAATTTGTCGGTTCGTAAATCCATTCTGCTGGCATCTCAAATCTAACTGGAAACATCAAATGTGAGACAGTTCTTGCACTGAACTGGATACGCGTTGTTGTGCAGTTTACCAGAATGATGTTTGATTTGAGAATTACTGCACTATTGTAACTTCTTCCGCCATCTTGCTTTGTTGCATAATTTGAAAGCCTAGTCTGTTCTTCTGATAATTTTTGTCCATACCAGGTTCGTTTAGAAATGATCCACTGCTCTGACTATTGGTTGCAGTCCGTCTCTTGCAACGCAATAATTTCTTTCGGATATGGTAGGCACTAGTATTTAGTTACTACCTTTTCTGCTCGATATTGCAAAAGGACAACTTCGGTACCCGTGCTGCTAGCGTCTGTTTCCAAATTAAATTTTTACGCGTGGATAGTCTAATCTGAAACATAGAGCCACCTCAAGGATTCCAAAAACTACGTTACAGTCGGAAATCTAATTAAAAGTAGCTAACTTGGCAAATCATTCTACAAATTGTCTGCAGAATAGAAACTAACCCAATACTATCTCAAGCTAACCCATACTAACCTAATATACAAAATCCAAAGAAACTTTTGAGTTGAAGCATGTGTCGAGGTGGAGGCCATTTACAAATCGCTTGGATATGAACGTTTTATATCAGTATGAATCAAGGAGTGATGAATTGAAAAGTGAAAATGCTTTGTAATTTTACCGCAAATTTGCCTTTTACGGATACAGGTAAATATACCCCTTAAAAATTCTGGATGTTCCATCATGAGCCTTTCAAAAGTAGCGGGGGCGTTACAGAGTCCAAAAGACATAACCTTGAATTGATAAGTTAAGAATGTTGTTTTCTGTATAAGTTTGAATTTGTATATCTTTCCGATAATGCCCACTGCCAAAATCTGCTTCATAAATTCAAAATAGGAAAAACAAAGTTTTTTCAATAGGCTTCTTCTTTGAACTCTCTCTCTCTTTCCAGATAGTTTGGATCTTACATACGACTAGTGAAGTTTCAAGATAATTTCGTTTGATAGGTCTTTAAAGGCTCTCTGACTAAGGTAGATCATTGAATTATCCCTTTTGGGCATTTGTGTGACATGTGCATCCCATTTTAGGTCAGTTGCTAAAGTGACTCATAGGTCTTGTTGTTTTGTTACTGATGTTATTTCCTTTTGTCCAAAGAAATAATTGTTTTGACCAATATGTAATGTAATGACAGTGCATGTATAATCACTTCCACTCGTGTGTCCACGCTTCAATCTATTGTTAAGGTCCATTTGTGTATTCAGCTTGATGTAGCAGAGGATTTGTGTATTAGTTTCCACCATCAGCAAATGTAGCACTGCTGGTGTGAAGCCCTTGATAAGGATCACTTATATATGTTATAAAAAGCAGCAGGCCGAGGACTGATACCTGAAAAACATCTCTGTGTAGGCATGTACCTACTAACAGAAGTTTACCCCTAACTCCAAAATGATTCATAAGAGCAAAAACTCCGTTGGTATCTTGTCGAATGCTTTTCCAAAATCAAGGTAAATGACATCAATTGTTGTCATCAGCCAGAGTTCACCGATTTAGTTTGGTTAGCAAGTTTGTAAATGTTGATTTTCCTGGGAGCAAATCAGTGCAAGTAAAAAATTTTCTAGTGGAAAATCACTCAGTTCTCTAGCTGTTATTTTTTCCATGCATTCACATAGTGCACTATTAGACTGATTGGTCTATAATTTTCTGCATGTTGTTTGTTTCCTTTCTTGCACGGATTCCTTCCAAGCTAAAGCGAACTCTCCTGTGCTTATTATGGTGTTGAGAATGCGAAACAATGACTCTTCCAGTACTTGTACACAATTCTTGCAAAAAAACTGGTGTGATTTCATCAAGCTCTGGGCTAGAGTTTGGTTTTAGTGATTTGATTGCAGTTTCTACTTTTTCTGCTGTAAATATGATGTTGATTATTTCAGTCCTGGAGTGGGTTTCTAAGGGAATTATATGTGTATACGTTTCCAAATTGCTCTGCAAAGCATTTTGCAATTTCTTGGTTTGTTTCAAATGGTTGTTGGGAAGCTTTATCAATTATGTTGATGTTTTTGTGCTTGCAGTTCAGGATGCGACTTATGTATACACAGAAGTGCTTGTTAATTGTCAGCAGATTGTATTCATGTTTTTCTTGCCATCATTATGCATGCTTTATTTTAGTTGTTTCGGTGTTGATACCCTCGATAGTTTTCTTCAGATTTGGATATTTTATATTTTTGCCAAAGATTCCTTATCTGCTGGATTTCTTTAAATACTTATTTAGTTAGCCATGGTACTGGCTGACTTGTCATTATTCTATTGTTATCACCATGGGAGATGTTCTGACGATCGAGCCAGCCTCATTCCAGCTAGGAGAAGTTTCACATTATCATTTCTAAAGTAATATTGTCGTGAACTTCATGTTTTTTTTTTTGTAACTGGTATTTTCTGTATAGAATTAATCCTTGTACCTGTGGTGGGTCGTCCCTTAATATTTTCAATACGTGGTGAGTCCCTGGCCTAGGGTCTTCATATTGGTTTTTAGATCTACTCCGCAACCTCGAAATTTTGAGTTAGGAGTAGGTATTTGGATTTCAGTAAACTCCTTGGCATCCTGTGAGAAACTATATTCCAACAAAGTTGCACTTTGAAATTTCCAGTTTTTGCGAAATGGATCAACGAGCACCTGCAACAATTCCTTCTCTGTAAGTCTAATCTATGATACACTACTAACTCTATCACCAAATTTCCGAGTTAAATTTACTCGAATTGTTCTACACTCTTCCCTCAAGATCCTGTCGAGCATCGTGCGACTTGAAAGCAGTTGTAATTCTCATCGTCTCATTGATGAAATAAATAATAAATAATCACTAGGCCGTAATGGAATCCATTCACGGATCTTGATTTTTCACGACTGATCGGACCTAAATGGCAACTGGCTTCGTGGAATGATGCCTTTATAAACCACCAATGCGGTATTTTTAAATTACTTAATTTTTGTTTTAAATGTAAATTAATTGATTGGCACATAATGTGATAGCCACACGTGTTTGGAATTTGTTGCTGGTTAAGTGGTAATAGTTAAAGGTTGTATTTTTTAAAGTACTTTTTATGGTTATTGAGTTAATGTGATAAAGCTGATAATTCATTTTTGATGTAGCAATTTTAGCAATCATAAAGTGAATTCGTAGTCCAAATAAATCAGATTCTATTCATGCAATTGTCGTTTCTCTTCCTCCGTAGTAATTTTTTGGTAGCGAGCGAAATAAATTGAATATCTCGGAAATTAATTTTCTATATAGGGTAAAATATACCAGAAATCGTAATAAATAGACTCCAAGTACCTCTATACGTTCTACGATAAAATAAAATTTTTGCTCTATATGTTCTGGACTCCATATTTTAGAGCCACAAACTGCGAGCGCATACTATACTTGACAATACATTATTATACGTCGCGTCGGTTTTTCAAAAATCCAACCGTGGATGGATAATTTTATTCGGTGGCCATTTAGGCTGTGTTTTATCGGTTTAAGCATGCGAATGACAGTACACAGGGTCCAGTTATGTTCGCCCTGATGGGCTTTTGCTGTGGACATTTCAATATTATGTATGTGCGGTGGTAAAAAAGACCAAAAAACCATTAGCACTTTTGTTCAGCAAGCACGAAAATGTCTGGCCGGGATTTCGACGAATAAAGGAATTATTGTGGGGTAGTAATTCCTAGTTTTTTGGCTTTATAGGGTTATTTGGGTGTTATAATTGTAGCAATATTTTATTGACGAGGCGATAAAGGAACGCCTAATGATGTGTTACATTCATTATTATCCAGATATCTACGATTCGTTACACCAGCAGTTTATAAAAACACTTTGGAAGGCATTATTTCGAGACTCGAAAACAAAGATGCTTTCCATTTTTGTGTGTAGATGGTCAGGTACTGATAGAGAGGCGTTGCTCTACTTTATGTTAAAGTAGGTACCTACCTACTTAATATCAAAGTTTACTTATATTATATTAAGCGTCCTTGAACTAGTTCAACTGCAGCCGTTTTATCGGGTGCATCTGTATTCCTCTCTTTAACGGAAGAACCAAGATACGTTCAATCTGAAGTATGTAACGGCGTTACGTTTTTTTTTTTTTTTTTTTCTTAGGGAACCGTATAGGATACAGATATTGTTTATTTCATAGAGATAATACTTATCGTTATTTGAGTTTTAGGGGACCGTTTGGGCTAAAAACTACTGGGTAATTTATGAAAATATTTATAGGGATAAATATTTTTACCGAAGAAGAGGGGGTGTGTAACGAAGTTACGTAACTTTTTTTTTTTAGATGACTAGTCCAGTACTTGAGCCCGAACGCCGAATTACCGGACGCATTGCGGGAGGCCGACCTTCCTCTTCGATACGTCATAATCCGTTAGACGATGTATACTTGCCCGTAAAATTGGATTTATGCTGGAGATGCGGGTACCCCGAACACCGCCGGGAATCCTGCACTGGCAAGCCGATGAAATTCTGCTCCAGATGCGGTAGGGTAATATACCTGTCCAAGGTATGCACTTGCGCGTGCGCGCCATCCCGACCATCCTCTCCGCGAGTACCTCGAGTCGATTTGCAAGGGAGGAAAACGACTCGCCCGCCTCGAGTCTCTGTAGGAATACAGTGTTGTCAACACACTTTAAAATATCGACCTGTCGTTTGTGTGGCTGCCCGTATGATCGATTGTTTTAAAAGGTACTGCGAGAAAAAAAAAAAACAAAAAAAAAAACAAACCAAAAAATTACGTAACGTCGTTACAAATATCTTGCGAACATTATGTTTTCCTCCGCTTTTTTCTGAGATAATAGAAATTATATGGCACGGCAATATTCAGTAATAGGGCCTATATCATCCATTAAACACGCTCGGAATGGTTAGCATAGAAAATTTTGCACGAGTGTTGATGATTTTGATTCAAGCTATCAAAATCGTAAGCGATCGCTCAATAACGAGATTATCTTCTATTATATTCAGTCGTCGAATGTGCGTCGGATATATACATATACCAACTCCATGATGAGCAGTTTCATGCTAGTTGTTTTGGCCTCCTCTAAAACACTTATGTTCGTTCGTGGATCCTGCCATTTAATTCATAGGACACTTCTTGGGCCTCGCTGGTGGTATTTTTCTAGGCTTTTTATATTTTCTGTAGGCGGTCCATGTTTCGCAGCCAAATGTCAGGGTTGGTATCACAACTGCATTGTAGACGCGATGTTTGGTCTCAGCGCTGATGTCGTGATTGCTGAATACTCTCTGTAGAAGTCGCCCGAATGCCGCGCTAGCACTCTTCAAACGATCTTCGATGTCAGCGTCAATGATTGAATTTGCTGACAGATGCGTCCCAAGGTATGGATAGTGTTCTACGTTCTGCAAAGTGTGACTTGGATATTAATATCTGGTGCGGGTTGGTGCAGAATCTGCGTCTTGTTAAAGTTGACCTCTAGGCCGATTCTTCTGTATGCCTGGTTGAATGCATTGCTAATCGCTTGGAAATCTTCCTCTGTATTGGCCATCACGACGTGATTATCCGCATATTAAAGTCAAGTATCGATGTCGTCGATACTTTCTTGTTGGCTGGTAAGCTGTGTAGGTTGAAAAAGCCACCATCAAGTGTGTACAGAATTTCCGGTCCTGACGGCAGGTCATATCACCACCAAGGATGATATACACTACTACTACAGGATGGTCTATCCTCATAGGGCCTGTGTCCTGTGTGTAACAAATCCCCCCTTCCTCCGCGCCTAATTACCAGTTGTGACGCAAGCAGCATGTTATTTCGCGCCTTGACGTAGGGTGTTTAAACAGCTGACGACTTAGTTATGACGTCGGAAATGGTGACACACCAATATGGCGGCGATTACCAAAAACGAGGCCGATAGGCAATCCTGTAGGTGTGTATCATCCCTGTAGTATTACCACATCACGCCCGCCCAAGCAATCATTCCTCGCTTTGGCGATTTCTAACCAAAACTTTGATATCGACTTCTACAGATTTCTTTTCAGTCAGCCCTCCGAGTCCCAGTACAAGGTTGTTTGAGAGAGAAAGGTTGCCTAATAACTTTTAATCTACGTCGGTGTCATTATGACACATTTAGCATTGTCATTTGAATGTCATTAGGTCCTTCATAATAGCACTAGTGCGTTTAAGAATTCATAATAACACCCAAATTTTGAAATGAAAAATATACAAAAAGAAAGTTAGTTGCCAGAAGAACCTTTTCAATAATGCTGTCTCTATATTCGAAGAGACACTTTCGAACTCAGAATCACCAATAATAATATTATTTTCCACTATAAAATTGAATTTATGGCACAAAAATGGACTCCAATATTGAAGCTGCCAAAGTCAAAATTCTAAAAACCAACAAGCAGGTTCTCGACTAGTACGGGCACCTGCTAAATTTCAAATTTTAATTTGAAAAGTTTTTGCTATTTCAAGGCAAATCAAATCTATTTGGACCATTGTAGATTAAATTTTGAATGATACACGTTCGATATGAACTTTATTAATGAAACTTGTGTAACTAAACCACTCGGCTAACGCCTCGTGGTTTAACGTTACACGCGTTTCATTATGGCGTTCATATCGAACTTGTATCATTAATAACTTTTATGACATCATTTTGGGTGCCTAAACATAATGCAAATCCAAGGTTCGTAAAGTTAACAGGCTGTCTGGTAATGAGTAACTTGATGACGCCTCTAGGGTGCCTTATGGAGATTTGCATTATGTTTAGGCATACTCCCTGAAAGTCGTTATAACAATCATAAACAAATTATACCTGGCGCACCTGCCACAACAATGCCAACGATTACGCATTGGCAAGTTTTAAACTTTTTTATTTTCTACTTAACTATTATAGATCCATAATACCTAGGAAACGAAATACGTTAACATACCTATATAACAACCTGATCCATAATACCCGCTTTTGCGGGCGTTATGATCTATAACGCCCGCTTATAATACCTTAAGGTGTTTTTGTTGTTGTTGTTCTATTAATTTGCACTTTACCCTAGGCAGCCACTAAATGTCTGACCGAAAATAATTTTCGGTCTAGCCAGGATTCGAACCCGGTCTACCATCAATGTTTCCCATGTAATCCAGCGCGTTAACCCACAGGACCACCACCGTTGCCTTGCCTTATGAGATGTTTATAGATATATTAATTTATTTCGTTTCTATGTACAGGTCGCAGGTACAGGTACAGGTCACAGGTGCAGGTACATGTCAAAATACAAAACAATATTCTGTCACACAAGTTTAACTGATTTTGTTAATAACAAATTGATGAAAAAACATTGTGTTGAGTAGAAAATAAAGCATTGTATGCACCACGGGGATTTCAAGATTATAATGCCCTTCAGGCGAAATATATCCCTCGGGCCATAGGCCCTCGGGCTAGTTTCGCCTTCGGGCATTATAATCTACATAATCCCCTTGGTACATAAATAGCTATTATTTTCTACTTAACTATTATAGATCCATAATACCTAGGAAACGAAATACGTTAACATACCTATATAACAACCTGATCCATAACGCCCGCTAACCCTGAGGTGTTTTTGTTGTTGTAGTTTTATTAATTTGCTCATTACCCTAGGCAGCCACTAAATGTCTAACCGAAAATAATTTTCGATCTAGCCAGGATTCGAACCCGGTCTACTATCAGCGTTTCCCATGTAGTCCAGCGCGTTAACCCACACGACCACCACCATTGCCTTGTCTTATAAGATATTTATGGATATATTAATTTATTTCGTTTCTAGGTACAGGTCACAGGTACAGGTACAGGTACATGTCAAAATACAAAACAATATTCTGTCACAATTAACTTCTCTGTGGGCCGGTATTCTCGTTCTCGAAAACGCTCACCATTTTTCAGTCGCTCGGCACTTTCAATGTAAATTTGCATTTGAAGTGCCATGCGACTAGAAAGCGGTGAGCGTTTTTGAGAACCAGAATACCGGCCCTGAGCATTTAACTGATTTTGTTAATAATAAATTGATGAAAGAACATTGTGTTAAGTAGAAAATAAAGCATTGTATGCACCACGGGGATTTTGAGATTATAATGCCCTTCAGGCAAAATATATCCCTCGGGCCAAAGGCCCTCGGGCTAGTTTCGCCTTCGGGCATTATAATCTACATAATCCCCTTGGTACATAAACAGCTATTAATGTTGTCAAATTCATTTCACATGGTGAAAGGGGCCCGCTGTAGTCTTGCACAAGGGCCCGGTTTTGACTTGCTACGCCCGTGAATAGATTCAAGCTAAAGAATCTACATGATAAATGAGAATCATATCCTTGCACCTTGAAAGAAGTTTATGACCAGTTGAACATAGCACCATCCAGATCCAATATTTCTATGCAATTTTATAAAAAAATCATGTCTGCAGGAAGGAAACTCATTATTCAATTTACGGAATTGTTTCTCATCTAAAAACTAATTAATAGGAACCTAAACAACATAAAACATGAACAGAATCCAATCAACAAAAGGAACCAGCTGTTTCTGTTGTGCGTGTTTCTATTTGAAGTTGTGCTTTACAAATGTTAGCGATTCCTATATTCAGCTGTACTGTTTTTTAGTACATTGTCTATACAAGAATCAGTATTAGATGGAGAACAATTTAACAACCCTTTGATGTGTAATGCAAATCATGAAGTTAAGCGACTCTTTCCACACGAAAGTAATTCTGCAATGCGATAGTAAATCAATCAATATTCCTTACTGGAAAACACTAAATGGAAAATCGATTACAATCTCTCATTAAACCGGCGTTCACGCGATCTAGAAAGAATTAAAACGCAAAGTGGCGTAAAATTATTATGATTGTTTCTCGAATCAATTACCGACCGGAAACCGGCAGATGGGATTTTTTTCTCTAATTCAGAAAACAAAAACATTTAATTACGTCTCGTTTACGTAATTAGTTTTTCCTTAATACGTTTGCAAGTGGATTGATTGTTTTTAAAAATGTATACTTTTAACTTTAAATTCTATTAAATTAAAGACGGAGCAAAATAAGCTCCATTTACATTCGCTTAAAAACTTAAAAGAAATCCATTAAAAATTGAATAAATAATTCGTGATGGAGAGCTTTTTGAAAACAAAAGAAGGATTTTATAGGAAGAAGCAATCAGGGAGAACAAACAACAAATAGCTTTAAAGAGAGGGACAATTGGTATGATTACGAAAACAATAATAATTGTAAGTCTTGTTAATGTCTTTTGTTTTTCTTGATCCTCTCAGCCCTTTTCAAGGATTTCTAATGGTGTCAAAATACGATTTTTCAGGCTCGAAAAGCAAAAAAACTGCATAATAATTTTCAAAATTAAAATGCACTACCAGGAAAATTACCATTGTTACAACAGTATCCCATTACAATATAGAAAAAGCCCCAGCCCGCATAAAGCCTGGAGGGAAATTATATTTTCTGCTTGGAATTATTAGGCACTCGAAAAACATTTTTGCAAGGGGCTAATTTGAAATGCCAATGGAGCTGAGCTATACTATAGCGCGATACGCTTCGTTTTTAATTGCTTTCATATTAATTCACTTTGGTTAGTTTTTTTAGGATGGTAACTTTATTTATACTGCCAAGTAGATTCTGTGAGCTATTTTTGCTTTTGCCTAACAATATTTACAGAATTTTCAGACACCAATATGAGCAGACAGTAAAGAGCGAAAAGATAAAGAGAAAACTTATTTAGTATAATAGTACCTACCTGTATACTTTTTTGATTTTATTATTCCTTGTTTCGCTGCTTTACGCGTCCTGTTTTTATATCCCCTTCATAATCAGTATCATACTAAAACCTTGTAGGTAACCTCTTCTGGTTCTTGGCCTGTAAGTGATACCATAATAATTGAGTGTTTCTTGAATGTAACGGAAAATTCTCTCTGTGAGTTGGATTTTCCAAACTTCTTGACGCCACACTGACTGCGTATGAAATGTCTGGTCTTGATCCTGACATCAGGTAAAGTAATGTTCCAACAGCCTCTTTACATAAAAAAATTGATATTTCGGCTTCTTCTGAAGGAGAATTATCCTTAACAATTGCAGTTTTGACGGGTCTGCCATTGTTCATACCCAATTTTTTCAACAATTTCTTGGCATATGCATTTTGATTTATGATAACTGATCCATTCTTTGACATGATTTCCATACCCAAAAAATGTGATGCAGGCTTTATCGTGAGTTTAAATAATTCTATCTGTAGTTGTCGTAGAAAATATTTTTTCATTTCCTCATTGCTTCAAGCTAGTAGACCATCGTCCATATATAAAACTAGAATAGGAATTTCTGTTACTTCCCTCATGATGAAGAGACATCGTACGGCATCGATCTGTTTGAAACCACAGGATAGAATGAAATCCGTTATTCTTTTGTTCCAACACCTAGAAGCTAGCTTAAGTCCATATAGGCTCTTCCTTAGAAGACAAACCCTATCTGTACCATCATTGAAACCCTCTGGCTGTCTCATGTATACTTTTTCTTAAAGCTCACCATATAGAAATGCTGTACATACATCAAACTGGCTTAGACCTAAATTTTCACCGGCAGATAGACTCAAAACAGATCGTATTGTAGCAAATCTAGCAACTAGCTAAATGTCTCATCATAATCTTGATATTTCTTCTGTAAATAATCTTTGGCGACTAGTCTGGCTTTGAATTTATCTATAGAGCCATCTGGATTGTATTTTAACATGTACACCCATTTATTTGGTATAACCTTCTTACCATTGGGTAGCTTTCCTAAAGTCCAAACACAGTAGGACTCCTCTAAAGACTTCATTTCTCTTTCGCATAGCCATTTTCCAGTCATTTGCTCTATTACTTGACATAGCTTCTCGATACGTAATCAGCTCATTTATTTCCATAATGTCTGCAGCAACCATCATAGCGAAATCTTCATACCTGGCAGGCTTTTGTATCTGATTTCTATCTCTCAGTTGTCTACTCGGTACATTTGGGACTTCCTCTGAAATGTCATTATCTGGTGATTCTACTAAGATGTTAGAAAAACTATGATTCCACAAACTATCATCTTCTTTGTCGTCTTGTCCATTGTTTTCTTTAGTTTCTTGTTCTGGAGTATCTTCCCTGCTTCTGACAATTTTACAATTGTTTTGCTGAGAAGTTCCAACAGGGTCTTCCAACAATGGCAACGTTGAATTTATGAGTTTTCCATCGAATATCACATCTCTCGTTCTGACTAGTTTCTCAGATTCTTCACACCAAATCCGATATCCATCATCTTGGTCATATCCTGTAAGTATGCCTTTCACTGCCTTTTTATCAATTTTCTTTCTTCCTGACTTTGGTACATGGGCATAACAGAATATTCAAATAATTCACATGTGTTTTAAAAAAGGCTTTTTCTCATACCACAGTTCAAATGGAGATTTTCCTTCGATACTAGAATTACCAGCCCTATTCGAAATGTACGCCGGCCGATGCATTTATTATTTCAGCCCAAAAAAGTTGTGAAAGATCTTCATTAGTATGCATGATGGATCTAGCAGTTTCAACGATAGTACGATTATCTCGCTCTGCAAAACCGTTTTGCTCTGATGTATAAGGCATTATGAGTCTCTGTTCGATTCCACTTTTTTTTTGGACCATTGTCAAATTCTCCACCATTATCTGAGAATAGCTCTTTTACTGTATGTCCTACTATTTTTACTTCACTTAACATAATTGTCAGTTTTTGCGCAACTTCAGATTTTTATTTCAGAAAGTAATCATAACGATAACGACTGAAACCATCCTTAAAGAGCACGAAGTATCTATAGCCACTTTTGGATTTTTCAAAAGGCCCACAAACATCTGTATGTAAGAGTTCTCCTGGTACCTTGGCTCTTTCTCTCGTTCCAAACTTTTTCCTGTGCATGTTACCATAAATACAACCCTCACATATTTCGCTGTCAAACTCACGACTCAAAATATCTCTGATGTGTCGTTTGTTTTGATGACCAAAGCTCTCATGGTATAGTTGTAATAAGTTATCATTTGAAACTATGTTGATTTGAGCTGTTTCCTTTGGCTTTATGATCTGCAATGTTAGTTTGTACAGTCGTCCAAATTTACTTCTTTCACCTGTCAGTATGGCTTTACCCCCAACTATAAAACTGCATTTTGTAGGGCTTAAAAAAAACTTTGATCCTATGCATGTAAAACCGAAAATAAACTACCTACTTTTAATCAGAAGAACATACCATAAGTCTGATAACGTCAAAACATTTTCTCTGTCTTGAACTTTTGTTTACCAGAATGTTTCCTTTTCCAACTGCTCTAACCGTTTCTCCATTCGCTCTCGTTATGGTGTGTGTATCTTGAAAATATTCAAATGTTTCATAGATATCACCTCGATTTGTAATATGACTTGTAGCCCCATTATCCACAAACCAGCTATTCTCCTCACATTCGCTAAATAAGACACTACTTGTTAAGGCAACTAACATCATGTTTGTATCCTTATTTTTTTATGTTAAAATTTGAGCTTTCTGGTTTTGAAGGTCTAACATCTTCTTTCCATTTAATGCATTGTTTGACCTTACGACCTTCTCTTTTGCAATAATTGCAAGCTAGTTTTCTCTTATTGGTCGAGCTGTTTCTTTTTTCTGCAATAACGCCTTCTGATGATTTTCATTATTCTTGTCTGATAATGCCTTCTCATCTATCAGATTTCAAGCTTGACTTGAAGGAGAAGTAGTCTTGGGGTAGAGTTTCTGAAATCTTACAGACTAACCGCAACTATTTGTAAGCATTTTGTCTTTTGATAACCCCTTTTGCAGCCCATTCCACAGGCTCTTGAGCTTAGACGTGTGCGTTGCCCTGTCATCTTCAACTTTCTTCTTACAGTTAAAGAATTCTAAGCAAACATCATAGGTTTTGTCCTCGACATTGCCATTAAAGAGCCTATTCAATTCAACCTACACTTCTCTTGCTGTAGATAACCTCATAACTTTTTGTAAGGTATCTTTTGTGTCATATTTATCGTAAGAGCAAGAAGTGCATTACAATCTGCAGTATTGAAACTCACCAGGCAGCACTTACTTTCTTTCCAAAATATCAACTGCATTTGGAATACCTCTTAGAAGAATATTCATTTTGTACTTCCATGTGGTCCAATTAGCTTCACTTTCCAGTAATCCTATATGAACTTTGCTTGGATCCATCCTTCAAAGTTCAATTACTACTTTTTCTTACTAATTCAGCCCTTGATATTCTTAATTGTTCTCGCCTCTTTTAACGCACTACTACCATGTTAAAGTTTGAGAAACCATGATTCAAATTAAGAGGAAAATACGAAATATATTTGATACACTAATACAAAAGTGATAGGTACATAATTAATTGACACACTCTCATACCCCTTTTTAAAATGTAAAAATAAATGACTGGTCTTAATACTTCCATAAAGATGTAGAATGTTCTTCAACAGTTTCCACATTGATGAGTCTGGTGGAGTCGTGAAAGTATCCAGTATACTAACCATCAAAAATGTAATACAAGAAACCCAATTTCGATATGTTTCAATGGTCTACGTTAGATTATTTAAGCAGTTTTATGGTGTAGGCTAACAATTTATATTAAGTTTGATAATTTTTCATTGATGGATTATGCAATATTTTCTCTTGTTTTCGTAAAATTTGCCTAATGTTAAGTGCTCGATTGATTTAAGGACATGTCATATGCATGGTTTATCACTGAACTGCGGTGCGTTGTGAAATTTTAATGCCGATATTGCGTATTTAATTTACTATTTTTACTCATCTGAATGAAATATGTCCAAAGTAATGACATGTGCTTATTTGTTAGTAGTATACTCACCTACTAATACGAAAGTAATATTAACTGGGGTAGAATTATTACTTATTAACTACTTATAAGGCTTTCTGTATTCGGTCCAGGGAAAAATAGTGGAGATAAAGTCAGATGAAATAAAATGACTGACTAGATAAATGTATGCCAAACATATTTCAATATGCCATTCGTCCGGCGCAGCATTAATTTGAAATATTAATTAAAATATTAACCCTTGAACCTACACACATATTGAATCCACGCATCAATAAAATAATTGTTTTATATTCGACATTCAATTAAAAACCAATATTTGGCTAATCATACAACCCCCAGACCATATGGCTAGAATTTATAAATTCGTTTTTTAATTAATTTTATTCTATAAATTAATGAAAAGCATTGTACTCCATATATGTACTGAAATTTACGTATTAATTAAATTACGTTTTAATATTACAAATATATTTTAAAATACATGAAGTTTTTATCTTGAAAATGAAAATCGCTAGAAGCCATATTATTATACAATAATGCATACATGCATATACACGGTACGTGCGTTATAGTGCATATGGGTAATTAACTAATTGATAGGAACGGATTTGTATTTTTTAATTATTTGTTTTTATGTTTGACAATGATTAACAACGCTTATTACCATGTTTGACGAGTAAAAAAATATTTGTTTATTTATAGGTATAAATAAGTTCAGTTAATATAGAATTCTCCTATGTCTTCGGATTTTCAAACTCCATTTTTCGTTGTTCCTCTTAGTCTGATTTCTTCATCGATTCTACCGCCGCTTTTCACGGTTTTCCATTTTTCTTCCTGTTTTCTGGTATTCAGGCATTGTTTTGAATGTCAATCATTTAGCATCCTTTCTGCATACGTCAAATTGTTCTGATCTTTTATATTACATACCTAATGTCGTGTTTTACCTTCATGTTATAATTTTTTTGATTCTATTGAATGTTCTATTCCAGTACTTCTTTTGACTCCAGTAGTCTATTCCTGTAACCCTTGCGAATCTTTTGCATTTTTCTTTGATTTCTCTAACTTCACTGTCTTTATACTTTGTCTTGTAGTCTTTGATAGACTTTTATCCCTCTTTCTTTTATTTGTTCGCAATTCATCGGGGCATTTCCGGTTGATGCCTTATAGTGCTTTTGAGGGTTTCTCATTCTCCTTGTTGGACGATTTTTGGTATGGCACTACTACACCCTCTTTACATGGCAGAGTAAAGTGACGCCAATTTGTGACAAAATTTTTAGGGAATTATTCAGCTAAACTCAGGACTGAATTTAGCTGAATAATATTCTAGGGAAAAGCCCAACTAGCTGATTCTTATTCCTTTTCTTATAACCTCTACCTAAAATCAAGATTGTTACTGTTCGTCAAGAGTCCTGTTCCAGTTTGTTTCTATGACCTCTCCCCTTGGAATTTCTGGCTAAAATAAACCCTCAATTGAGGTAAGTTAAATTCTATCTTCATTTTGGACTTTTCATCGTGGACTTGCTGAGATACTAATGCTATGGAGTGTTTTTCCTGTTGGAAATTGCAAATCCTTTGGTTTGACTGACTTTGCCTTGAAACTGCGAGGGAACTTCAACAACTTCGAGTACTTCATCCAGATTTGTATCGTCACATAGTTTTTTTTTATAAATATTCACCTGAATGGTGTAATGGTTTATGTTACTTTGGTGCTTGTGTCAATTTCTTTTTGAACATGGATAACAATGGGGTAGTATACTATGTATGAAAATCAGTAAAAAAACTTTTCGACATTATTCTATAGGCCAAATGGTGATGGTATGGTGGGATACTAGATTATTTTCCAGCATAGTGTCTATAAAATTAGTCAGAAAAAAACAAACTGTAATTTGAATTTAGCGCCACAGCGGCGACCAATAGTATTCGAGCCGCTGACCATCAGGCAACGCTGCCCAAAATGCCTCAAAACGACAGCTGACTTCAACAGTTCAACGACGTGTGGTGTCGTGTGAATCGTGTGAATCGTGTGACATGTGACATTGTCACTGTAACTTGTTTACGTTGTTTGATGTAGTAAATTTGACGTCTCGTTCTTGACGGTCAATGTCATTGCAAATTGTGCGTTCTCAAAACCGTGATGTAGGGATGTGCAAAATTTTGAAAACATCGATGTTGACATCAAATGATACATCGAATATGCACAATCGATGTTGTAAAAACATCGGCTTGAAAATATCGATGTTTCTAAACATCGATGTTTTTAAAAATATGGTAAGAAAACATTAAACTGTTAATAAATAGAATATCATTTTTACTTAACCTACTTTTGTATTTTTAATATAATATACATACACGTAATAAATACACGATTTATCCTTATAATTCTCGTGTTGTGTGGAAGTTTGTCCTGCATTTGAAAATAGTCTCTCACATGGAACCGAAGCTGCTACAACGCTCAAGTATTTTGAAGCTATCTTTGATAGTCGCAGATATACACTCTTTATTTCTTCCCAATGTTCAACAAATAGATTTTCATCAAATTTTGCTAAGGAACTGAAAGTACTGGTGTAGTATTTAGAAGAAAACATCGAAAAAACATCGCAAAAAAATATCGATGTTCTCTAATAATATCGAATAAAGAAACATCGATATAAACATCGAACATCGAAATAAGAAAATCGATGTTTTTGAAACATCGATACATCGTGCGCATCCCTACCGTGATGTATTGCCAGATTGGAAAAACTAACTACGTCACGAACTTTTATTTTCACGTAGGGGCGGGGCTAAGAGGAAATTAAAAAAAAAATCCAGGGTATTGCGGTTTTTACAAAGCAACTGATTACACTAAATAGTAGGTACGATACGTCGAGTATATCACTACGCAGTAGTTAAAAATCACTTGTATACTACCCCATTGTTTAGCGTTACTGTTATATACAAGGCACATTAAATAATTCGAGGGGTTCGCATAGGTCATTTATTTATAGTCCCTAGTCCCTTTAGTATTTTTCATTATCAACTGAATATACATAATTATTATTGGCTTTTGAGTCTATTTACGAATCATTTTAGTTCAGTAATTCAGTGTTGTTTTAGCTGAAATTAGATTACAATAGTAGCTATACCTAGTAGCTACTTGGTAATGACGGAAAGTGATATGCAACGTTCAACGTATTAACGTTCATGAATTTGTAGCATATCGTTCTACACAGTGCCTTAATTTTATAAGAAAATTAATACTCATTTTCCGCATTTCGTTACCACGAGCTTTTTATTTGGCTGCTTTTCGCAAATCACCAATTTATTTTGGGTTGTGATGTAATACCCGTATTTTGAATTCTAGTTGAGACATTGTTGGATTATGGATTTTCGACGACAATCTAGCAACGTTCAGGAAACATTGTTGTCAGCTCGGTGTTGCTTGTATTATACCACTGTGTTACTAGTTGGGATTATTGATGACTTTGTTGCAGGAATACCTTCTATATAGTTTTGTTTAATTTTTCTTCTTTCTTAACCATCTCTCATCCAGTGCTGGATATAGGCCTCTTCCATACTGTCATGTATTGTCCTCATTTTCTTCTTTCCAGTTACTTATCTTGATGATGTCGTCTATCCATCTCAGTTGTGTTCTGCCTATTCCTCTTTTTGTATGACATGGTCTTCATTTCGTAATTATGTGCGTTCACCTTTCTGCGTTCTGTCTTGCCACAGTCATGTCCAACCCATTTCCACTTAAGGCTTGCCATTCTCTGTAGGATATGACCTTGTTCCTTTAGTTCTGTTTCGGATTTTGTTATTCTGAGTTTTGTATCTAATAGCCCTTTCCAAAGATCTTTGGGTCAACCATAGTTTCTCAGCGGTCTTTCTAGTCAGGATCATGGTTTCCAGTTTATAGGTGTGCACTGGCAAAATGCAGCTATCATAGACTTTCTTTAGTTTCGTCTACGCGCCCTGTATATAGTTGTAGGTTAAATTGGGTATTTAGGATGTTAAATCTTATTTGGAAATGATAATTGATTAGTTTTCCTCTATTTTTTGTTTTCTCTTATTCCAATTGGATTGCGCCTGCTCTATTGTCTATGCCTAAGAATGATAAGGCTTTGCTAAATTTGGCTTATAAAAATGCGCACGTTAAACACTGAAAAAGGGTACCGGCAAAGTCTTTACACTTCCTGCCGACAAGTAGTACACCAGTTGCCAAAAACACTTCGCCCGCTTCGTGTGGTTCGAGAAAATAGACCCGCGGTTTTTCGTTTGCCGCGACCGGTTAAATCAAGACGGTTTCGTTGCACTCCTATGCATGGGACCTGAACTTCCTGAATTAGCTGGACAGCTGAGTGGAGTTTGGAAGGAGAGCAAGGTAAGGTGAAAAAATATCCTTTTCAGTTTCGATATCTTTCAATTTCATTTTGAAATCTTTCATCGATTACCATTCTATCAGCAACCTGTGGATTTTCCGGTTTTAATTTCGCATTTTAAAGCTAAGGAGTACGCGTGTGTCTTTCAAAATATAGCTCAATTTTCCAAAGGCTGTCCAGGTTATTTGATTCCTACGTGCCTCCTCCCCTGTCTCATTTTCTTTTTGCTAGTTTCATGCAGAGGCGCCGACTTTTGAAAATCCTCATGGGTGCAGAATAACTTTATAAATTTGTTTATAGTGGGAAGGTGAAGCTCGCCGTAGGCGCCGCCGGAGGCGAACATTTTTTTCTATGAGCGTGTGAGAAGCTCTTTTTTCTGCACGCATTTAGGCACTTGTGCGGAATAGTAAAATAATGATGCAATGTTTAAGTCACCCTGGTACTTTCATATCCTGAACTGCGTCTGGAAAAGTACTTCTCCGCACGGTCGTGAAAAAATAACGTTCCTTAATCATGCGGAAAATCTCTCTTCCTCATTTAATTGCTACGCACACGCCCTAACTGACTGTTCCATTTTAGCCGCCTCTGTCAACTGTCAGACTGTCACTGTCAACCAATGAACTGTTATTTTAAAGTTCCGATATATCGAAAAGATTATTAGGTATATCGATATTTTTTTCGATATATCGAATGTAAAATATCGATTAAAATTTATCGATATAGTTTATTGTTAGTATATTTTTTTTTTGGGTTTGGTTGGCTTTGCACTTCGCACATATTTAGTGCACTGCAGGGATGTGCCGTAGATTATGAAATCTACTTTACGCGGTTTGTCTACTCGTTGTCTACGTATTGTTTACATCTACTTTTTTTCCATGTAGACTATGTAAACTATGTAGACAATGTAGACAACAGAAAATTTGAAATTTGAGTAATTTTTTTGAAAGTTTGCATTGCATTAAATTTATATTGTATCAAATTAGACATTATCTGCAGTTTAATTAACTTTACAAAGCAAAAAACAAAACAAAGCAAAAACAAAAACATAACCTTAAAGGCCTGCCAACTGTCAAAAAATGTATACTTTACGCGTTGTCTACATAGTTTACACGTTGTCTAAAGTCTGTTTTTTTTTTAAAGATAATTCCCCAAGTCAAAAATTTAGTAACTTCGTTGGCAACACAAGCCTTTTCTACATAACAAATTTGAGAGCATCGACAATTTTACATTGTATTGCCAACATAATGTCATTTTGACTTTTATCTTTAAAAAAAAAAACACATTTTACATAGATTACATAGTTTACATTGTCTACACGTTGTTTACACCAGACGTAGACAATCTTTGTTTACGCGTAGATGCCCATCTCTGGTGCACTATAATTTAATATAATATTTATGTAAACTATGATGTATGTAATTATGTGTTACAAATAAAAATTATTAGGCAATCTCGTGACCTGTCAAACGAAATTCAATATGGAAGTTCAGGTCAGACACCTAGTTCTTTTACATGGTTATTGACAGAAATCAATGAAAAATTATTATTTTGTCACATTCTGGACATTTAGGTTTGACGTTTGACATTGACATTGTCATATTGTCATGTTTGGCATCTACAACATTAAGGGCCCTGAACAAAATGCTTTTTTTTATGAACGTCACCACAATTTGACTTGAACGGCCATATTGGAATAGATTGCCTAATTGTCTCATATACATATAATACCACAAGAGAAAAAATTTTGTTAGCAAAATTTTCGACCGGTATAGAAGTTTGGCAATTTCGCGAATGACACGAGCCGTGAAGCGAGTGGTTTTGTCAAAAATTTCATGAGCGAAATTACCAAAAAGCAACAACCTCGCTTGAATAAAACCAAGAGAATAATTTTGCCTACATAATTTTTTAGAGCATAGAACTGACCAGAAATAACGGAAGGGCAGATGGACAGAATATCACACACCACACACACACCACTTGTATAATTCTTATACAAAGTTGTGTACATTTGAATTACATGATACTGGATATTACCACATGGAACGGAATGAGCATTAAACACGTTTGTACTTCCGTATTTCCTAAGAGAGCTCCCATGGGTGCTCCGCACCCATGAGAGGTTGCTCATGGGTGCACCTGCCCCGACGCCCCCATGTAGTCGGCGCCAGTGGTTTCATGGTGTGTCCAAGATAAACATAATGGTTACCTGTTCCAATTTGTATGTCATCGATTATTGTGTTTCCAAGATCATCGTTACTCAATATTTTTGTTTTGTCCAACTCCCTTTTTAAGAGGTATTTTGTCTGTCTTAAGGCCATTATTCACCTTGACATGAAATGTAGCGTTTTTATAAATATAACTGAGAGTGGGATACTTTGAAAGTAGCCTTGCGTCGTCTATGGCCATAAGAAATGCTTATGTTTTTATACTATCGAACGCTATTTGGTAATCTATAAATGCGAGGAGGTATGGTACATTGTATTCGGTTGTTTTCTCTATATTAGCGTCCGGATTGTCTGAAGGTGGTTCAGTGTTCCAAATCCCTTTCTGAACCCTGCCTGCTCTACTGGTTGGTGTTGATCTACTTTTTCTCTCAATCTGTTTGTTAAAACTTTAGTAAGGAGCTTGTAGAAATGTGACAATAGGCTCGATAGTTTTCAATATTAGTGTTGTCTCCTTTTTGTGTTAAATTAAAACTTCGGCATCCTCCATCTTGTTGGTATTTTTCCTTCTTGGAGACATTTATTTGGCAATATTTTGATGTTTTTATTCAAGGCCTCGTCTCCTATTTTTAGTCCGTTATTTTTACCATCTCCGGTATGTCCTTAGATCCAGCATTTGAAATTATTTTTACTGTGCAAATTGGATTTGGGATACTAGTTGTGTATAGGTTTGTATAGAATTCTTGAATTTCGGTGAATATTTTTGATCTTTCGTTTCCTTGTTGATCTTTAATTTTAAAGATGTTTTGTTTTCCCTTTGAAAGCTTTGATTTTAATATTCTCAAGTTTTTATTTGTCTCAATTGTTCCTATAACTTGTTTTGTTTTGTATGCTCTAAGATCTTTTCTAATTTCCTTGTTTACAAGCCTGTTGAATTTCCTGGATTCTGGTGCATCTCATTTGATTTTTCTTCGTGTTTCTATCAGCTTTCTATAAATTAATGAAAAGCATTGTACTCCATATATGTACTGAAATTTACGTATTAATTAAATTACGTTTTAATATTACAAATATATTTTAAAATACATGAAGTTTTTATCTTGAAAATGAAAATCGCTAGAAGCCATATTATTATACAATAATGCATACATGCATATACACGGTACGTGCGTTATAGTGCATATGGGTAATTAACTAATTGATAGGAACGGATTTGTATTTTTTAATTATTTGTTTTTATGTTTGACAATGATTAACAACGCTTATTACCATGTTTGACGAGTAAAAAAATATTTTGGATTGTCTGAAGGTGGTTCAGTGTTCCAAATCCCTTTCTGAACCCCGCCTGCTCTACTGGTTGGTGTTGATCTACTTTTTCTCTCAATCTGTTTGTTAAAACTTTAGTAAGGAGCTTGTAGAAATGTGACAATAGGCTCGATAGTTTTCAATATTAGTGTTGTCTCCTTTTTGTGTTAAATTAAAACTTCGGCATCCTTCCATCTTGTTGGTATTTTTCCTTCTTGGAGACATTTATTTGGCAATATTTTGATGTTTTTATTCAAGGCCTCGTCTCCTATTTTTAGTCCGTTATTTTTACCATCTCCGGTATGTCCTTAGATCCAGCATTTGAAATTATTTTTACTGTGCAAATTGGATTTGGGATACTAGTTATGTATAGGTTTGTATAGAAGTCTTGAATTTCGGTGAATATTTTTGTTCTTTCGTTTCCTTGTTGATCTTTAATTTTAAAGATGTTTTGTTTTCCCTTTGAAAGCTTTGATTTTAATATTCTCAAGTTTTTATTTGTCTCAATTGTTCCTATAACTTGTTTTGTTTTGTATGCTCTAAGATCTTTTCTAATTTCCTTGTTTACAAGCCTGTTGAATTTCCTGGATTCTGGTGCATCTCATTTGATTTTTCTTCGTGTTTCTATCAGCTTTAGTGTATCTGTACTAAGTTTTGTTTCCTTCAAGTTTCGTACCCTGTTGCAGATATTTTTTGTTAAGTTTTTTACCATGTTCTTTAACTTGGTCTATGTTTTAGTTTAGTAGTTTTGTTGAAGTAGGTACCTATTGAATTTTTTCGTTGTCCCATTTTGGTATTCTTGTTGGTTTAGCAATAGTACATTGGTTGTTGGGAATCTGTGTTTAGTTACCAGCTTTTTTCTCTCCATAATACCAGATCTATGTCGATAGTACCTCTGACCAGTCAGTGGTCACTGCCCGTGTGCAACTAACTGGTTTAGAACTTGTTTGTTTAAGTAAGAACTTTAATTATTTAAAATTGCAATATGGATATCCGGAACTATTTGTTTCCTTTCGTCAAAATTGTTGGCAACGTTGTCTCGAAATCATTTCTGTTTTGTAAATGAGATTTTTGTGTGCGAATGTGAAGGGGAAATTCTTCCACTAACACGTTACCTTGTACCACTTGTTAACTTGGTCTCTTGGTGCAGCTTGAAACTTTTGAGCCGAAAGTTTGGAGTATTTGGGTTTTTGTGAAGAATCTGGCACCAAGGCTGCACTTTAGAAGTTCCTGCGCTTGGTTCTTACTACCGAACTCCAAGACCCCATGATGAAATTTCAACAATCACATATTTCTCTTTGAATCTATATGCAAACTTGTTCAGACTACCACCTTTTTTTAGTTTAGAAATGCTGCCTTCACTCAGACATTTCATTGTTTTATAAAAACAAATCCATAGACCATGTTAATATCATTATTTTGGATAACAATTTTATGTAATTTTATCATTTTACCCTGTACTATACCGTATTCCAAATAATAATTTATATTTCGGTTTACTTAAAATGTATTATTTCAAGTCAAGAACCGTTTAAGAAATACAAACTAAGGCGTGTTCCAGCGTAATTGACCGGATCATCAATAAGCAACGTATTCCACCGACAATATTTACCAACATTACATATACAATACATGCATTGAGCGCGTACGTACGTGCCTAATTAGCGACATGGAGCTCATACATACCGGCCATACGTGCCCTCTTGGTGACGTCTTATTTTGAGTGCGTGACACGCGTGTTATTTACGAAGAAAACATTTATTTGAAAAAACAATACAAAAAATATATTTAATTTTTAATGGATTTGTTACTGTTCTGGTGCGTGTGTAACGTTACGCTGCCAAATGCCCACCTTTCCTATGCGCCCCTTATTAATAATTAAAATATAATTTAGTGGATTTATTCATTAGAACGGGAAACAAATCGCCGTAGGACACGGAAAGAACGCATAAAAACAAAGAAAGTGTTTGTCGTAAAAAATCGGTACTTTTATATTCAGTAGTCGTCAGTTCGTGAAATATTGAAAATGTATGGCATTGGCTTTCAACCGAAAACTGTTTATTTCTGATGAATTCAACATTGATTGAAATCTTATTATCTACCCAAAAATTGTGAAATTTCTCAAATTTGTTGCCATATAAGTACCTACATATGCCATTCATGTACATATATGCATAACATCTGTTTGATAATTCATATAATTCACTTGTCTTACGGGCCAAATAAATAAGCATTTTATTACTAAATGGGTCGAAAAATTTACCATCTGCCATGTGAGAACTTCCGTCAATTAGTGACTAGCAAATATAAAAAAAAAACATCTAGGTACATCATCTTTGACTCAACTAGTTTGTACATATGTTTTAGACAAAACTGTTTTGGAATTTATTGGGAGAACTTAGTAAACCTATTTTATCAAAAGTCATTCACATAGACTATAGACTATCTGTGTGCGTAGTTCGTAAATGTAACTGCGATGAAAATCACTCCATAAAGTAAAGTCAGCTTTACAAAACTTTTCCTAATAATGGTTTAGAATAACTTCTACAGTTCTTCTTCTACAATGACGCAATTCAAGACTCAGACTCGCTGTAGCGCGGTTTTGGAACTATGAGACAGACATATCAACGATTTCGCTATGAAGTAATTATTGCTTGCATATTAGAATTTTAATTTTCAAATCACAATAATTTGAATTATATATATTTTATCATTGCAAATAATTTAACACATTGTTTTAATGAAAACTAAAAGTAAAAACAAAACTATAAATAAAACACTAATCGATATTATTAGCTAATGAAAGTAGTAAATTTATATCTATAAATTCACTTTATTTTCATTCCAGTAGATTATCACACACACTGATAAACTGCATTCATGCAATGACAAAAAAAGTAGTTTTGATCAATGATGCATTTATTCAATTTTATAAAGTCTATTTACATGTTATAATTTATAAAAGAATCAATTGAATGATTTATCCAGTGTATAGATGAGTGAGTCTATTTTTAATACCTTATCATTAGGTTTTATATTATTTCATGTGTTAAAAGGAAAGAGTATAGTGTGGCAACGAAACAGTTTATTCAAAGCGTATACGCATAGTTATTTCAACTTTAGATTTCCAATGTTGCAAATTTTACAGCACTTCAGGACACTGAAACTTCACATGTCTTGAGCAGAGACCTACTTTACCTTTTACCTTTGCAACTCTGCAACCCTCAATAAGTAGGTACCTACCTACTTTTTAAAGGGTGTGTGCCAACTGGCGATGAACTTACCACATCTTTAATTTTATTAAATGCATCACTTAGCTGTTTAGACCAGGAGAAAACCACAACATTTTATAATAGCTGTCCCATTGGGGCTGATATTTCTGATAAGTTAGGAATGTAGCTACGCAAATAATTGATCATGCCCAGAACACTGAAACTCTTTTTTGTTGGTTGGCTCCTTTAAATTTTGAATAGCCGCAATTTTTTCTTTGTCAGCTCTCATTCCTTCCAAGCCAAAAATATTCCCCCAATATTTTACCTCACTGACCCTATATTGAATTTTATTTTCATTGAATTTTACACCTATTTGCTTAGCTCTATCAAGAACTCTATTTAAATGAATAACATGTTGCTCCAGTGAGTCTTCAAATACTAACAAATCATCAAAATAAATCAAACATCCAGGCAAATCACCAAAAATGTTCTTGATTAAATTTTTGGAAGAACTCTGGAGCACAATTTAAACCCATTGGTAATCTATTAAATTGAAGCACCAAAAATTGTACCAAAAGCACATAAGTTACTTGATTCTTCATCAAGCTCTACTTGGTAGAACCCATCCCTAAAATCTATTACTGTAAAGTATGACTCGCCTCTGAGATTTGCTCGCATTTCATCCAGAGTCGGAACAATGCAAAATTCTTTTTCCAAAGTTGAATTAAGATCACGGGGATCCAAGCAAAGTCTTAAAGGTCTATCATGCTTCTCTACTATTACCAGGTTACTCAACCACTCAGTAGGCCCCTGGCATGGAGAAATAACTCTTTTTTCAACCAATGCTTCTATAAAGCTTCGTTCAGTCTGCTTTGAATTGCCAAAGGTACTCTGCAGAATGATCTCGCAACTGGCAAAGCCTCCTTTTTAAGTTTCAGTACACATTTTTTCTGAAATTTTCCTAGGCCTGTAAAAATAGCAGAATTATTTTTGATAAAATCCTCTTTTGAGTCACAAATCACAGCATTTATTGTTGGTAGAATTTTTAAATCTTCATAAGATTCAAAAGCCAAAATTGGTGAACTTTTTGTACCCCCTAGTACCATAAATTCGAGATTTTTAACATTATTTTTGCTGCAATCCACATTAATGATACCCAATGGGACAATCTTAGAACCTCCATAAGCTTCTAATTCTACTTTTGTTTATTGTAATTTCACATTTTTCAACTTATCTGCTAAAGTCTTGGGTAAAATATTAACATGAGATCCACTTTAAAGTTAATATTTTCACCTCCTACCTTGATATTTTCCATCCATTCTTTACCATTTTTTATTTCTTTCACACCTTTTGACGATACCACATAATCCACAGTCTCACCATCCGACTCACCATCATCAGCTTCTTGAATCTCTCTTACTTGCCTCTTATTCCTGCTACCTGATGCAGTTGACAAAACAACATAACATCAAGTGACCATAGCGAGTACATTGTCTACAACGCTTACCATAAGCAGGGCATTGTCTATAAACATGTCTCGTACCACAACTTTTATAATCAAACTTTTCTTGCTTTTGATTATTACGAGGATTATCATTTCTACACTGATTAGGTACATTTTCAAATTTTCTCTGGTACTGACCTTTGGATTCAGTGACTTCAACTTTGCTTGTTAACTTATCCTCAACATTGTTCAATTGCTTTTTTGACAGCTCATTAGCTCGGCATATTTTTAAGCCATCTTCCAATGTTAGATTTTTCGGTATGAACAGTTTTTCTATCAATTCCTTACTATTTATTCCCATTACTATTCTATCTCTTAGTGCTTTATCCATTTCTCCACCAACTTCACAAGTTTGTGATAGTTTCTTGATGTCCGTATAAAAATGATCGAAAGACTCACTTTCCTCTTGATTTCTTGTATAAAAAACAAACCTTTCGAACATTTCATTTCTCTCCGGGATGCAAAATAACTCAAGCTCATTTAACACGGTTTGGTAATTACCCTTGTCAGCTTCAAGGTATTTATGACTTCAGCCCCTTCATCTCCTATCACATTCATCAATATAGCTGCCTTGGTTTTTTCTGGTTTTGAGTCTTTCTCCGATGCCACTAAATAAAATTCCAAATTTTGATTGAATTTTCGAAAGTTCTTAGCAACATTGCCATCGAAGCTCATTGGATTTGGTAGTCGAGCATCCATTTTTGCTACTTGACTCTCCATGCGGTGTTGTCAGATCATACACAATTTCCTTTTATCGAGGAAAACCTAAATATAACAACGTCGAAAATTCAAAGCAATATTACATGTTCCTCAAACTTGTATTTTGCTGAAATCTCCTATCTATATCAGTTTCATTTGAACCATTTTCTGGTAATTTTTTTATGGGTTAACCATGTTCCTCTGATAATGTGAATGAAATTAATTGAAAAAAGGCTTAACTCCTGCCCGGGCGCTTATTCGTTAATTAACTTTCTCCGAACGCAAAATAAATAAGGTTTTACCAATTTCGTGTTGCTTAAAAACTAATTTAGTTTTTAATTAGTAGTATAGCTTGCGTCTGACGCGACGGCGCAAAAGCAAGGGGGATTATGTAGTCTTTTTTATTATTAGCCGACGCGGCGTTCGTAATAAATCCGTAAAAAGGGTTATAATAAGATAGCCAGGAAATTAAATAACTCGGATAGTTGGGATAATTTAGTTTAACGGCTTTTTATGTTTAGTTATTAAAATACTTGATGAGTTTTTTTTTTGTGTGGAAATTTAATTAGGAAGTTTGCTATTCTTTCATTGCCTTCTTTGAAGTGTCATAAGATAAAGTATACCGATATAAACTCTAGAATATAAATATGTAATTTTTTAACTCCACTTTATTTTTTAAAAGTTACATTTTCTCGGTTATTTTTCTCGAGTGAATTAGAAAGTCAAGTATTATCAAAATTATGTTTATTCGACTGATAGAAAGATGGTCAGCCAATGAAAGAAGAGACATCATTAGTCAAACAAGAATGAAAAACAGAAGAGGTAATAGTATGTGATTCATAACTTTCTTTTTGCTTGCGTGCAGTTTTCCGCCAAGGATAATACACACTTCTAAGGATTGCTTATCGGCCTCGTTTTTGGTAATCGCCGCCATATTGGTGTGTCACCATTTCCGACGTCATAACTAAGTCGTCAGCTGTTTGCACTAGCGGTCGTAGTTTAGAATTTAAATTTATGATGAAAAATAATATTTATTTTTAATTAACATACCTAATAGGCAAACGGGAAGATGAATCCGGGATATAAAAAAGAATTGTTCTAGAATGTTCATTAATGAAGTAAAACCAAAAGGATTTTTTAGCGAGTAACCGTTTGTAACCGTGTTATCACAAGCTATAACCGTACGGTTATTACCATCACCACTGGTGTTCTGTCAAAATTACCCACACCTAATAATGTTTGTTAATAAACCTCTTTTTCGCAACAACGAACCGGTTAAAGAAAGCGATTATACAAAAGTGAGGTTATGGATACCTATAGGACTATCCAACGACCTGTCAGAAATGGCGCTTGGTTGGCACACAATAAACAAAAAACATATGGCGGGATTATCAATACAATGATCAATACACATAAATTGAAATTGAAAACTGTTAAAAATGTACTCTTTGTGTAGGTACCTACCTATAAAATAAAACAAGTGGGTACCAACACATATTTTTTTCCCATTAAGAAATATATTCGCTAGGTCCAAGAGAACACAGACAACGTTATCCTCCCCTTCATTGTTTAAAGTTACTTCAGTTCAGTTAAAATTTCAATATTTTCTGCCATGTTGGTCCAGAATCTCCAAGGAATGGATTGGATACTACACGTTCTACCTTACTGAGCGTTTTTTTTTTAAAACTTTTAACCCACATCCTAGTCCCGCAATAATAAGTTCTGTGTTTTCTGATTTTTGGCTTTGACGTTAGAGTAAGGTAAACAAACCCAAACGTCCATTTGAATAAAATCGAACTCTCAAATGTTCTATAACCGCCAGTAACCCAGGTCCTACATAGGTTACTGAATTTAATACCGTGTTAACGTCATTGATTTCCCCTATTGACGTCATAATAACTTCCCCTATTACCGCTGCCTCGCTGAAATTTCAACGGTTGGAGATTTTCAGTCACCGCCCCAGGTGCGTCCGATGAATCTTCTACAGACCCAGTGGTCCTCTGGACGATCCTATTGACTTGATCTGTCCCAGGTCATCCTGGAGTCAATGATGACTCCTAGATATTTGACCGAACTGGATGGTGCAATTATCGATCGAAATCGCTTTGAAGGTGCAAAGAAAACGGCACATCAGAGTTGGCTCATATTTCGCATAAACATTCTCTGATCGATTATCTAAAGATTTATGGAGCTATTTTGGCAATTGTTAGCGTGGTGACTTTTATTTTTGGGAAATAAACTGCTGGACAATTGCTTTCGAACGGAAGAAAAATTTCGCGTAACTTTCAAGCTCGATATTTTTGGAACCAAAACATCAACCTCTGGTTTCTATATACAGTTTTTTTTCACAAAAAGTCAATCTGTTAGTCCATGAAAACCGCATGTCGATATTTGGTCTGGTTCCAAAAATATTGAGCTTGAAAGTTAGGCGAAATTTTTCTTCTGTTCGAAAGCAATTGTCCAGCAGTTTAGTCCATAGTGAGACTTTTTTCCATAAGATAGGCAACCAAAGAAACAACGGGGTGCTGTTTCTTTGGTTGCCTATCTTTTGAATTTGAATCATGTCGAAAAGATTAAGGAATAAAATTATGAAAAATCTGTCTTCAAGTCTTTGGTTTACCGAAGCCAGGTTCTAATAATTCATCCTTTAGACTGAAGACACAATGAAATATACAAGGTACAAGTGACAAGAGACAAAAATATAATAAAACGTGTATCAATGCTATAGCACAGAATAATTGGATACAGGGGTACAATTTACTTGCCACGCCACGATACAAAATTTCGATTTTTTGGTATTTTGTATATCTGTCATTTGTAATATTTGTCATTGTGTCTTCAGCCTTAGTGAACAGGGCTTGCGTCAAAATATGGACACTGTTGAGGAAAATCGAAATTTCCATTATTTCCTCAGAAGCCAGTCGTAAAATTTAACTTTATTCTACTCAACATCCATCATCGATGTACTTTTTCAACCCCTCTTCGAGGCTTGTATATGAGAAAATGGTCACCTATGTGACGGACTTTATAACTAATGATAAACTATTGGACTACCTATTGGAGTCACCATTTATGATATGGTATGAACACATTCCAAGACAACGATTTGGCTATTGCACATGCCTCCCAACTGACAATCTCACCATCATTGTTGCAATAATTTTCTAATTTGAAATCTCCTATGTGCTATTCTTAGCCAAGTTGATGAGACCTGGGAACTTTTCTGCTAAACAAAAGTTGCTAAAAAAAGAACAAATTTGATCTCCAATGTCGAATCATTAATTTGTTTTATTCGAAAAATCAAGCCGTTATAATCGTGTAAATTACTATCCCACTCGATAGCTTAAACTCTTCTAAAAATCCAACACTGTACCCTATTAAACGAGTTGAAAACAATTAGCCTCGTTAAACAAAAACTAATTAAACTTCGTTAATTAAAACTCCATCTCTCTAAAAAGACTCATCGTTAGCTGCTGTACGTTCCGTTGTACGTACACATTGATGGTTGGAGTGAGTACGCTATATGCGCAAAATCTTAATTGGCCCATATTTGTCGGGGGCCACACAAAAACGAATTAATCTTATTAAGTAAACGCCTGCCAGGCATGGCATGGGGCAATAATTCTTCCTTTTGCTTGCTGCTGATTTTTAATTAGCTGTCAAATGAACGAAATTGCATTTTGACGGTTAATTATGTTTATGAATCGATACACCTAATGACCTTTTTCAGGGCTTTCGAGCAACTTTTGTTCAAAAGCTATTCGACTATTCACAAATTTTGAATTTGGCTTCTTTTTTTTGAAAAATAAGAGTAGATTTTGATTCCAAAACTACACCATAGGCTAAAACCCTTTTTTCGATAAATCGCAATTATTAGTTTTACCCCCTTAAACTACCTCCAAAGTTATTTGCAAGTCAAGTGAGCTTCCCCAAACGATGTATTTTGGTACTGCCTATAAGTGTTCCAGTACTTTTTGTGCCCGAGACTAGGGTGGAAATGTCCATATTTTCACAAAATCCTTTTTTTCGATGAATCGCAATTTTTTTTTTTTTTTTACGGATATGCGCACTCGCAAGGAAATGTCCTATCACGCTCGAGAAGCGGCAAGTGCGCGGAAATGACGGTGTATGTTGGTCTTGAAACGGTTCAGGTTGTAACCTGCAGGGAAAACCGTCGCAGGGAGTTAATTCCACAGCGATGCTGTTCTCCAGAGATATGAATTCTGATATAATGAGGTTCTTGATGCCTCTAGTTTGACAGTAAATTCATGGTTACCGTCTGTTTGACGGGTTCGCCTGGTAAGCGCTACTCTCGGTGGAATCATACGTGCCAACTCTTCAGAGCATTTTCCATGATAGTACCTGTAGAAGAGAGATAAATCGCCCACCGATCTGCGATGTTCGAGACCATCCAAGTTACGAGTAAGTGCGGGGTCATTGATCAGCTTGATAGCTCGTTTTTGCACGGTGTTCAAAAGCATTAAGGTATGTTTGGGTGCTGCACTCCATATATGTGAGCAGTACTCCATAGTTGGTCGAATCTGGGCTTTGTAGAGTGTCAGCAATTGGCTTGGTGTGTACAGATGTCTTGTACGAAATAGCACCCCCAGCTTTTGGGACGCCCTTTTAGCAATATCTGCCACGTGACTGTGCCAAGACATGTTGGTCTCTGCAGTAACCCCCAAGATGTTCAACTGACTCTGTAATGTGACAGCACTTCCAGATAGCATGATGTTTGGCTCACCGGTGCTGGTCTTTTTTGAAAACAGAGCTGCTTGGGTTTTCTGCGCGTTGAACTGTACAAGGTTTTTGTTACCCCAGTCCTCTATTATCTCCAGGTCGTTATTTATCTGCGATATTTGAGTTAGTCTAAGATGATGGAATTCACGTGCGGAAAGACCTGTGGGTGGTATGAGTGAGGAGACTACATTGCCATCGTCTGCAAAGCAATAAAGTGGATTTACTGTTTTATCTATGAGGTCATTTATGTAAATCAGAAAAGGAGTTGGCGAAAGGATTGCTCCCTGTGGCACACCAGCATTTATTTGGTAAGAGTTGGAGTTCTGGCCATCCAGTGCAACATAAATGGATCTGTCCTTTAGGTAACTTTCAAACCAAGTGCCAAGTTTCGGCGATAATCCCATTGCTTTGAGCTTGTTGAGCAGATTTTCATGCCAAACTTTGTCGAATGCTTTAGATATATCTAAGGCAATTGTTCTTGTTTCACCCCGCAACTCAATCGCTTTTTGCCATAAGTGAGTGACGTATGTAAGTAAATCGCCAGTTGACCTATATTTTCGAAATCCGTATTGCTTATCGTTGATAATTTTGTACTTTTCCAAGTACTTGGTTAGGTGATTGTTCACAACTCTTTCCATTACTTTTGATATCACCGGAAGTAGAGCAATTGGTCTATAGTTTAACGGATCTGTCTTTTTTCCTTTCTTTGGAATGGATTGTACTGCGGCAGACTTGATGATGATGGATATACTCCTTGCCTGTAAGACAAATTGAATAATTTTGCGAAAGTTGGGGTGAGCTCGTTGGCGCAATTTTTGAGTACTATTGCGGGAATGCCATCCGGACCCATTGCTTTGTTTGTATCTAGCTTTTTAAGGGATTTTCGTATTTCTCTGTGACAAAAGGGTACCTCTGGCATACTATGGGAAACCCTTTCAATGAACGGTGGAGTTTTTCCGTTTGGCACTGTTAGGTTGGAGTTGGAGGAAAACATTTGGGCCAGCATATTGGCTTTTTCCTCTGATGTTGTGGCT
This sequence comes from Ceutorhynchus assimilis, assembly GCA_917834065.1. Classification (NCBI taxonomy): domain Eukaryota; kingdom Metazoa; phylum Arthropoda; class Insecta; order Coleoptera; family Curculionidae; genus Ceutorhynchus; species Ceutorhynchus assimilis. The sequence continues at coordinate 12,662,139 of OU892280.1, read as the reverse complement.
AAGTGATTATTTTTATCTGTAAGTGGTGGTATGGATGTGGTGAAGTTAGATCCAACAGCTTTTGCAAGAGACCAAAAGGACCTAGAACTACTTGGACAATTCAGCAACCTGTTTTTTATTCTTTGATTGTATGTTTCTTTAGCGGAGTCAATAGTAATTTTGCAACTATTTCTGGCTTCTATAAATTCTGTGTGGTTTTGAGCGGTTTGTTGTCGTTTCCAAAGGTTATATGCTCTGTGTTTTTTCTGTACAGCCGTTTGACACTGGCTGTTGAACCAAGGTTTTGCATTAGCTCTACGTTTAGTTGTATGTGGGATATATGCATCCATTCCAGATAAGATTACTTGTGTTATTTCATTACAGCAAATAGTGGGATCAGCTGTTTTAAAGCAAACCTCTTGCCATGGAAAATGCAGGTAAAACTGTTTTAGGTCATTCCATTTTGCCGATTTATAGTGCCACATTTTACGAGGAAGTGGTTGTTGGCTTGGTGGGATGAGCATTTCGCACTTTGTTATTATAAGGTTATGATCGGACAAACCAAGTGGAACATCTACTTGAATTGTGTACGAGTCAGGATTTGTGGTTAGGAACAAGTCTAAAAGCGCTGCAAATTCGCCCCTTTCTGAGATACGGGTAGGTTCATCGACAAGCTGCGTTAGACCACAACTTATGGCAAAAGCTTCTGCTTCTCTGCCTTCGTTATCTGTTTTGTTGTGGTGTTTCAGCCAGGGTATATTGTGGACGTTGAAATCGCCTAAAAAGACAATTTCCGCCTGTGGATAGTTTGACTGTATACTATCACAGCTTTCGGATAATGTCGCGAAAAAGTTTTGGTACTCGGTGTTAGATGGCGGTCGGTAGAGGCAGCAGATAAACTTGGTCGATGACTTTGAGGTGAATTTTAGCCATATGATATCAAGGTTCGCTGGTTCTAGCTTCTCCTCTCGATGACATGAAAGGTCATTTTTAATGTACACACAGATCCCAAAATTATGTCGAAATCGGTGGTGTAGGTCATAGCCGGGATAAAGATAGTTCACAATAGGTGTTGCAGAACTGATTTTAGTTTCAGTGAGAACAAGGATGTCAGGTCTTTGTTCTTCAAGATGTTGGTGAACTGAATTCATATTTGTACTTATTCCTCTTATATTGCTAAAATCAATTCTGAGTTGAGTTTTTGATCTTCTCTTTATATCTTTGCATGAAGGACTCCCAGGATCACCCGACGCCCGGAGATCCGAGTGGTCGGGTATTTTACCACCGGAATATTTTGATCCTGGAGGCGCCATCATGCTATCTGTTACTCATTGTTGGAACCGGACTGCCAGCGCAGTAGCGGAACGTGGTGATACCACTTAGCGCTACTCAATTCTGGCATGGTGGTATCTCACCGGTCGACGCCCAATAAGTAAAAAGCGTCTATTACCTATCAAATTATTAGTTTTGCCCCCTCAAACCACCTCCAAAGTAATTTGCAAGTCAAGTGAGGTTCCCCAAACGATGCATTTTGGTACTGCCTATAAATTTCAGTACTGTTTGTGCCTGAGGCTAGGGTGGAAATGTCCATATTTCCACAAAAACCCTTTTTTCGATGAATCGTAATTATTAGTTTTACCCCATTAAACCATCTTCAAAATAATTTGCAAGTCAAGTGAGGTTTCCCAAACGATGTATTTTGTTACTGCCTATAATTTCCAGTACTGTTCGGCCCGAGACTAGGGTGGACATTTCCATATTTTCACACAAACCCTTTTTTTGATGAATCGCAATTAGTAATTTCACCCCCTTAAACCACCTCCAAAGTAGTTTGCAAGTCAAGTGAGGTTTTCCAAACGATGTATTTTGGTACTGCCTATAATTTCCAGTACTGTTTGTCCCCCAGACTAGGGTGGAAATGTCCATAATTTCAAAAAAACCCTTCTTTCCATGAATCGCAAGTATTAGTTCTACGCCCTTGAATCACCTCTAAAGTAATTTGCAAGTCAAATGAGGTTCCTCAAACGATGTATTTTGGTACTGCCAATAATTTCCAGTACTGTTTGTGTCCGAGACTAGGGTGGAAATGTCCATATTTTCACACAAACCCTTTTTTCGATGAATCGCAATTATTAGTTTCACCCCCTTAAACCACTCTCAAAGTAATTTGCAAGTCAAGTGAAGTTCCCCAAACGATGTATTTTGGTACTGCCTATAATTTCCAATACTGTTTGTGCCCTAGATTAGGGTGGAAATGTCCATATTTTCACAAAAACCCTTTTTTCGATGAATCGCAATTATTAGTTCTACTCCCTTAAACCACCTCCAAAGTAATTTGCGAGTCAAGTGAGGCTCCCCAAACGATGTATTTTGGTACTGACTATATCTTCCAGTACTGTTGGTGCCGGAAACTAGAGTGGAAATGTCCATATTTTCACAAAAACCCTTTTTTCGATGAATGTGTGGTTTTGTGATGAGCATTCCTGATTTGAATAAAAGAAAAATAATTGACATAAATTTCACGCTTAAAGTTTTGTAATTGAATTGTCGAAGATGAAAAGGTTTGAGATAAATGAAGATAAAGCTACAATGGAAGAAGTAACTTATCCTGCGCAGCAAATTGTATCAAAGGTACCCTGGACCAAAACATATCAAACAGCAGAGTGGAACATGGACGGGTCCTCACAAAAATTTTGGATACAATCACTAATATTGTACGGAAAAAAATCTGGCATCAGGCAAGAAAAGGTAAGGACTCCATTTAAAAAAAAAGGGACTTATCTACCAATCCACAGTCACAGGCAAGATACAGGAGGGCTCAACCTTGTGGCAAACCTTTGGGAGTAGTTTCCACAAATTAGGTCACGGTTATAAAGAATAATCGGCGAAAAACTTATATAGCTGAAGGTATATTAATCACTCAATCACAAATTTTAACTTATACGAGCACTAAAAGTTTCATGAATTGCAGGTATTTACAATCGACACTATATCTACGCTTCATAATATGGAATTGTTAGTAGGTACATGAGGGAAATATTCGGAACTAATTACACAAGTGCATCAAAGTTACCGAAAATGTTTCATGAAAGCATGTTATCTAAATACTGAATAAGGTTTTTTCATATTTTGATAAAAGAGCCCTCTACCAACAAAATATGAAAATAAACTTATCCAGTTTTGAGACATAAACATATTTTCATAGAAAAAATATCGGTAATATTAATTTACTTGTGTAATTACTACCGAATATAAATTAAATTTAAGCCTGAAATAAAATGGTCTCGTTGAAGAGCAGAGCACACATGCCCTAATTCCATTTAATTTACCTGTTGGTCCGACTTTATCGGACGATTGTTTTCCATTAGAATCCCATCACTGGTTTTAAGTGTACTATTTGAATACATTTAATCCTGCATACTGCATACTGCTGTTTTTACAACCGACATTCACCACGTGGGATTTTTCCATTGCCAACTGAAAAATATTTAGTAATGCAGAACAAATTCCATTGTGTAAATAGTCGATGAGTGAGGTTATGCTCTTGTATTTTGAGGCTGGGCTGGGACCGAAAGCATTTAACCAGATGCTAGAGTGAGGTTGAAAGAAATCCCAGTAAATTCATAAAAAATCACTTTTAGATCCGCTGATCAAAAACTTTTTCCTGAGACAAAATGTGATATTCCAGAGCCTGAGGTAATATTTTTGTGAATTATTAAATAAAAAGATTTCAAGTTGAAGTAAACATCTGAAAACCCATAGTTTCCAAACTAGATCTGCGATTCCTTCCATCAGCGCTGGTCCTTGACCATTTAAAAAAGTATTTAAGCCGCAATATGGGTGATTCTCCTAGTTTAAGTTTTTCTGGAATATATTTTAATGCACATTCTAATTTCTAAATGAATTTTTCTGAATCTTGCATTGATATTTAACTTAAGTAGTTCTAAGGAACGCCCTTTGTTCATTGGTTCATTCTGAAATGTTGAAAATTCATCCCTATTTTCATTATGAATCCAAAATTGGATGCTAACAAGAAGTTGATAACAATATCATCACTCTTAAACATTTTGGACTTTTCAATGGATTCTGACGACGATTTTCAATTACTTCTTTTGAGACTGTGAAACTAATAATGCAGAGAATTTAATTGGATTTTCAGTTTCAGCCCTGAAAACCTAGGGGAGAATAACATTACGATATATAACTGATTCAATAACATAACATTTAATATAATTTTATAATTATTGTCGACTCTAGTTCCAAAATCCATCCCTGCAAGAAAGGGTCTCATCCCAAGCGAGGGAGGAATAAGAGTCAGACAATAAGGCATTACCTGGACTGTGAAGGAATTCAATGGGAATTCAATGCGGGCATTTTTAATGAATAGAAAAGAACCATTCATATTCTGTCGGGGAGAGCCAATTATACCTACTTTTGTTGTTGATGATGTGTATAGGTATTTTTGGATAAAGCGAAAAATCTTCTTGTGTAAGACTTTTAATGGGAATTTTTATCAAGGAACAATAGAAAAAACTGGTCATAATTTATTGTTTGGAAATGAGCATTTTAACGTACAGTACAGCTCGAGCAATTTGCCCCATCAGGACTTTTAAAGCTCGAATAATTAATTATATACGAGCATGAGTGTGACGTTTAATTTATTAGTGCCATAAATTAATAATTTACCAACATTAAAATTGTACCCCATCGTTTCTCTCTTTCTTTTCTCGTTCTTCTTTGTCGCGTTAGTTGTTGTGGCTGGCCGCGGACCAAAAGTGAAAGAAGAGAGGACGATTATATGCATTCTTGGAATATTTTCAGTATGTCCGTGATATTTATCAGCCATGGCGTTCGATTTAAATAAATTTTATGTTTAAAGAACATTACCAATCTGGTTAACGACCCAAAAAGATGCAACTAATTAACAAACCCTACCCATACACGTCATTAAATGGAGGATATTTGTTTATGATGGTACCGCAAAAAAAAGTCATGAATAGTCCCTTATTAAAGCGGGACAGTGAAGAAGCTGCATGTGGCCAATTAGGAAGAGAAATAAATTCAATGGGGCTGTCGAGATTTTTGGGTTTTGACGAGCCTGAGAATACCAAGAGACAGTTTTTTTTTTCGGTATGCCACTGAGTGCTTTGCATGGGGTTACACCCAGGGATGGATTATCTCTTGCAATTTATTCATTGTCATTACTTTGGTAATTTGATTCTGATTATAATCCCATTAAATATGTCGTGAAAATTGCTCTTGAATATGTCTTTGACCGTGGTAAAACCTTCAAATTATATTCACTAAAGGTTATATAAGAGAGGATTTGGTGGGAGGTATTCCAAAAGTACTTGAAACAGATAGACATAAATTAGTACCTAACTAAACTGACATTTACAAAAAAAAAAATAACTCCCTCAATGTCCTAAAAAATCCTAATCTAAATTGTTCCATTGTTCTACACGTTCTCAAGTTTATGAAGTTATCAACAAAATTATTTTGTTCAAAACACAAAACAATAAATCATGTAACGACGATTCTTTGGCGGCTACCGTGATCCCTTTCTTTGTTCTTGTGTGAATAATGATGGTGGACCATGACGGTAACTGAACCTATCATTAAGCAAACTGGCTATAAATGTGGCAACGATGCAACGGTCGACCAGGTAGAAGAAAAAAGCGTTCTTTCTTGATGGTGGTGGTACCTCTTTTAATTTCGGTCTTTGTGTTCGAATGCCTTTTGATTTTTGATAAAAGGAGTGTTTGCTATGCTGTAAAGATATTTCAGTTTTCAGTAGCCAACATGCAAAATAACTACGGCCTGAGGAATGCCACTAAAACTTGCCTCGTTGAATAACTTTGTATTCCTTTCGAGAAGAATAAATTCAGAAAGTAATTTGTCAAGGCGCGGACGTCTGTGTAACGTTTATGATCCGTGTCGTTGTTGAGCGAACCCAAGGGGTCAAGCAAGCCGGGCCAATTTATGCGTCGCGAAAGTAGTTTTTCGGAGAAGTTTTGTCGGACAACGAAAGGACAAAGTCGAAATTAACTTGTTGTGCCTACTTTGACTCTTATTTTTACTAGATTGTTTTTCAAGAATCAAATATTAGAATTTTTTGTTTTTGATTGGTTTACGGAAAAATTATAGTCATACCTAGTCACTTCTTGGGGTTATTAACCAATATAGCATTCTTAGAAATTGACCAGCAAAACTTACTTAGTGGTATTTCAGTTATGTTACAACCTTGGCTGATTATAATCCTCGGCTACAGCCTCGGATTCCAAACTTCAGCCTCGGCCGTCATTTACTATTTATCGGCCTTGTAACGTTAATAACTATAACAAGCTAAACTGAAATTAGGCATTCATTTTCCAGCTGTATGCTAAGATTCAAAAGTTTGATTTATGGAGAATATACAATAATCCTATTATTCGATATTGTCCAATAAACCGCTGACAAAAAAAATGTCTACAAAAAGTGCAACTAGTTAAATTATTGAAAATCAATAGAATATTAATGATCTTATGGCCGTTTTGACGGAGCCTTAGCGATAAGTATTCCTTAAAGTGACGTTCCTCCATGTAAAAATTTAATTTTTTAGGAATACTTATCGCTAAGGTTTCCTTAACATGGTCGGTGCAAACGGCCATTAAAATCTCACAAATCTAGTCGAGGCTTGAATGTTCAAAATATAAAAAAGACAACCATGGATTCCGTTGTCATTTTTGTTTTCGAATACATTTTTAAGCAAGATACAAAAGTAAAGTAAGGTACGCACTCTAATTAAGTAGGTATCCCAAAAAGAACAATGGTTACGAGTATTAATCATGGTTGATGCAACGTCAACTTATTCTGTATAACATTACTCTTAGACTTTACGATATAAACAAACTAAGATTGGCTTGTATTTCGTTGTAACGTTAAATATAGGTAAACTGAAAACTTCATGATAACGAGCATAAGAATAGTCGTAAAAACTGCACTATAAGACCATAGACTGGATTCTAAACAGTTTAATTCTTGGTCAGTCAGTTTCGGCATCAATGTTGTGGCAACATTGATGCGCAAATTAAATACGTTCTACATCGTACTTCAATTTTTATTGAATAATTGATTGATTTTCCTGATCTGATAGCGACTGCTTCTAAAATTAAGTATACTATATGTGTCCTTCTCGTCAGGAGCACAGAACCTCATTATAAATTTAAACACACAAAGAAGGGCTAAAACAGGGTCAGCATGGTATACGTAAAAAAATACGTAACAGAAGCATAAACCAGTAAGTTTCAACAATATTGTCACGGATTCCGGGTTCACTAAAACTCACTTCACAAACAGTAACAACTCTAATTAAACTAATTGACTTTATATAAAATTCACTTATCACTTATCCAAATGTAAAATTTAATACTCCCCGTATTACTTATACGCGCTATGTATAGTCGAAATCTCACTACGGATTTATCTAGAAAAACATCGAATGGAATAGCGTCTAGGTTTTGTAATATTCATGGTTTTTGGTTAAACTTCGATTCCATAGAATTGAAGGATATCAGCTGATAGTATGGCAGAGAGGTTTGTGAAGTCCTTCAAGAAATCTTTAATTTGTGCACAGTTAGAATCCAGCAAGTTTGATTCTCAAATCAATCAATTTTTGTCAAACTATAGCATATAGCATTCCACCACAGAGAAACCACTATTTGGACTGGTTTTCAACAAAGAAACAGCAAGAAAGACAGAGAGAACAACATGAAGACATAGCAAAAACTGATAAGAAAAACAAAATGAGATGCATGCAGATCAACAGAGACATACAAGAATACACAACTTTCAGATCAATGATCTAGTTTTATGTGAACAATTGAAGACAAACTGCCTAACTCCGTTGTTTGACCCAAAACCTTACAAAATAAGTCAAATTGGTGGAACTCGAGTTTTGGCAGAAAAAGAAGGAAAATATATCAAAAGAAATGCATCGTTTTTCAAAATATTCAATCCTAGTATTCCCAGTCAAGTCCTTAAACATCCGTCAAACACTCCAAAACAAAATGCGTTTACTCCTCCTATCATTCCTATCATTCCACCGGAAACAGTATTCTGGAAGATTAGTCCTAAAGAGGAGCAAGCTACTATACTTGAAGCAAGATCGCTAACAACACCTACTAGTGAAGATCCAGATATGCATGAACCTCGATAAAACCTCTCAGATGACAATATCTCGTTCAGCTCAGCACCTACAACAGATACAGACAGCCTTTCAGTTAATGAGTTACCTGAATGTGATAACTTCAAACAGAACATTTTGAGCAACCCTGACATTCAAGAATTTCAAGCCATTCAGCCGTATGAATAAAAATAGAGCATTTGCTTCTAAGCAAAAGGTAGACGTATAAGCAAAAGCTTCAAGTAAAAGGTAGAAGTAGAAGCATTTACTTCATATCATATGAATAATGAAAACCTTTTACTCGCGAGCATATGCTTCAAAGAAATGAAGTTAAAGATACTACCTGTAGTAGGTACCTGTTATTTCAATCTAAGGCTCGAGTGCCATAGTTAACCAAAAGATCATATGCTAACATCACTGGACTTTGACATTTCATATGAATTGGTTGTAGAACAACTTCAATCATGGAAGAACGCAAAGCTACCGCAAGCGGACAACGCATCATTGTGGTACACAGTCACAAAGATGGTTCGAAGCCAACGAGAGGAGTCGATCTGGGAATAAAAAAAAAACTCTCTTGAGCAATCGGTAAAACGCCCACAAAAATTTCAAGGTGAGGTACTGGCCATAAACATCTGTGCCAAAGAGTATCTTAAAAGAGGCTTTTAAGAGAGCACATTTGCATACTGTCCTACAGTCAAGCGGCTCTAAATGCTCTAGGAGCCATCAAGTGCAATTCTCAGCTAGTTTGTGAGGGTGAAAATATTCTTAAGCAACTGGCTGGGTCCGGCTGGGAGGTATAAAGTAACCCTGATGTGGGTACCAGGATACCACGGCATAGAGGGTAACGAGAAGGCGAACCGTCTCACAAAACAAGGCGCTTTAACATTTTTTTAAGACCCAGAGCCTTTTTGTAGACTAATGAAAAACCACGTCTCCGAAGAAATGAACATATGATAAAGGTCATATGTGATCTGAAGAACTTCGCATGAACAGAAAAGACATTAGAAAGTTGGTCTCCTCACTGGGAATTACCAGGTGAAATAGTACCTAAAAACAATAAGCAAATCAGATAACGACCACTGCAGATCTTGCAAACCAGCAATAAAAAGTATAGAAAGCCTAATCTGTGAATGCTCTACTCACTTCTGCAAAAGGCTGAAATACCTTGAAGAGGTGGGCACTTTAAGACCCAGGAAGCCGGCCTCCTCTGTGAGAAGCCTATAAATCTTGGACACTAGAGCGGCTGGAACAAGCTATAACGAATCCTAATGCAATCTACAATCTACAAAAAAACGGGAAGAAAGAATATTTGGAAATAATTTACCAAAATAGTAAACATACATCTGCTCTGGAGCAGATGCATTTCGCAAGGAGTAAATGCTTCCAATTTAAAGCAAATACTCTGTTTTATTCATAAGAAAAAGAGTATTTGCTTTTTCCTGGAGCATTTGCTTCCTACTTTGAAGTAAGAGGTTTTGCTTCAATTTTTATTCATACTGGATGAAGTATTTGCTTCAGATTTTGGTAGAAAAAGCAAATGCTCTTTTTTATTCATAGGGTAGAATGAATATACATTGAAAATATATTTTCAGAAATATTATTTTGTTTGTTCTTTGAAACAACTTTCAAATCTAAAGTTAGGAAGGAAATGTAGTGTCTAAGTTTTGTAATAGTCTATGGTTTTTAGTTAAACTTCGATTCCATTGAATTGAAGGATATCAACTGATAGAAGAAAACTATAATTTAGAATTTAATGTTTAGGTTATGTTATGTCGTTTTCTCATTGATTTGCTCCAGACACATGTATCTTTATCGTTGAAAGATAATAAAAACAAGCTCCCTAAGAAAACACTGATATATTTTAATCAACACCTCATAGTAAGCCTAAAGTAGCTCATACATTACATGGAATATAATAGAATTCCCAGGTATGGCGCGCTGCCATACTTAAACAACGAATTTGCAAGACTGTGGCCGGGCTCTCGGGACAATTTCGTGACACTGTCTTTCCCTAAAATCAAATCGTCCTGATCTGACTCTGACAAGATGCAACGCCCTTCTACATCTATACCTCCACTTAGATCCATATTAATTCCATTTATTCATTTGCTCAACGACCATCGTCATGCCTGGTTAAGAGAAATGCGACCTGAACGCAGCTCCTTTCTCAGCTTTCCTGACTTTCTAGATCTACGTACTGTCATGTCTTTCCTTGGATTGACGTCATAAATACTAAACGAACGAATGACTGCCTGGTTCCCTGTTGACGGCCATTCTACCTTTGAGGATGGACGCAGTACTAGTAGCATTCCTTTTTTTTAGGAATCCGCAGAACTTTGATCTCCTGGATTAGCATATCCTGGTCTTTCTTCCTCCGCTTGCCAGATTTTGCTTTTCTTCCTTTGGATGTACTATTCCTGATGTCGAAAAATGATTCAAGGTTGAAGCCCCGTCTCTTCAAACTGATCACTCCCCAGTTGTTCGGTACTCCTTACTTGACTGCATCAGATCGAAAACCTCTAACACGAACTCTTTTTCGTTGATCAATTCTAATGCAGTTCTTGTCTTGATCTGGGTATGCCCGGTTAGAGAAAGGTATCTGCGTTGTTAGTTATTACCAAAGCAATGTGGGGAAAATTGTAGCGTTGCAAGTTCTCAATCCAAGGTTGACAGTCATCAGACTGAGAGCGAGATCTTGGTTGTAATTTGCTACAGTCACGTTTGAAATGTCCTCTTTTTCCGCAGCGGTAACATTCGGAGCCCTTGTTACCAATTGAAGGCTAAAAAGGTAGTAAAAATTAATTTCATTGAGAAGAGTCACTCAGAAAAATGTTCAATTCCCTGTGTTTATAACTAATGCAATATTAGTTTAATGGACTGTATATTTGAATAAATTTCTTTTATTCGGAGAGAAATTATCTTGAACTAGACAGGATTTTTAATTTATTTGACAAATTTTATGACAATACAATTAATACCAGTTATTTTCCAAATTGCTTGTGGATAACAAATTTGCTGGTACTAATATAATATGTTCAGAAACAATAATATCTAATTTAATCTAAATCTAATTTAACATATCGCCCACCTTGAAAGGATGTGGTATAAACTTTCAACATATTTTACACAAAAGAAAAACAAAAACTTATACTAAATTAAAATTAATAGGTACCATAGTTTACGAATTTAAATAAATTCCTAATTCCAAAGGTACCTAATTCAACAAATACAAAAAGGTCTTTGAATCAACACTCCGATTCAATAGGTAAGACACAAACACGATTAATTCCTCTTTTCAATATAGTGCCTTGAGTTTTTACACTTACAACTCTCACGATATTATCTGTTCCGCGATGCAACTCAGTAACACGTCCTAGTTTCCAATGCAAGACCGGAACATTATCGTCTTTAATTAACACTAAAGATCCCAGCTTTACCAAAGACTGACAGTTTTTCCGCCATTTCAATCTGGTTTGTAGTTCACTAAGGTACTCCTTTTGCCATCTCTTCCAGTAATGCTGAACCATAAACTGAATATGCTGCCAACGAGACAGTCGATTCTCCAAAACATCGATAAGAGGGTATTCTGGTATTGAGGTAAGGGTACGTCCAATCAGAAAATGGGCAGGCGTCAAAGCAGCAGCATCTTCTGGGTCTTCAGTTATTGGACATAAGGGTCGAGAATTTAAAATGGCTTCGATTTGAATCAGTAAAGTACCCAACTCCTCAAATGTTAAAGATTTATTCCCAAGAACACGCTTGATATGAATTTTGGAGCTTTTTATTCCTGCTTCCCAGAGACCTCCAAAAGTAGGGGAATTGGCAGGAATAAAGTGCCATTTTATATTTTCATTCGCTAACATTGTAGTAAAATACTCGCAATTAATTTGTAAAAATTCATAAACTCGACAAATTTCTCTATTTGCTCCAACGTAATTAAGACCATTATCCGAATAAATATTTCTAGGTTTGCCCCGCCTACTCGCAAACCTATGAAGAGCAGCTAAAAAACATTCTGTTGTTAGCTCTGAAACAATCTCAAGATGTACTGCTTTGGTACACATACAAACAAACAAACAAAGGTAAGCCTTGGAACACTGAGAGCCTCGACCTTTCTTATTTTTAACATAAAATGGCCCACCATAATCAGTGCCAACATTTTCAAAGACACCGTAAGTGTTAACCCGAACATCAGGCAAATTTCCCATTAAGTAATTGTTCCCCCTAGGATTAGCCTTGAAGCAATTCAAGCATTTATTTATTATTTGCCGACAAACATTTCGACCACCTATGGGCCAGTATTTTTCTCTGATGGAGGATAACAAAAGTTGTGCACCGCAATGTAAAAGTCGCTTATGTTCATGTTCTAGTATATATTTGGTTAAAGTGTGTTTACTAGGTAAAATAATAGGATATTTTTTCTCATCTGATAGATTAGCATGTTTAAGTCTACCGCCAACACATATTAAATCATTTTTTAAAATTGGATTCAAACTCAAAATTTTACTTTTAGAAGAAATTTGCTTTCCAGAAATTAAACAATTAAATTCATCAGCAAACATCTCTAATTGAGCTTTTTTTATCAATAGTTCAAGTGATTTATTAATTTCTTCAGGCACAAAACCACCTTCGAGTCTTTTATCATGGTCTTTTATCTTCAAATTTTTTATAAAACGTAAGGCATAAGCTAATGAATGTAAAATTTCCGTAAAAGATGAACCATCTTTAGACAATTCATTAAACAAATTGAAAGTATTTGAAATAGGCAAAGAAACTGATTTTTGCTCCGGAATTTCATTAGGGATAGGATATTCTTGAAGACTCCAAGAAGAATAATCATTTGAAAGAAATTCTGGACCATGCCACCATAATAAATTATTCACCAAGTCTTTAGATGTAATACCTCTCGATAGTAAATCTGCAGGGTTTTCCTCCGATTTGACAAAATGCCAATCTTGTTTATTCGATAATGACTGAATTTCGCTAACCCTATTAGCCACAAAAGTCTTCCAAGAAGATGATTCACCGCGAATCCAATATAAAGTTATCGTCGAATCTGACCAAAAATAATATTTGTCAAACTTGATTTCCAAAGCTGTCATAACCTTTTTAACTAAATTAGCCAATAACTGTGCTGCACACAACTCCAATCTTGGCAGGCTGACTTGCTTTACAGGAGCGACTCGACTTTTGGCACATAACAAATTGGTAATAAAACTGCAATTTCTCAAAGAACATCGAACATAAACGCAAGCGCCATATGCCTTTACTGAGGCGTCACCAAAACCATGTAATTCTATTTGCACATAATCTGAAAATACGTTTCTATGTATTTTAAATTCATTAATTGAAGTGATACTGTGCTGAAATTCCTGCCAGATCTTAAGTATATAGCTAGGTAATTCATCGTCCCAATTTATCCTGAGTTTCCAAATATCTTGAATTAATAATTTGGCAACTATGATTATGGGTCCCAACAAACCCAACGGATCATATATCTGGGATATAACTGATAAAATTGTTCTTTTAGTAACTTTCTTCAATTTTAGAATATCTAGACTTATTTTATAATTTATGGAATCACCTTGAGCATTCCAAAAAATACCTAAAATTTTATTTGAATCATTATCACCAATATTTAATATACTTACATCTACATTATTACTAATCTTAAAATCGTTCAGAACATCTTTATCATTACATAGCCATTTGCGTAAATCAAAACCAGATTTGGCCAAAAGTTCATAAATATTTTTTTGAATATACAACAGTTCTTCTTTTGAATTTGCCCCGGTGAGTAAGTCATCCATGTAAAAATCACGCCTGATGATTTTGCTTATCAGTTTATTGTCTTCATTTTGTTTTGCTATGTCAAAAAGACATTTAACCGCTAAGTAAGGAGCTGACGCAGTTCCATAGGTAACAGTATGCAAGATATAACATTTAAGCTCTTCATCAGGATGTGATCGCCAAAATATTTTTTGATATATTTGATCATCTTCATTTATAAGTATTTGGCGGTACATTTTACTCACATCACCAGTCATTACATACTTATGTATGCGAAATCTTACTAATATTTGGAAAATATCCTGTTGCAATGTAGGCCCAACAAATTGCACATCATTCAGAGACAAACCAGAAGTAGTCTTACACGAGGCATCAAAAACTGTTCGTAACTTAGTAGTTAAACTCGTGCTTTTGATGACCGCATGGTGAGGCAAATAATAACCCATACTTTCACAATCAAAATCCTTATACTCTGACATATGATTTAAAGAGATATACTCATCCATAAATTGTATATATTCCTTTCTTAAATCTGGATTTTTAATCAATTTTCTCTCTAAACCATAAAATCTATTAAGTGCATTAATTTTAGAGTTTCCTAAATTTGAAATAGATTTTTTGAAAGGGATTCTCACAATATATCTACCGTTGTCGTCTCTGATAGTGGTGGAGTCAAAAAGTTCCTCGCAATATCTTTCTGTCTCCGATAAAACATCTTTTTTACTCAAAACATCCTCTAATTCCCAAAATTTCACGATACTAATGTCAAGATTACACCCATTAGTGTCATTACTAAAACAATTTATCGACATATTGACGTTATTAAAACCTATTTGCATATTTCCTGCAACTATCCATCCAAATACAGTATTCTGTAAAATGGGAAGTTTATTTCCTAATGAAATTTGTCCTGAATAAATAGCCGTCCAAAATATTCCAGATCCCAATAATATATCAATTTCTTTCGAAACGTTAAAATCAGGATCTGCTAATTCTAACTCCACCGGTATTTGGAGTGAACTTTTATTGAAACTACAAACAGGTAATCTATCTGTAATTTTCTGTATCACTAAACAGTTTATATTTTGTTCAAAAGAATTAACTCGTGACATAATTTTGATATTTACTTGGCGATCTATATTAGATAACATCTGTCCAATTCCCTTAACGGCATGATTAATTTTAACATATTCCAAATTGAGCTTTTCACAGAATGATTTGGAGATGAAATTACTTTGAGACCCACTATCTAGAAGTGCCCTACATGTTATTTCCTTCCCACCATTTTTTACTATAAGTTTTATTGTAGATAATAATACTTGAGAACTAGACATAGCAAAATCGCTCCTTTGTACATGGGTAACTACACTGGAATCGCCAATGTCCGGAGTTACTAAAGAATCTCGATTTATATTTTCCAAATGTAACAAGGTGTTATGCGGTTTATGACATTTGGCACATTTATTTAGTTTACATTTCCATGACTGATGTGTATTTCTGAAGCAATTTAAACATAATTTTAAACTTTTTATTGATTCAATTTTTTGTTGAGTAGATAGTTTCAAAAATGAATCACATTTAAAAATACTGTGATCTTTTGAACAATAATAACATTTTAATTTACTATCTGAAGCTAGTAAACCATGACTACGACTCCTTTTACCCTTGTTATCAAGACTTTCCAAGCCAGTGGCCTCTATTTTCTCTAATATATCACATTTATTTTTAAGAAAGCCATTCAAATCTTGTAACGAAGGTAGGTCGTTCTGGTATTTATAATTTTCCCACTCCCGACGAGTAACAGCATCAAATTTATTTGCTAAAATATAGATGATTAACCTATCCCATGAATCAGTATTTTCTCCTAAACTTTTTAGAGAACGTAAGTGTTTTGTAGTTGTATCAAATAAATTTCTCAATCCTACATGTGATTCATCCCTTAACTTTGGATATTCAAAAATGATTTTAATATGATTATGAATCATTAGGGACTTATTTTCATATCTTTCGAGTAAAAACTGCCA
The DNA here is from genome assembly GCA_917834065.1 of Ceutorhynchus assimilis. Taxonomy (NCBI): domain Eukaryota; kingdom Metazoa; phylum Arthropoda; class Insecta; order Coleoptera; family Curculionidae; genus Ceutorhynchus; species Ceutorhynchus assimilis. Next base: position 12,646,179 of record OU892280.1, on the reverse strand, counting down.
TGCGACATTATAATTTATTGCTGATACCTCAATAGATTGAATTGCTTCAAGAACATCCTTATTCAGAGAACTTCTCAAATAATAGAATTTTTGGATGTCGCTGAGTAACTTATTTTGATCAATTAATGAAATAAACGCATCTTTAAACTGCAACCAGTTGCAATATTTACCATCAAATGGTGGTATAGTTATGGGTGGCAATTTTACTATTGGATTATGATCATTTGAATTATGATTTCTATGTCTAGTTGATTCTACACTACCTTTGCTTGTTTCAGAATTTGTTTCAGAGTCAGTACGTACATTTTTAATAATTAATTTTGCCCGACTACATAAATTATAAAATTTATTTTCAAAATCCTCCTCTTCTTCAAGGAGGCCTGTTTCTTGTTCTTCATTTAAAGAACAAAGTTCACAAATAACATCATTAAATTCAGATAAAATTGGTTCTAAAATTTTCAATCTTTCCTCTAATTCTATAATTATCTCTTCAGTTAAATTATCTTTATTTAAATTATCAAAATAATTATTAAATCGTGTTAATTTAGATTTTAAATTACTCTTTTTAATCTTTAACTTTGATTCGTCAGACATTTCACTGATTCAAATCTAAACACACTTTTTTTTTAAATCTCAGCAATTCTCTTACCTTATTTAATTCCAACTGAAGACCCGTGGTGGAACAATCCAACTGTTAGACAAACAGTCCTTTTCCGATCATCAATGGAGAAACACCAATTCCAATATTCACATTTATTGCGTGAATACCCACTATTTGGCTGGAACTTACATGAATATATCCGGCTCGTAGAGACCAATGTTTATAACTAATGCAATATTAGTTTAATGGACTGTATATTTGAATAAATTTCTTTTATTCGGAGAGAAATTATCTTGAACTAGACAGGATTTTTAATTTATTTGACAAATTTTATGACAATACAATTAATACCAGTTATTTTCCAAATTGCTTGTGGATAACAAATTTGCTGGTACTAATATAATATGTTCAGAAACAATAATATCTAATTTAATCTAAATCTAATTTAACACCCTGACTGACTTTTCATAACTTGCCTTTTTAAAAATTGTTTTTTTCCAGAATTTCTTTGGTTGTTGTTTTTTAATGGATGAATTTGAAATTTTAGTATGATGAACTCCCAACCTTCCCCTTTTTACTTGAAAACTTTCCTTCAACTTGTTTTTCTAATTTTCTAATAAATATCATAATGTGACAGAGTGTATCTTCGTTGTTTGAGTTATTGGAAGTCGATTTTTCTAGAATTTCTAATGTCGTTGTATTTCACTAGATCAATTCGAAATTTTTATATGATGAGCTCCCAACCTTTTTCTCTTTACTCTAAAATTTTCAAAATTTTCCCTCAACTGGTATTTCCAAAAAATATTAAAATATGAAAGTATGCATATTCATCTTTTGACTTTTTGGTCGATTTTCCAAAATTTCTTCTGTTGGTTTTTTTTTCACTGGACCAATTGGAAATCAGTATAATGAGTTCCTAACCTTCTTCTTTATACTCTAAAAGTTTCAAAATTTTCCCTGAACTTGTTTTTCCAAAATAAGTATATCAAAGTTATTGGAAGTTGATTTTTCTAGAATTTTTTATGTCGTTGTATTTCACTGGATCAATTCGAAATCCTTATATGATGAGCACCGAACCTTCCTCTCTTTACTATAAAAGTTTCAAAATTTTCCCTCACCCGGTTTTTCCAAAAAAAAATTAAAATATGGAAGTATGCATTTACATCTTTTGACTTTTTGGAAGTCGATTTTCCAGAATTTATTCTGTCGCTGTATTTTACTGGATCAATTTAAAATATTACTATGATGAGCTCCTGGCCTCACTCCAAAAGTTTCAAAATTTTTCCTTAACTTATTTTGCCAAAAAATATTAAAATGCGAGGGGTTTTGGAATTTTAGTGCACAAGCATGTGGGGTACCAGTAGTATTCCGTGGGATTTTGTGGGATTCCATGGGATACCTTGGGAGTCCAGTCGGATTCTAGTGGAATTCTAATGGAATTCCTTAGTTTGCTTGATGAGTCGATGCTTTTAGTTTGTATCTATGTAGTAGCGGCTAAACTGAAAAACAAGACTTTTTTGTCCACAGTCTTTGATTGCAATCGGTGAAAATAATCCTTAAAATTCACAAGAAATTCCTCGGGAAATTCCATTGGATTCCATTAGGATACCGTGGGATTCCAGTAGAATTGCGTGGGATTTCAGTAGGATTCAATCACTCTCATCTGAATCAGATGTCATAGTCATAATTAATGGATCTACAGTCTTTTCTACGTGGTTTTCAAGGTTCCATATGTTTTGTTTTTCCTTTATTATATGCGCTCTACAGTATATTGCTCCAGTTTTATGCAGCTGCGTGATTTACCGACGTCCTTAACAGTTCTCGTACATCTTGTAATTGAAGGTGCGGTGTTATTTCTATAAATCCTTTCACCTGAGCACATATCAGTTCAATCATTTCCATAGAGTATTCTTTTTCCATTTAGCCAATTTAGAATAACTTCTTTCCGCCAGGAACATGAGGGTAATTTTTCTGCTAGTCTGGAATGATAGCTGGCGTCGTCTATAACAATGACGGAAATAATCATTTCAGAAAAGTAGTCTTCAAAAACGTCGGCCGTCATTCCTTATATTATGGTTGGTTGATATTGATTCGAATTCAGTAAGCAACCCTCTTTCATTACAAATATGAGTTATTATTAACCTGCGGCCCTTAGCGGAAGGCATTCTTAAATCAGTCGCAAGGCCATCCACAAATGCCTGGCGAGAATTATGGATATTTTCATCTTTCCATGATTTATTTACTGTGTCAAATTCGTTAAACCACGCTTCTACCACGTGATAAACGTTCCTTTTTGAAGTGAAACTTCTTAGACGGCAGTCTGATATTTAAACGACAATGAACAAAGATTTGAAAAACGCATCACGGGCAAATTTCGTTGCTCGAGAGGAAAGAAAGATATAACGTAAAGAGACGGAGAATAGATAGCTATTGATTGCCTCAAACCAAGGATTATAAGCGCAAAGAGAATTGCCTATTATTGACAAGCGCCAATACCCTTGTGACGTCACTACAGGTGCGCATCTCCCTTTTGTTATACTATTATCATTGTGTTTTGTGATTATGATCGTTATTTTACATTTGTGCGCTGATTTTTTTGTAATTATATCTCTGAACCGTCATTATGTAAGTATGTTAAAATAATTAAAAAATTATCAAAAATGATAGTAGAGGCGGAGAAAACCAGTCACTGATTGCCACAAATTGAGGATTATAAGCGCGAAGAGGATTGCCTATTATTGTCAAGCGCCGATACACTTGTGACATCAGTACAGATGCGCGCCTCCCTTTTGTTATAACTATTATCATTTTGTTTCGTGATTATTTCTGTTATTTATACATTCGTGTTCTGTGCTTTTTGAAGTGAAACTCCTTAGGCGGCGGTCTGATATTTGGACGAAAATGGAGAGTGTTTTGAAAGACGCGTCACGTTTTGGCAAATTTCGTTACACAAGAGAGAAGAAAAATACAGGGTGTTCGGAAATTAATACACCAAATTTTTATGGCATATTCTACGTTGAAAATAAACCCTAGTTTCCTATATAAACATATGCCCGGAAACGCTTACTTTCCGAGATACAGGGTGTTGAAATTCTAAGAAAAAAACTATTTTTCTATCATAACTTTCAAACCACTCTAGATATTTCATTAAAATTTTGTACACTGCTTTCAAGCAGCAAAAGACATTTTTTGATATGAAATTATTTTTAAAAAAAATTACCAGTGACGTCCGTACCAGATTTCTGTGGAATATTTTTCAAGAAAAAAATGGTGCGCCACTGCTTTTTTCTAAAATAAAAATCATTTTTGAAATCCCCATTCAATTTGGAACTTTGATCTCTACACTTTTTCCTGAAAGATGCACCATTTTCAAATAAAAAATAAAGAACCATTCTGGGGCATCGCGAAATCGTGAAAATTATGATTAAAATGCTAAACATTAAACACCTAAAGTTTCAAATTATTTCTGTGACGTCACTGATTTTTTTTTTCTTCAAATATTTCACATCAAAAAATGTCTTTTGCTGCTTGAAAGCAGTGTACAAAATTTTAATGAAATATCTAGAGTGGTTTGAAAATTATGATAGAAAAATAGTTTTTTTCTTAGAATTTGAACACCCTGTATCTCGGAAAGGAAGCGTTTCCAGACATATGTTTATAAAGGAAACTACCCAATAAACAATTTTCGTTACTTATGGTAACGTCTAATTATATAAAGGGTATATAAGAGGAATGAATAGTGCTTTAAGTATATAAGGGTTTCATAATATCCCCCAACCTCTAGGTATATAACTAGGTGACATAAATATTCCAATTACCAAGTTATAAAACCTAGAGTAACTATTACTAATAGGTATATATTAAAGTTTTATACATTTTGCGGTTACCTTATTATATAACTTTACGTTCCCGAGTTATAAAATGGTGATAATTTTTGCTTTTATAAAAATAGAGTAATAGACGAGTCTTTCATAAATTTTTATTGTTTCTGGATATGTGAGGATCCTTTATATAATTCACAGGGGGTATAATAATAAACAAATTGGGTGAGTGAAATAAATACCAGCGACCAGCAGCATTACCAAACATCAGATTGAGCCAAACATAAACAGTAAACCTGTGCAGTAAACTGAAAAAAATGAGGTTATTGTTGTCATTTTATGCTGGTGCCGGTGCCCCACTCGGGTATTTTGCGTAATGTTCAACCCTTATTTACGAATTATAACTGGTTAGAACTCAGAAATGTGGATAAAGCTATCATGTACCACTTTTAGACCAATTATGTCGGGTGACGCGATTGGGCGAAATACGTCATCGGAAACTGGAGAACCTGCATGCGCGACGTGTAATGATGGTTGGTAACTAACAAACATAGACAGGATTTCTGGAAATATTTAAATAAATACTTCTATAAATTCTACAGTTATATTACGTTAGTAACACAGGTGTCGGTAACCTTTATAAACTCCGCCATTTAAGTGTTTTAAGGTTTTTATAAGGGTGATGTAAATCTTTCCCACATATTATTATTGAAATATCGGTTATTTAAAGTGGGTGTTGTAAAATATACGATTACCAATAAATAACTAAAAATGTTTATTGGGTAGGACTTGTTTTCGACGTAGAATATGCCATAAAAATTTGGTGCATTAATTTCGGAACACCCTGTATAACGTAGAGGGACGGAGAGAACAGCCAATGACAATGACACTCGACGAACGATTGACACAAACCAAGGATTATCAATTATTATTGTCAAGCGCTGATACCCTTGTGACGTCACTACAGATGCGCGTTTCCCTACGTTTTTCACCCCGACTCATTATTCCAAAAAATGCCACGAAAATGTTCAAAAAATTCCATATTGGAATTTTTTGGAATTTTTTAGAATTATTGGTACAAGCATGAGCACTGTATCTGTTTCGAGCACTGTAACTGTTCCGTATGCAATATTCCAAAAAATGCCAAAAAATTCCAAAACATTCCATTTCGGAATTTTTGGTTTTTTTTTTTTTTTTTTTGAATTAATGGTACGAGCACGATTACTTTATATGTTTCGAGCACTCTAACTGTTCCATATGCAAGGTTCCAAAAAATTCCAAAAAAATGCCAAGGAATTCCAGAACATTCCATTTTGGAATTTTTTTGCATTTTTTTATTTATTTTTCTTGTTTCTTTCATTTTTGTTCTTTTATTTTTGAAATGAAACTTCTTAAGCGGCGGTCTGATACCTATTGGACGATAATAGTGAGTGATTTGAAAGGCGCGTCACGCTTTAGCAAATTTCGTTACACGAGAGGGAAGCAAGATATAACGTGGAAAGACGGAGAAAGACAGCAGACAGCAGACAGCCAATGACAATGACAGCCGACAAACCTAGGATTATAAGCAAAGAGGATTGCCTATTATTGTCAAGTGTCGATACCCTTGTGTCGTCACTACAGATAAATACGCATTGCGCGTCTCCATTTTGTGTGGTCCTTCGTCTTTACCCCGACTCATACGCTAAGTTCAAAAGGTGTATGAGAGAGGAGATAGTTTTTAAGTATATTCACTTCTACCACGTGTACGACGCTGCACGTGATTTTTTTTTCTCTTCGTTCTTCCTTTTATCTATTAGATATTATTGTCTTCTCCAACAGATAATTTCTTCTTTGTCAATCAAAATCGATTATCTGCTCTGCTTCCCCCAACAAAATTTTAACTTGTGTTTTATTTTCCACAGTTTCTTTCATTTCATTTCTCATCTGCTCTTATTACTGATAATATTTTATCTGATGAGATCTCCTTATTCAAATAAAACGAATGTACTTTTTTTCGTATTATACTTCTTGTTAGTTCATCAACTTTTAATGGTTTTCTTCCAGGTTTTTCAAGGAAACTTCACTCAGTTATAACTTTTTTTTCATAGATTGTTAATTCACTGATCTCTGTCCTATTGGCATATGTGGAACTTATAATATAACTACATCGGATAGTACTTAAAGGCATCTGATGCACAAGTGCATCATGGCTCTGGAATCAAGAACTCCTTTATATTTTACCGGATTACAGCCTGATGACCTTTTTACAATAGATTTAAAATGAAAACACACTATACACACCGGTTACAAGTACAAAATTCATACCGAATTGCCTATATAATCCAATGTATAGTTAGGTACCTAGTTCTTATAGCCGCCTATGGTTTATGATCGCTTTATGGTCTTCGACACCTTTTCGCCATTCCCTGTGCTGCTAAGGACAATGAAACAGAGAAATTAAAATAAAAAAAATCGCAAAAAATTAATCTTAGTATCATAAAATGCAATAATTATGTATTCAACGTAGCAGAAATGTGAAATTATTCTCTCTGATAAGTCTGTTTGTTTGCACGCGCCTCTGCACACCAAACAGAATAAGCATCAGTTTATCCTGAAGGTAGAAAGCACAAGCGAGCTCAAAAACAAAAGGAGTAATCAGGACCATATTTTAAAATTTAAATATCTCAATTAAAGCAACGCATTTAGCATTTCCATCATGTTGTTGATTAACCAAAGCTACAGCAGCTAGGCTCCACCTGCCTCGTGTTCCACCGCTAATCTTAATAGCAATCGATGAATTATTATTATTTTCTCGCGCAGGGGCAAATGAATAAACATTTGAGAATTTGCATTTTACTCGCCTATAGACTCTATAACAGCCATATGTTGGTTAAAATTCTCGTTATATCCTAATGAGCCGACCCAGCAACAATATTATAGAAAGCGAGGACCCGATTGCTGCAAAAAAATTCCCGATTTCGCAATCAGGCCGGCTATTCCTTCATCATCCTGCAGGGGCAGTAATCAAGCATTTCCCGACTGGTTGAGTCCCACCGCAACCGTAGACAACTTGGACAATCATACGAGAGCTATGGCCCGGACTATAAATCACTAGCATAGAGAAATTATACAAATTGAGGATTTTTTAATTTTTTTTTTATTTTAGTAGTAGGTTTTTTCAAGTGGTAAATATTGCTACAACTTAATTGAAAAAATATATGGGATGGACGAGAGCAGAAAGTAAATCTGGGACGAAAAAAATCAAACAACAAAATAAAAGAAAAAAAATGATGGACGAGAGGAATTTTGAAGACAAATAACTAGTATGGGCATGTTGATGTTCAAGGGGTGTCAGAAGCAAGATTATCCCAGAAATATTTTTCTCCCCTAGCTGACAGAATAAAATAAACTCGCCATAGTGATAGATCGGTTAAAAGGAAACATGTAAATATGGAACAAAATGTCCATCAAATGACTGCCAAGACTCTGTTGATCTTGCAACATTTCAGTGCAAAAAATCTATTTCCGAAATACATTCTCCATTTTTCAAGTGAGTTTAAAGGTCTTAATGAATTGATTATCGATACATCCCATTTCTAATCATCGGTACGGTACCTGTGTATTACCAATTTGATAATTTGAGAACAGTATAAGTATTTGATTTTTTAAATTTGCGTTCTTGATGGACAAATAAATAATGCTAATGAGGCCTTTAAGTTTATAAAATCTAGTTCAATCCGAATTCGTCTATTTTTAACAATTTTTTTCAAAAGATTGTTTCAACAATAAAGGTTTGTTAGGTATGCGCTAAAACCCTAAAGTCCCGACCATAGCATTCTGGACAATAATATCTCATTACGAAGGTCGACTTTCCGTCAGCCAGCAACCGGAGAATGAACACAATCACGCGATGGATGCGGTGTAGATCATTATGACCCCCATTCAATTCACACGTTTCACAATTCTTCATCATTTGCGTATTTCACTTGTCATTTAGACCCGTATTGTCGTCCGGCAAAATGCCTAAATTTAGGCCTCTCTCTCTCTCTGGATAGGAGGCCTGATTTCTCTGATTTTAATTTGGGGTTATTATTACTTTTTTTCGCCATTTTTACAGCTGCAGAGTATATAGGTATATTTTAGACATTTCGGATTTTAATCCAAAAAGCATTGAAATCATGAAAGTTTTATATTGTAGAAAGCAGCAGAGCAAGTTCTAACGGGCTGAAATTTCTATTGCCTTTTTCTTTAAAAGGACATGGCACTAAATATTAGAATCCTGGTGATCGGTCGATTTTTTTAAAACTGCAGTATGTTATTCTATACCTGAAAACAAGCAATTTTGCTTATGGTCACTTCTTTGTACGAGTATGGGATGTCCCAGAAAATTAAGTCCAAAGTTTTTATATGGAAGATTTTGTTTGAAGCATAAACTATGTTTATCTAATCTGGTATGTATTTTTGCAACTTATACATTAAAGACAAAGATATTTCTGTAGTTAAGAACAAAAATTATTATACAGGGTGTCTCAACAATTTTATTTTAAACCAAACTACACTTTAAAGAAAGCCAATAACCAAAATAATGGTTAAGAAAATTGAGTTCAAAGTTTTTATATTAAATGTTTGATGTATCGGTTTAGTGATTTTGAATATGTATTGGTCTGTTGTATTAACAACACAGTTAGGGCCAGTTTCACAAACAATGGTAACCTAACGGTAAACACAAGACACTGGTAACCTACAATATATCAGTTTCATAATGTGTGGTTTAGCCAAAACCTTTCATCAAGCTTCAGAATATTATTCCATGTAGTCAACCCGCAAATATGAGTCCGATAGCCAGTGCAGGTTACCACAAGGTTACCACCAATTGTGAATCTGGGCCTATATGGCATATTTTTGTATTTGTTGATCTATTTCTACAGTATTAAATCCAAATCGTTTCCAAGGAACAGCAGCTACCTCAAATAGTCTCTGGTGATCATTGTTACAATGTTTGTTGATATCTTAGGCTATTAAAGTTTTGTAGCAGTTGTTTTGGTTATTGGCTTTCCTTAGAGAGTAGTTTGGTTTAAAATATAATTTTTGAGACACCCTGTATAATAATTTTTGTCCTTAACTACATAAATAGCTTTGTCTTTAATACATAAGTTGCCAAATCACATAACAGATCAGTTAAACAACGGTTAAACATAGGTTTATGCTTAAAGAAAATATTTCATATAAAAACTTTGAACTCAATTTTCTGGGACATCCCATACTCGTACAGAGAAGTGACCATAAGCAGAAATGCTTGTTTTCAGGTATAGAATAACATACTGCAGTTCTAAGAAAATCGGCCGATCACCAGGATTCTAATATTTAGTGCCATGTCCTTTAGCTCAACATTTCCATGGAATATTTAACTTTATATTTCATTTATTTATTTGGATTCCTTAATCATTCATCAAGATTTTAATAAACCTAGTACTTGAGTTACACATCCCTTTTCACTACATTCTTCTTGTAATGAGTTTATTATGCATAGACATACGTATACAATAAATATAGTTTGATAGTCCCAAAAAATGATTTAGGTCTTAATAGGCATAACGTTGTCAACTGTAACTGAATCTTACCAAAAACATCATTTTGTCATTTGAATTTTGAACGACTCTAAGAGTCCGCCATCGGTTAACATAAAGACGATAATACTCAGCGTAAACAAAACTAATAATAATAAGAAACACCGAAACATTGGCGGAACCTAGTGTCGATAATGTCGTAGAAATATCTTACCGGTGTTTGAAAATCTACTGAACCTCCTTGTTCGTGAAGAAAAGTGTTAATATGAAAGAACCAATATCAGTTTCAGGAAGACCGATGCTCATTAATGAGAAAGGTAAAAATGCCATAGGAAGGATAGTAAACTTATTTTATTTTAACAGCCAAATTTCCACTCTGGATAAACTTCTAACTGAGAAAGTAGAAAATACTCCGCTAAATCGAAAAAGATAAAATAATGAGACAGAGTCAACTATCTCTGTTGAAAGATTCCGCAGAGCGTACGTAGACATATCTTCAGCTCAAGCTGAAGTTCCCAAAGAAGTAGTTGATGGACGGAACCTGGTAGAGTTTTACAAAGACTGTTGAAGATGGATGAGCTTCATAATGTTCCAAACAACCGAAATGTAATCGATTTGATTGCGATATTTTCCGCCTGGTGAGACCCAGGTATACAGAGACTTCGTGGATATTGTGCAAACAAGCAGCCGTATGAATAAAAATAGAGCATTTGCTTCTAAGCAAAAGGTAGAAGTATAAGCAAAAGCTTCAAGTAAAAGCTAGAAGTGGAAGCATTTACTTCATATCATATGAATAATGAAGACCTTTTACTTGTTTGCATATGCTTCAAAGAAATGAAGTAATAGTATATTACAATCCGAGACGGGAAATAATTCATTGCTGGTCGAGAGGTTATATAGTTTATCGAGACGCGTAGCGTCGAGATAAACTGAACCTCGAGACAGCAATGAAGTTTTCTGTCGAGGTTTGTATACTATTTTATTTTTAACCATAATTTCTTGAAAAAAAAAAATTCGTCAGAACCAAATAAGGTCGGAAAATGAGGACAGGAAATGAGGACAGAAAATACTTCCCTGCTCCATTTTCCGTCCGTGGACGGGAAATGAGGACGGAAAAAATTTCCCGTCCTCATTTCCCATCCTGGGACAGGTAATGAGGCAGGAAAATGAAAAGACAGAAATGTGACATTTTCAAATTTTTGAAAAGTCAGTAATGACAACATTTCATATATGGTTAAAAATTAGATATTACCTGTTGTACCTACTGTTGCTTGAATCAAGGCTCGAATGCCAAATTAAACCACCAGAACAATAATATCAATGGACTTTGACATTTCATAGGAAGTGGTGGTAAAAAAACGCCAATCATGGAAGAACGCAAAGCCACCGCAAGCGGATAACGCATCATCACTGTTAATTGGTGGTACACAGTCACACAGATGGTTCGAAGGTTACGGAGGTAGTCGGTCTTGGAATAACTGGACCAAAGTTTAAACTCTCATTAGCAATGGGTAAAACGTCCACCAAATTTCAAACTGCCCATAAGTATCTGTGCCCAAGATTGTCTTGGAAGAGTCCTTTTAAGAAAGCACATTTATATACTGTCCGACAGTCACGAGGCTCTAAAGGTTCTAGGACCCAATCAAGTGCAATTTTCAGCGAGTTTGGGAGGGTAAAAATATCCTTAAACAACTGGCTGATAGGAATAAAGTGAAGAGGGCAACGAGGAGGCGGACTGTCTCACGAAGCAAGGTGCTTTGACACCTTTTCAAGGCGCAGTGGCTTTCTGTGTACTAATGAAAAGCCAGGTCTCCAAAGAAATCAACAGATGAAGAAGGTTCATATATCTGAGATCTGAACAGATTCTTGACAATAAATAGGAGAGACATTAGAAGAGTCGTTGGTCGACTGCTCACTGGGCATTTTTTGATGAAATCACCTAAAAACAATGGGCAAATCAGTTTACGATTACTGCAGATCTTGCGAACAAGCATTAAAAACTTAATTTGTGAATGCCCTAGTCACTTCTGCAAGAACCTGAAATACCTTGCTCACACCCCAAGAGGTGGGTACTTTACCACCCAGGAAGCTGGCCTCCTTTGGAAGGCTTACAAATCTTGAACACTATAGAGCAGGTGGAACAAACTATAACGACTGCTAATGCAATCTACAATCTACAAAAAAACGGGAGATAAGAATATTCGGAAATAATTTACCAAAATAGTAAACATATATCTGCCCAATTTGAAGCAAATACTCTCTTTTATTCATGAGAAAAAGAGTATTTACTTTTTCCTGGAGCATTTGCTTCCGACTTTTAAGTATAAGGTTTTGCTTGAACTTTTATTCATACTGAATGAAGCATTTACTTCAGATTTTGCGAGAAAAAGCAAATGCTCTTTTTTATTCATAGCGTAGAAGGTGTTGGCAATAGAAAAGATGTGATCAATATAAAATTGGAGCAGACGTTGGCCCTATTTATTTCTGGCACCAAGTCCAAATTCACCAAAGTCTTCACTTTGGCTCTCGCCAACTAGAAAAAGTATATCAAAAACTTGCTAAATAAACAAATTCATGAAGGAAAACTACCATCAAGATGGAAGGATGCCGAAGCTATGATTCTGCCCAAAAAATGAGACATCAATATACCTACATGGCAAATCTAGATCATTACCTACTCACTAAGAGACCAGGCAGGGTACAGAAAAGTTTGCCCTGAAAGGAAGATGTCTTCAAAAAATTGAAACTATTAGAGTAGTAAGACTGGATTACTTAATTGAGATTTGTAGATGATAACATTCTGCTTAGCACTTTACCAGAAGTAGGCACTAAAAAAAATGCTTCAAGAACTTCATCAAACATCGCTACAAATTAAATTATGAACGAGCTTGAGTAAAACTGAAATAATGAGTCCTGAACAAATACAATTAACCATCACAAGCCAAACCCTGTAAACTGTTTCCCAATACACATACATTGGAATCAAAACTAAATTCGGAAGAATATCAAAATACCGATATATTTCGAAAAAAAAAAACAACTCTTGGAAACATTTGTTAAACTCAGAAATGTCAAATGAAGATATCAGAAGGTGGACTTCAAGATGTGCCAAAAAGAAAAGGACAGTCGTCTTAATTTGATTAGAGAAATCTTATAGCTCTTGTAGTGACCTTGAGAATCCTAATCCAAAGTTAGGTAGGCTTTCGAGGAGATAAGAAAATTATTCAAATCTGTCAAATGACCACAGACAAAGGCGCATTCTCAGTATCAGAAAGCACAATAGAAGCCAAACATATTCGTATTAATTGAGCTGTACAATTTCAATATGGCCATATATATAAATAGAGAGAGGTAATTCGGGCACACAATGTGACTAAATTGAATATTACATAATGCAAACGAAAATTGAATAATAAAATAGGGGACGCGGCCTGCAACGGAGGGGTGAATTAAGGGGGAATGGGGGTCAGGTGCCAAATATACAAGCCCTCCTAATAAGAACCCTAATTTATTGTTGCCATATTCAAAAGTGATTTTCCATATAATCAAAGAAAGCCGTTCTCTCAAGTTTATATTAAAATATTGTTTATTCCTTGATTGAATAATAGGTTGTCAAGGTATATATCCGCATAGGGCGACTTGCACCATTACAAGACATTGTTCAATAGCCGGTTGCAGCCTAATCACTCCTGTTTCTTGTTCAGTTTAATTTGTCCCTTGTTGGTCAAACAATCCACACCTAAGCCTCAATAAATAATTGATAATTATTATTTATACAACAGGAAATATTAAAATTCCTCGTTGAAGAAAGAATTCAATTACCTCATTAAATAAGTAATTGCCTCATCGACAGGTTTTCTTTAAACAACTTCTTGCAATTTGTCTCCGAGTAATAAATTTGCCAGCATTACTCTTAGCACCTCTGTAGGGGAGATAATTGAATTATGGTCATAGATAAAGATTTGTTTTCCAAATTTGCATTTCGGGGTAAATTTTTACGCATTTTAATAGAAAAATGGCAATGTTGTGTGAACTTATAAGAGTGGCCATATTTTCGAAAACAAACTTGAAAAATAGGAAAAAAGACCAGCCTGAACAACTTTTTCAAACTTTAGAATGTTTCTTACCTTTACAAATATGACAACCAGGCTAATATCCATATTTACAAAGTACATTATTGATTGAAAATATATTATTCTGGGACGATTATCAAAAATTTGATAATTATCGAATATCGCTGGTCTAGAATTCTAGTTTGTGCATCAAATAATAAGGGGTTACTAGTTCTCGTTTTACCCATCATAAGCAAATTGATATATCATATCATGCCCCATTGATGTAAGTAATTTTTAACCCACGTAGGGTCTAGAGGGAATTGCATCATTACCACCGTGTTCTCCCATTATCGGAACACAATTTCGCAATTTCAAAATCCAAATATATTTGCAGCTAAAGGTTTTGGATGAACGAGAGATCGATGTTACCCTCTTTTCCCCACTTATTATACTACCATCATCAGCCAACGCGTAATATTAATTTAATCAAGTTTCCACATCGGCTTGATATGGGAATCCTATTATGCTGTACACGGACATTCAATTAGTAAAACCGTGGTATTTCATTAGGTGGAGTTAATGAAGTGACGTCATACCCGGTGTTGCCATTACGGAGACCCCCGTCAGGTGATTATCAATCATCTTGGGTCTTGTTGTGCGCCTATAGCAACGTTTGGTTCGGCGAAGAGACTGTGACCCTGATGCAGTTTCGTGAAGATCAAGATTTACCTAGTTGCCAAATTGAGTGGAATTTCAAACAATTCAATTTTTCAAAATATGGATTAAAAAGGCATTTCTGTCATTAACATTTGAAACATATTTTCTTTTTTTGAACGTTAAAATACAAATATTACAGAATTGTGATATCGAAAACATTCTCAGATTTGGATGTTTTCTCACAAAAACTAAAACATTATTTTGTTTTTTCTAATATGAGTTTTTCGGCAACTGCTTATTTCTTCTCCACTATGATTTAAATCATCTTTATATTCGATGCCCAAACTTAACTGATCTTTGTACTCCTTTATAAAATTATTTGTTTCATCTCAAGGTAGAAAAGTTCTTAAGAAATCCTCTAATAACCCTGATGGTCATGTTTACAGAAAATGGTTAGATTCTGTAAAACGAATCGAGAACAAATGGGTATTAGAGATATGAAGGAAGAGAATGAGTGAGAAAGAAGAAGTGATGACATATTACGTCATGTCAAGTTCCACATAATTACGAGCGGTGTTTTTCAAGATTGTTGCTTAGACCTTTCTAGTGTTAGTCATAAGTAAGCGACTGCTCCAATTCCATAATTGGGAGAGTCAGTTTGTACGCACTGCACCTTTTCCGGATCTGACCTCAAGCCATCACGATCCACAACATAACCAAAATATAGCAGTTGCGAGATGCAAAATTTGCACCAAAGAAAGAACCAATCCTGCCCCACGCAATCTATCCAACACAACTTCCAGCAAATGAAGATTTTCCTCAAAAGTTCCACTGATAAGAATTACATCGTCCAAGTAGACCATCACTTTAGGCTGAAGATCTGCCCCTAAAGCATTATCCATGATACGTTGCCATGTAGCTGGCGCATTGGTTAATCCAAAAGGCATTCGGCAAAATTGGAAAAGTCTCCTCCCAGGTACGGTAAAGGCAGTGAATTCACTAGAATTTTTACTCAGAAGGCACTTACCAAAAGGCAGATTTTATGCCAATGCTACTCAAGTAACGAGTTGTGTAAGTTGTCAAAAATGGACGATATATAAGGAATATGGTAACTATCCTTTTCAGTAACTTTATTCAGCATTCGAAAGTCCAAACACAGTCTATAGGAACTATCCTTTTTGCGAGCCAAATAAACTGGAGTAGACCATGAGATTTTCGACGGTTCAATAACACCCAAACTCAACATTTCATCCATCAATAATTTTTTGTTTGAAAGGACAAACAGGATAATACCGCTGTTTGATGGGCTTGGTACCGGGTTCCAACTCTATGATATGTTCGGCAGCTCGGCACCTTTACAGCAACCTAAACCAGTTCCCATCAGGAATAACTTCTCTTTTACTAAGTTAGATATTGAGCTGTTTTTCTTGACTGTTAGTAAGTGTAGAAGCATTCTGAATACTGGAAATGAAAGTTAACTTATAAGTTCTAGCCAAATGCCAGACATCCTGCCTTAAATCAGGCACAATGCCCATAGCGGTCCAGAAATCTATACCCAAGATCAATTTATGGGCCAAGTCAGGCAACACCAAAATATTATTAACCATGTACCTACTATAACTTTATCACATAAAATATTGAATTACAGGGAATTATCAAAACATAATTGCAAGCCTGGAAGATGAGTCCTTATGAGGGCGAATAGGTTCTAGTTACTACAAGGGTTGAGTCAGAAAGCCAGAAAGGAGGTATTTCTTCAACGAAGTCTTGCCAGAACACAACCAAAAGGAGATGCCTAGAAGCAACAATCTCAGCAGACCTCAAGTAAGAAAAACATTTGAGTTTAATTGTGAAAAAGAAGACTCGATAATCTACCCAGTATCGATCGCCTTCTGCAATACCACTAAGCAGTTGGTCATAAAAATATACAAGACATACTTTCGCCTGAAACTGGATTTGTTACTACAGAAAAGACAAAGACAAACTGATGAGTTAAAACGGCTCCAATTCCATAATTGGGTGCGTCAATTTGTACGCACTGCACCTTTTCCGGATCTGGCCTCAAGCCATCACGATCCACAACATAACCAAGATATAACAGTTGCGACATGCAAAATTTGCACTTGTACAAAAAAAGAACCAATCCTGCCTCACGCAATCTATCCAACACAACTTCCAGCAAACGAAGATTTTCCTCAAAAGTAGGTACCACTGATAAGAATTACATCGTCCAAGTAGATCATCACTATAGGCTGAAGATCTGCCCCCAAAGCATTATCCACGAAACGTTGCCATGTAGCTGGCACATTGGTCAAGCCAAAAGGTATTCGGAAAAATTGGAAAAATCCCCTCCCAGGTACGGTAAAGGCAGTAAATTCACGAGAATTTTTACTCAGGGGCACTTACCAAGAGGCAAATTTTAACGAGCATTGCGTAAGTTGTCAAGAATGGACGATATATAGGGAATAGGGTAACTATTTTTTTCAGTAACTTTATTCAGCATTCGAAAGTCCAAACACATTCTATAGGAACTAAAATTCTTGCAAGCCAAACAAAGTGGTGTAGACCATGGGCTCTTCGACGGATCAATAACACACAAACTCAACATTTCATCCAAGGAATCATCAGTAATTTTTTGTTCGGTAAGTGTAGAAGCATCTTGAATACTGGAACTGAAAGGTAACTCATCAGTTTTAGCAAAAAGCCAGACATCCTGCCCATAGCGGTCCCGAAATCTATACCCAAGATCAATTTATGGGCGGGGCCAAGTCAGGCAACACAAACCATTAATAACCGTGTACCTACTATAACTTTATCACAAAATATATTGAATTACAGGGAATTATGAAGACATAATCGCAGGCCTGGAAGAGTCTTTCTTTATGAGGGCGAATAGGTTGTAGGTACTGGGCGTTGAGCCGGAAACCGAGAAAGAAGGTATTTCCTTAACGAAGCCATGCCAGAACACAATCGAATAGATATCTAGAAGCAACAGTCTCAGCAGACTTCAAGTAAGAAAAACATTCAAGTCCAATTATTGGGAAAAAGAAGACTCAATAATCTACCCAGTATCGATCGCCTTCAGTAATAGGTACCACTAAGCAGTTGGTCATGAAAATATACAAGACATACTTTCGCCTGAAACTGGATTTGTTACTACAAAAAAGATATTATGGTTGTGTCGGAGAGTGTCTAAAAAAAGATAACTTAAATACCCGAACAGCGAAGAGCAGATTGATGCAAATCATATAATAAAAGAAAAATAGTAGCGACGTGATGTATACTTTCAAAATAATCCACAATTTCCATGGTGTCATCTCTCATCCATTTCAAATCTAAACAGCAACTATGTAGCAAAAACAAAAAAAGCTTTTCAAAGGGAAGAATAAGAAAATCTTCAGACGAAATATCCTTGGCCAATTATCCTAATGAATATACGGCAAATTCAACAACCGTTAACTCTACTCAACTTGGTGCAGGACACATATAGTGACTTGAACTTTGCTAAACATGTAATTTAAATAACACTGCACTCTTTTGCAAAATAAATGGAACAATGAACTCTTGTCTGATCACTTTTCCATTGCATAATGTAAGATATTAGAAGTAAGTAAACGTAAAATAATAAAGTGAAATATTTATGGCTTCGATTATCGGGTGCCACATTGGCAACATAGCATCAGATGTTCGCCGTATGCGAGTTGTGCCTTTTTCTTCCTTTTTTCCCCGCCAGCGCTTGATGAACGTCTGCAATGTCACTTTTCTCCGACCGCGCCGTTTCTCATGACACAAACTGGATTCCGAGGCATGTCATCTCTCTCTGGGCGCATTCCGCTTATATGATTTTAAATACTGAATAATCATAGGAAGGAAGAGCGAAAAAGGAATCGTAGAAAAAAAAATCCAAATCACAAGGTTCTCGTATTAACGAAATCGGATTGCGTTATTAGGATTAATTTGCACTAATTGACATTGGCCAAATAACGTAATCAAATTCGCTCTAACTAGCTTCCCCCGAGCTCTAACGGCTGCAGGTAATACAAATCAGTACATTTAAATTGTCAAACACGCATTTACTCTAATTGGAACGTTCTATCTGGGTGTCCTGTCTGTGTCCCTCTGTCTGCCCTGAAGATTTTGAAAATCAAATGTAGAGTTATTCTTTGTGCGGTAAAGTAATATTAATGCTATAGTCAGCTCTGTATAGCTACACACACTGATAATGCTAATTCCTTCTTCCCCTCTCTCTGTCGTAAAGTTATCGTAATATTTTACCCATTCTATTATGCTATCTCGCTGCGCACTTCCTTGGTTTTATGTTCTCTTAGGCCAGAGAGATTTTGGGGCTTTATAATGTTATGGAAGGATTTAGTTATGTGTGTGTGCGTGATTTATGTAAAATATGGTAATTATTTGCGGGTATAAATTAGCTTCCGCCATGAAACTTGTAGTCGAAAATACTACAACAATAAATATTGCTTATTAATATCATGGAGAGCTATAGTTCCCTAATCGGATCTACGTAGGAAATGACTTCATATTTATCAAACATTCAAACATAAGAATGCCACCAAGATCAGAACATAGAAGGCAATGAAGATCCAAAGATATAGGAAAGGTGTGGGGTTCGTTATAATGTAAGAACTACCTATTAAAATCTATTGTCGACTTCATCCCATACTGAGACCGCACTGCTCTATTGAAACTCAGAGCCAACCCAAGCGATTTCAATATAATACAGGTATACGCACCAACTGTAGAGTCGCCGGAGCAAGATATGGAAAATTTGTATGATAAGTCAAAGAACTGCTCAAATTGACTGAAAAATATGACATCAACATAATTATGGAAGATTTCAATGCCAAGATGGGAAAGGATAAATTTGAGAAAATAGTTAGGCCTTATGGCCTTGGAGAAAGGAATGAAAAGTGTGATCGACTTTTACAATTCTGTCAAGAAGAAAGCATGAGAGTTTCATACATAGATGGTTTAAACTCCATTCTCGTCGTCTTTTTACTTGGAGGGCCCCAGCGCACGGACCGCATAATCTGATACGAATCCAAATGGATTTCATCCTCGTCAACCGAAGATTCAGCTCAACCGTCAAGAGAGGCAGCACATATCCTGGGGCAGATGTACCTTCTGACCATGTTTCATTGGTAGCCGTCATAAAAATTTCATCACGTCAAAGAAAGCGAACAACACAATTATTGGGCATCAAAGTCGTCCAAAAAGGCGGCGTACGACTATTCAGTTCCGAGATAGCTGAATTACCACAAATAGAGCAGCTGTCATCTAAGAAAATTAGATTGGTTGCCAAAACAAGCTCAGAAATTTAACCAAATCATGTGGGTATTGTCCGATGTACGATGTACGTCCAACGAGAATTACAGCGGCGATATTTTCATTGATCTCAGAAAATCGTTCAAGCCAAACTCTGAGTACGTGATTCCAAGATGTGTGATATGATTAAGCGAAGCCAATGTTTCTGTATTGAATATATCCAGGCACCCCATACGCTTTAAGGTCAATAAAGTCATTGCACGTGGCGAAAGGTATATGCCTGAAGTAGCTGGGGTAAGTTTTCAAAAAATTAATAATCAAATCTGTCAAAGTTTACGATTGCTGATTTACAAGGTCATGTATGTGATAGTATATCAAATTCTGATCTAAATTAGTATATTAAAGTATAAGTGGATATTAATGTCATGATAACTTTAAAACACGCGCGTTTTTGAATGTTGGATTTAAACACGCTGAGGAGTACTTTAAATAAGTAAAACAGGTTATCAATAAAAAAAAAAACTCTTATTGGTTTTGAAAAAATATCGTGACTGCTTTGCGTTAAACGTTAACGAGCTTGGTACAATAAACAATTACGAAATGTCAATAGAGTTAGCAGATGTTGAGCCAGTAACGTACAGGCCTTATCGACTGTCAATTGGAGAGCGAGAGAACGAAAGAAAAATGGTAAACGACTTGTTAGAGGCTGATATCATACAAGAATCGAATTCAACATATTCCAGTCTAATCCTTGTTAAAAAGAATAATGGTGAGACTAGGATGTATGTGGTTTACAAGGCCTTAAACAACAAAACCGCTAAAGATTTTTATCGACGATCATCTGGAAATGTTGAAAGGTTGCAAGTTTTTCACCACTCTTGAAATTGTAAGTGGTTACCATTAAATTAAAATGGCTGAAGCTTCTAGAAAAAAGAGACATCTTTTGAGGAAAACCGCCTATTTAAAATATTATTTCTTTGGATCTTAACTTTAACCTTTAACGGCTACGCAGTGGTCTGCCAGACACCTGGCGAAAATCATTTTCGGTTTTTTTGTAAATACTTGTGTTTGGAGAGGTGGGAGTTTATGTACCTTTCTGTGGATCACTGTCCCACACATCAGTAATGATATAACGTCAGCGGAGTGAGCAGGGATTTTTTTATGATAGATACTTGTCTGCTAGACCACAGAGTAGCGATTACTTAAATACATCCAGATGACCCGAAATTTCAAAAATGGGCACAAAATCTATTGATTATTCACATTTTTATGAACTTGATAACGATATAGATAACGAAGAACACTTAGATAAACTCAAAGCTGGTGCGAAGCAACTCGGAAATTTTCCAGCCCCTGAGGAAATATATATAGAGTCTATTATTTTCAAAAGAAATTATAAATGAAATAATTATTCATATTAATAAAAAAATTATAGGAGCTAAGCTGAGTTCGTTTGTTAACAGTTAGTAGTTCCATTTTAACCAAATTTTGGATATAATTCGAGATTAATTTGAATTTTAAAACACGAATTCTAATGGTGTGTCTGTGAGACCACTCTGTAGCGGTTAAAGGATTTTTTTCCACCGAAGCCGTTGAAGGTTAAAAAAAAAAACGTTTACTGAATAAAAGTAAATGTTGCAACCTTGTATGCGCCGTGAAGTTTTTCGGAACGGGACGCGCCATAACAGAAAAGTACCGAAGCGAAGGGTAGGTAGAGAATACGCAACTGGACTAAAGAACAGGCTGGGCTGGTCCCTTAGACGCGTGTCTGTAATTGCTCATTATTCAATTTTTATTTTGTATCAAACTGATTGCTCAATCCAATTTGTCCTAATTAGTGTGTGTGTCAAGGAGCGATCACTGGTCAGTTGAATAATTGTTATTTTAAAGAACTGGAGTAAAACACACAGTCTATCTTCACTCTTTATTTTACAAAAATAATCAGTTGGAAGGGGGGTTGTACATGTTTCGGATCTATCATAGATCCATCATCAGCATAAGTTCTACAAGTTACAAAAATATGGGAGTTATGGGGAGGGCCTGGGGTGTATACATCAAAAACTTACCAAATGGCACAGGGAAAATATGGTCATATACGACATGCCTAAGTATAAAAATTATACATAAAAATATAAGTGTTCATGCTGTTATCAGCATAAAGTTGGTGGCTAAAGCCGCATCCAACACAGAACATATTTACAAAACTGGAATAGAGGAAGCTTGTGAGTACGATTTCAAAAATTACGTCAAAGTTTCAACTTACCAACTTACCAAGTGGGGCGCATGTCCAGTAAGTAAAATTGAGTAAGTTTCCACAACGTAGGTCCTATTTGTTTCTCATTTTATTTTGCAGAAGATTTGTTGTTTAAAAGGTAAAAAAAATTCTCTTCGTTCAATCTCACTGAACGAACCCGGGTATGTTATACTACACTTTTGTGACCCCAAATGGTCAATATGAATATCTGAGGATGCCATTTGGTCTTGTTAATGCTCCGGCGGAGTTTCAGAGTACTAATAATCAAATTATAGGCTCAATGAGATTTTTTACCGCTCTAGCTTACATGGATGACATTTTAGTCTCCTCTAATAGTATTACGTCAGGTCTAATCGCATTGGGTGAGGTATTAAACATTTTTGCATTTTTCGAGAGGCAGGTGCCTACTTGACGATTAGAAAAGTATCAATTTTTTCAAAACAAAATTGCTTATCTTGTTCAAGAAATCAGTTCTAAAGGCCAGGGATAGAAAAAATCCAGGCAGTGGAACGTTTCTCTAGACCTAAGAACGTGCATCAAATACGCCAATTTATAAGTCTTTGCAGTTATTTCCACAGATATGTGAAGTTTTTTGCTCAGTTAGCATGCCTACTCGCATCTCTGACGAAAAGATGCTTCATATGAATGGGTCCAGGCACAGAACGACGCGTTCATTTCGTTGAAGAAAATATTGGTTGAGAGACCCATTCTAGCTATTTACAATTCCTCCCTCGAAACAGAATTACACACAGATGCATCAATACTTGGTCTTGGAGATATCTTGCTTCAAAAGCAAGGTGACAAGAATTTAAAGCCTGTTTCAGTCGACAAACAACTAAGGAACGACAAAAGTACCATTCTTATGAATTGTAAACGCTTGCTATTGTCAATTCTTCGCAAAGATTTCGGGTATACTTACTTGGGTTGAAGTTTAAAATCGTAACGGACTGCAACGCTTTAAGAACAGTGATTACCATAGAGACCTAATTCCACAAAAAGGAATATGGTGGTTGATAACCCAAGAGTTCAACTTTGTAGTCGAACTCAGACCTAGAACAAGAATGGCTCACGTTGATGCACTCAGTCGAACCCCTTCAGAAAAGCCAAATGAAACAAATCAGGCGAAACTGATTGATATTCTTCAAGTGGATATCAAAAACGATGACTGGATTACAGCGACCCAAATAAGCGACAAACAGTGCAAGTGTATACTTGACGTTCTCTCAAAGAAACTGAATAATAATGAAGAGAAACAAATACACAAGGATTATGTCATTAAAAATAGCAGACTGTGCAGGAAAACCTGTGATGGTCCGAAATGGTATGTTCCTAAATCTGCGCGGCAAGTAGTGACAATGTATCATCACGACACGACACGACAGCAGAGGGCATTTTGCAGCAGAAAAAACATTAAAGGCCATTGGTGATAATTATTGGTTTCCTCGTATGAAGAAGTATGTGAGTCGATACATTGCTGCTTGTCCTGCTTGTGCTTATAATAAAAGTGCTAGAAAAGGGAAAAGGAAGGATTTTTGAATCCGATTGATAAGGTTTCTTCACCTATGGACACGATACATATTGACCACCTAGGATCGTATGTTGAGAGTAGTAAAGGAAACACGCATCTGATAGTAGCCCTTAACGGTTTTACGAAATTCGTTTTAGTCAGAGCAGTAAAGAGCACTCAAACGAAATCAGTAACAGTTTTCCTAGAAGAGATATTTCAAACGTATGGAGTTCCAAGACGAATCATTTGCGATCGAGGCACATGTTTTACCAGCGACGCATTTGAAAAGTTCAGCAAAGATTTAGGCATAAAAGTTGTTTTCAATGCAACAGCAACCCCGGGAGCGAACGGACAAGTGGAGCGCTATAATCGAACCCTCTTGAATGCCATATAAACATCTTCTGACGAGGAGAAAAAATGAGATCAGACTTCAAGTTCCGTCGTATTTGCCATCAATTCAGCAAGAAATTGTGCAACCGGTAAAAGTCCAAATGAGCTTTCAAACCTAGAGGTATGGCTGATTGCTTTCTAAGTAACGCTTTGGATACCAACGTGGTGGATGCGGATATAGAGGAAACTAGCAACGAGGCTAGTTTACGTATTAAAAATGCTCAGAAAAAACAGAAGAGAAGATTTGATGCCAAACGAAAAGCATCGTATAAGGAACGAGACTTTGTAGTTTTACGTAGAACAAATTTTGCCAATGAGGGCAAAAGCCAAAAGTTGGTTCCAAAGTATACAGGTCCTGACGAAGTATCTAAGATCTTAGATCATGATCGCTACGTTGTGAAAGATATTTCCGGATCCTGGGCGGGCTCGTAAAAAGTATGAAGGTGGCAGAACGACTGATTCTGAGAGTGACAATATCAACGATAATATTTAGAGTGGCAACGGTTCACCTAATCACTTATGAATCACTATGAATTGTTTTAGCGTTTGTGATTTCTTATTTCAGATAAATTATTGAATGGTATGGTGCCATGTTTTTGAGAGACAGTTGAGGAATGCTGTGGGAGCTCGCACACCATTTGTTACACTTTCTCTCAATATATTTACATGCATTTTCGTATAGTTTTTATTGTTTCACAGATTTGGCTTGGTTGGTTTGAAGAAATTCAATAAGCAGGACAAAGGATTTATACCCACCCAAAAAAAAGGGTAAATTTTCTGGGTGCAGCAACGATAGCACAAATACTCTCGTGCAGGATTCGGCGGTGTTAACTTTGATATTGTTACATATTATATTATATCTTTGTAGTTTAATTAGTGAGAAAGTTGAAAAAAAAAAGAAACCAAATACCCGTAAATTATTTCAAATAATAGAGGCAGTTTTTATGAAAATATTGGAAAAAAAGTTATTTATTTCGACACCCGCATGAGTATTGATGTGAAGCCAATAATTATAGAAAATCTATTTCATAACCTTTAAATTATTAAATTCAATGAGCTTTTTTCGTATAGGTAGGTATAGGTATAGTATTTCTATTAATAATTCAGAGCTTATTTATATTAAATGATATATGGTTTCTATGCTTTTTTTAGGTAACACCCGATCTTTTGAAGCCAATTAGCGGAAACACGAGTCATCGGGCTACCATTTTTTTTTTAACCTTTTTTGCGCTTCATACTAAAAACTTTCCCAATAAATATTTTCCCTTTATGCGTATTGAATCAGCGAGAAAACCTCTTCATTTATAAAAAGCTTGGATAGTTTTTTTAGGCTAATAGATTGATTTTTGTATTGATTTGAATGCGATATTTCAATGTTTTTTCATGATGATTACTTTTAGAGTAATGAAAAATAACTTTTATTTCTTCCACAATCCCCCACGCTTTAATAACCTTCTTAATCCTTCAAGTTTTATCAACTGTCTAATTTTTGCATAGTTTTCTTTCCAATTTCCTACCTACTTATAAGTGACAATAAACTGTCAAGGGAAGCAATGCAAACTGTGGCATTTTTATGGTTTTGTTACTGATACTGAAAATAATTTGCTTAAAGTGATCGGGACTGTTATAAATGAAATAGGAACAAATTATATAGAGTTTTGTGAATGTCTTTAGAAAACTCACAAAAAAAAAACAAATACTTAACTAAATCATTAAAGTTTCGGATTATGTATACTTACGTTGTTGGTCCACTAAAACGATAATCGTTGTGGCGCTTCTGGCCGCACCACCATCCGGTCTCCGGGTTTAATTTGCTTGCAGCCAGAGTTTCCAGAGGGCGACAAAGTTAGAAATTTATAAACAATTAGGGGCGGCAAAAGATGACCGCAAGCTCTAGCGGCGACACAAAGTTGCGGTAAATGATTTCGGGCAATGGTTATCCGCTATTACGAGGACAAGCTAATTCTGTTGAGGCTTCCTGACCAAACGACTACAAACACACGGGAGTAATTCGTTTTTTTTTTTTTCTAAATTGTAAATTGTAGTTTGTGTTCCCTAGCAGAGTTTCCTAATTAGGTAAACCAATATAGTTCTAAATCGACTTCTTGAAAAGCTAACTTGAAGTTTACTCATTGAAAAGATTATGCGCGAGATTTTGGTGTTGAAGCCTGGATCAGCAAGCAAAAAAAGTGGGCTGCAGACAGTTCAAAATTTACAAATACGTTTTATGTATGGACGAGGAACAAGGAATCATGTTAGACATAAATTTCCTGGATCAAAACTGAAAGCTGATGGCTTTTAGCTGTCGTGACCATTACAATCATACATACATTTTTTATAATTTATTTCCAGAAGAAACTTCCTCTATAGGAATGCATTTTTTTTCACATTCACAAAATCAAAAAATAACTAACAACAACAATCTGTAAAATAATTTTCATTTTTAATTTTAATGTCAATCTCCGTCTTGATATTGAATAAGTTTTTTTAAACTTTTCCTGTTTTCACTCCTATTATATTAACGACTGACAAAGCATTGTACCACATGTTAGTAACCGGGGCGACTAACCCTATCCTATTTACCAACAAACTTAACTTAAGACTCTCTCTTCCTTGTGTAATATGTTTTGTTTAAAACTATTAAATAAAGGTGTCTAAAAAGATTCCTGTCCCGATTACTGTGTCCAAAGAAGCAATTCTCGTCCATCTTGTGTTAGTCTAATGAAGACATTGGGCATGCTACGAGCAAATGCAAATGACGTGCAGGCAAGCCATATCGGTTCAACGTGAACTATAGGTGTGAAGTGAGCGTGTTACGATTGAGTCGAGCAATCACCCACTCGGTTTTTTTATCTCGTTCGAGAGTCTTCAGCGACCATAATGAACTGGTCTTACTGGTCAGAGGGATCGTTCTCAGGACATATTCATAATTAGCTAACATTTTTTCTGCCATTTTAGAAAGGTTTCTTCATCAATGGTTATCGTGTTGGGTAGACTTTCCACATATTTTTTCTAGAGTACAAATTGTTGAAGCTAGATTTGCTAGATTAGCTATAAACTTCTAGTGCTTTTAGTGCAGCTTGAAGGGAATACTTGGGTCTTTGTGATTTCACGTTGTCTTGAATCTTGTTTTTTATATAAATTCACATTGAACTTATTCAAATTAACAAAACTTCAACTTATTGAAAAAAATAAATATAATGATGGGAGAATAGAGAACGTGTCTTTTAATTCATTCTCAACTATTCAGATGTTCAGATACTTTTCACATTTTCTTAAAATTATTGATTTGATTACTCTAACTTAATCAAATACCCTGATCGTGACTTTCTCTATAATTCAAATAACTCAGTGGTGATTGATCCATCTTCCTTTCATATCTCAAGTTTTCCCTATAACAGTTCCTTTCAAATATCTTGATAGCCTCTTTATTCCTAATTCATTTTGATACTTTTAACTTTTCAATATATAGTGAGGTGAGATAGGTAAGAAAAGTTCCAGATCTGGCAACCGATGCGCCCCCTTGGATTCACATAGTATACGGGTAGACTAGTCCGGAAAGCCCGGGACACAATTTTTTTTGGCCCTATGATCATGACGTAATCAATATCGCCCCCAATTTTTCTGTGACATAATTGTACATTTCCCTATATAACTCGAGTTTGCATTCTGATATCAACCTATATTATTAGTGATTATTAATCAGGAGGAGACGCACTTTCCAACGGTATATTGCACATCATCATTTACGCACATATTACCAGAGATACTTGCAACTTTATTAAAACTGTTAATTTTTCTTTTCATTTTCATCAAACATTATGCTAAATAACTTGGAATTCGCTATATTTGGCTGTGTCGTATACTTTTTTGTGACTTCTATTTTCTAAACAAAAAGTGCTGGAAATGTGACAAAACAATGTAGTATTGCACAGCAAGTTGTTATGGCAACAATGTAATTTGTACGGGTTCTGGAAAGTAGGTAATAGAACAGCTTTTTAATGAAATTACCCAATCGTGTCAAAAAAAAGGAAACATGAATTCGTTGATGCTACGACTGACCTAGTGGTGGTTTCATTTTCTATGGGACCTCTGTTTGTTATGCCAGAAGCATGTAAAAGAGCGTTTGATTATCCCGAAGCATGAAGGCTATTTAACCATGGCAAAGAATGTTGCAATTTTTGTTGAACATGGTCAGCTTCCGAGTAGTATAAGAAATTTGGACCAGTTGGACGATGGACGTGGTCTTTCACAATCACTAGTTACCCATGCAGCAAAATATTACAAATCTCGCAACAGTCAAAAGGCGAAAAGACTATCTTGTGAAAGGAAACCGAAAAAGTGTTCATCTTGCTCAGACCAAACTCCATCTACATAGAAATTTACAAATCATCATTATTTTGTTCAGATGTGAAAAACGTGTGTCTGTTTTGTGACGAAGGAGAAGGTAAAGACAAACTTGTGACTGCATCCACCCTGGGATCGGGCCTAAAATTCATACCCATGCTGTACAATTACAAGATGAAAAAGTGTTGAAGAAGTTATCATCAAGAGATTTTGTAACATTAGAAGCCAAACACCGCAAACTATGCTATACTCGCTTTCTAACACGTTCACGAGCTGCTGAACGTTCTCAAAGAGAAGAATACTATAATCCTGAAGAAATTGTTTATAGTGGTTATAACGAAATTGGTTCAATACATGTAGGATTTATACTCCCCTAGCAGTACTTCTCCAGTGTTTAAACTTTCTTATGTTACAAAATTAGTGTCTGAACGCATGACTGAGATGGGAATTCAAACTCACGAAAAGAATATCAATAGAACACGTCTCAAAGAAGAACTATTAAAATTTGTACCTGATCTGAGAGCAGATAAGTGTGGGCGTGAAATTATTTTAAGTTTCGAAGGGGATGTTGGCGATGCCATTCGCGATGCCTGTGCCTTTAATGACTTCAATGATGGTATGTGTCTGGGACGGGCAGTACCTAGGTATAATATGAAGACAACCCTTTCAAGAGTTTCCTGAATTTGAAGGATCCTTTGACAATGCATATACTGCTTCCACATCTGTACCTCCGT
Organism: Ceutorhynchus assimilis; assembly: GCA_917834065.1. Lineage (NCBI taxonomy): Eukaryota > Metazoa > Arthropoda > Insecta > Coleoptera > Curculionidae > Ceutorhynchus > Ceutorhynchus assimilis. The sequence continues at coordinate 12,616,981 of OU892280.1, read as the reverse complement.
TCTTATTCATTTTGTATGTATTTCTTTCCATGGTTCAAGTGTTAGGATTATTCAGCATCCTCACAGTGACACAGTTATGGAGATTGACGATGACAGCGTTCGTATCCAGCAGTGTAACAATCAAATTGTGAATGGCCTCCCTGAATATTACCCTACTCTTCCTGCAACTGCTAAAGTTAGAAGTGACCCTCCTTTGCCAACTGTCAATCCACAGTATACTGACCATGATCCTGCCTTCACTCCTAGAAAAGTCTCAAATCCTTGGCTTAACTCTGGAGAGATTACATATTGAAGACATACAAAGGAATAAAGCATATGCATATAGTATCGTTCGCTGCTTTTCATGCACAAAATGAACCTGGTTTTAGAAATATAAAGTATAATGCGTCATTGCTTCCACTTCTTAATGACGAAATTGCGACGCCAGCAATGGTAGGGCATAATATGATGGATGATGGATATCATAATAATGGTTACAGCAAAATTACTTGGAAATCAAGCTCCCCTGATTGCATGTGATCAACCAGTATATGCTATTGGGAAGCAACTGCAATGGAAGTTTCCTGACAAGTATGGCGAGGATCGCATCATATTCTTGATGGGTGGCCTTCACACAGAAATGATTGTCATTAACTTCTGGCAAGTGATTAACTGGCAGTGGATGGACTAAATTAATGACAACCGCTGTATTGCAAGTTCTGGTGTCTTACCTCACATCATCGCATGTGAAAGGATCCCGGTATGCACACGAAGTTACTTCAACTGCCTTGCATTGTCTATAGGTAAACTCATTCAACAGAGCATGCGAAACAGATTCCAGCATCAGTGGAGAAGGCATTGTACTGTGGATTTTGTCGAAAACATCTGAATGTCCTGAGTTCCAATATCGGAATAGAGTTATCAAACTGGAGTCCCTTCTAGTGCAACTTGTATTGAGTATTCGTACATCTAACGTTACCATGTACGTCGATACTTTGGCTCAGTTATGTCCGTGGACATTTGCGTTGGACGCAGTCCACTATTCTCGTTGGTTGCCAGTGTTCGTACGCACTCTACAGGACCTTCCAGAAAAACATCCATCAGATATACATGCTGAATTTCTTCGTGGCAACTTCACGAGCAGCAAAACTGCAAGATCGTTTTCTGCAATATCTGACGATCAGCTTCATGAGCACAATAACAAATTTATAAAGGGTGAAGGTGGCGCTATTGGAATTCTTGACAGTGAAAATGCTTTGCTCAAGTGGATGGTGGCAGGCCCTAGGATCAGTTCTTTAATTGAGGAATTTGAGGAAAAATCAAATTTAGAAGATGACGAAAACGTGGGCGCAAAGTATCATGAGGATAACAATGCATTTGAGAAAAGGTTTTTGGTCCATGTTAAAAAAATGGATGTCTTAATCGAACAAGGAAATCCCTTTGAAGAAAGCGATTCGGTGTCAATAAGGAGCTCCAAACTAATTCCAAGTGTCGAAGCTGTAAAGTATGTTACGCAAGCATTTACTTTAAGACTGAAGCAGTATGATGAATATGTCTCGGTCCGTCTCGATCAAGTTCAAAATTCTATCCGTGAAATTATTCCTCGAACCAATATTCACATCTTTAAGAGTATTACAAGAAAAACAGATAAGTCAAAGTCCAAGATTGCTTAAAGATGTCAACTTGTTCTGCAAATTGTATGTCGCATCTGAAGCACGGAATGGCAACAGTGATGAGTTCTTTTCGCATGAAAACCAAATGTACCAACCATCTATTTAAAGGGATGGAAAACTCCGCAAACCAACCAACAAGTCGGATATTATTGACTGCATTCAAACAAGCTTTAATCCCAGCCAACCGAATATAACAGCTAAAATACCTATTTGATGGAGCAGCTGTAATACACATGGTTAATCCTGCACATGCCAGCACATTTTACGAATACTACGAACATGTTTTCAAACCATATTTCACAGTTGGAAGGCAGATACCCGAAAAAGTAGAGGAAGTGGCATAGGTATTGAAGTCTCAGACTCAACTAGAATTCCAGAAAAATTTAAGCAATCCCTATGTGTTAACGGAAATAAGACACAATTGTTCCAGTTTCTCGCTGAGAAAATGGTGAGAGACGAGTATCCAGGAAAACATGTTGTGTGTACTTATGATGAGCAAGTCCTAACGTCAACAACTATGGATGTTTCGAGCATGAGACGGAGAACGAGCACGGAAAAGCAGATGGTCGTTTACTTCTCCGTCACTAATTTTGGAATGGAAATGAAAGTTTCATCTTTCTAAAAAAACTAGAATTTATTTTCATAAACATTATTGGCAGATTTTCAGCAACTGTTGATTAGCAGTTATATACAGGGTGTCCAAGATAAGAATTTCTATTGTGGGGATCTCGTAAACGGTAACAGATACAGCAATGGTTAAATGGGAAAAAAGTTGCGCTATTTAATGACTAACAAAATGCATCCAACAAATTTTAAAAAAATTGACAACTTCTAAAGATATTCGAAAAAAAAAAAAAAAAGAAATTTCCCGGATATCTTCGGAAGTTGTCAAAATTTTTAAAATTTCTTGCATGCATATTGTTAGTCATTGAATAGCAAAACTTTTTTCTCATTCAACCATTTCCGTATCTATTACCGTTTATAAGATCCCCATGGATAGACATCCTTATCTTGGACACCCTGTATACCGTTCAAAAGGTTTTTTCACGCACAAAAAAGAATAGGTAATACAAGTTTTTAGCTACATATAAAGGATTCTAAGATATTAGATTATTGTTCGTAAAAATCGAAAGAAAAATCAACAATTTCATTAAATTTGCAACTATTTCTGGTATTATGTACCTAAATGATGATGTGTAATATACTGTTGGAAGGCTCCTGATTATTATTCACTAATGATATAAGTTAATATCATAATACAAACTTGAGTTATATAGGGAAATGTAGAATCGTGTCACATAAATTAGGCGGCAATTAATGATTAGGTCATCGACGCCGCTAGAGTGCCAGAAAAATGTATGTCCCGGAGTGCTGGGCTTTTTAGACTCGTCTACTCATGTACGATCTGAACCTAAAGGGGCGCATTGGTTGCCAGACGTGAAATATTCTGGTATAATTTTCAGCCACCTCACCCCACTAATAGTTTTAAAATTTGTACCACACAAAATAATGTCGTCCACATAAAGTATGTTATATTTTCCCTTGCCTTTTTGAAATCTAGACTCTAAGCAGTTTGAGTTCTCTTGAATTCCAAGTTTATTAAAAAGTCATTTATATTGCCATTCCAGTATTTAGATGCTTGTTCTCAGTGACGTTTATGTATTCAGTTTTTCAGTATTTTAAGGTGGGGTTCGGCGTCTCTCCAAACATGATTCATATCAATCTCATCCTTTCTATCAAATCTTTTCTTCAACATGATATTGCATCGGAAGCCCTTCATATTTCAAATTCTATGTATCTGATGGGTAATCGCCTATTTCTCTTTCTTTGGTGTCTCTTATCTTGTCTCTCATTTTGTATTTGTTTCCGCCTTTCTTCTCGTATGTTCACCTGTTCATCTATCTCCACTATCTTCTAAACCTAAACCCACTTTTTTTTCCTTAATTCAGTTTTATTACTCGTCCCAATTCTACAATTTCTATGATAAAATTCATTCTCATTAAAAATACATCCATTGCCATTATTGTTTTTCGTTCTTCATTATCGTGAAATCTATATTCTGTTATTGTATATCCTAGCATTGTTTTCGAATCTAACTCACCTCTTACCTCTGAAATTTTTCGGAATATACCTATGACAATATCCTGTAGACAAATACCACACAAATACTTTCACACTGACATTGCCTGGTTTGGTTTCTTTCCACTCCATATTTCTGCTGGTGTGACTTCTGTATGATTTTCGAAACATACGCTGTGCTGCATCACTCCAAAACGCCTTTGGCATTCTAGGATCTTGAATCATATTATTTATTGCTGTATCTACAAGGCAGTGTGTATTTTGTAAGGTTTCCATTCAAAATTCCTATAGATATTTAATTTCTCCCTGATTTTATTAAGCTTGGTTTACATTTCTCCTTTCTAAAAATTCAACAATAATTACGGTAATTGCAGATCCTGTAAATTTTCTAATCTTTATTATTCAATTTCTAGTTCCACTTGTTGACGACTAATGATTTTCCTCGATTTTTTTCAATATATAAATTCCATTTTCCAATAATTAATTAATTCTAAACAAATCAAATATTTATTATTCTTGGGTTAGGTTTTCTAAATAGTGTTCCGTTCACGAAGTGTACTGCATGCTGCACGTACTCTGTTCGGTTGCTGAACTCAGTACCAGATTTAGTTCCGGAATCCGGTTCCATAAACCACCGGGTTGTTCTCTATTTTATAGTAACACGTAAGTTATGTTACTCATAATTTAAAAATTTTACGGATTAGTTTTTGATATTTGTTGTTACTTTGCCTCATCTCTATTCTTCAAATCTAGGACCGCTAACTTATGGTGAATCATCCTTTTACGGTTTGGTTGTTCCGAGAAAAGGATTTCTCTCACAACCTCAACTCTTCTTCTCTCCTACCAAGTACCTACTACTTACGCCATCTCTATAGGAAATGCATTACGTAATGTGTGCTAGAGATTCATCACTTGAACCTATATTTAAGTCATAATAAATGTCAACAAATAATGTGAATTATCTAGATATAGCTATAGTATTTTTAATACGTATTTGGAATAACCTCATCCTTGCTTATCTCAATCATGAATCAGATGAAACAAGAAATTACCAACCAATCACAAATCACTATAACGACTGGTAAACGACTGGTACTCCCAAATAAGAATTAAAAATACTATATACCTATGCAATGAGCAAAGGGAAAAATTGAAAAAATCCGACAATTTTTTTTTATTTATTTAGAAATTGTTAGAGCAATAATTTATTTCGGCAGCAATCAGCCGAAACACGAATTTTTCTACATACAAGAATATCGAAACCTGATCCCAATTAGTGCAACATCCCCGCGCGTTATCGGTGATGGGGGGATAAACTGCAATAGTAAATAAAATTAAAACTTTTTTTTTTCAATTTTGGCCCATCGCACTCTCACGAAAATTAATTGCGTATGCATCGTTTATCAATTGGACGCCACACCGTCGCCATCGTCGTTTTTTTTTTTTTTTTGTGTGTTTCAACTATTTTCGCGTCCAATTTGCGTCCCATATGCGAAATTTTTTAATTTAAACTAGTTGTATTTGCGTCCGGGTACAAATTGGCAACCGATCGCAATTTTCGATGAAACTCGCCAGCCCCAGAGCATATACCCCCGCGAACGGTCTATCATTTATAACGATTAGAGCCTTTATTGTGTGCTCTATTTATTTAGTTCATTAAATTCATTTTGTGTCGATGATTTTTTTTTGAGGTAAATTTATTACCGACACAATTTGAGGTGTAACCTATTATGTATCAGTTTATGTTATATAGACGATGACACAATGAAAACCGAAATCAGAATTCATTATAACGATTACTTTGATTATTAAGTACCTATACTTCACGATTGTATTTTATTCTTTTGCATCACAATTCTATCATTTTAATAATAATTTTGTGGCTTCAGCTATAATTGAGTTTTTCAAGTCTCTCAAATTCAAATGGAGTTTTGATTTTAGTTCAGCTGGGAGGAAAACATGTTCCAATCCTAAAACGTGGATTCTTGAACACCGCCTTTAAGCTGAGTTTGCTAAAAAGTAATTATTTTCATGAATCTTGTTGATGTTGATTGCTGAAAGGGCTGAGCTTTCTCCAAAACACGAAATTATGCCCAATTTCTTATGACGAATGTGGGAAAAATAATAGTTGACAGTAGTGATTAGACTATATGGATAATACATGATGTGCCTAGAATAAAATAGGTTTGGAGGTTTGTGAGAAATAAAGGAAAGAAAAAGGTATTTTTCTGCAAAGTTCTCAGGAAGTACAAAGGCTAGGTTGGCTTCATTTCTCTCCACTAGAGAGACTGCAAATGATTTTTCATTGAAATTAAGTAATTTTATTACATAGGTACAGAAACACTTTTGTCAACCAATTACAGTACGACATTCCAGTTAGAAATGTGGTCTAATCAGCCTTTTCGCGCACTCAAATAACATTAATACTTACTTTTCGAACAACATCAAATAAATACTACTTACCTAAATAACAATAATTGATTCTATGCTTTAACAAGCCCGAGGCGAGGAAAGTTTTTTTAAAAAATATCGCGCCTAGTTGTGGGGCAATAATAAATAATTTGAAGCGGCGAACAATTTGCTAGTTGTAATTAGGAATATAATGAAGCCCCTCCCAAGATAGCGAGCACCGTGCAATAAATCTTTGGCTCGTAAAGCGCCTATTATGACTAACTCATGATACCTGTAGCAGAATGATTTTCTCGTAAGTAAAATGGAAAACGAAACGATTATTATCGACTATAGGTTGGTTAGTTGATTTCAATTATGGTAACTTGCTTTTGCCTTTAAACGATTTAGAACAAGTAGGTACCTGTAGATGGATCGATCCATCTCTTCGACTAAATAGTTTTTACCCTGAGAGGTTCTATTTCCTCCGAAATTTTGATAATGCATCAACGTTTTCTGTTTCTATAACATTCAAACTAAAACTCTTTATTTTCATTAGTATATTATTCAACAAGCGGGTAATGATGATGATGATGATTATCTATAAGACCCGAAATAAATTACTTACATTTATTAAATCAAAATTATTTTTGTTTTGTTTTTATACCGATTTTTTTGCTTTTTACAGGAATAATGACCCAAGACATTTTCAGTAAACTTCAAGATTAGATCAGGAATAGATTTACAGCACCGGACTTTCGGCGACGATGGAAAAATTTCTTCAACGGTGGATTTGAGTTGGTCGCATATGAAACCTGTTTTATTTAAATTTGAACTGAATGCCCTTCTGGTAGCTGAACTCAGGGATGTTCCAAACTGCACAATTGTGTATATTGATGCACACTTCCAATTTATATGCATAGTATGCACCCCAGTCTTTAGATATATGCACGTTTTGATTTCTAGAATAAATCTGCCACAATATTTCAGTCAATAAATAGAGCACAAAATATTCTGAATTTGGGGTTTCATTTCAGGAATTTTGTACTAAATGTAACTACACTGTACTCTATACATACTCCTATACTCTACACTCAGTACACTCTACTAACCTGTACGCCACCAAGGATGATACACACTACCACTACAGCATGGCCTATCCTCATGAGACCTGTGTGACGGAACTAGCTATTGCTCCTTCTTGGGCTTTAGTTAAACCGCACCAGGGTTGTCAAAAGTTTTTACTTTGACTGACTGTAAAAATTAACCATTAGATGTTTCTACAAATAAAACGCTGAAATAGAATAGTTATCAATTTAATTAATAAGTGAAAGTAATTCGGTATAGTCAGCAATCAAATCCTATCTAAAAATTCCTAATTGGACGTCTAGTCGAACTACAAATTTTATACTATATACAAATGTTAATTTCACGAGTGTGAAAACCAAATTTCTGCATTTAAGGTTAGAAAAACACTTCAATTTATAGTGCATTTCAAGGGAATCACTAATCAGTATTTATTAACTTATTGTTCGACTGTTTAAAGAAATTGTAACAGTCTTACTTGCTTAATCCGGTTGATACAGATAAATCTATAAGGCGACTATTTATCCATTTTTCACTATTCGCACTGACAGCTAAGGAATTTTCCACTGAGAGAGAAAACACAATGATATACAGGTGAGTTGGAGCCCGTCGAGAGTGAGAGAGAGATAACCAAAAAACAGGTGTAGGAGAGAATTTTACTCGTCCGAGGTGACTTGCAACAATTAGGGGTTAATTACATGAATTGTAATCAATAATATAGACCATGTCAGGCCTTGAGACACTGAGAGTAGTATTTTACTATAAATCGCATACTAACGGGGGTTTTTTGAGCGTTTTTGCCTCGAGAGCGTTCAGAGGGCGCGAGCTCTTCGCTTGTTCTATTGTTACTGCCGAATGCGCGTCGACTAGCTTTTCCGGAGCAGGTCGCAAAAATCTAGAAAACTGTGGCGGCTGACCAATCACAGCAGCGAAATAGCTCCACTGTCTCATAAGGTAATGAAGAAACCTGTAATTTTACCGGTTCAAAGGGTTGTTGTTGCCGGTTTTACAGGCATCTATTTTTATAATATTATTTTTATGATAAATAATAGAGAGGAAAATTATATTAAATTAGAAATAACAAAATTTAAACTTGTTGTGGGTTATTTCCGCAACAACCTGTGTAGAACAAATCCCCCCTCTCCCCCCCAAACCAAATCACCAGTTGTGACGTAGGCAGCATGTTATTTCTCGCCTTAACATAGACTGTTAAAATGGTTACACACCAATATGGTGGCGATTACCAAAAACGAGACCGATAAGCCATTCTGTAGGTGTTTATCATCGTTGGTACGCCACTGCCCAGCCGGCCCCAGCCCAGTCCAGCCTGCTCAACAATCGACAATGAAAATACAAAATATTGGAAATCGGAACTGGCAACGCTGTAAGAAAAAACATACATATTGGCAACCGACAACATTGGAAAGCATTGAAAAACAAGGGGATGCACCAATGGATGCACATTTTGTATCAGATATGCCCATTTTTTATACTGTCAAGTGCACATTTACAAATTCTCTCGGAACATCGATCCCTGGCTGAATTATTCAAAATACTTCAGTAAAAACAAAATTACCTACCCAAATTTCTTAGATTCACAAAATCAAATTTTTTTATTTAAATAATTTGGTGAAAATCAGGGCATATTTTTTAAAAAACTTCATTGATTTCTTTAACATGGACTCTGCCACAGACATCATAACATCTTTATTTGAATTAAAGGTACGAGCCGCAGGCGAGTGTAATATAGCCATTATACGAGAGTCAAATACTATGCTTTATTTACGACTATTCATTTTATTAAAAAACTATAGGTAATAATTTGCAGATTTGACAAAAATTAGTTGGTGCCATTCTTTAGTCGCCAGTCTACAAAGATGTATATAAGTTTGTAATTTTTTCTTGGTTTCTCTGGAAGTAATGCTAGAGATGCTACTTGTGCAGCTGCACGAGTTTCTGGTGGGGTGCATGGAATTTTGCTTTCACTGTCGGAATGCATGAGAAACACGCGTTACACAATTTATGCGCAACTGAAAACTGCAAAATTACTGTAAGCGTCTAATATCTCTCTAATATAGGTACTTATTTTGTCAAAATCAAATATTTTAGTTGCTCTAAAGTTCATTCCACCAAACAAGATAGTAGAGGTAAACAAACAGGCGGAGCTTAAAAATTCAGAGAAGGACTGCAGAAGTATGAATTACAACTAATGACATTTATTATTGTCAGGTTGTCATATGAGTCAATAAGTTTAATGTCGTATTTCCTAGTATTTTATAATTATTTAAATAGTGTTTGGTGAATTATTGTTAATTGGTGACCAATTTAGATTAAAACAATACCAAGTTCAACAGATTTCGGTGAAGAATTCGTTCGGAAATATATTCAGAGAAAAAAAAAAAACTGAGACGGTCCTGCCTAGGGCGGAGTATAATCCTTTTCTAGCCAATAAAATTCGACTAACCTGTCAAAGTTTGTTTACTTTCACTATCTCGTTTCGTGAAATGAACTTTAGTAACAACAATCTAAACAAGCTCGATTCTATTTTGAAACGCTGTCAATACTGTCATGTTATGGAATACGTATAAAAATGTACGGGTATGGAATATGAGATTCATATTCTACAGATGTGTAATATGAGTTACATTATGTGGTTACTTTCACAAGCGAAATGCGTCTATTATTAAATAGTCGTAGATAAAATATATCTATCGATTCACGCTTATATCCATTCAATTGGAGTAAAACTGACAAAACAAAAATTAATTTCGGGCCATTTGGCTGTCACGTTATAGAAATGATGAATAATTTTCCAAATTAATAGATAATTATTGTGACATTAACGGGAAAATTATACTCTGGAGGGAATAATGGCAAAATAAGTACAATTAGTGCGCCGATTGAATCAAATTTATACCGCACGCAGTGTCAGGGCCAAAAGAGCCCTTTTAAATAATTGATAAACTGATCAACAGGATGAATAATTAGGGTTTTAGTTTAAATGTTACTAGTTTATTTAACAGCCAATTTATCTGTCATAGATTCTATACGATTTTGCGAGCTTAATTCGAGCGGAAAAAGGGTTTTTCAATTTTCTTTTGGCGACACGTGCGACTTTTTATGTCCAGTTTATTTTCTGGACCCGAAACGAATTTTTGATATTAAAGATTCTAACACGAGAGAAAGCAATTTTGTCAACGATTTTTCCATTTTAATTTTGAAATCCGAAATTCAAGACGCTGAAACCAATATTTTAAGTTTGGTTATTTTGATTCTCTGTTTTAATGGTGTAGTTTGATTGACTGACATGACAATAATTTAGGCAACTTATTTCAGTTGATAAAGATTGAAAGTTTCAAAACATGGATCAAGGTACTGGCCCCTAAAAATGTTGGTTACTTATTCGAAAATGTAAAATTACAAGAAGTTTAAAATAAAATGCAATTTTTAAACTCCACTTAAATCTAATCATCATTTTCGACGTTGATGTACGCTTATGAAAATTCTTCCTTCGAACTATTCCAAAACCTTATTGGGCTTATTTAATTTAGAACGACAGGTCCTTACAAATTGAACTTTCGTGCTTACATAATTACTGTGCCTTTATCAAGGAAAGTTTTAATCTGCATACTCAATTTTGTATCTGTCAAGACTACAAACAAATCTTTTAAAATACAACGCGAGGTGGCTAAACAGTCAATTAATCGACGCACAAAGAAATAAATAACGAGGCAAAAAATCGTTTTCATAGCAGCCTTACTCACGTCGAATTATCACAATTAGAACCAAAGAGGCATGTTTTTTTTACTAAACACTAAGCTGAATGAATGCTGGGCTGACTTCATGGATATTAATGACGTATCATGGTGAGTGAGTATAATAAGAAAAAGTGCAAGTCACATTTCTGAATGAGATTTTACGTGATTCAATATTACACAAATTTGACAAGATAAATGTAACATTACAAGAGAGTAAAGTGATATTTTAATTAAATTCTGGGTATTTCCAAAAGGGATTTAGAGTCATATGAGATGAATAGGAGGGGGGAAAATCGATAAAGTCGAAATAGGTAACATCACTCACGTAGCTCCACGACGACGACTTAATTAAACCGCTGAAACTATCTGCTGTTGTTTTTCGCTTTAATTAAACCTAATTAAACTATAACATCTCGAATTTAATCAAGTTCCTCGGAAGGTACATTCTCCAAAAAAGGCAATTTATATTTCAGAAAAATAAATTTTTACGAGTTTAGTAAAGAAGCTCAAATTAATTGTATTTAGATAAAATTAGAAATATTATGTTGTGACGTTTATTAGTAGAATAAGACCAGGCCATGAAAGAATTTTTGAACTTACTTCACAGTTAAGATGTAACACAGATTGTTTCTGTCTCCAGCCTCCAGTAGTGATGGGCAAAGGGAATATTCCCAATTTGAAAATTTTCCAAAATGGGAATTATTCCGGGAATATTCCTCCAAGGTTAAATAAATTTCCTTTACAGGGATTTTTTTTATATGAGTTTATTCACGCTGGTGGCGCTGGAATTCTTATTTTGATTTTGTGCGGAGGCAGGATATTTAAACCGCACTATTTGGTGAGTGTGAACAACAAACAACAAGAAATTGAGAGTGTGAGTAGTGATTCTTCTGGATCTGAACCGAATGACGAACATACATATAACAGAATTTGTGAATTATTTTTTTACATAATAATTATTGGTATAGAAGCTTAATTTATTTTTCATTTTTTTTTTGTATACCTACCTATTGAGAGCATGTGTTCATCAGTTTTTTTTTCTCTGCCCATAAACTTTTTAGTGCTTGGTTTAGTAATATTTGCTTTGTTTCTGAATTTTATGTTTATTCAATGATCGTTTGTTTCATTTTTTCCAGCTTTGGAATAGATAAAGCTGTTGACTTATCACCAAATAGTTGTTTTATTGCACACTTTACACATACTCTACAACTCTACTCATATAAATAGGGGTTTTGACTTAAAACAGAAAATTCCCCGAAAATTCCCATTTTGGAAACATTCTTGGGAATATTTCCAAGGAATATTCCCAAAAAATAAATTCCTGGGAATTTACCATCAATAGCCTCCAGCTTCAAACTTGGTCTTTTAAGAATTCTTTGTTATAGCTAGATTCTCTATGTCATCACAAACCATGTCAGATATATTCATATTAATTGAATCTTTAGTTATGTTCCGGATGAGCCTGGAAAAGTCTGGACGATGCAGTAGTCAAGTTCCTCCCATTGCATCTGATTATTCACCTCCTCTCAATATGCTCGAACTTTGAAATCCATGACATTTATGTTTTCTCTCTTTCCATCAATGACAGATCTATTGGCAAACCAGCTATTGTCTGGCAGGAATCTGTAGATGCTGTCCTTTAGAAGGAAGTTACTATGATTGCTAATTAGTTTATCGTATATTGGGATTTTCAGATTAAAGTAGATATTTCGCTACGGCTTGCTGCTGTGAGAAAATATTGAGAGTACTAACCTGGATATCATCTATCGAGTATCTTTTAACTATCTTTGATTGTGTATTTCTGGTGTGATTTTCATGAGTGGATTTTCACTGCTCTGTACTTTATTTCCTCTTGGCGGTTTCTATTTTTCAAATCGTTAATTGCCTTCTCGATTCAGATTCTTCGATATTTGATTTATTTTCGGAACCAACATTTCCTATTGCTGGTTATTGAATTGTGTCTCCACGTACTTTGAACTGAATATGGCAGGATAGAGGCTTTCCAGGACTGAAGCAATTTTGTTCTTGTCCATTTCCTCTGTCCTATTTTCATTTCTTATGCACGTGGTTCTATTCTATGATTTTTTTCTATCACGACTTCATTGTTTTTCTTTCTGTCTTCTTTGAAAATGGTTTGTAATAGTTAGTTCATTTAGTTGTTATGTTCGTTAATATTCAATTTCTCAATGCATTCTTCTTTGCCTCATCATCTCATCTTCTTATAGATGCCTCCTCTCATTTTTTCTCTTAGCTACCTACTTTTTTTGCCTGCTTCTGAAACTCGTTCCTTCAATTTACCATTATAGTTGTTCGCGTCAGCTACTTCTGATTCTTTTTTCAGGCAATTCTCCATAGAGCTTCGAAATTTTTCTCCAAGCGCTTCTAATTGATTGGAGTGAAGCTTCAGCACTTTATGATGAAATATCCATCTACTTTCACATGGGTCTCTCATGTGTCAATAAAAAATGCGCAGTCAAAAAAGGAGTGGAAAAATCCACATCTACTTGAATGTGCGAAACGTGGGTGAACAAACCATACAGGTCACCACCACTAGAGGATGATGTCCTCAGGGAGGGGTACTCTCACCTTTTATGTGGAGTCTAGTGGTTGATGACTTCCTAAATGTACTGACCGATCAGGGTTTCACCTGCTTTGGATACACCGATAATATTGTCATCATGGCCAGAGGCAAATACGAAGGAATACTCTGCGAGCTTATAGAAAAATCACTTCGAACCACAAAGGAATGGTGTCAGATAGTGGGGCTGAATCTAAACTAAAAAAGCAAAAACCACACTGGTAACATTCACAAAAAGTACGAAACTTCCAAATCTGATAGAAGCAGCAAAAAACAAAGCAATTACGGCACTCATGTGCGGGTGAAACATGGGGTTGTAACCCATCAATCCTAAGACGGACGTATACCATGATTGTGAGACCTATCATCACCTACGGAGCGGTAACCTGGTATAGCCGAACCCAGCTAGGAAAACCCTAGGAAAAGTGCAAAGACTCGCGTGTCTCTGTATAACAGGAGCAATGAGATCATGCCCAACCGCGGCACTAGAAGTGATTCTAGACCTCACACCACTCCATATAATGGTGAAGCGGGTTTACAGTAGATCATGTCTCAGACTGGAGAAGATAGGTCTACAAAAGGAAACGCACCGTGGCAGAACTTATCCTCTCCCAAACTATGCACACCTCATGGAACGACCAAAAAACGTGATAGGTGATAAATTCAGTTTCGAGAAAAACTTTTCCATCGAACTAAGTACAGAAAACAGATGGAATATGGAATCTATCCAATAGCAAACACCATCAAATGGTACACAGACGGTTCCAAAACTACTGAGGGAAATGGAGCCGGAGTATTCGGGCCACGGACCAGATACTCGGAGCCAATGGGGAAATCACCAAGCATATTTCAAGCAGAATTTCATGCGATCGGAAGATGTGTGCAATTCAAACCTGGATAGAAGTTATTGTTATAATGTCCGACAGCCAAGCAGCTATGAAAGCATTGAGATCCCCCAGTCATCAATTCTTCACAAGTTGAAGAATAAGCAGGGGCACCTCATACACGAGCAACAAGAAATTCTGAAAATCATCAAAGAGTGTTACTATTGGTGGCAAACCAGGTACATCATATAATCGGGATAATTCCATCCGAGGTAGAAATTCCAGTAATACAGAATCAAGGGTTAGAGAAACATCCAGATCCAGAGGAAATTGCCTTTCTCTTTGGAGGAAGTACAATAGAATAATGGCGTTATAATAATGTTGCATAAAGGGAGACATTACAGAAATTGCAAGCTATCGACCTATCAGTCTCTTATCCCATTTATATAAGCTTTTTATGAGGATTACTGATAGAATGGGACCTAAGCTAGATTTTTCACCAACCACTGGAACAAGCCGAATTTAGAAGTGGCTTGGGAACAAATAATCAACTACAAGTGATAGAATCCTTAATAAAGTTGTAGAATACAACAAACCATTGATATTAATATTTGTAGACTGTGAGAAAGCTTTTGGCTCAGCATAGCTCCATGTTAAAAGCTCCTACAGAGTGTAGTATTGACCATAGGTATGTGTACCCTTCTTTAGAATATATATATATAAAAGCTGCAATTAGAATGTCTCATGACAACACCAACAAATTGGAGAAAGGTATTAGACAAGGAGACACCATATCTCCTAAACTATTCAATGCTTTGTTACAAAGCGCCATGAAGAGAAGCATCTTGAAAAATCGCAGAGTAAAAATCAATGGAGAGTATCTGAACAATCTGAAGATTGCAGACAACATAGTCCTTATTGCAGAGATGATAGATCACGTATTTCAGCTTCTCCAAAGTTCTTGTGCACGAGTTAGCCTAAAAATCAATTTCACCAAAACACAATGCATGACCAACCTTGTACTGGCCAAAAACATTTCAACGTATGACATGCAAAAAGAACGAGTTGATTTTAATTAGATTAAATTGGGAAGAGACAGCCAGATCACAGAATTGAACAGGAGAATAGGATTGTCATGGGCAGCCTACGGAAAACTGAGAGATATCTTCATATCAGATATTCCCCTGTGTTTGAAGAGGAAGGTCTGTGATCAGTGTGTGCTTCCAGCTCTAATATGCAGCAGAAACACTGACTCTACGCAGAAAAGTTATAAAAACTTTGGAAGGATTACAACGCTGGAATGGAGCTGGGCAGGTCATGTTGCCAGAAATGTAAGATCAAGACCAAAGGGAGTGGAATGATTTACGGAAGGCCTCTAAGTGTCTCTATTAGAAACAGCCTTGTATGTCTGGGTGCATGTCTTGATGTATTTTCTTATCATCTACTGAAGGTAATTTTATAGACGGTTTCCTAAGTTTAGATCAAGACAGTTTTCCTTCTCCATTTCACTCCAGAGAGTTTCAGTATATCCCATCTAATTTTTTCATGTTGATTATTCTTAAAGTTCTATAATTTTTACGCATTCGGCTAAACCACGTCAAGAGTTAGATCACGTAATAAAGTTGAGGAAACTGAGGAAATCCAGAAGAAGTACGCAATTACTAGATGAAAGTAAAATAGAAGGTCAGCTGAAGAGATGTTGGGCTGGTCATATAGTAAGAGCGTGGCGACCAAGGGCCAAAAAAACTAGATGAGAGCAGCTATAGACAGGCAGAAATCGAATAATATGGAGGAGGCCTACATTCAGGAGTGGATGAGAATAGGCTGATGAGAAGAAGAAAAATAACATTCTGGACATTCACTTCTACCCACCTGGTATTCTGAGGGTCTTCGTTTCACGGTCCATATACGTTATACGTACGTAAGTAAGCTCAGAGTCGGTGCCGGATTCCTTGCAATTTGGCGGTTGGAAGTTAACGAGGGCTCAGGGTGGGCAAAGTTGCACCCGGAAATGAACATATTGGTGTGAACCAGTAAATTTATCATTTTATTGATAACAATCAGGTTCATTATGTTCACTACATTTCCTCTGTTTTACAAATTACACCATCTGTTCGGTTTAGTCCCTCATCAATTAGGTGCTTCATAACTTATTGCTTATTTAGTTTTTAAAGATGTGCCGACTGGAATTATTATTACAATCAATGTTCTGTAAACACCGATATCCCAACAATATGTTTCCATACTCGGTACCTCTATTGCAAGAACCCAAATTATTGTAAATATATGCAAATGAATATAACCCATAGAGGGTGTTCTTGCCGCTAACGAGGGAGTACTTTTCCCAGACTTAATTTTATTATTCCAGACGGTGAGAATTGCCCTGAGAATTATGAGCTACATTGGAGCCAGTGGAACCGGAGTTTTCCTAACATAAGTGGCATCGGTCAACTGCGGTCCCTATCAATATCCTGTAGGTACTGGGTCTGTAAAAAATTCCACCCTGGACATTTTAGCGCCTGGTGGTTTTTAAAATTTTACCATTTCGAATAAGAATAGTTTCCTATTTTTTATTTCATTTCATCTACATTGTTTTTTTAAACAAGGTTAACAACACATATGGAATTGTTTTTTAGACTTTAGTTAAATATTAAAATTTAATTTAAAAACGTCGCATTTACATTTGATTAAACAAGTACACAGAAAAACAAACGGGAGAGGGGTGGGCTTAATTATATTAAAATTCAACCCTTCAGTGTTACCAAAATATGCTATGGCAATTTCCATAAAAATATATAGAGAGAGGGAAAAGGAGAGCGCAAATTAGAAAATTAATTAGCGTGTATTGTTCACTTTAGTTATCGGGTTAATTTTCGGACGCGGGGATGTTAAGTGAAGATTAAATTTAACTCTAGGGAGGATGTACTATAGGACGACACAGGCCAAAACTAAAGTGGATAATGAATAAACTATAAAAATGTCTGAAGTGCTCGTTCTTTCAGAATGTTCTACATTCTAGAGTTTAACTAAAAAGACTTATTTTGGTTCTGGCTCAAATTTGATAAAAACAATGTAGGTGAGGCTCTCTTGAATTCATACATACAGGGTGTTTCCCTGGGTCTGTTCCAACACAGAAGGAAATCGTACAATGTATCGTCACGATTCTGCGCAATGCGTAAAATTTGTGAGTAGAAGCCGAAATTCGTTCACCGAGTGGTTTTGAAACCTTTCATGGGACGGTTTTTGACGTTGTGGAACAGACCTACCAATAAGCGGCGAACTAGAATTTTCATTCATTCATTCATTCATTCATCACATCATTTCAGAAAAAGTTCATAAGTTTTTGCGTCAGACTAGTTATCAGGCTTTTTCCTATGATCCTTATTAGTAAAATAAGGAAGAAGAAAGTTGGCGGAAAAAAATAATTTGGGCTCGTTTGAAAATTACTTTGTTTATGGTCACTGGTTCCAACACCCGTTTCTTATATAAGCAAGATTCAGTGTTAAATTCGATTTTTAAGACTATTGGGTGCGTTGCTATCCTCTATCCTATGTTATTTTGAAGAAACTAAAACTAAAAACTAACGAAAACATAAACTCCACGACATCACAAATTTGGATCATTCGCTTTTTTTTCCCAGGAAGTGCTTCAAAAAATAACTTCCAAAACATAGAGTTTCTGGCCTCAATAATAGTAGGTCCACATCTCCCTTCATATGTATGCACGTTCGTCGACTCGTTCCAGTGGTCTCGATTAGCCCCCGCTTAATTAATAAAACCCCCCTTTCCAGTCCCCGCACCTCCAAACCCTACAGTACGCATTTTCATTTCCTACGTTCGCGTGTCTGCGTCATTTGCATTTTCGACCCTGCCAACGAAAAACCTCCTTCTCTCTTTTATCGTGGTCTAGATAAGAAAAATAGAGTCCAAGGACATTCTCGGAGAATAATAATTTATTAGCGAATTCTTATTTTTTTTTTGTGATTTTTTGACGATTGCATGTCGAAAATTGGAATAAATTAATGACGTCAATCACTTAGTCAGCTGTCAGTAAAGTTTGTTTCGCCAGGGTTTGTACTTGCCACCAGCATTTGCCTTCCTTGTTTAACAAATAAAAATTGACTTAAACAAATCAATGACGTCAAAAACGTTCGTCGGTTCTTAAACTAGAAGTCATTCATTTTAATTTGTCAAAAAAATTGAATGTGTCATACGAATTTATCTGCGACAACCCTTTTTTTTCAAGTTTCAAGGTCAAGAATGAACCCTGGTGAAACGAACCTTACTTAAATATGGCGCCTTTTTCAGAAATTACTCCAAAGTAGTATGTTTGCTTGCAGGATTTGCCACTTTGCTGAAAGTTGCGGCCACTACACGTTAATCACTTAAAGTCATTATTACCATTAGGTAGGATATTTCTTTTAGATATTTCAAACTATATAGTCGCGATAATCAAAAAACAATGCTCCCGAAGCCACGATAAAGTTTCACTTGTCAGTACGGTGTGAGTTAACAATTAGAACTTTAAACTTTAATTATCGAATGAACTCCTATATTTCCTTTCACAATTTTTCTTGCACCATAATTAAGTTCTTATCTTCTCCGTTCAAAAGTAGAGCCTACTTATATACGGTAACTTATTAATTCAACGTATAAACGTCAAACAAACTCCATGCCAAGGGGCCGGATCCCGAACCTAGGATTCAATAGTATCGTCCTCAGCCTGAGTAAGTAGTCATGGCTTAATGAGTACCTAATAAGTTGACGTTTTTACCTATATATTTTTACTTATATACCCAACTATAAGCCTTTTCTATGCTTATAAACATCAAACAAATTCTTAACACATCTAACAAAACTTACCGCCAATGTAAGACACAAACGATGGGAAGGACGTGATTTACTACTAAGAAAGTTCGTTCTCATGAAAAAACATACATATTAGAAAAATAGGGCTTTCAGATGAAATAGTATATTACGAACGGGTAGCCCAGAATTGAATTATTTGAAGAACGTTGATGGAGCCTGTAAAGTAAATCCAAAGTTATTCTGAAAATATTTGAATGATAAAAAAAATCTTACAGTTTACCTTCTGAGATGACGCACAATGGTAAATATTTTGCAACAGTTTACTCAGCAAGTAGTATAGACCAGTCGGTATCAACTGGTCAAAGCATTAATACCCAAAATATAAATTGTGGAAATATCACTGTACCTAGGTAAAATATATATGAAGCAATCTTGAGTCTTTCCAACAAATTAACAGTTGGTCCTGATAGAATTCCTAATTTTTTTTAATTAAAAATTGTGTATGTATAATCACTAATCTTCTTTTTTTGTTGTTTAACCAGTCACTAAAATGTGAAACTTATCCAGGTTACTGGAAACAAAACTACTTAGTACCCATATTTAAAAACGGTCATAGACATAATGTGCAGAGCTATCGTAGTATCTGTACACAATCTGCTATACCAAAATTGTTTGATAAACTGGTTTGCGATTAGTTACCATTTGCATGTAAAGATCTGATTAATGAAGCACAGCATGGGCTTATTAAAGGAAAGTCCATTGTAACAAATCTGCTATCCTATCAAACGTCACTCTTCAGTGCATTGAAAGATAGGGCACAGGTTGATGTTGTTTATACCGATGTTTCGAAGGCATTTGACAGCGTTGACCATGGGGTATTGATGCAAAAATGTTAGATATAGGCTTTAATAGACATTTGGTTGAGTGGTTAGATAGTTCCTTGTTAGAATTGGTAATTGTAAGTCTGACATCATATTAGCATCAACTGGAGTTACACAAGGTGGCCACTGCTCACCTCTGCTTTTTAACCTGTTTGTTGATGATATAGTAACATGTTTTAGATACAGTACATCTTTGTTGTTTGCTGATGATTATGAATATAGTTGATCAAAATTAAAATGAAGTAAGAACTATAATGGATATGGAATTATTAGAACATAGACGTCTGAAAGCTGATTTGTGCATATTGTATGATATTATTAAATCCCAAATTTCATGTCCAAAATTATTACAACTAATTCAGTTTCATAAACCATCAAGGCGGTTACGTTACAATTATCTGTTTGACATAAATTATCATTAGAACAAACTATGGCCTTAACTCACCAATTGATGAAGGTGTAAAGTCTGTGATAAATCACAATAACATAACATAGAAATATTAGGCATAAGTAAAAGAATGTTCATAAATCAAATTGAAAGAAAAGGTAGAGAATAGGATGGGATAGGATATTGTATTGTATTATTTGATAATTAGTACTAGGGTACTAGTAAGTAATATTGATATGTTGCCAACTGTATTGTAACTATATTGTAATTTATAACATTTAATGGGGGAAACCCGTAAATAAATAAATAAATAAACGTAAAATAGCCATAAATGGCAGACTAGAAAGAACAAAGAAATTCAACCCCCTCCAAAAGAAATCAAGCACACATAACAGTAAATCACAAAAAATAGAATTTGCAACAAAATTAACACAAAAACGGGTGGAAGCCCCATAAAACCCCACGAAGACATAAATCAAATGAATAACGAAAACAATTAAAAAAAAGCAAAAATATTATGAAACCGAAGGGTAGGTAAGCCATTAAAATTCAGTAAAGAAACAAAGCAGATGCTGGAGAAGATAAAAAAAAAACTTATAAAATAAGGAAAGAAAGATACACCAGAATACAGAGAAACTAACAAAATAGCCAGGAGGATGACAAAACAAGACATTAAAAACTACTAAAAAATGGAAAAACGAACAACTAAGAGCCTCAAATGTTTTAAAAGGGAGAACGCATACAAAAGAAACATTGCAATTGCAAAGCTGATGGACAAACAATGAACCATTATAGAAGACAGAGATGGAATATTGCGTTGACGGAAAATTTCTATAAGCAACTATATGACGCAAAAAGCAACAACGAAAATAACAAACAAGAGATCGAAAGTGGAACATCAATAATTCTAAATGTTGGGTCAGAAGAGATGAGAGGACTAAGAAATTTTAGAAGCGCTAAGTCAATTAAATGACGGAAAAGTCCCAGGAATGGACGATATACTACCAGAAATGCTGAAGGAGACAAGACAAAAAAACACTTCTCAATAAATGTCTAACAGAAGGGAAAATACAACACGACTGAGACTGAGATACAAAAAAGGAGACCCATCAAATCTTGAAAACTATAGACTCATAAGCCTGTTATCAGTGACTTTCAACTAGAGAGAAGAATCAAGGAACATACCTGCATAATAAAATGTTATCATCAGAGCCACCCAATCTGAAACATATAATTAACGATGCTTAGCTGGAATTGTAGCAATAAAGATGCCTTTTTAAAACCGCTGTTCATAATTATCATTCACCTTAGTCGAAAATAAATATTTGCTCCAACTAGGAAGGTAAGATATTCTTGCTTTATTATCTTGAAAGATACACTAAATTATCTTGGTTCGCTTACATGCAGCAAATATCACATTTTTACGCTCTCCTATTCTAGACAATTCCTGCTCAAAAAGCTCTTTTACCCAAAATGTATTTTAATTAGGTTGGAATGCTTTCATGAATATGTGGCACTGATTTATCTACGTAGAACGTAGATTGCATTTAATTACGTTTGTCGTTTGATCCCAACCTAGAAACGGATGCTGTCTGTGGTTTGACCCTACATTGCAAAATATCAATTAAATTTACTTTTAAACAGAAACTTCTTAATTAGTTTGTTCAAATTGCTTGGAAAAAGTCTGATGGAAGATTTAAACTTGAATTTTCCTTAATTAAATAACTCCTTTACTGAAAAGCGCTCGGTAATGAGTTCGGTATTGAGTTAATAATAATCTTTTGGGTACTATTACACTGAATATTAATCTTCAATCAACCCACTCATTAGTCGTTTAATTAAGATAAATAAATAAGTTTGAGAATTTTTTATTTGTATTAGAAATTTCAAAAATTTCCACCATTTCTATGAATAGAGAAGGAATTTATTTTATTTAGGAGCCTCTCTTTTAACTCTGGCAACAAAACTCCATAATTAACCATTGCCATTGCTGTATACGGTTGCTAATTTAGACAAGTGCTCCCCGCTTTACTTTGCTGCCTGCCATTGGCTTGTATCCGTTAATTAGAAACTTGACGAAATCAAGTACCAAAACATTTAAATTAATTAATAATTTTACGTAAATGTCTGACGTAAATTCAATGGCCCTTATTGCAATAGCGTAAGGCTTGTAAAAAGCCTTTTACGGTACTTGTTTGACATTAAAAAGGCTTTTATGGGTGACGTTTTTTTTTTCGGTATAATTAGTGGTCGAGCCTATACAAAATCCAGTTCGATTATAAGTGCATAAATTCGATTTTAAATTAAATTAATTACAAGCCTGTTTTAATGGGTATAATGCGATTTTATTGCTGCACGCTGCGATGATTGGGTTCTTAATTTAATGCCGTAATATGCATCTTTTACAAGTTAATTTATGTCCTATATAATGTTTAATGGCTGAAAAGCAACTAATACTTTTACTTTTCAGGTGAACCCAATGTTGTTCCAATAATTATATAGTATTCTGTAATTGACTGAGGCAATAATAGTTTTCTACTGTATGCCATTAATTGTTTCGGAAAATGCATTACAACAAAATAATGTGTCTCAAATTTCAAATTAATCATCAGATTTTTTTGATGTGTGAACATCTTTCACGGTATGATGAATCTCGAGAAATGGGGACTGAAATGTGGAACCGGATGTGACATCATAACCCATGTGCAGTGATTAGTGCGCAGCTACTTCAGCGCCTGCGGCCTCAGGTGGCATTAGATCTTCATGTCGATATAGTAGATCGCTGTGAATTTGTGCAGTGAATTAATTCACTCCGATTGAAGCTGCCAGTATACATGTATTATTAAAGAAAATTGATGCGAATACTAAATGCTGTAATGTGTGGTATTATTTAAGTACCTAATATATTTCGAAACGGGTACTTAATATTTCAAAATTTTCTGAACCACCTTTTTTTTTTTGTCGTGGCTAAATGGCTTAGATTCTTGTGTTTAGGAAAAGTAATTAGTACTATAGGTATGTTCTCATATTCTTGGTAGTACGTATTCTGGAGTCCCAGGTCCTGATAGGGTGATTGGTGATCCCTGAAGGTCTGGATTTAGGGCTCAATTTGGCTTTGAGAAATGGACTAGTCCATTCCTTTCGGCGCAAAAAGACAACTTGGCTAGAATTGAGATCTCTGATCTCTCTTCGCTTGGCTGATGCTTCCACTTTGAGAGCTCGACTCAGAATATCTGACCCACCTGATGACTTAATTATTTAAGTAAATATAATTATATAATACAATGGGAGATTTTTGATAGTGGCGTCATCTATGAGTAGAATGCAGTACTAAACAAGATTTTGCTTTTTAAAGCACTGATCGTCAATAGGCTGACCAAAAATCAGTGGTTGCCTTAGCAAAAATTAGAAAAACATGAAAAGTAAAGTTGCTTTTCTCTGTCTTTCCATCCACAGATACGTTTCGATCTAACAGATCTCATCACTAAAAATCTAACATCGTATATAAATTCGTAATTTGAAAGATATCAATATTCGCAAATCCCAATCACGGTTTCGTTCTATAGTTACCGCTCATGACATATCAGTGTCTTGAGTACTATAGCTATAGCAGACTCGCTCATTGTTGTGGAGAAATATGAGGCCTTATCAATACTGATGATAAGTCGAATGGATACTAGAAATTTCAACAAAAAACATTAATTTGATTTCAACTATTTGAAGTTGTCGGAACTTCTTGGGACCTACTTCCAATAAAACTTTAATTAATATTGTAATAATCTATTGTTAGTCTTAATATCGAGGTTCTAGAAAGTTACTAGCCTAAGGCAATAAATTTATAATTAACGAGTGTGTTTCTGCTATTTAGATTTTCAGCCAATTATCCATTTCAACAAAGACGTAGATTATATTATTGAGAGGCTAATTGGATCGTGTGGTAAATATTGTGTAATAATAATAAATTGTTTTTCTGTAATTTATTTACTACAATTGGCGAGAAAATTAAGGATCTCTGGTAAATTGGAAATAGGACTGGTTATAGTATAGTTTGTCTTCAAGCATTTTTTTTATTTAAAAAGAAAATGTAGGTAGCAACATTTTTTTTTCCTTTAGTGCGGAGCTTGCAGGAGTTAATATACACCGACATAAGTAAGATAATTCAGTTAAAGACTGACAACAAAACCGATAATGGTTCATAAACCGATTTTACGATCGTTAATTAGCGACTAGTAGGTAGGGGCATTTTTATTCGAAATAGGAGCTACATTCAATATTGTTGTATGTAGAGAGTTGCTCATTACTTTACTGCATTTCTCGTGTATGACTAAACTCCAAAAAAACTACGTATAGAGAAATTTTGTTCCAGTAATTATTAGTAGTTCTAGTCGATGTCAGGGTTATTATTTTCAATAGGGATAGCGTAATGCAAGTTAAGCGAAAGAAAAGTTCGAGACCCAAAAAATGTTTTTAGGCAAAGTTGTCGATACCCTGAAATAAAACCGAGAAGTTTTGATATTTAGAACTACGTGGATACCTTTTTCCAATATTCTAAGCTGAATGAAAATCCATCAACTGTATAATATGAACACCCATTTGATCTTATTTCAAGATTTTTTAACAAGGATGTTGAAAATATGAATCAGACATCGGGCAACGTCGCCCCCAAAGTTAGCGACCAACGAACCACACATCCGGCGAGATTATTGTTTTGGTTTGATGGTGTAATTCGTGCCGGCTGATAGGGGACTTTTTGGTCATAAATTCTCACTTTTATAGATTTTTAATACGCATTTTCTAAAAAAACAGGACCCATCTATATATTTGACTGTCAATGGATTCGTTCTAATCCAGACCGGGATTAGTAAAGGGCGGAACCGAAATCGGTTTCCTACACTTTGATTTGAATATTTTCAAGACAGTTGGTTGAAACATTTTTACTGTACTGTGTCAGCGGAATATAAATTGAAGAAAAAATCACTCACAGTTGCAAGTGCGGTTATTCTTTTCATCAATGGTTTCAAAGTCTAGATATTTGTACCTTCTCTTTCATTGAAGTAATAGATATAAGATTTTAGCCAATGATCCAAATACCTTTTTCATATAATTTTTAAATTTCACTGCTTTAGGGATCTGATAATTTAATCCTATTTCATTTATAAATTATCCATTTATTGAACGAGTATACTGGTAAATTAACTCCATGTAATTTTCTTGTAATTAACCTTGAATTTGGAATACAATTTTGGTTACAAAGATATTTATACTTTGGAGAGTTTAGATTGGCTATCTTTAAACATCATTATTTCAATAGTATTTTTATAGTCCAGTGTCCCCCTCTGAAAACTACCAAAATACTTTAAGACCACCCTAAGCAGCTAACAAATGGAGAGCATAGCATAGTTAGGTATGGGCAATCTTTTATTCTATTAAAATATCGTTACAGCATAACTAAATCCGGTGATAAAAGTTTTTTTTTGCATCACATACTTGAACACAATTTCAAAAAGTACCTAGGTAATGTATAACCTGGGCGGGCGCAACCTGAAGAACAACAACAACCAGCCCTTGTATGTAAAAAACCAGCGCTAAATTCATCGTGCCGATATCCATCTCTACACACTAAACTAGTGGCGGCCGATATCCAATATTGTCGCGTCCGTTATTTATGACATTGTCGGCCGGCGTTTAAGCCCACTCTTAT
This sequence comes from Ceutorhynchus assimilis, assembly GCA_917834065.1. Taxonomy (NCBI): domain Eukaryota; kingdom Metazoa; phylum Arthropoda; class Insecta; order Coleoptera; family Curculionidae; genus Ceutorhynchus; species Ceutorhynchus assimilis. Next base: position 12,590,838 of record OU892280.1, on the reverse strand, counting down.
TACTTTAAACGGATGTGGTCATGGCGCGATTTTATTGTGTACCAACCTTTATTGAAAAATTAAACGCCTGTAAAATGCCTTTATTTATGTTGTTTTTATCGGATAGAATGCAAATTAGCGGTTCAGAACATTGAAATTTATGGTAAAAGTTCACCAATATGCATAAAAACAAACCACTTAGTATTAGGTTTTGGTTGGGGCCCAGCACATGGTGAATTATTTAAATCGTTGGACTGTTCCTGTTCCGTCTCATTGAATCCTTCACCGTGTCAAACACCACCAGTGTACCGTTATTGTTATCTCGAACCGCAAATCGCATAAATAATGAGCAAGGGCATTTTCAGTGTCCCCCAGAATTAAAGTCCTGCCCTGGGATTTATAGCGGATGTTGTATTGTTTTCCAATGCAGATAAAGCGTCAATTCAATACATACGAGCTAGTACGAATGCTGTTGCTGCTGCTGCATGCTGGGTGTTTGTAGCACTGATGCGGTGGATCTTTTACATTATTAATGCTTTGGTGCCATTCTTTAAAATGGGAATCGATTATTGGATTTATTGCAGATTTTGATGCAGACACCGAATTTATGACGCGGCACATTTTGGAGTCGTAATTTTCGGTATTGTTTACAGGCCTCGAAACGCGATCTTGCGTGATATTAATCCTATTGGCGGCGACCATTTATGTATCTATATTTTAGAAATCTATTGTAATTTCAGGTTTATTACGGCTTAGTTTAACAGTATGCTGTTTAAATGTGAAATGCTGTTTGTCAAATCAATTTTTGTTAAATGTTGAAAGTAAAAGTCGTGATCATCATTATACATGAGCAACTGTCCTAGAAAAATTATTGCCACAAATTTATCTTCCATATCGTTTTAAAAAAAATAAAACTCATAAGAAGAACATTACATAAATAATCACAATGACCATGATCAGCATCTCTACGCGCTTTTCATAATAGTGTATCTGTGCCGAGTAATTTGCCACGCTTTTTCGGTGAATAAAAAAAAGTTTTACAAAAATCAATAAAAATAAAAATAAATTTAATGAAGATAGTTGAGATTGCAGGACTGAAGGTCGAAGTGCGTGCAAATTATGCCCTCGTTCAGAATTAAACAATTCGGAGAGTAGGGGTGGGTTTATTTTTGGGCGCAACCGACTTGGAACAGATGAGTCGGACTCTCCAGGATTTTATCTGGTTCCAAGTCCTTACAATTCAAATCCACAAAAAAAAAAATATATTTAAGAAAAGCTAAAACTAGGCCGAGTGCATAAAACCAAATAAAAATATAAAAATTGAAATTTTATTCTATGTGCACTTAAAAACAGCCAAAAAAAAAGGAATAAAAATAGTCTTTAATAAAACGGCAGCCCCACGTTGGGCGCCAATCAATTTGCCACACAATTCATAGCAACTTATTTTGATCTTGATCGACTTACTTAACTGTGTAGCTTTTCACGTTTGGTGGTTGGAGAAATAAGGTCTTTCTGAAGAGTTAAATTTCGTCTTCGCCTTTGAGGGATTTCGACCTTATATTCTCAATTATTGAATTTATAGTACAGGGTGTTTCCTTATATTTTGACCCCTACCTACAGCTTTAGCTATACGAGGTGATAATAGACATAAAACTGTACAACTTTCATATTTAAAGTTTTTTTCAACCTCGTATAGCTACAGCTGTAGGTAGGGGTCAAAATATAAGGAAACACCATGTACATTGAGTTGCCTGACGTTGCCTTACGTTTTCGTAAAGTGCTATAAAATCGACCGATCTTTTTCGGATTTTTACCACCATCCATGTGTGAAAAGCTGCACAGTTAAGTCGACCGAGATCAAAATAAGTTGCTATGAATAATCAACCACATAAAACCAGGTTACGCCTAGCTAAATTACCTATAATAATTATTGTTGTTTTGTTTCCGTTGTCACAAGTACGGAATTACACCCTAAGCATACCGCGGTGCTCACTTTGGCGCACAAAATAGAGGCAAAATGTAAATAAATAATAAAATGAAGATAGGATAACTACAGCTAGTACGATACCAAAATGTTCCAGATGGTAGCAGTAGATACCATTAACCAGGTTAGTCCTGAGTACTGGTTGTCGTTAGATGGTCAAACCAATCTTAAGGTTCAAATTCACGGTCCGGAAGGATTGTGTAACCGTCCAACTAGAAGGCTTAGGCTGGGGTGTGATAGCCTTACAGTTACAATCTTGGTTACAATTGAACGTGTATTGTTGTATCACAATGTAACCGTGAGTAAAAACCCCTAAGAGGAAAATTGTTATAGCATTCTGTATTTGTAACTAAACCTTAGCGAAGGCTAGGCACTTTGAAATGAACCACAAGAAAATGAATGTAACTTTAATGGAACTTAGTCAATCATTAATAGTTAATTTACTATGGTTTATTTTTTTCCAAGATAGATTTTGGCATTGTCAACTTTGAAACACAAACAATGCCGCTAATGCCGCTTATTGGTCGCTATTGTAAAACTGATGTCAACCTGCAGAAATACCTCATTTTGCGACCAATCAGGATCAAGCGTTATTGTTTATGTTTCAAAATTTTCAATGTCAAAATCTATCTTGGGAAAAAAATAAAGTGTAGGTAAAACTATAGCTCTTGAAAAATATTTAAATAATTTGTGTATAAAAGCAGAACTACATACATTTGAAAGGAAAGATAATATGGTTCAAGTTTGCAAAGGAAATCTGTCGTTATTAGGTTATGTCTGTTGAAATGGGTTTTATTTACCTCGAAAATACTCTGTATTAATCTGGCTCGAGGTCTGGATTTGAAATCCTGGAGTGAGTGAGGTGGTCTTTACTCTACTCCTCAGGGCAGCTTTTCACTAATGATTAAATAGAGAAGGTCAGAATCCACTGTGGAAAAAAACATGCAAAGCAAAACTTACCACATGGATGGTTGTAAGAAACCGGAAAAATCGGTGATTTTTATAGTACTTTACTTGACTTACGCGTCAAGTGTCATTGTCATTATAAAATAGAGAGCAAAGAGAGCGATCCGGTGGTTTATGGAACCAATGACGGGACCGGGTGCAGAATCAAATTTGGTACTGAGTTTAGCAACCGAACATCATACGGTACATTCTTTGAAAATGGATCACGATTTGGGAAACATAACCCTAGAATAATTGGTTTGTTTACAATCAATTTATTATTGGAAAATGGAATTAAAATATTGATAAAAACTGAGAAAAATCATTAGTCTTCAGAAGTGAAAATAGAATTTAAATAAGTTGAAAATTAGAAAATTTACAGGATTTGCAATTACTGTAATTATTGTTAAATTTTTATAGAGGAAAATGTAAACAAATTTAAAGGAATTTTGAATGGAAAATTGAAAATAAGTATGGAATATTTAGTCAATTTTGGCACGTTACAAGGGCCCGTATTGCAAGAGGCCACTTAATTGGACCCCACTCACTGCTTTCGATATAATTCAGGGAATTTCCACATGGATCACCCATTGATCCCATGTAGGGTTTCCATACGTCCGGATTTACCCGAACATGTTTGGGTTTTTAGGGTGTCCGGGGACGTCCGGCCGGAATTCGGTATAATGTCCGGAAAACTCGGAGATACCCAAGAATGATAGTGATGATACACACTACTATTATTACAGGATGACCTATCCTCCCTCATAAAGCCTGTGTGTAACAAACTACAAATTTAAAGTAACAAATCACCCCCACGCCCAAATACCAGTTGTGACGTAGGCAGCATGTTATTTTTCGCCTTGACGTAGGCTGTTTAAACAGCTGATGACGTCGGAAATGGTTTTCATTTCACACCAATATGGCAGCAGTTACCAAAAACAAGGCCGATAAGCCAGAGATAAGCACTCCTTAGAGTCCTTAGAGTGTGTATTCTCCTACCAAAAATTCGTCTCTTGTCATTGGTACCTTGTATTTGTCATTGTGTCTCCAGTCTAACGGTAAAAATGCTCAAAGCATATCTATTAATTTCTGTAAAAATTTATTTTTGCAAAAAATAAATAAAATTCATCCCTCATAAAAAATTTATCGGCGAAGTCCGAATTTTGTCCGGATTTCTTGACTCTTAGGTCCTGGATTCCCAAAAACCTTTATGGAAACCCTAGTCCCATGGCTTTCGATGAAAACCCAATGACTAGATTCATTCGCATTTTCACGTTGTCTTCTTTTTCAATATAATTTAACGCCTCGAATAAGACCAAGGGTTGCTCCAAAACAGCAATCAGCCCTCCACAATTCATTTTAGCTGGTGAATTAATGTTTAATTTAAATTTTTCCTATGAACGGAGTGACACTGTTTCGTGGACTCTCAGTCTACCCGATTCATGTTTATTTGATTTTTCTGAGGCTACCTTAAATCTCTTCTATACAAAAACCACAAATGCATATCCTGAGCAAGGGCTGCTTTTCAGATCAGAGAAAGACATAAGAGATAGCAATCTGGTAGGTCAAAAAGTAGATCAGAATCTGGAATCTTGATACTATTTGCGATAATAGCTATTTGAATTTGCCGCACTATGCAGGAAAATCGATTTTCCGCACTAAAAACAGTGCGGAAAATGCAATTTTCACCGACAACCTTGAAATAGCCGCTTGGTCATCAAAATAGTGGAGGTATTAAAGTAAAGTTGAAATTTATAATTCAATGAAAATTTTATCCGAGCCATGTGGAGAGCGAATTGGAGCTGAACAATCTATAGATAGCAATTTCTAGAAGCCACCATGAGATTGGACGTAGTATGATCTGGTTGGACTTATGTCAACAAAAGTAGAACCAAGCAGGTTTGACAATGATTATTCTATACTATTAAAGTTTTTCTATCCATTTACTTATTAGAATATAAAAGATGAGTTGAGTATCTTGAAATTATACGGAAATACTAAAATTCGCAAAGTTAAATTTTCTTAAAAAACCTCAATTAATTTTTTTTTCTGTTTGCAAAACGTAAATAAATGGAAAATACCTCAAAGGCTTTCGGGGGCATATTAATTAAGTTCTCTTTAATTATTTAATATTTATTTTGTTCTCGAGGATTGATGTTTTATTTAATGAATTGAAAAAGGGTGTAATTTGATACCTATTTATACAGGATGAAAAATTGGCGAAGCTATTTTTGTTTTTGAATAAATTCATCTCATAATTGGGTCGATTTGTATGGTGGATATTTTTACGGTTTTAAATTTGGGCATCGTAAAAAATTGATATGTGTTATAAAGCAGATGTCGTAAAAATAAAGCTGCCTTCCGGTTTAGGTTATGAGTTTCATCATTTATGCACGAATCCGGGGGGGCTGCTTCTAGTGACGAGATTAGGGCGACATTTTATATTTTAATTAATTTTTCTGTAAAATATGAAAATATTTCATTTACTTTCTTAACCAAAAACAACCAATATCGATAGCTTGATCGATAGTCAACCTACTGTGTATATTTAATATTTTTTTAATACTGATTTATTCTAAGGCATACCTAATTCAACATCAATTCCGCTTTCAAGTACCCAAGTACAGGTCCCTGCGAGAATTGACAACACCGGAAGAGGCTGAGTCGATTCTAATGGTAGTGTTAGTTTGAATATCCCGAAGTTGAACTTACGGCATAGTTCTGTGGGATTCCATAATGCGAACTCTGCACTTGAGAGATCGAACTCACAGCAGGAATCCTTTCAACTGGTGAACGATAGAAGACGAAGAAGGCGTAAAAGTCTCGGTACTGGAAAAACAGAACCAAACTTCGAAGGTGGAGATAGAAGAGCATCGCTCTACATAAGCAGAGTCAAAAGAACTGGTTCAGAAGATATATTGAAAAACTACGTTCAAGACAAAGATGGTTATCAAGGTATTCAAATCACAGTGTATGAGATTCCCACAGAAGAAGACCAACTGAAGGCATTTCTTGTCATTACTCCCCTAGAAAAAAAAATTGTATGATAGTTCTTTCTGGCCAAGATACATCAAAGTGGGAAGATTCAACTTCACCAAGCACAGGGATTTCCTGAGAAACTTAGGAAAAATTCCTGGCCTAGAGAGAGGAGGTAATTTTTTTTAGATATAAATAGTCCCAAGGACACAATATAAAACGATGTAACTAAGGTAAGGTGCAAACTCACTCTCATAATCTCTTTATATGTCATGTAAATATAAGGTCTCTTGTTCCCTCGTTTTCCGATGTAAGTGAACTCTTGTTAGACGAAAAACTCCATATTTTGCAGTAACAGAAACATGGCTATCATCAGACTATCCAAATGGGTTAACCAATGTTAGTGGTTACTAGCTTCATCGTGCTGACCGTCCATCCCGAGCAGAAGGAGTTTATGCATATATTTCAGCTTGTATGAAGAGCAGTATAATCGATATTTCACCAATGTTGGATACATTAAACTTTCTCGAGCAATTGTGGATTGACATTCAATACAAAAATAAGTCAATATAACTTGGTGTGCTGTACAAGCCACCATTGGTGAATAACAATCACCTCAGTTGCTTAGAAAGCATATTATCATCTCTAGCAGTGTCATATGATTATGTAATTTTGATAGGCGATTAGTAAGAAATGTAGAAAGCAACTATGAAGAGTCATTGCTGCAAATGTTTAACCTGAAGCCAGTGGTTACAGATCCAGCAAGAATAAGCAGAAATAGTTGCAGATCGATGTAATTTGTGTAGACAACAGTCTAAATATTTTAACTTCCGGTACCATAGATATGCTTAACTTTACAGACCACAGACTGGTTTACTCAACACTGGAAATAGAAGCACCAAAACCTGCATCAAAATCAATTACATACAGAAGTTTCAAACAACAATTTGGAGAGGATATGCAACTAATAAACTTTGATCACATTTTGCAGCAAGAAGCCCTCGATACCAAGATATTCCTTTTCAACCAACAGTTAACTGGAATATTTGACAAGCATGCTCCTGCTATGAAGACAGTACAAATTAATCGTAAATAAAGGCCTTATATCACTGATACAATCAAAGAAATTATTTAATTAAAGAAAAAGGCATTCAATAAATTCAAACTTTCTGGACTTATTGCATATAAAAACTACTATCTGGATTTGAAGAACTACCTTTATTTTGCAATTTGGAGTGAGAATGTCATGTGAACTAAAAAAATCGCAAAAAGCCCAAAAAAGGTGTGGTCGTGAATCACTAGCTGGAACATTCACTCTAAAGGTAATAATGACATACCCAGTCACCTGAAATATGTAAACAGAATCAGTGTTGCTTTCGCTAGTATTGGTCAACTAGCTGCTCGGGTGGATAATGTCACGCTTGGGTATTATCTAAGTAACAAGCTGGCATCTATTCATAATAGTGATAAGTTCAGGTTCAGGGAAATTACTGATGAGGATGTGTATCAAACTTTTTCTCGGATCAAATCAAAGAGCATGGGCGTCGATCAGCTAAGCTCTTTAGTATAGACTTTATTGTATCAGTGATCTCTAAAATATTCAATATCTGCTTACAAACTTGTGAAGTACCGAGTCTCTGGGAATGTGTTGTTGTCAAACCCTTACCAAAAAATTCCAAGGTAAAGGATTTTTCAAACTAAAACCAATTTGTCTTCTTCCAATCCTTGCCAGAATGCAGTGGTATCGGACATGATCCTAGAATACATAGCAGACAAGAATATTCTGCCAGCGAATCAATCTGGATTTCATAAAAATCATAGCACAGCAACAGCACTTACCAGAGTAACGAAAGATATTGCAAAAAATATGGATTGTTCAATGGTCTCTTGCTTAGTGCTCCTGGATTAAAGCGAAGCTTTCGTTTTTATTAATCATCAAATGCTGATCGAGTATGCCAGTGGTTTTCGAGCTTGATTAGCTCTTGAACCAAGAACACAAATGATCGAACTGGACGGTCAAACAATGAGATGTGGAGTTCCCCAAGGAAGCATTTTGGGACCCCTACTATTCAACCTCTATACTAGTGACCTCCCAAATCAGGTACAATTTTGTGTTTTTCTGTGTAGATTCTGTCAGAAATTTAGGTGTTATGTTTGATAAGCAACTTGATTTCCAGGCGCATGTAGGAATGAAACCATCTGCTATTTATATTAAATTGAAAAGCTTGTATGCCTTCAAGTATCTGGTAACTGCCAAAATTAAGTTGATGTTAATAGAGACCCTCATCTATCCTCAATTAGATTATTGTTGTGTTGTGTATTACAATTACCTTTAGAATTTAAGGAAAAAATTCAACTAGCCCAAAATGCCCAGTGTATTTGTGACGTTATATAGTGGCCCAGACAAGATTTGCACAATCTGAATCTTAGGAATGTAGTAAGATATGATAAACCCCAGAACCGTAACACTAAATTCAGAATTTGTTTTGCCTTTCGAGCTACAGCATTGCTAAACTCTGAAATGTACAATTTAATAATAGGAAATTCTCTATATACTTTTAGAAATAAATATAAATCTTATCTTGTTTAACAAATGTAATAAATAAGTAGGTAGTCTATTGTTGTGATAATTGTACCATATTTTAGTTCTAAGCTCTCTCAGGTGGCATGGAAGAACGCCTTGCAAATGCTACCTTTTGTGTAATCCCTGCTATATTACATAATAAACGTTGTTCTATTCTATTCTATTCTATTCTATCATCAATAGTCCTACAGCCCTATAAGGAAACTTCCTATAACCTCGTCCGTCATTCTTTCCAGTCTTTCCGTCTTTCCTTGTCAGTGCCATCCAGTTAGCTGCACCGACTCTCGACTCATCTTGCATCTTCAGACTCCATCCTTCCATCGAAGCCTTGGTCTCCATCTTCTTCTATTGCTCGTTGGTCTCGCCTCAAAAACTCTCCTCGTACGAAGTTTGCCTTGGCCGTTCTTATGGTTCTAAAGGTGTGATCCACGTCATCTGCATACGACAGTGCTTGCAATGATTTATTGAATTACCTCTCATATCAAGATCCGCATCTTGAACCGGTTCTATATTGAACAGAACAGAGAATGAAGGCAAGGAGAAACAACTGCATTAAAGACCTTTTACAGTTGGTATCTCTAGTGGTATGGTCAAAAGTAAATTGGCATCCAGAGTTTCAAGTCCAGTAAAATTCAATGCAAGAATGAAAATACAGATAGGTTCGTGGAATATACGAACCTTGGCCACAGGCTGGAAAAACACATGATGCCATCAAAGAGATGGGAAGACTTGAGATAAACATCCTTGGAACTAGTGAAATGGGATAGCCACGTTCCAATTTTTGTGATATCAATAACCACCGAGAATATTATTCAGGAATCGCAAACGGAGGACGTAATATAGCAAGAGCGTTAAATTTTTTGTTAATTATAACGCCTATGTTTCACTAATTTTGTCCCAATATCGGAGAGAAGCATACTCCATCCAATCCAAATATAATTCAAGTGTAGGCACCAACCTCTCAACACAGCGAAGAAGAAGTGAAATAATTCAATTCCCTCATTCCCTCATTATGGAAAACGTACCTACATCCAACAACTGTTCCATGACACACGACCTTAAATAACTGATAATAAGGGACCATGACAATGTATTCTTATTGATGGAGTTAGAGTAGCAAATTCCTTGATGAAGGAAAATTTCCTGATCTTGACACCATAAACACAGAGTTTTCTCATAAGAATAACGGATACGAATTGAGAAAGCCAGGTCGACTTTCAGCAAAATGAGGAAACCATTAACAAGCTACCACGTAACATTAGACAAGACTCCCACATCAGACACTCTTTTGATTTTATGTGTTTTCTGTCTTGCTTCACGCAGTTGAAGGTATGGATGCTAACTGAGGACACACCAAGCTTTTGAGATGTGGAGCGCAGAATACTTACTAAAAATACCGTGGACAAACCTACCACAAAGTTCTTAGGAAATTTGAGGGAAGTTATGATATGTAAAAGAAACGAAAAAATTGTGAAACGTCTACTTTATTATTAAAGTAAATCGTACCGTTCTCATCCTAGAACTAACGAGAGGAAAGAGCACGGCAGAGAAACCCTCGATCTAACATTCCTCAAAAATCGAAACATACTGTGTTATTTTAATAATAATTGTGAGTCATTAATTCAATAAAAGTTGAAACTAGGTACCGCCCTTGTTCTTGTGCTAAAATTTTAATTACACACACTACATTCAATCAACACTACCTATATCCAATACTGAAGAGTTTTTGGTTAGTTAGCCAGTTTCCCAGCAGGTACTGAGGCCCCATACGCGATGCTACTCAGCTATAGTTGTTATTTTGAGCCAATATCTCTTTCCTTTGTTTGGTAGGATATTCACTCGTCAGGGTAGGAAAATGTTAATGTTAGTAAATTCAACAAGGCCCTAATGCACGTTCTGAATACATAAAAACAAAATCTCAGCACAAAAAGACAGCACATAATTTCTTAGGTTTTAATTTACTTCTTTATCTGTGTTGTTTACAGCAGGAAACGATTTTTGTTAAATACATGAACAATGCACATAAAAATTGAATAATGAATAATTACAGGTTCCCCTCCTAGGGGCCAGCCCAGCTTGTTCTCTAGTCTAGTTGCGTATTCCCTATCTACCCTTCGCTAGGGTACCTTTCTGTTGCGGAGCGTCCCGTTACGAAAAACTTCACGGCGCATACAAGGTTGCAACGTTTACTTTTATTCAGTAAACGTTTTTTTAAAATGTTAGGTTTCAAAGATATAATATTTTAAATAGGTGGTTTTCCTCATCTGGGTTCCGCATATATCTTTACACGTGCTTTCGAGATGGACTGGGCTATTACTTATGCAACTCTTTTAAAATAATTTGCAATATTGTCTCTTCCAACTTTCTACCACCGGCCTTGAGGAGTTCTGCATTGATGGTATCTTTTCTAGGAGCATTATTATTAGGCATTCTGTATTTCCCCTATATCTGATGGGACTTTATTTTGTACGTCTAGTTTTTCTTCTTGGTCATCCGAGCATCCCAGATGTTCAAGTATTCCACTCATCTATCGAGATTGTCCTCTTTGTTGTTGAGAATTTTGGCCTCATTGCCACGAAGCACTTACTGATTCGTCATCCCTGAGGTTTAGGTTTTCCTGAATGTAGTTCTGGTAGATAATACTTGCTGCTGTTTTGTATCTAGTTGCTTTGATTCTTGCACACTTTTTGCATTAGACATTCCAAGGCACCAATTATGTAGTGGTCAGAGTCGATGTTCGCTCCTTTTTTTGATCTTAAGTACTAGGTAAAACCGTGAATGTGAATTCCTTAGATTCACTTTAAATAATTTGTATAGTTTGTTTCTGAAAATTCGTATATGGGGTCGGTAATCCCCCTAAAGTCCTTGTCGTCCTTGCCACCTGCCTGCATCAAAACGTTGCAGCTCTAAAGTCGATCCTTAATAGATTTTTTACGACGGGCCGCTTAATTAAATCCCTGTTGCAGTTTAATGGTGGTCGGCGGCATTTCATTAGCAATATCGATCTCACTCCTGCCTCTCTCCCTCACGCGCCCGCACTCTTTGAAGGTGGCAAACAAAGACAGAAGAACTCATTGTGCTTTAATTTAAATTTGACGGACACGCGGAGGGAAAATTAAGCAAGGAGTAGGTAACATTGAAGAGGGTTGCAAATTGGTAACGAGCTTGTAAAATGCAGCGGTGGGGACTCTGTGGGCTGGAACATTTCGGTCTTGAGGAAGGTTTTTAACAATACTAAACCAAATTGTTAGCCATGATAGTAACAGTTTATTCTTTAATCGTTTAATTTATGTAGGTGAAGTAATTATTAGTGGAAATACTGACATATTTATTTATTCATGGCCCTTATCGATATTAGGTACAAAAGTTATCATTATAAAATAGTACACCAGACAGCCTGATGGTAAAGTTGCGTAAATACCAATGAAGTAGTGACAAGGTTTGGAATGGGCTTTGCGTCATTCAAATGATTCCAGAATGAGATAGCGCTAGTAAGGCCAGAAAATCTATTGGATCTTCCGGATCTCTCACTCTACCCCTAAGAGAGATAGCGCTAGTAAGGGCAGGAAAATCTCACAAATATCTCCTGTTCTCTCACTCTAATCTTGGCACATAAACGTATTGACTAGATAGGCCAGGGACCATTCCAAACCTTCTTACTACTTCATTGGTAAATACGCATATAAGGACGTTATATAGTTGAGAGACATACTATATTATTTGTTATCAAATTTAATTACATATAAGAAAAATACCTATAGAAGTAATAACAGGTAAATTTGATCAGCCAGCTAAACATCACCTGAACATTTTTTTCAGCAGTCATGAAATCTTTGTCCTTCCATGTTGCTATCAGCATCTTAATAGCACCGAAGATCTCGATGTATCTTTCTCAATTAATATCAACTAGCTCTCTTGTATAAAATGAGGTGTTTCAGTTTTAAGAAAGTTGCCTTTTGGATTTGGATTTTTTCATCTTTCAGAAACAAGGAAATTGCTTAATCCTGTTGACAGTAACCCAATAATAATTTGCTCTTTCACTCCAACACAAATATACATTTTAATACCTATAAAGCAACTTTCTCATGGAAATATGATCTATTAACCTTCATCTTTTTCTTCTGTATGAGGTAGGTACTCTTCCAATTAAATGTTATATGATAATCTCTAATTGAGTCTGCTCTGCTTCTAGACCAAAATTAAGCAGCACTACCAAATACATTTTCGCTGTTTGAATTGTGAAAACTTCTGGCCACCTGTGAAAGTTTCATTCTATCTCAATATGTATAATCCATGCTTATACAACTTCCTTCTTCTCCGTCGAAATTTAAATCTTTAATTATTGAGAGCTGAAGTTGAACTGACGGAATTTAATTTTCTATTATGTAATGCAATAATAATTTTTCTTCGCCTATTAATGTATTATTAGTGTGAGCAGCATTGAGAATTCAAATAACATATCGTATGTATCCTCTATTTCTAATGGGAAAATAATTCAGGATTAAAAATAATGATAAAATAATAAAAAGCGCATAATAATCTGGCCATCATGCATTTTGTCTTCATCCCAAAAAACATGTTGCGGCGTCATTGATTGAAAGAAAGCTATAAAATGGAAGAAAAATGTGGTTTTAAAATAAACTGGCTCAATTCATTAAAATTTCCAACATTTATTTACTTTTAATTAAATTTTATCTGTTATCGGGTAGCTCGCGTTTGTAATTTAATTTATGAACATCAGAGGTTTTTTCTATATAATGTCGACAGACCCATTAGAATTTTATATGATGCTTTCTCGATAATTAACTAACGTGGGAGTTATTAAAAGAGTTGTCACGGTATTAACTGTTAACACTGCTAGATTTTGATTTTTATTGGTCCCATAAGAAAAGAGTTTTGAATCAAATAATTAGGCACCAGGTTTTCTTTCTATATTATTGATTGTTGCTACACACCTACCTAATTATGTCCCTTTATATGGTATGTATGATATCAAACATGATCATCAACAGAAAGATACAAGCATATTTAGATTTTCTGGTTAGTGGTAGATACAGGCATAATATAAGAAGGGCGCCGGGTTGTCGATGCATTTTCGTGACACTACCCGATCTGTCCATTTATTCTCGTGATAAACTTTCAACCTGTCAAGACATACCACTTTCATCTTCATGTTACCTCTGGGGCCGCGTTGGATTCGATACACCGCGTCATTTAGTCTCTTTATAATCGTGTACGGGCCTTCCCATACTGGTGTTAGTTGGGAGATCTACCTTTCTTCCTTTGACTGTTATAGAGCCAAACTTTATCATTTGCCTGAAAACCTGTAGAGTTCGCCTCAAAATCATATCGATCACTTGCGAACTTTATCCTTTCGCTATGGATGTCAAGTAGCCATTTCGCAGATCGTCACCATAGTCTTCGGCTTCCATATCGGAGACATCTGGTGATCCGAACACAAAATCACAGGGCAAACGACGCTCCTTTTCAAACAAAACTTTGGCTGGTGTTGTTCCTGTTGTGGTATGTACAACTGACCTGTATGTCTTCAGGAATAGAGGTATAGGGTCATGCCAATCTGTCCAGATGCCTGTCAACAACTTTAGAAAGATGTTCCTCGATTTTCTTGTTGGATCTCTCATCCTTGCCATGTGATTAGGCATGCAATGCCATGGTTCTGGTCTTGTGAATGCCTAGCAGTTCGCAAAGTTTTTGAAATAGTCATGACTCAAAATCCCGCCCTTGATCCGATTGAAGATTTTCATCAACCTCTCAAAAGTAGCAGGGGCGTTACAAAGTCCAGGAGGCATTACCTTGAATTGGTAAAGACCACTTCCAGTGAGGAACGCTGTCTTCTCTTTGTATTTTTCAGAATCAGCTTTTCAAATCCAAAGTAGAAAACCAATTTGAGTCTGCCAATGTGGTAAGGGTATTGTCAGTTCTGGGCAATGGTTGATTAGCTGTCTTTCTCAATGACATCGTCAAGCCAGAGCCGGTTTTACTTGGGTGCTATAAGTCAGTCACACTCACATACGATATTTGTATAAATTGCATTCACTCTAATAAGTATAATAGAATTGGGACCAACGTCGAATCCTTTATCTCTTGACATCTTGGGCTGGGACTCTGTAATGAATAGAGATACTTTTCTCTACCTCTATTGACGTCCCCTCTCTATTGATTTCGAAAAGAGAGAAGAAGACAGCAAGTACCATAGCGATAGGGATAACGATCCCTATCTGTTACAGAGTCCCAGCCCTGGCAACCCTGTATGTGCTGGTCGACTGGCGAATCTCGAATAGATACGAATTGTTTTCCAGTGACGCACGTGAACGACTTCGCCAGAGCAGCTCAGGGTGCGGATTCTTGACTCAGGGAGTACAGTTCGTCAATAGAACGAATGTTTTGTCAAAGTATAAAGTAAACAAGAATGATAAAGACGAAATATTTGTTCCCTCGAGAAGCTCTTCTCCTTGAGTCACCCTGAGCTGCTCTGAGTAACTTAAATTCGTCACTGGAAAGCACCTCATGCCATAACTCAGTTATTAAAATTGCCGCTGGGGGCGCTTAGGTCAAAGTTTGGTAATCGCACTCGGTACAAATTAAAATTTTGAAATTATTTCTGTTGTGTTTACAAATTACAATGTCAATTTATTCATTATTTTCTGGAATATGTTCTAAACAAATCCAAACTAACCCAAACAATAGGTTTGTTCGGACTTAGTTCTAAATCAGTTCGGAATTGATCTGCACTTGCGCATTTGTTTATATACAGTCGTGAGCATAAAAAGTGGGACACCCGACTGACAGGTCTTGTCATTTTTCGCTATTTTGGGTAAATCAGTATTTTCCCTACAATGGATTTTTTGTCAATTATGACAATCCAGGTCATTGCCATAGGTATTGTAGTAGACATGCGCCCGACATAGCAAATATTTGGGAAATTTAAGGGAGGTTCTGATATGTAAAAGAAACGAAAAATTTGTGAAACGTCTACTTGATTATATAGGTTAATCGTACCGTTCTCATCCTGGAACTAACGAGGGGAAAGAGCACGGCAGAGAAACCCTCGATCTAACATTCCTCAAAAATCGAAACATACTGTGTCCTTTTGATAATAATTGTGAGTCATTAATTCAATAATTTAAGTCAATAAAAGTTTAAATTAGGTACCGCCCCTGTTCTTGTGCTAAAATTTCAATTACACACACTAGATCCAATCAACACTACCTATATTCAATACTGAAGAGCTTTTGGTTAGTTAGCCCATCTGTGGCAGGTACTGAGGTCCCTGGTTACGTAAACTCACAGCTATAGTTGTTTTTGAGCCAATATCTCTAGATTGATTATTTCAATTTGTTAGGGATATTCTCTCGTCAGGGTAGGAAAATGTTATTAAATTCAACAAGGCGCTAATGCACGCTCTAAGTCCAAAAATCAAAATCCCAGCACAAAAAGACAGCACATAATTTCCTAGGTTTTAATTCACTTCTTCATTTGGGTTGTTTACAGAATGAAACGATTTTTGTTAAATACATGAACAATGCACATATTATAAAAAATGTTATAAACAAACCAAAAAACATAAAAATGAAAAAAATAATATTCCATAAATTGAACTCTCAAAAACAAAATAATATTAATCAACTGACCTGTGAATGCTCCTTGACACACAAACTAATCACAAATTCGATTGAACAATCAGTTTAATACAAAATAAATAAATTGTGAATAATGAATAATTACAGACACGCGTCTAAGGGACCAGTCCAGCTTGTTCTCTAGTCTAATGCCTAATCGCTTCTTCTCTACCTCCCGTTCGGTTCGGTACCCTCGTTCTCCCCTAAATCTAAACTTCGTGGCGCAGTACATGGTTGCAATATTTACCCTTTATTCAGCAAATCCTTTTTCAAAAGTAAAGATTTGAAGAAATAATATTTTAAATAGGTGGTTTTCTTCAGTATAGCTGATGAGCTCGTTTTACAAAAGGAAAAAACGAGTGTCCCACTTTTTATGCTCACGACTGTATGTTCGATATAAATGAATGGGCAAGCGCAGAACTCATTCTGAACTGATTCTGAACTATTTCCGAACAAACCTTTTAGCTTTGTTTGTTAATTTGCACGGTTGCACCAACATGGCATTAACCGACATTTTCTGCACCAAACGTGTTGGTTAATCCCTATATTTTTGAGCCTGACAAGGACAGACTTTTTAATTAAGTGAGGTTATATATCAACGTTCGACATTAGCGCCCTCTACATGCCTATGATCTATTTCGACGCATACTCGTCATACGCATGTTTAGTTGAAAACTGAAAATTGCGTCACGTGGTCCGGTAAATTTAGCTGTGTTGGGATTAATGAGTTTTTTGGTTAAAAGTAATGTGGATTGTGTTGGCCTGGCGTGTCTGCGTCAGATAAGGTGAGAAAAAAGAAAAAGCTTATATTATATTTGTATGTAATAATTGTAATAATCAGTTTTTGTCTAGTTCACTTAAATAATTTATTGAAGGACGAAAATTACCTGGATCCTACTGGAGAAACAAGAAACTGAAACGACAAGAGTTTTTAGACAACATCCCAAAACTAACAACGTTTTTCCAAGTAAATTCTGCTCCAGCACCTGCGGCCCCAGAACCTGGAGTCCCAGGGATCGCAAACAATGCTAGTTCTGCTAGTAGCAGTATTTGCATAACCAGATATACCTACCTAATATAAAAATACAATAACTTCAGATTGTATAAACTAGGAATAGGTAAGGCGATACTTAAAAGTAGCACCGGGCGCAAAAGTACCTTAAACCGGCACTGCGTCAAGCTTTCTGTAATCGAGGCAAAATCTGGTAGATCTATCTTTCTTTGTTAGTAGTAGGTAGGTACAATTCGCGATGACCACCGAATCGAAGACTTCAACAACTCTCTCTGCAAGCATAATGTCTACTAGTAACTCCACTTCTTGTAATTTGGTCATGGAAAGTCTTCTAGGGGGTTGGCAGATCGGATGAGCAATGCAGTATTGATTTCATGCCTGATAATAGGTATATTGTTAATGATTGGAAAAAATCAATGGATAACGATAACAATAAATATGAAGTTGAGATCTTTGGGTTTTGATGGGGTTGTTATAAATTGGATTCAGGATTTTCTAACTAAAAAAGGACAGAAAGTTAAATGCGGTGAATTCTTTCTTACGCTTTCCAGGAAAAATGTATTCATGTTGGAATGCTGTCAGGCTAGTATTTTGGGTCCACTCCTATTTATACTGTACATTAATGATATACAGTTTGGTTTTGGAGAATGTGGGATACCATATTTTTGCTGATGATATCATAATTTATGCATCACATTCAGATTTGAAGGTTGTTGTAGATAAAATAAATCAAACATTAGATGTAAGTGAGTGGATGAAATTATTTAATCAACTAAATGTTTTTAAAGCCAGGTTGACACGGTCTTTAGACATATATTTCTTTGTCTCCTGACATATTTCAATTTAGGTATTGATGGTATCTCTTCCTTTTGTCTCCTATGTCTTTTCCGATTTTTTCAGCCCACCTGTAGGTTAGGTTTTTATGTTTCTTGAATTTTTTCGTCATTGCTCAATGCTTTTAATGATGAACTATATGTACGTTCCTTGATATGGTGGTAATGCATTTCAAGGGTGTGGAAATTCAGATTACCCTGTAACTTTTACGCTTTGTTCTACTTCAAGATATTTTTGGGTTGTATTATCTCGCTCACTTCTTCTTGTTTTTCATTTTAGTCGTCCTTTGCGATATCTTTCTGTTGTATAAAGTTTTTTGTTTTCAGCAGATAGTGGTGGTCACTTCTACCAGGTAGCTCCTCTATATGCCCCCACATCCTGGAATTTCATGTTTGATGTCTATTTTGCGATAGTGTCCCTAGTTGATAATCGATTTTTCTTGTCTAGTTTGGTTTTCCGAGTATATTACTTCATTACAAGCAGTAGCGGTAATGTCAGATTTTCCAAATCTTTTTTGAACTCAATTTCATTTGATTGCAAGTATTATCACGGGAGAACCTCCTTAATATAATTGTTCTATGCATGGAGTGCCTCAATGTTTCTTTTTTGGCAATAAAATTCTGAAACTTTGAACATCTAACACCACCATAGGTATATCATCCTCTTCAAAATAAATTAAAAGCCCGTTTCAATTTATCCCACCCTCTCTTCGGCGGCCGGTCCCTCTTGTGGTCGGCTCGTTACACGAGCCGGCCCAGGATATTTGCAAAAATCGATGGGCCCCGGCTTCCACTAATTACAAACGCCGTTTCTAATTAACGATATATAGGAAATTGTTCTGCAATACTTTGAAGTGGCTGCCTGCCAGCCCAGCAAGCCCCGGCTATACGCCGTGATGGATTTAATTAATTAACAGATTACTAATTAAGTTAATTGAGAAATTCCATTTTACGATGATGAGATAGAATTTCTTTAAAATGCCCTTTTCAATTTTCTTTTATAACAATTTTTACTGAGATAGTATAGTTCATTTACATCTCTACATCTTAACGAGCATTGATTATATAATTTTAATGTTCAATTATGTTAGTGTTTAGTGGTGGAAGTCGAACTTTTCTTTCCTCATATTCACGTTAATACAATTATTGTTTTATCAAGCTTGCAAAATGCTTTTTAAAATAATAATTAAAATAGAAGTATTTCAGCATTTGCATGCTATATGTCGCCATATTAAAACTTGAAATACTAGACGGGTTATCACAACCCCCTTTAAACAAATATTTTCCATTTCATTACATCCCTCCATCAGACTGACATATTCTCGAAAGCGACAATCTACTTCACAAATAACTTTAATATGATCAAAAGAAGACCTGATTTGCAAAAGGAGGGTAGTTTCACTCCTAAGCCCCTACCCTCATAAATGGCGCATACGAGGGAATTTCAGTCTGATGATGAGTATAACAAAATTTTGCCCTCGTATATAGTCCCTGATTGCATTCTGTTGTCTTGTAACAAATTGATTACAGGTTCAAATTAAAGTTTTTGCCGGGGCTCTCCGTAATTAAACATGCACGAGTGGGTCCAGTAATAGGTGTGTGTATACGGACGCGTCGCGACGCCCGATGCTTGGAGTTTTAATTACACGTCACAATGGCCTCTCGCCATCTAATTCAATTTGTTAGTTATTTTATATTGATGAATAACTTTTGCATTCGATACCGCCGCGTGTTTTCAATAGGGTTTCATTTCAATTGTTGAAGAGACTGCTTATAATTTTTCAGTCACTTAAAAATGTTCTCTTGTAATGACGGCTGATATTGAATGTAGGTGATTAAATTAATTAATTGAATTGATAATTATAATATGTAGCAATTACTTTGTACTCTACAAATGTTTCCAAATCCTTTCCGGACCATTCTCATAAAACGTGAGTGAGTGAAGCCAGGTATCCAACTCTTCGCACCGTCTCCGATAGGCAGGAACTTTATCGTTTAATGATCGTGTCCGGTAAATGTCAGCACCAAAAAGCTGCATGCAAAGTCGAACACGTTTGTGGATTCTCTGTAAAATAATCGAAGTTTGAATCAGGTTGCAGAACTAAACGCATAGATTACATGGAGGAAGTGACACAACTTACAACTAGGTACCAATGAAAAAAAAAACAAAAAAATCTTGATTGAAATGAGAGTCTGTGGCATGAAGATTCAAATTACAATAAGGAACCTACCAATCTAGAGTTCGGTTAATCCTCTGCGAGCAGAAAGATGACAAGCCCATGTGATCGATTCTATAACTTCGAATTAAAGATCATGTAGAGATTTGTCATCAGTGTCATCTTTTGACTCGCGGAGGATTAACCGAACACACTATGTATTTCTGTACATCAAAGTATGTCTTTTCCATATGAAAGATTGATAGAGGAAGGTTCAATTTATCATGAAGAGTAGTATCGAAGTAGCGAGAGTAATTACATCAAAAACTAGTACCTTATTATCCTGATGATTATATAAAGGCAAGTGCAACATTACATACACATACATACACATACACCTCCCAAAGAATCATCAAACCTATCTCCCAATTGAAACGAGCCCTCTAAAAATGCACTATACTCTTATATCACAACTAAAGATAAACTATGAGAAATCCTTTTACTTTTTTTTCAATTTTCTGTATTTTTTTGGACTAGTCATTTGTTTTAATGATCTCCACATTTCTTTTGGCTCATTGTAACAATTATCCACCCTGTCTTGATAATATATCTACACTTTTCTATTCTTATCATGTTAAGATACAACAGCATATCTACTATTTCTGTAATTGTCCCAGCTGATCTGATTTTTACTGATTGTATGTATATTTTATAATCATTTTATCTTGCCTTTATTGCATTCAAAACCCGCTCTTTAAACTATAACTTCTTACAACAACATCTCTTTTTGGCTGGTGGAATGAAGATATGAAGAATAAATGCGAGAACCACCGAGGCATTACAAAGGCAACTAGGATAAACAAAGGAAAAATTTGAAGAATAACAAACCATAAATTCAAAAAAATCATAAGCATGACAAACAATAGTAAATGATTAAAGACAAACAATCGATTTCGTTCGTACATGTACAAAGAAATGTAGAAACGCTTATACCAAAGCAAATCATTGAGTGGAATCCAAGGGGGCGAAGGAGACCGAGAAGAAGCTGCAGAAGTAAAGTAGACGGGAAAATAAGAGACAGAAGCTTGGTGGTGAATGCCTGGATTGACAGAGATGGTTGGCAAGGATTTGGAAGACGTGTAACGTTATAGAAAGTTATAGAATGATATACTCAAAACACGTCTGGTTTGTCTGTATGCCTCTAACTTATCGTAAATACACGTAACTTGTGACAGTGATAGAGATAACATGCCAACACAGGGAACAATATCGGTACTTTCATGTTTCCTCGAAACTTCACATTTGAAAAAGTATGGAGATGAGTTGCCAAAAGTTTTTCGAACGATGAATCGCACTTTAAATGTGTAAAAGTGAAATGTCAACTGGAAATCATTTCATTAGTGCATCGTAGGTAGACGGGATATTACTATGATATTTTTTAACAATAAGAAACCCAAACTAACCAATACTTACTTAATTAACAGATTTAATAATTATTAAAATTAAAAACCTAAATATTTTTTTCGGTTTCCATGTTTTATGCCAAAGAAATTTAAGCAATATATCACCTATGTATATCTATCTGTTGATTACGACAGGAGATCGAATTCAATTTGGTCGTTAATTACCTTCGGTGCGGTAAACTGCAGCATCACAGTTTTAATTAAATTATATGTCAGCATTAATAAATGCTAATAAGTTAAGTGAACTGACTGGGTGCTGTCCTGATTTGGCTCAAAAGCCAAACATGCACGAAATACGAATATATAGGGGGGCATGTTTGATTGGCAAACAGTAATGCGAAAGGTAAACGTTATCAATCGATATAGCGGTGGCAGTTAATTTTCCAGATAATTCGTCGATTCAACATTATTTGGCCGAAATAACGTAATTACATTTAAACTGCGTGTGAGTGTGAGTGCGTTTTGTCCCGAATTTATTATAAGTCCATTTTAAGCCACTTTGTTTTCTATTAATTTTTTATCAGTCCATTATCTCCCCATTTAACATTTACATATTTGTTAAGGCTTGATGCATTTGTTTTGTAGTGTATGAGAGATTTTTTAATTAAGCCTAATGGAAACGATTTTAATTATTCACTTAACCATAACGACCATATAATTCAAGCTTTGTAAAGTAGGTATGTATATGGAATTATTGTAGTCATAAACTTCTCCTAGCACTTTTCTTTTATGTATTCTTACGTTTACAAATGTAACTTCTCACGGCGGGGCCCAAGCGTGGATATGACCAAAGTTTTACCCCATATTTCTTCAGTTTAATAAAGACCGTGCGGCATAAAATCTCTCCTCGTATTTTTAATTATTTTTCGACGCCTTTTTTTCGACCCAAGCCGAACGGGATATATATTTCCAAAAGTAATTTTCTTTAATTTCCTACGAAATTACCTTCTTATGTTTTAATTAAGGTTTTTATTAAAACCGGGGCCCGTCATTCATTTTTCACTTACGGCGGCCACGCTTTTTTAATTTGCCCATTTAAATTTCATTATATAACTTTTTCCTTTCTTTTTGTTATTGAAATCGACGATAATAAGAGCGTCCATGAATTTTATTTTACACATTTTAAACCTACCAATTTCAGATTCCTCACCACCTAAACCCAAAACGTCTTAGACGCTAATTATCGTTGTATATTGTAGGTATAACACGGCCTAAATAACAAAGGACTCGCGTTCCGATGTATATCTCTCGGCTTTTCTCTAATTAGTAAGCCGCTTATTAGCGGAACATCCCTTTCACCCTCTTACTCCTATGCCACCCTCCTTAAAATGTTATAAACTTCGAAGACGATTGCAGGATCACACAGTGACGTAGAAAAATATTGTTTTCTATTTTTGAATTCAAACTTCTCGTGACGACAGATTTTTACTTGGTGCCAATGGTGCCGGTACTTCTTGTCTCGATTGACAAATTAGAGTTTTCAATAAGCTTATCACATTGATGTGTGGGAGCGGAATAGGAATATCTCCGAACGTATATCCTGCGAATCCTGCGTGTTATAAAAGGCGACTAAAAGGAACCGAAATCCTGCCGGTATAAACAGTACCTTCTTGTCAACCAACAGCTTCAGGTGGAGGAGTTAGCACGAGTCTTGTCCTGAGAAATTGTCCCTAGGCGGATGAATATCCGGTTAACGGCATGAAGATGCAGAAAACAAATGGGAGACTAGATACTGCGATATAGAAAATTACCACATGAGATCCAAAGACTCTGCCGTCAAGATAAGAATTCCCCTCTTCTGGTCTCAGTATCAACTACAATAAGACCAATAGCAGGCAAGTAATATATTTTGGCATGTCGTTTATGGAAAGTCTGTGGAGTAGAATCTGAGTTTTCGACCTCGTGCTAACTTGGGGGGAAGTCGAAAGACCTAAAAATATTCGAACTTTTTCAGTTTTTTGCTCATAACTTCTAAACCTTGCGTTTTTAGCGGAATAGGTACACCTATTTCAAAAGTTGAAGAAAACTAAATTTTCTTCAAATTTAACTTGTCAAAAGTATTCTTTAATGCAATTCGAGATACAGTGGTTCAAAGATAGAAAAAAAATCTCTAACTTGTCAAAAATTTCTTCCCGTCTGAATATAATTCAAACCAAACATGAGATAAACATCTTTTATCCTCGTCTCTTTCACGTGCACTCACAGTCTACTGTGCCCCTGAAATATTTCTTCATTGTATCCTATTTTAATAATTATTTTTGGAAAATAAACCTTTTTTGATTTTGATTTTGACGTCATCCGTGCTGAACTCGCCTATCTACTGACCATCCACCTTTCCTGGATACAAAAGAGCTATTCTCAATAGGCACTGAATTTGTGAACTGCCACTTAGCTCCAACTATTGGTAACAGCTGTATAAAGACCTGTTTGGAAAAAGGGAATTTTCAAGGCATGAAATTGAAGCGGAAGGAAAAAGTTGTTTCTCTAGCATCTGTTTCCTGTTGTGTGAAAATTGAAGAAAAAAGTTCACAATAGACCCTGTCATAATAAAACATGTTACGATAAATTTATCATTTACGTAACATGTTTCATCTCTTCTAATTTTCATTTTAAAATTATATTTTTGCCATTTCAGAATCAGCAAAATAATAATTCATAATTTAAGTAATCTAAAAATATCCACAAAGTTCAATATAAGTACTGCCATCTATCCATCATCAACATAAAATCCAAAATATCTATTATTGAAAAAAAGGTTCTGCCATCTAGTACCTGATAGATTTATTTTTCAAAGTATTATTTTAATTATTTCGCATTTGACAGTCATTTGTATTTTCATTTAAAGAAATTATATTTAGTATCTCACTTTTAGCAAATGGATATATTTCTGTCTTTCTCTAACTTCTGATTCTGAAATGATTATTTTTGGCCTAATGACCTTATTAATAGCGGTTTTTTGTTTTCAACATAACCTTAATTTAAATTATTTAAATTTGTAAACAATTAAAATAATTCTAGTGGATTTTTATCTATTCTCTTTTAATCCACGTGGTATTTCATTGTGAAGTGAATACGGTCTTTTGTGTGTAGTTTTCTGATTGGTTGATCTGGTTAATACGCAGTTGAGTATAAAAAACACAAGATTGGTTTCCTATAGGGTCTGGTTTCTAAAACGATGTCTCTCACTGGCCGTGCTCTAGCAGGCAAGTCATTTCATTTTTCCTTCACATTTTTAGATTCTCCCTTATAATTTTTCAATTTATTTTGCCATCAGTGCATACTACCATATCACTGTTGAGTTGTTACCTGATAAATCTTATCTTATCTACTTTTTTTGAAATATAAATATTATATTTTAATTTTTTATTTAATTGTGGGCCTCTATTTTGTGTGTGATTGGTGGTTCCACGTTTTTCTGAGGTAAGTCAATTCAGATTTTTGGGCTAATAAGTAGGTACTGCTGCTCTGTTTTTCAGAATCAATTGTTCGTGTGGGATTATTGGACCATTTGCTCTAAATAGAGTCGGTGGAAACCAAATTTCCGTGTCCATCCCTATCAACTCTTTATTGAATCCAGGCACAGGCCTGTATAGCCATTTTCTGTTTGACTCCGGCAATTATTATTTATTATCTTCTCGAGGAGAAGAGTGTTGAAAAAGGGTGTCATTTTTAAAATAGATATCCAGACAGGTCAAAAATTCATTTAAAAAAGTTTTAATTAAAACATCTCAAGGATTTTGACATATTCTGGATTTGATTGATTTCACCCTCAGTTTTATCTTGTAGTACCTATAGTAACTACCTTAACTTAAAAGGAAAATTTTGTCTATTTGGGAGAGAATCTAGAGATTTAATTTCTTAATTTTTTTAATCTGATTCAATTTTTCCTACATTGGTTTTTATTCTTGCCTGTTCATTGCTACTACCAGAAAAGCAGCACCCTGCTCAATTTGTAACGAGCATTTTAATTTAATCTTGTTGTTATCTATTTTACTACATATTATCTTATGATTATTTTCAATTATTCAATTGTTTTTTTTATATTAAAATATTTTTTTTTTTTTAATTTGCAATAGTTGCTCATACCTGATTCTGTTGGAAAGGAGTGCCTGCACAACAATAGTTTTATAATAAACTAATTTCAATTTAAATCTTCTTTGCAAGACACTCGCTTTTTGACAGAATTCAGGGATTTAATATTCCAAATCTTGGTGAACCTGATACTGCCTTATTCTTTTTGGGTACCTACTGGACATAAAAGATCACTGTTTGGAGTGGATCAGCTATCCTCTTTCCTGGATACAGGAAACAACACGAAAAGCTCCAGTTTACGAAAGTGTCTGTTGTCTTAAAGTGCAAATAACTACACTATTCCCGAATCCAAGCGGCAGTAAATGACATAAAATAACCTAAATTGTAAACAAACACCAGCCTTCCTAATGGTTGAAACGCCTTACCTGGACTAGTGCGCATGCACGGAGGACATTTGATAGGTTGTAATGAAGATGACCAGTTTGTCATTTACTGCTGCTTGAATATGGTTCAACCATAGTGTTATTTGTAACAAACAAAAAGATGATTACCTTAGAAACTTGTTAAAATACGAGCTAGCCACCTTTTCGATATCTCTCTTCAGAGAGGAAGGTATATG
Organism: Ceutorhynchus assimilis; assembly: GCA_917834065.1. Taxonomy (NCBI): domain Eukaryota; kingdom Metazoa; phylum Arthropoda; class Insecta; order Coleoptera; family Curculionidae; genus Ceutorhynchus; species Ceutorhynchus assimilis. The sequence continues at coordinate 12,564,615 of OU892280.1, read as the reverse complement.
CAGAGGGGCACAAAGTCAATGTTGTATGCAGCATTCACTCCTATACAAGAACCAGTAGACTTCAGCAGCAAAAATGTGCAGTTGTTGATGGTGGGTATGCGGTTTCCAAAGAAGTTGACAACCTTCGTATCGGCAATCCTCCAGTTCTGACTTAGTACATTTTATGAGTTCACAACATGTCTGGCAAGACATTGTGGCTATGATGATAATCACATGATGGGTGCGTTTGGGTTGTCCTCGGCTTGGAGTGTCCTGATCACAAAATCATAATATATGATGAAGTAGAAGGTGCGCAGGAAAATAAAAATTACTTTTTGTAATATAAATAATAATAATAATAAATAAATTATCAGATTATACAATAAAGTAATCTTTTTAATGTAACTAAAATGCTTGATAAAGCTTTAATCTGAATTTCCAGGGACATCTTCCGGAAAACCTAATACTTTGTTATGGCTTATTTCACCTTAGAGTGGAAGCGACGAACGATATGTACATATCTTAGAGCTAAAATCATTATAAATATATCTTTAAAATTACTTTCAAATCACTTGGTAGAAAAACCTTAGAAATTAGGAAAAATTCGCAGCCCAAGCTGCAATACAACCTTAAACAAAACAACTTCAGGTGCAAGAATAGAGGTGAAGTAGAGGAAACCCTTTGTTAAGTCCCCTTATACAGTTAGAAAACATTTTCATCTCTGGTACCACTAGGTTTCTGAAGGACTTTACTGCTGTAAACATCAGGCTGTTCTAAACATCAAAACATCCCCATTCTCCCCCTCATTTTATAGCAAAATTCCTGCATTGTTACGATAAATTTATTATTTACGTAACATGTTCCATCTCTTCTTAGTTTCATTATAAAGTTGTATTTTTGCCATTTCAGAATCAGCAAAATAATAATTCCTAATTTAAGTAATTTTAAAGTATCAAAAGAAAATTTAATTGGTTCAAGATAATATCAGTACTGCCATCTAGTACCGGATGAATTTATTTTTTTAAATTGTGATAGTTTTCCTTAGCTATTTTTATTATTTCTTCTTGACAGTCATTGGTATTTTTATTTGAAGAAATTATATTTCTCTCATTCTTAGCAAGTGGATACATTGCTGTCTTTCTCTAACTTTGATTCTGAAATAATTATTTTTGGCCTAATGACCTAATTAATTAGCGGTTTTTTGTTTTGAACATAACCTTAATTTAAATTATTATAATTTGTAAACAATTAAAATAATTCTAGTGGTTTTTAATCTATTCTCTTTTATTCCACGTGGTTTTCCATTGTGAAGTGAATATGGTCTTTTGAGTGTAGCTTTCTGATTGGTTGATCTGGTTAATACGCAGTTAATTATAAAAAACACAAGATTGGTTTCCTATAGGGTTTGGTTTCTAAAGCGTTCTCTTTCTCTGGCAGTGCTCTAGCAAGCGAGTCATTTTTATTTTTAATAATTTTTCCTTCACATTTTTTGGATTCTCCCTTATAATTTTCAATATATCTTGTCATCAGTGCATACTACCATATCATTGTTGAGTTTTTATCTGATAAATCTTATCTTGTTTATTTTTGAAATATAAATATTATATTTTAATTTTTTTTATCTAATTGTGGGCCTCTATTTTGTGTGATTGGTGGTTCCACGTTTTTGAGGTAAGTCAATTCAGATTTTTGGGCCGATAGATAGGTACTGCTGCTCTGGTTTTCAGAATCAATTGTTGGTATGGGATCATTTGCTCTAAATAGAGTCGGTGAAAACCAAATTTGTGTGTCCATCCCTATCAACTCTTTATTGAATCCAGACAGAGTCCTGTATAGCCATTTTCTGTTTGACTCCATCAATTATTATTATTTCAATTATTATCTTCTCGGACAGGTCAAAAAAATTCATTTAAAAAGTTTTAATTAAAACATCTCAAGAATTTTGACATATTCTGGATTTGATTGATTTCACCCTCAGGTTTATCTTGTAGTGCCTGGGGTGGCTACCTTAACTTAAAAGGAAAATTTTATCTATTTGGGGGAGAATCTAGAGATCTAATTTCTTAACTTTTTTTATCTGATTTTGTTTTTATTCTTGCCTGTTATTGCTACTGCCAGAAAAGCAGCACTCTGCTCAACCTGTAAGGAGCATATTAATTTAATCTTGCTGTTATTATCTATTTTTATGATTATTTTTTAATTATTTAATTGCATTTTTTTATATTAATTTTTTTTTTTTTAATCAATTTGCAATAGTTGCTCATACCTGATTCTGTTGGAAGGGAGTGTCTGCACAACAATGGTTTTATAATAAACTAATTTCATATTAATTTTTGTCTTTGCAAGACACTCACTTTTTGACAGAATTCATTCCAAATCTTGGTGAACCTGATACTGCCTTATTCTTTTCTGGGTACCTACTCGACATAAAGATCACTGTTTGGAGTCTGGATCAGCTGAAGTGACGTCACCCCAGCAATCTATCCTCTTTCCTGGATACAGGAAACAACCTGAAGAGCTTCAGTTCACAAAAGTGAAACCCCAACATCCATTGAAGAGCTCCGGTTTGAAAAGGTACATGGTAACAGATTCACCGGAACAACCAAGCTGTCAACTGTAAAATTTTAAAGAAAGTAACATTGACTGTTACTATATTGTAAACAAAATAAAATTATTATTTGTTGTTATCTAAATTTTTTTTTGAATTCCACGACCCTAGGTTTTCGTATCTTAAAGTTCAAATAACGAGTATTATTTGTAAGAGCATTATGCGTATTCCTATTTGTAAAAGTCATGTAATGAATCTTGTTTTAATCCAAAATAAAGAATTACATATCCGTTAAGCCACACACAGCCAATGAAAAAATGCGTTTCTTGGCTGTCATAGTCAATTTGACAAAAAAGTCATACATAACACGGTTTTCTTGGCATATGTTCAACAGACCACTAAAAACATCGCATATATCAGCGTTTAACTCGCAAGTGATTTACATTTACTCACTTAATCATAACGCCTATTATTACCCAAGGGGGTTTATTTTTGATTCGTATGAAACAGATCTCAAAGAATTATTTATTTTGTTATTAAAATAAAACACGCCTATACGAAATTAAATTATTATTTTGTATTCTATTTATTTATTTATTAAAAACCTATCCCCTTAGGGAGCTTGCCGGTATGATTAGCTATTCAATTATTTAAATTTGTCTAATTAAAGTTAGTTAAGTGGAAAACCGAACCGGTGATTCTGGTTTGAATTGCAAATTATTTGTTTTGTTTTCCAGTATATTTTTCCATTTCGCAAGTTAAAAGTTATATTAAATCACTAAGTGGCTTTTAAAATACCTTTTAAAAATAACTTTAAAATTATGAACCACTTAGTTAAAAAGCCAAATAGTTGGCAAAGTCACTAAAAGCCATCATCAGGCAAATTGATTTTAATTAAATTCTATTAATGCGTTTTTGGCTTTTGCCCGGCAAAAATCCCCTCAACACTTTAATGCCTGCAAGCAAGGAAAACAGAAAATTTCAATTTTATGGGATTCTGTTGGATTCGTGAAATGGCTAAAAGCATTCTCGTACATACACGAACTTGCATTATACATGACAATAATCGGACTAGTCATCTAAAAATTTGTATTAATCACTAACCCTATTACTTACTGCCATTTTATTGTATGTAGGTAGGCACACGTTTGAGACTTGTAGTTTATATACAATTTGGATACTCTTTAGAAGTCTGTTCATTACAAAAAAGTATCAGGGCTACACTAATAGTCAGTAGTGGAAGAAAAGTGTAGAAATGCGATATTTGGTTCAGTATAGAAACCTTAACGGGGCGTAAAGATGATCTTGGTGCACCCGTGTTGATGGTCAAATCACATTCCTTGGTGCTGAAGTTGCCTTGAACGACAACACTGAACACGGTACGCTAGTGAGGTGTAATGCGGTCTTCTAAACTAAAGTGAAACGTCATCTACATATTCTACAAATGTGTTCTTCTTAGCTTCCTTCCAAACTTGGATAAATTTTATTCGAGACAATAACACAAACGAAATCCAACAATGCGCAAAACGAAGTAAAACTAAGGTGGTTGCGAAACAATAAAAATCAACATTACAAAACTATTTCTAACACTCCCACTTTTTTATGTTTGTTTAATGGTTATTTTGAACACACTATATTGAGCCTTTCCCTCATTTCTTCAAATCTTCTTTTTGGTAGTGACTTGGTAGAGATATCTGCCTGCTGATCATTAGTGTTCACATATTCTGGCATTATCTCTTGTTCTTCATAACGTTCCTTCACAAAGTTGAATTTTATGTCAATGTGTTTCGTTCTTTGTTGAAACTCTGGATTCTTGATCAGTTTAATTGCACCCTGATTATCTATGAATAATATACCTAGTTGGTTTTAGCACATGTTCTTCTAAGAGTCCAGTAGGAATTTCTGGAGCCAAATTTCTTCTTTTGTAGCTTGTGTAGCTGCAATAAATTCTGCTTCGGTTGTCGATAATGATACTCTGGGTTGACGTTTGCTACACCATGTGACAGGCCCTCCACATAACTTAAAAACCTATCCAGTTGTGGAACGACGCGTTTCCTTATCATTTGCATAATAAAAATCAGTCTAGCCACACAATTGAGAATCTACAAACTTGTTATATTGAATTCCATAGTTGACAGTTCCAATTAAATATCTGATAATTCGTTTTACACCATTCCAGTGTGCACATGTTAATTTATTCAAATACCTGCTGACAACTCCCACCAAATGTGAAATATCTGGTCGAGAAACTGTTGCTGAAAATATAAGTGACCCCACAGCTTGGCGATAAGGTACCTCATCAAAAAAATCTTCTCTAGGATTTGTCAAATCTGTGTGTATGTCTTCTGGAATACTCGCTGGATTGGCATCATTTCGACCAAAGCGTTCAATAATCTGTTTTACATAATTTCTTTGACTTAAAAACATTGTTTCATTCTCATATTCTCTGGTTATCTCAAGACCGACAAAATCACTTCCATGTGTTACTGTGACTTCAAAAAATTTAAGTTCACTCAAATAGTATATTGTTTTATCAGGAGGAAAAGTGATTTACTTCGGTTGTCTATGGTGACCGTCAACTGACATAAAAGTTAAACTTTAACATCATGAAATTAATAGGTAAATGTCAGGTTTTCTGACGTTTGAAGAAAAAGGATGTTTATTGTTGTCTTTTCAGTGGAAAAAATTAGTCCATCATCAACAAATAATATGAAAAGCGAAAACACAGATCAAAATCACTTTGACATCCTGTACATAACCTTTATACAAACATTCATCAGCAGTTGATTGGATGAAACCAAAATTGGCTAGAAACGAACTAAATTTCTTATTTCAATATCTGGGGACTACTTAAGGCCATATAAGGCCTGTTTCCACAGGAATCACAAATCAGTCAGAGCGTTTTTGATTGGTCCAAATCCCCCAACAACCAGTTTCCTGACTATTTTCAACCAATGAAATTCGCTCTGACTGGTTTGTTATTTCTGTGGAAACAGACCTATAATGATTTTTCCAGTTTGTATACCTACTAGGTTAGTTCCACTTTCTAATCCAAGAGGAAGTATCATGTAAATCTCTCCATCGAGGGTTTCATATAAAAAGGCAGTTTTTATGTCAAACTGTATAAACTCATAGTCTTTTAGGTTAGCTATTGCAAGAAGTAATCTAATAGAATCATATCTTGCAGTAGGGGCAGAAACCTCATTGTAATCAGTACCTACCCTCTTTTTGTGCAAATCCCCTGGCACACAGTCGAGCTTTATAACGAGAAACCTTACCGTCTGGAAGTATTTTTACTTTGAAGCCACACTCCGAGTCGATTGGTATTTTGCCTAGAAAGTTGTGTCATTTTCCATGTTGAATTTTTCTGAAGTGCTTCAAACTCTTCGGATATTGCTTTTTTCTATTCTTCCTTCTCAATATACAATTTACAGCTTCTTCATATGTTGTTGGAACGTTGATTTCAGTAAAATTTAACTCGTATTCGTCATATCTTGATGGTAAGCGTATATTTCTTTGTGCTCTTAAATTGGGCATATGTCTTCGTATGTCTTCGATTTGGTCCTCTGCTTGGTTCTCATCATTTTCATTCTCATTGACTTCAGGCTCTAGAATATCCATTCTTCATTAAATCTGTGGTTTCAGGGTAAAAGTGCTTAAGTCATATTTTTGGTAATTTGAGCTTTTGGCTGTAAACTACTCCAGACCCTTTGCTTTTTGGGTGCGTAAAACCTCTTAAGTCCATCGTTAGCCGTAATGATAAAATCTTGGTTGAGAGAAACTGCTTAAGTTAAATTATGTTAGAGTTGAAAGTCATAACAATACTTTGGATAATTCACTCATAAATTGATGCAGTAAAATATCTTTAAGTGTACTTAAGCTCAATTTCTCTTTTAAAAATAATCAGAATCAATCTGGGTAAATTAAACTATGTCAACTTAGTTAGTTCATCCCATGTTTAAATCAAAATACTACATACATAAGTCGACATAAGAAGTTATTCGCGTTATTAGATATAAATTTTATAATAAATAAGTCTAGTTAGTCACTTTTATCCATAACAAAACGTGTTAATATTCCGTTGGCGCGATTTTGAGCAGGTCTTTTCTTGTTTAGTAGTGGATTTTTGCGTGTTTAATAGTGTTGTTTTCGCCTAATATGTAATAATAATGTCTTCAAGAAGCAAAAAGATACTTGCTCTAGCAATTGGTCATAAAGGAGGTAAGTGCAGCTCTCTGGCTTTTAAAAATACCCATTTGAAGGTTAGGTATTCATACATACTGCGAACGTTAACAAATTAATCTCTGCAGATGATTCTGGATCAATTGGAAATCATATAACTGGAGAACCAAGTAGTGACCTACCATCACCTGCATCATTTTCAATTCGACCTGTCGATGATTTTCCAGTTCATTATGGTGAGTTTACTAAAATATTCTATATACACCATAGGTACCTACTGTATTCGTGTTATTCTTTATTATATCCACTGGTAATTCTTATAGAAGTGACAGAGTTTGAATCTGGAGAGTTAATAGAAAGAAGTGGAATGCAAATGGACATTGATCCAGAAATATTCGCTGCAGACACTGGCCTTGAATATAATAATATTCCTGTCAATTGTGGTAAGTGTTTTAGAGATCGTAATCGTCATCAATATTCATGAGATTATTCTCAAGGCCTCCTCACAGAACCCACTACTCAGTCAAACAAAGCAGACAATTTGGAATTATTTATAGATAATTCTTGTACGGCTATAGACATTCAGACCACTGATGGTGGCAATGAATCCTGTGGTATGTCTAGTGAATGATTTTGCTATTTTAAATTGATATGTCTTTTTTTTTCAAGACAAAGATGGAGCTGCGGTAAGTGCATTTTCTGACGATGAAGGAGAAAAACAAGAAGAAGATCCCTTCGCTGGCGATGATACTTTTAATGATCCAGATTTTTTACTAACTTCGGAATTTGATAATGAATCCAATCCAGAACAGGCTATCCCAAAAAAAAATATTAAAGTTTTGAGGCAAGATTCTGAAAATAGCAGTACTGAAACGCAGGAAAAGCTGCAATACGATGTACCATGTAGGCGATCAAGAAAAATAAGAAAAGATAGAAAAGATAAAGAAACTTGGGAAAAGCCTATGTAACTGAAAAGGGAAAAATTGTTCCGGAGAAGAAGTGCGCGGAAGAGTTACAACAATGCAGAATGAAATGCAAAAATAAGTTCGATTATGCTGTGAGAAAGGAGCTGTTTGATTCATTTTGGGCAATGAAGAGTCGAGATAGAAGATCAGACTACCTGAGTGGACTTGTTACTTCACAATCAAAAGCAACTCAAAGATTGCGACATGAAGGTCAATCGATTCGAAATCGAACACTTACCTATGTATATCACCTGAAAATAAATGGTCAAATGCAGGTCATATGCAAAAGTTGTTTCCAAAAAACATTCGACGTTACTGACGGATTCATAAAATATATGCTCATGTCAAGAACCGACAATACAGCCGGTATTGCCCAAACAGATCAGAGAGGAGCCCATCCTCCTCCTTCAAAAACTTCAGAAGAGAGAAAAAATGAAGTTTTTGCACATATCAACTCATTTCCTCGCTACAAGAGTCACTATAGTCGAAGACATACGGATAAAGATTACCTTGCAGCAAATTTAAACATAAGGTTGATGTATTCGCTCTACAAAGAAAATCACTCAAATCCAGTGTCATATGGCATTTATAGGCAACTTTTCAATGAAATGAATTTGTCATTCAAATTGCCCCATAATGATACATGCAATACCTGTGATACGTTCTCTTTACAGTTTAAACTTGCTAGTACAGAAGATCAGAAGGCAATACAGACTGAGTGGGATAAACATAAAGACATGGCTGACAAACATTATCTGGCTAAGTCCAACGATAAGGAGAACGCAAAAATCGACAAATCAATGAACACAATATCATTTGATCTTCAGCAAGTACTAGCAACTCCACATATTCAAACGAATGTTATATTTTATAAACGTCAGCTATCTGTATATAATTTGACGATTTATGATGGGGTCGAAGGGATTGCCAACAATTTCCTATGGGATGAAACAAAAGCTGGTCGAGGTGCAAATCAAATCGGATCTTGTTTATTTAAATATTTAACAGAATTACCTCCGGAAGTAACGCAAGTGGTCATGTACTCGGATACCTGCACGGGTCAGAATCGGAATTCTCATATAGCCGCCATGTGCTTTTCAGCCTTACAGAAAAACCCAAATTTGAAATCAATTGACCACAAATTTATGGTTAGTGGTCATTCTCATATGGAATGCGATACAGCTCATGCCATGATTGAGAAGAAGAAAAAACGAACGGATATGAGGATCCATCACCCTTGGGACTGGGCTCAACTCATTCGCACTGTTGGAACAAAAAATAAGTTCTTATTTACAGAAATGCAACAAGAAAATTTTTTGGACTTCAAATCATTTTATTCCCAAAAACTGCAGATTAAAAGTAAAAACTGTGACAATGAAAAATTTGTATGGCATGATGTGCAGTGGATGAGATTCACAGCTGACCAGATTGGTATAATTGATTACAAAACATCCATAGATGCTTCGGAACCGTTTAAAAAGATGTCCTTTTTACGAAGACGTCAAGTAAATCCAGTTTTGGACGCTCCGCGTCAGTACTCGAAATTACTTCCCATTTCTGAGGAAAAAAAGAAAGATCTCTTAAGCATTCTACACCTGATAGATCCTGTATTTCACCATTATTATGCGAATCTACCAGTCTCGTCAAGTCGCGGAGACGAGCAAAATAGTTCTGATGAAGATGAAAACTAAAACTCTTTGAGGCCATGCCTATTCTCATTATTATCCTGTAATTTCGTTACTATTTTTTTTTTTTGTGAACAGCAAGTACTGAATTAATTTTTTTTGAAATAAAGTTTTCCCTATAAATATTGTTCTATTTCCTGAGAAAAACTGCCTAACTCTTAATTTGACGTTGGGTCATTTTGCTTAAGTCAATCTAACTATTGTTGTGGTGAATTATAAATCTATCTAAAAACATATAAAGACATCTATAGTGCCAGTAATGGTACTGACAAAATAATGACATACATAATTATAATTCCAACAATTTTTACATTCTCTTGAAACATGAGTAAAATTTAATTTGTCATTTACCTGAAACTGTGATTTTTGACTTAGGGACTTTTACCCTAAAACCACAGAAATATTGTGACATCATGTTCATTCAATTCAGTTGGTACTGTATTTCTGAATTTTCTACCAAGTATGTTCCATCTTTTCACCAAAAAATACATTCCTGGATACACTTATTTTCTGTGTCATAACCAACTAACATCTAATTTCTTTCTTTTAACATTGGGAATATGCGCATATGCAGTGCATCCAAAAATCTTGACATGTTCTAAGGATGGTTTCTGGTCTACTCCTTATTTCATATGGCGTTGAATTAGGTGCTTTTGTAGTTGGTACTCGGTTTAGTATGAAGATAGAAGTATTGACTGCTTCTGCCAAAAGAAACTTCGGTACCCCTGAATAATACAACATGGAATATGCAGACTCAACTATTGTTCTGGTGTCTCGTTCTGCCCTACCATTTTGTTCAGGAGTATACGGTGCGGTTTATTCATATTCGATGCCTTCTTTATTTAAATATACCTTAAATAAAAACATGGTTTATAAACATTGACATTAGGTAAAATCTTCACTGGATGACCAAATTTTGTCTTTATCTTAGAGTTAAATGTTCTGAAATACTCAAAAACATCTGATTTATGTTTTATGAAATATGCAACTCTATATCCTGACTGTTCGTCCTTGAACGTAACAAAATATCTTGCACCCTGTACAGTGATGGTGTTAACATAGGTCCAGAGACATCCGTAAAAATTCTTCCGCCAACTGCTAGTTTCACATGAGGACTTGATTTTGGCTTGAAGGATAATTTTTTTTGCTTACCTAACAGGCTTCACACAGAAAATGTTCAGTGTTGTTGATATTGACACTATTCGCTAGTCCTTTCTTAACCATTTCTAGGAGATGTTGTTTACATGCTCTATCGGGCTCCAAATGGTTTTCTACCTTGGATTCCAAAAGTGGATACTGGCAAGTGGCAATACACGAAGATGACAAAAAGAAAACTGCCTTCAGTACCGGAAGCGGGTTATACCAGTTTAGTTTAACGTAATGCCTTTCGGATTGTGTAATGCTCCAGCTACGTTTGAGCGACTGATGCATCTTGTTTTGCGAGGCCTTACCATGGAGAGTCTTGCAAAAATGGCCTTTAGGAGAAGTTTTTGCAATCAAGCTGATTTTTTCACAGATGATAGTACCCATCAATAGTACTCTGTAAAAAAAAGTTACACCTCCTAGGAGGCTTGCTTTTTCCGCCATGATGAATTAAAGATGGCGGCTGGTGCTATTCTTGAAAAAAATCGTAACTTTCTTATTTATTAACCGATTTGCGTCAAGTAAAAAAAAAAACCTTTGTTTTGTACTAACGAATGAAATGAAATTATAAAACCATTTTGACAGGTAGTATTTCTGTCAAAAAAAAAATATGCGAAAATAAATTGAATTGGTTTTCTTCAATTTTCTTTGAACCGTAGCTGTAAACTTAGACCGTAGGTACTTCTTACCAAAAGAAGCTTAAAAATATACGCTTTTTTTTCTAATTTTGAAACAGTTTTTGAGTTTGTGATAGGTTAAGTAATTCGCGAGATATAGTCGAAAAGAACTCGAGAATCCAAAAAAAAAAAAAAAACTTATGCAGGATGTGAAAACTCTATTTTTTGTATATACGCGTCTAAAAATAGCTATTTTTTGAACTCATTTTAGTCCGTAAATCTTCATTTCCGGCCTACACCTTAAAATGCTCCATTTTCGGCCTAGTTTCTAAAAGTCGTCATAGCAACCTTGTCAGTTTGCATGTACCTGTCGCACCTGCATAATCAGTTTAAAATTTTTAATGTTGTCACATTCACTTCACATCTTTGAGCTATTACAAAAAAGTATTGTTTGTTTCACGTAAACTAAAATATAGGTTTTTTAGGTACCTACTTAGTTACAAAAAATACATATTTTAGCTCGATTGACATAAAAACAGTTGCCTTTGGTTTTAGTTGAATTTTTTTTTTCTACTACCGCGCGTGAAGTACTTAGTTTACGCACTGTTCAAAAGACGTGAAAATAGATTTTACCCACTATTGCGTAAAGTAATTCACAACAGCAAAAAAGATTATAAAGGCCGATATTATAAAACTATTTTGATAGATACCTAACTAAAAGTTAACTTTTAGTTATTCTGTTAAAATAGTTGTATAATACCCGCCCTAAATTGCATTGGTTTTTGCACTAAAAATGTGCTTTTACCTTACACCCTGTGAACCAAATTAGACACTAGGGCGTAAAGTTGTTGTAGGTATATTTTTTGCAAATGTATGGCTTTATATTGTCGGTACTAGAATTTTTTTTGGTATATAACATAAACAGATGTCTGAAGTGAACCTTTTTTTACAAATGTATGAAAAAAGAAGCTTCACACACCTGTTGCATATATTTTTTTTTCTAGTACCGACAATATTGTAAGCGGGCGATATAGATCATAACGCTCGGCCAAAAATTTGAAAAAAATATACAACCTTACGCCCTATAGTGTCTAAAGTAACTTGGTTCACAACCTAAAGTGTGAAGTAAAATCACATTCTAATACAGAAAAAGGGCAATAAAGGCTTTTATAATATAAAATTTTATACTTGTGGGTATTTATGCATTTTTGCGAAGAAACTACAATTTAGTAAACTTTTTTGTTGTTGTGATGAGTTCAAAAAATAGCTATTTTTAGGCGCGTATATACAAAAGATAGAGTTTACATATCCTGCATAAGTTTTTTTTTTTTGGATTCTCTCAGTTCTTTTCGACTATATCTCGCGAATTACTTATCCTATCACAAACTCAAAAACTGTTTCAAAATTAGAAAAAAAAGCGCATATTTTTAAGCTTTTTTTGGTAAGAAGTACCTAGGGTCCAAGTTTACAGCTACGGTTCAAAGAAAATTGAAGAACACCAATTCAATTTATTTTCTTTTTTTTTTTTTTTTTTAACAGAAATACTATCTGTCAAAAGGGTTTTATATTTTTATTTCATTATTTAGTCCAAAAAAAAGGTATTTTTTTTACTCGACGAAAATCGGGTGATAAATGAGAACGATTTTTTTCAAGAATAGCACCAGCCGCCATCTTTAATTCATCATGGCGGAAAAAGCAAGCCTCCTAGGAGGTGCAACTTTTTTTTACAGAGTACTATTGGTGGGTACTATCATCTGTGAAAAAATCAGCTTGATTGCAAAAACTTCTATTTTTGCTAACTGCACTGGCCTATTTGCACTGTTTACTACAGTACGAAATAAAATTTTATAGGTATTGTTATTGTCTTTAATTCCGATAGCAATAAGTTCTGAGTTTTGATATACTTTGGTTTCTTTATCAGTCCATTATTTGTCAATATACCTTCTGAAAACAAATTTTCAGATTTTCAGGTAGGGCACATAAGGTATATTATTTATAGTGGCATTGAACCACTGTCCATTTACAAACTTCTGAATTTTGATCATTCCTTTACCTTCAACTTTTTAATTATGATTATTTCCAAGAGATACCCTAGATTTAAAGTCTTTGTTTAGAATGTTAAAATAATCTTCATGAAAAGTCATATGGGCACTATTCATAATCCATGCATCCTGTGGCGAATCACATAAGTCAAAGTCAGTATCAGCAATAAAAGCAATCTCATTGCTACCATTATCAGGTACATCACTTGTTGAATTAGCACGTGCATTGTCTCCATAATTTGAAGAATCATTATTACGATTGTTATTGTAACTATGTACTTCCCTGACCACTATTGTAGTACCCACCCTCTAGTCATACCTACGTTCTTCTTAAAGTAGGTAGCATTTGATATAGGTATAGTAAAGATTTTCCGTAATCTCCAATAATGACAGTGAGAAAACTAGTTTCCACAATAAAAAAATGTCTCATGGCTCGGGAAGATTCTTAAATAATTTTAGCGTTAATTCTATGAGCTACTTAATTAGTCAAAAAATTCTTCTAAAACAAAAGCCAGGCATTATATCATTTTATTTGACGAGAGAACAATTAAGAAGTTGAATTCCTACTGCCTTTAGAGTTTTCTAAGGAGGCTCTGTCTTTCTCTCTCTCTCGCAGAGCTATTTAGCGAAAATTATCCATTGCGGCTACATATTTAATTAGCTACCAAGCAGAGACAGAGAAAGGAGATAATTAGATACAGGTCTAATTAATGCCTACTTTTGCAGAACAAGCGTTTTTGTTATGTCATCCCCGTTAATATAGGGGGATTCATTAGAGTGGGAGGGGGGGCTCAACGCCGAAACTTACTCGCGGCGACTTTTAATTATTGCTCGAAACGAGAACAGTTTGAAACTCAAATTAGAAAGGAAACGTAAGGATTCTAAATAGGCTGCTTTTGCCTAATTTTAACGAAAGGCAAAATTGTGTTATTACTACTCTCCACTTTCTTGCATGAGAGTTAATTGTCAGGCTTTAGACTGATGAAACGAGCAAAACGAAATTTTATTGTTATAGGACTTGAATTTTGATTAAATTTTTCATGATTATTATTATTATTTTAGAACAAGACGCTTTGAAATGCTAATATGTTTTCCCTGTAAGTTTCTTCAAAATCCCAATTTTCTGTTCAAGGCAATAATAATAAAATATTCACTCCATAATTCCATCTTAATATTCATGTCAACAAGGAAACATTGTGTATTTTTTGTGTGTACTTCACACATTTACGCGTCAAAAGACGATCCCCATAGATGTAAATCTCAATCGTCAACACGATAAATAAGCACCCAGTAACAGTATATCCTAACCCAAGGAAAGTGATATCTATTCCAGCAATCTATCTTTTGGAGTAGCTCCTCTGGCTTTTAGCAAGAATAGAGAGACACAATAAGTGATAACGTAGCCCAACACAAATTCAATAACTGTCCTATTAGTGACACCGAGGTCCTTAAACCGACATCAATCGACCAGTTGTCAGACAAAACACCAGTTAGTGGTCTCGTTACGGGCATTTACAACCCCCCTTACAAGGAGAGACGTTCTTTCGTAATTGGCTCTGGCTGAAATTTCCGCAGCTGCTGCTTGCTTGATAGCGAATTTATGTTCTTGATAAGATGAATAGATAGAGAAGAGGATGGAATCCTATAATAATGTTTTTTCGGTCATTATTAGCCCATTATTTTATCGAGGAAAAAAGTTCTTTCGACATTCGGACATGGTTCATTGAAGCGTATCGCACTGTACTGCATGAGACTGTCGACAGACATAACTCGTCACATAAATTATCAAATATTAACTTTTTCATTGAATAATGAAGGTATCCCAAGTCGTAATTCAACGAGTGCTCAAAGCAAAAAGGTTAATTGAATGTGAAGAATAAGTCATAAACAATAAAGAGAAATGCATCATGTCCAGTCACTCACTCCAATCGATCAAATAAATGCATGGCTCGCCAGCCAGAGCAGCAGTCAAGTTTTTTCCTGCTCGTCGCATGAAGCCATCAACTTTTAAACGCGTGACGATATTTCATTTATGACTTTTTTTCCTTCCAGTCCGGGTGTCGATTAAATTGCCTTTTAAAAAAACAACTAATAAGTTAATTAATTATTGTACATATGGATTTTACAAGATACAGAGTGTAGGTACTTTTTTGCGCTTTGATTTGGGGGCATTACTTATTTGGAGGTGATGTCTTGAGGTTCTCCATCTTGTAGTAAATTGATTAGGTACAGTATCCAAATTCAATATTTTTATACAGTGTAAAAAATGTCAAGAAAGTGCATGGGGTGTAAGCTGCGCCTTTAATCTACTTTTATGAAAAAGAATTAGGTTTCAACTGAGAGTAATTTTCAATAAATCAGTATATAACGTACTTATTTTGGCAATTGCCTAATTATACTGCTACGGCTAGTCAGCTTCAGTTCGGAGGCCATGGGTCTATGGGTTCCTTGTATACATTTTACCTTTGGGCGCCACCAAGTTAATTGTGACTTAACTAGGAAGATTACTTATTGATGTTATAACAAAACTTGTACAATTGGAGCGCTTAACAATAAAACAACTAATTAGGTACAATTATGTATCTGGCTTTCTTTATTAAAAAATAATAACAATAATAATAAGGCGCCAAAAAGTGTAGCCACCAAGTTAATTAGGACTTAACTATTGCGCCAATAAGTAGCCACGAAGTTATTAAAAAAGGTGTTTAGGATTAGGCTTGTACCTAATTTGTGAATATTTGAATAAATAAAAAAATTTAAATAATGAATATATGGATTTAAAATAAACAGTTTTAACTGTTTATTAACACTTGTGGAAGATTAAAAAAACAGTATAGGTTACACTCTACCAACAGGCAAATTTAACACAGAAAGGTGAAAGTTATTCTTTGGGCAACCTCAGGGTAAAATTCTAGAATTTTATTTAAGGGGCACGTACTGACGTAATTCGGCATCAGATGATTTATATATGATTTGCCTATATAGTAAAAGTGCTACTTACATGTATACAAGTGAAATGTATGTGAAAATCCAGAACTTTCCAAAGTGAGGTTATCTACAGGTTTGGTCCCACTATTAGATAGACTATGGTATGGTAAGTGAGTCATGAGTCCTATCCACGCTGTATCTGTTTAACGTAGAACTCGACGTGGTTCTGCCAGAGTGGTACCAAGAGAGTTGCTGGAGAAAGGCTACGAAAGCCAACTAAGAGCAATCTAGATCTAGTCTAGAATCTCTTTCTAGGAGCTGTCCAACTATAGCCTAAGACTGTCTAGCTACAGCCTAGAACTAGGATTGTCCAACTATAGCCTAAGAGTAGGATTGTCCAACTATAGCCTGAGACTAGGACTGTCCAACTATAGCCTAAGACTAGGACCCTATAACGATGTTCGTATAAAAAAACAAATCGTGCCCCAAATATTGGAAATAATCTTACCTCAAATTGAGGGATACTCTAGACCAAAGGTGAAGTCTTAAACTTCCAAATGCTGCTCGGAACAGTCCTATTAAAAAAAATGGAACACGTGTTGTAGGTTAATATTTCCTGAAGAAAATCTCAAACTTACCGAAACAGAATCCAAAAATGACCAAGGGACGACTCTAGACAATTATCAGCAAGAAATTAGTCTAAAACTTGAGCTCCCTGGCACAAAATTCCAAAAAGTCTCGCCCCAAAAATAATTAGGGCCGAGGCCCGAGACCGGACGACTACTCAGCGTGAGGTCGCAGATCAAAAGGGCAGATTCTTCATTTAGAATTTAGATTTCGGAAGAAGACTTTCATCTGTCAAACTTCTAATTTTGACATTGAAGAAAATTATAGAAAAGGACGTGTTCAGTTTCACCCCAAAAGTACGAACTGAGAATCGGTTGTGTAAAAAATGACTGGTGAATGTTGAAAAGTGCCTATAGAACATATATCAAAAGGTAGAACAGGTCTAAAGAAAACGCCCAGACAAAACAGCTGTTCAATGACATGATGGAAATGAAAAGTCAAAGAGTAACAACGATTATTATCATAACCTCAAATTATTGATTGGATTTGCAAACAGATATGATGATGGTACTAACTCCTTCTCCTAAGATTCTAATCAATAACAGCGGGCCCTGCCGTACTGAATCAAACCTTCCTAGATCAATTAACCAAACTTGCAAACCTGAACCAAAAAAAACAAAATCTGGGCACAAAAATGATAGTTGTTTATTCATTTATTTCATTGTAGCTCTATATGGAATCATATCCAGTATGGCAAAACAAGGTAGCTTATTAGCCAAGAAATTGAAAACGTTACAAGTAGGTACTTACAATCTTTAGACATTAGAAAAATAAATACCTACTGTATAAAACTGATGACATCATGAAATTAAAATATACCTATGTAGGCGCTATCATCATTTAATATTTTAAAATGGACTTGATAAAAGACTGGCGGTTCTTACATATAGTTTATTTGTCATTTGTGCTTATGCCTCCTAATAATAACCATTAATTATAATTTTTATGGGCTTCTCGAACAAAGAAAGCCAAAGCACCTGACATCATTTATTATAGCAACTATGTTACCGTCCCCAACAAAGTATAGACTAAAATTTAGAAATTATTAGGTACAAAACCGCTATTAAGTATTAAAAATGTTGCTTTTCTAATTTGTCGATGTTTCAAACATTTATTTTGGGACTTCGTGAGTAGTATAGCTGCTAAAGGAAGCACATCATCAGGTGGGTATGTAAGTACTGTTTGTCACACGAGGATTTGTACTTTTGCCTTCCTTTTTAAACAAATAAAAATTTACTGGAACAAATTGATGACGTCAAAAACGTTCGTTGGTTTTTAAACCAGCAGAAGTCATTCAATCAATGAACTATTAACTACACGTAAAGTCCGTTTTTTTTTAAAGATAATTCCCCAAGTCAAAAATTTAGTAACTATGTTGGCAGCACAAGCCTTTTATACATAAAAAATTTGAAAGCATTGACAATTTTACATTGTATTGCCAACATAATGTCACTTTGACTTTTATCTTTAAATAAAAAACAGATTTTACCTGGAACGGAATCGACCGTTGTCGGATTATGGCATTTGTATCTCTCTTAGTATGTCCAAAGATAGCTATATAGTGGGGGATAACTTTCTCTTTCTAGTTCATTGTTGATAGGTTTGGTATATTCCTAACCTCAAATATAATATCTTTTAGACAAGGGGAGATTTCCATAATTTGCCCATAAGGTGAATAGAGAGAGGTATCCACCACATTCTCCCTCCCAATTTGCCTCATTTTATAGATAGACGGGATCATTCCAGGTAAACTTTGTTTCACGAGGGTTCATACTTTTCACATAATTTGCCTTCTTTTTTTAACAAATAATAATTGACTGAAACAAATCAATGACGTCAAAAACATTCGTCGGTTCTTAAACCAGAAGTCATTCATTGAATGTGTCATATGAATTAATCTACGACGACACTTTTTTTTCAAGTTTCAAGGTCAAGTATGAACCCAGGGCTTGGATCACGACAAGTAAAATACTACTTTCATGACGTCACTCACGACCTTTTTATCGCGTACAGTACAGGCGATGTAGATTGTTGCTATGCAACCTGACGTCATGAAAGTAGAATTCTACTTGTCGTGATCCCAGCCCTGGTGAAACGATCTGTACGTGTAGTTTATAGTTCATTGCATTCAAAATACAAAATCTGAACGCTATTGAATTTATCTGAATCAATCTACGATTAACTTTTTTTTTCCAAGTTATGACATTTTCACAGAATACATTATCGATGTCATAAGTAGGTACAAACCTTCATGATCATCAATATCGAAAATTTCAAAATCTTCGAAATACTCACCTACCATAGGAATTACCTAAATATCCATAAACATACTTCCTGTTTCCTCCCTGTCATATCACTTCATAAAACCTGTAAGTACCAAAAAAAGTCGAACAAAGAAGCCACTCAAATCATCATCATCATTTAGCCTTGGTTCGTCCACTTCCTGTCCTGCGCGGTTGTTATTTAGTTGGTCCATTTTTATTTTGCTGTTGGTATTCGCTCCAGAACATCATCAACCCCTGTTTTTTTGAGAATGACGTCATTTTGTATTCTATCTCTGAGACAAACCAAGCATCGAGCGTTCCATTTTACGTTGCGTTATTTGAAGCTTGCATGCTGATGTTTTGGTCAGGGTTACGATCTCCGCACCATAAGTGAGCAATGGGAGGACGCACATGTTGAAAGCTTTTCGATTTAGTGTAATTGGAACATCATTTTGGAGATATCTCGAAGTTTGCTATATACTTCTCATCACGATGTTATTCTTGTAAGTAGGTACCGAATTCTGTTGTTTGGTGATCTCTACCAATCCTCACTACGTGACGCAGATATACAGTAGCTTTGAACCATATCAATCTCGTTGTTATCGACCTTCAAGCTTGTTGAGGACTAAATTAGTTATCATTTTTGTCTTTTTAAAATTGATCTTCAGTCCTACATTTTGTGTACTTAGTGTCTGCCAGTACTTGGATCATAATATCAGCCTCTCATAAGTTGTCGGAAATGGGTACAATATCGTCCGCGATTCTGAGGTGGCTATAAGTCTTATCCCATCAATGGTAATATATCTGTTCTTCCACTCTAAGTTTTTGAAAACATGCTCTAGGACGGTGATGAATAGTTTGGGCGACAGAGTGGCATCTTGTCTTACGCCTCTTTCCAATTTTATTTTTTATGTAGGGGAGTGTAAGTTGACCGTTACTGTGGCGTTTCTGTATATATTCTTTATAATATTTGAGTATCGATAATCGATTAGACATTCGTTTAATGCTTCCATGAATCCCTTATGAAAATCGACAAGGATCAGAACAAGAGGTCTGTTATATTCGACAGATTATTTATTTATTTATTATTTTCCGATGAGAGTTTTTAAACATTGGAGGTGATCGTTGGTGCCGTCGAACTCGGAAACCAGCCTGTTTTCTTGGTTGGTAGAGACTCTAGCCTGTTTGCTAAAAATCTGGTATATAGCTTATGTATTGTTACTTCAATTTTAATTAATTATCTATATTACCTATATTCTTTCTTTTGTATTTTGTTCCAGTATAATAGGTACTTTTAATTGAATTGGATTTACGAGTTTCCTCTTGGCGTTTCGTTATTTTTTTTTCTTTCTTTTTCGCGTCAAGATGGAAATAAATCTGTTGGGTGCTGAGGAAGTCAAGTATGAATTGGTTATTCGCGGGTTGCCCATTACTGGCACCTTTCCACAAAAACGAACGGCATTACGTGACGCTCTGCGCAGTGAACGCGAGGGTCAGTCTTGGGCTCCAACAAATTCTTGCTTCGACAGCGACAGCGAACTTTGCATTTATCAAGGCAAACTTGCAGCTTTGGCGCGAGAAATCGCAAACTTTGACCATGAGAACGCGGACAGCGAACGTCGGAGAGTTTTCACCCTGTTGAGCCATACCGAAGCTCGTCTCGACAGGCTTCATTGTATTTCACACGGCGAGCGAGAGGCAAGGCGAGAACTTGCTGAAGGGTTCGCTGAGCTATTCAATCGGCTAGAGATGGCCCGAAGTGGCACAGCCATTGAATCGCAGACACGAGCTGACGTTCACTAGGAACACCAAAGCCTTCTTGACACCGAAAATACCCGGATAGTCGACCCCTATGTGAACCCTGTCATCAGCCGTGTCACGGAAATAAACCATGTGTCTGAAGAGGTTGCCACGTCGCATGACTTGATTTCCTTCGGTGACAATGTTGTGTGAATTTTTACCCCGCCGAATTATCAAGGCGCCCCGTTACACAAATTTCGATCAAACCTCCACAGCTGGAAATATTTCGATACCACCTACCCGACTCACTCAGTCATCGCATGAGAGTCGCAGTTCTTGTTTTCCAACCACTGGTGCAAGCAAGTCTCGGTCTCGACAAGTTGGAAATATTGGTTATTATGCTCCTGTCGAGTCTAGGGTGCGCACCAACCGCAACTATGTGGGTCAGTGTAGATCCTCTGCTGCGGACGAGCCGGACGATCAAACTGACGTACCGCTCTATTATCAACAGTTTCTTGGTGATCAGCCTCTACCACGGTTGCGCCCTCGTTTCTTAGACAGCCTATAACGTACTTATTTTGGCATTTGCCTAATTATACTGCTACGGCTAGTCAGCTTCAGTTCGGAGGCCATGGGCCTATGGGTTCATTGTATACATCTTACCTTTGGGCGCCACCAAGTTAATTGTGACTTAACTAGGAAGATTACTTATTGATGTTATATCAAAACCTGTGCAATTGGAGAGCTTATCAATAAAACAACTAATTAGGTACAATAATGTATCTGGCTTTCTTTATTAAAAAATAATAACAATATTAAATAGGGATAGCCAGGACGTTATTAAAAAGGTGTTTAGGATTAGGCTTGTACCTAATTCGTAAATATTTGAATAAATAAAAAAAGTATGTAAATAATAAATAAATGAATTTAAAATAAACAGTTTTAACTGTTTATTAACACTTGTGAAGGATTAAAAGAACAGTAAGGGGTTACACATTACCAACAGGCAAATTAAACACAGAAAGGTGAAAGTTATTCTTTGGGCAACCTCAGTGTAAAATTCTAGAATTTTATTTAAGGGGCACGTACTGACGTAATTCGGTGTCAGATGATTTACAGAAGATTTGCCTAAATAGTAAAAGTGCAACTTACATGTATATAAGTGAAATGTATGTGAAAATCCAGAAGTTTCCAAAGTGAGATTATCTACAGGTTTGGTCTCACTATAGATAGACTAAGGTATGGTAAGTGAGTTCTATAGGAGCTCTATCCACGTTGTATCCATTTAACGTAGAACTCCACATGGTTCTGTCAGGGTGGTACCAAGAGAGTTGCTGAAGAAAGGCTACCAAAGCCCCAAATGAGATCAATCCAGATCCAGTCTAGAATCTCTCTAAATACAGCCTAACAACTGTCCAGCTATAGCCTAGTACTGTCTAGCTATAGCCTAAGATTGTCTAGCCATAGCCTAGGATTGTCTAGCGATAGCCTAGGACCCTATAACGATGTTCGTATAAAAAAAACAAATCGAGCCCCAAACATTGGAAATAATCTTACCTCTAAGTGAGGGATGCTCTAAGCCAAAGGTGAAGTCTTAAACTTCCAAATGCTGCTCGGAACAGTCCTATTAAAAAAATGGAACACGTGTTGTAGGTTAATATTTCCTGAAGAAAATCTCAAAACTTACCGAAACAGAATCCAAAATGACCAAGGGACGACTCTAGACAATTATCAACAAGAAATTAGTCTAAAACTTGAGCTCCCTTGCACAAAATTCCAAAAAGTCTCGCCCCAAAAAAATTATTCAGGGCCGAGGCCCGAGACCGGACGACCACCTAGCGTGAGGTCGCAGATCAAAAAGGGGCTGATTCTTCATTTAGATTTCGGAAGAAGGCTCTCATCCGTCAAACTTCCAATTTTGACATTGAAGAAAATTATAGAAAAAGACGTGTTCAGTTTCTCCCCAAAAGTACGAACTGAGAATGGGTTGTGTAAAAAAATGACTGGTGAATGTTGAAAAATGCCTATAGAACATATATCAAAAAGAAGAACAGGTCAAAAAAAACGCCTAGACAAACAGCTGTTCAATGACATGATGGAAATGAAAAATCAAAGAGTAAACACAACCATCATAACCTCAGATTATTTATTAATTGAATTTGCGAACAGAGACGATGGATGATACTCTCTCCTTTATGTAAGATTCTAATCAATAACAGCGGGCCCTGCCGTACTGAATCAAACCTTCCTAGATCAATTAACCAAACTTGCAAACCTGAACCAAAAAAAAACTTCTAGTAGAAGGCAGTACTCAAGGTAACAAAATCTGGGCACAGAAAAGATAGTTGTTTCTTCATTTATTTCTTTATAGTTCTATACGGAACCATATGGACCAGAGCAAAACAAGGTAGCATATTAGCCAAGAAATTGAAAACGTTACAAGCCACCTCCTTCGATTATTCCCGGAGCTGTTGCCACTAATTCCCAACTTCCATCAGAACCGGTACACACGTCAGAAAAGCAATCACAGGTCCATTTTGAGGATGAGTACCCCGGTTTCTCCCGGCAGGTACAACTCAATTCCACCAATCCGACTGAAACTTTAAGTCATTCGAATCCCGAAGTCGATTTTGCCGAAAGGTTGGAAAACTTTCAATTTTCCCCTTCTCGTGGTAGAAACTTCAATCAGTCGTCGGTTACTCCCCACTACCATAAGTCGCAGAATGTGTCCTCTTGGGGTATTAAATACGACGGCCGCACAAGTGTGACCGATTTTCTCGAGCGCATCGAGGAACTTCGTGTTTCCCGAGGTGTGACATCAAGTATCTTCTCCAATCCGTTCCAGAACTTTTCAAAGGAGACGCGCTTCCGTGGTACCGCACTGGTCGTTTCTCCAGTTAGGAGGACCTCGTTGGTCAACTAATGGATGCTTTCCAGCCCTTTGATTACGAATATGGACTTTGGGATGAAATTCACTGACGTACCCAGGGTGCTCAAGAGCGTGGCTATGGAAGCCCTATGGAAGCGCTTTTCTGTAAGCTGGCTACTTCTCCTTCGGAAGCGACTAAGCTTCAAGTAATGCGGCGTGACCTTCCGCACATCCAGAGACGGTTGGCGACCGAGCGAGTCGTCACTATGACAAATTTGTGGACTCAGTCGAGCCATCGAGGAAACTGAAGCTCGAGTCCAACGATTTGTGCCTCCTCCAACGAATTACAGATCCTTGCTATATCCTCCAATCCTTCAGGTTCCCCACAAGGGATTAGGGACTACTCAGGTTTGATAAGTGTTGTTGTATTGTCTTAATATCTGGAACCTATCAAACCTTACCAACCCCTTGTTAGAATAAATCACCACAGCGACGCAGTCTTCTACTACAATATTAAATTTGCCCTTCAGATTATGTATTATTACTTCAATTTTAATTAATTACCTATATTATCCATATTATCCCATAAATACATGCAGCACTGAATACAGGAAAATATACTTGAACACTGGGGTTAAATGGCCATTTACGAAGGTACTGCATTTAGAAAGCTTGTCTATAAATTTACATTTCAGGTAAACTCTGTTTTTTTTTAAAAAGATAATTACCCAAGTCAAAAATTTAGTAACTATGTTGGCTACACAAGCGTTTTCTACATAAAAAGTTTGAAAGCATGGACAATTTTACATTATATTGCCAACATAATGTCATTTTGATTTTTATCTTTAACAAAAAAAACAGACTTTATTATTGCTGTTATACAATACTCTTTACTTTACTTAGGGACCCAAGTTGAGTTAAATTATGGTGAATACTATTTTCAGAACGTGAGGTTAGGTACTCCTAGTCGATTTATTTTGTTCTTTTTCTGGTTTCAGTGGAAATAACTTTCAGTGTTCCAGGGCGTTCGGAAGACCCACTCCGAACCTGCTCTAGAGTCAAACCTGTACTGGTTTTAATTAAAAACCCGTACCTGATTGTAGCAAAGCGTTTCACTTCTGCCCTTCCTTCTTGTTTACTTTTATATTTCAGGTTGTGTTGCTATAGGTCCGTAGAAGTTTCCTGCTTCCGTTATATCGGTTGATTTTGTGTACTGCAGGGAAAAGCAGGTGGCGCTCTATATTTAATTATTTAATTGATCCACACCCTCCTCCGCATTGAAAGCTAGTCGGCAACCCTTCACACGAAGTCCCGTTTCTAGATTTCAGCCACCGACCAACCCTCTCTTTTTATTTTTTTGTTTTAGTTACCCATTCACTGTCTCACTTCCTCAAATTTTATTAGTTCAATCGCGTTTTGCGGGTGATACATTTTCTAGAAAGTGAACACATCTCACATCTCTGACAATTTGCCAGAGCGCAGAGGCAAGTCCCTTTGAAAAGAGCAATGGCAGGTGCATGCGCGAAAAGGCGTAAAGTTGAGGAATATAATGTACTAGAGAGTACAAGTATCACAGTAGTAGTATGGCAGATGATCATTCTATTAAATCAGTCACTATCTATGGTCACTATCTTATTCTATGGTCACTATCATGAGTCATTAATTTGTCATGTCATTCATTACTATGATTCATTAGTCAAGAAGTCTAGTCAGAAGTGGTGTAAAGAAAGGCGATAAAGGCGGAAGACGTACACAATTACTGCAATTGTGTTGTGGGAGTGAAGAGTCGTGTTACCCCATACCAAAAACGTGAAGACGTAGACGTGGGCTTAACCTTTGCTCAATTTCTGAAGACGAGGACGTGAACTGAGGGCTTGTCCCTTATTCACAGTGAGACTCAAAAGACGAAACACTTGCTAGATTCCGCATCTGTAATATTATTTGCATTTATCACCCCATTAATTAATCAGTTCTATTCGTTAGCAAAGCCACCGGAGGACCTTTCATTTCACCCCATTTTATACATCCTAGACAACATAGGAAAAAGCCTACATAGATGCTACATTCATATTAAAATTTAGAATCAATGAAACTAGTATATGAGTTATCAAATTAGGCTTCACTACCACCTGCTAATTTCAAATAAAAGTTTCAAGACTATTAAAAACACAAAAACGAATATTTCATGCAATATCTATTTAGATAGTTACCGTTTCGAAATTCCACTTTCAAGAAACAATTCTAGACAATTGAATCTCTGGAAGCGTAATGGTACAGCAGTTTTAAAATTAGCCATATCTAAAGGGAAATGAGAAGATTTTATTGCCAAAGTTACTTGTTGGGGGCCCCTTAAGTGCAAATTATCCCAGTCTAAAAACTAACCGAGTCTAATTTAAACGGGCGCCATATACGACATGTATGGGCATTTAATAAAACTGTTTCCAAGTTTAATCTATTTTAATGGGAGTTTTATTACGGCTGTAATAAATTTAAGAAGAAAAATCAAATTTTCCATTGTGTAATCCTCTAATTAGTTTCTCATTTTAATTAATAATTAAAGGAGACTTCCCGCCCTTATAGACCGTCGCTCTTAGTAATCCGTTGTCTTCCATCATTCATATGAGATGACGTTGTATTTGTTTTGGACGTTTTGTTAATTAATTAGCTTAATTTTGGGGGATGATGGGAGGAAAAGTTAGTTTCCTTGAAATAGTTTTCGCTGAGAAATTTTTTCAGGGGTCTCTTTATTTAGAAACAGTTGCGCCAAGCTTCAATTTAACTTTTCTTCATTGTTGTAAAAGGATCATTACTTAGGAAAATGACGACGCTCCTGTTTGTTTTTATTCAGAATTGATCGTTTTTCCTAAGCTTCTCCGTTAAAATTAACAGGTGGTTTACGAAGCCCAAGAATGGAAAAAAGAAAGTGCCGCATCATGGATTATAGTTACTTTTTGTGCTCGGATACGCGCGTAAAACGTTTTATGAAAAAAAGGGCCTTTATCGGTCGTAGAGACAAATTTAATTTTTATTGGCGCATTTTTTTTTTAGTCTCTTTTTTTCCAATTATGTAATGCTTGTATATTCCCACGCGAAAAGCCATTATGCACTTATCGCTGTTCGATAATAATATAATTACGTTGTTATTATAACCCGCATATCGTACATTTGTAATCTCACTTTCATTACACACCTGAGTAAGTGCCAATATGAACTTTGGCTTCAGTTTTAGATTTTTTTTTTCTTGCAACCACAATTTAATTGAAAAATGTGAGTTTCACTTTTAATTTATAAAATACAATCAATGACTTGATGATATTATTCATTCGATCGTTGAAGGAATTAAATTTTTTCCTTGATAGTTAATTACTTACTTAGTCAATAAAGGCATGGAAATTATTGCTAGTTTTCTTAGTGGAAATAAACTTTCTGGAAGCAACTTTTTAATTATTATTATTTACCATCGAAAAGTTTTCAGGCGGCGAGAGCGTTTTAACATAACGATTCCCTGTCTAATTACTTAGCAAATTACAATAATGATTCGCAAACTTTGCAGGCAGACTAAGCCAATTAAAATTAATGATTTAGATTCGATTACTGAAACTAATTTAATTGTGCCCGGAGAGCCACGATTAATTATCGTTTTTGTTCAACAATATTCAAAAATTACCAATAAAAAACAAATCCTAATCTAAATGCTGCTAGCCTAGGAAAATTAAGCTGAAAATTGATGATTGGTTGTGATTGGCTCCAGGTTTTCATGAGCTCCTCGCTTCCATCCCCACTTTTCAGGAACCAGTTGGTTCCCCAGCCACTCTTGTACTTGGTGGTAGACTCTAAACGAGTGATATTTTGCTGATCCTTTGGTCGGCGACTGCGAAGAAAGATCCAGTTTAGTTTTGGTGCTGGATTTCAAAAAAACTGAATATCGATGGCTGTTTAGATCAGTCTGATTAGAAGAGGCATGGTACATTGTCAAAAACATCTTTTCTCCTGCTTCTACTATCGCTTCTTGAGTTGACGTTGAGTAATAGAAGATGGCTGCTATATCCTTTAATAATCCTTTCAAAAAGCTAAACAAACAATGCTTTGCCTTTTCTAAAAATGGCTGAAAATGTATCGCAACCGCTGAAACTGTGAATGAAAAGAATGGAACAACAAAATGAAAGTTTTTGGAGTTCTTGGGAAAAAAATATTCTAGTTTCTATTTTCCCTCTTCCTGGCTTGACAAAAAATATTTCCTTCGCTGATGGTGCTAGAGACAATAAAAGGAATATGAGATCAACATCTTCAACAACAGCAATTACAGAATTGTTTGCAACTTTCTCAACTGCGACATCACTTACTGCCACTCTTGTTTCAATTTCCTCACTCAGCATTTTTTCTGTAAGTACTTTAATAAGTGGGCGCTTGCTTTTTGTATTTAACAGAAAATGCTCTTGTTGAACAGTTACCTTCATAGCCAGATCAAAATTTGTATCAATAGATGATTTGGCTATCCCTCTCCGTTTTTGTTCCGATGTCTTCGTACTATTACTTATATCATTATAGCCATCAAACACGAACAGTAGAATGTGGTCCATAGTGAGATTTTACATAATTAATGTACTGATCACATATCTCGGAATAAGATGATCCCAGTTGCCACTTAGTAGGGTGCAGAAGAGACCCACCATGACTATGACCATGATACTATTTAAAAAATCTATAGTAACATCGGTATTCGGTAGAACATTATATGAAGCTGCTTTTTTAGTTTTCCTCGTACAGCCCTCATTGAATAAAGCTAACGGGTAGGGAGCTAATTCATACTCCAAATGTTTATCGTCCTTTTTCCCAATTGCAATCCTCTGGAATAATAACAATGGATCGACCACTACAGTTTCATCATTGACCTTGATATCACTGCTCATCGCTCCGAGTGATAAAACTTTGTTCTTGCGATGTAGTTTTATATCTTCAAAGTTATTTCCCACGCATTAGCTGTTTACGAACTTCTCCTGCGAAGTGACAATTTACGTCAGAATTTCCCACAATTTTTGTTGATAAGGACATGAGTTTTCCAGTCTTTGGAAAAGGATAATGATCTGTGCACCAAATGGAAAGCTTTCTCCTATCCTCTTGATCCTTGCGTTGACGAGACAAGAGTACCTTGATCTACGTGTTGATCTCCTAACACAAAATATACCCCACAAAATTGTTCGAGTGAGGAACAGATAGATTTGCTTGTTGAATTAGTAATTCCTCGCCCTCAAGTCATTCCTCTAGAGCTCTCCATGCTGCGGATTAAAGTTTGCTCTATGATCATGTCAGACCAAACGCCACTTCAAAAGGAATCATCTCTTGTAATAGTGAAGTATCCTTGCTGGGTAAATAACTCAAATTAATTTGGCTTCATTCTTGTTTCAAGCTGGATCATATCCTGTAGATACAGATGAGCACATAGCGCGTACTGAAAATGACCACTAGTATGAAAAAATGGAATCATTCTCTGAACACAGCTAGGTGAGCCTCCCAGTCACCAGATTTTTCTGCAACAATGAATTGTTTCATATTTGTGACCATGTGTTAGTACTGGACTTAGAGTGCAGCAGTAGGCCCATTTTCTTTTAAAATGTTTAATTCATTTTTCATTTTATTTTGCAGTGAAGTCAAATGCTTGTTGTAGTTTAATGTTTCTGAACTTAGTGGTTCTGTTGGCATATCTTTTAAAAGGATATTTACAGTTGTCTTCATGTCATCACTTATATCCATATTATTTAATATTATCAATGATAAGGTAATATATACTAACAAATGCCCGCGAACTGCTCGAGCATAAGCATTTGAATTTGGAGCAAATACATACATTGCATAACAAATCCCCTAGGCCACTTCCTGCCATTATTTCTCCAATGCAACCAAGATAAGACATTAACGTGTGAAACCCACCAAGTCTAACAATTATACTTTTGAGCTTGGGATCATCTTTTCTAGATGCAACTATATCTCGGGCTTTGATATAAAGGGGAAGATCAAATGTAACGAGGTGATGTGATGAAAGAGAGAGGTATAACTGCACTTTTATCAAATATCTGATTTGGTTGAATACACCACATGAAACCTTTCCACTCGGGAATATTTGGTACCTCAAGCCACTTGCCACAGATCCATAGCATATTACACAGACTTAGTAGAGGAGACTCTTGGTATAGATGATGTTGTTGATTCACGTCTTCTATCAAAATTGGCTTTTATCCTTTTTTGGCAAGTTTGTTAAACGTATGCAGTTATGGGACTCCTAATGTTCCAGTTTGTGTAGAGGTAGGAGCTTTTATTAATTTCTTAATCTCCTTTTCAACTGGTAGACATCCCGCAGGTGTAATGCATGAAATGCCCCTCCATGCTGTGAAATGTGTTCAAGCCGTCCAAAGTGGCCACATTAAAGTCGGCATTATCAAAAATAAACTGAGTAAAAGTATTTGTAGGTGAAGGTTCTTGAGGGTGATATATTACAGACAACTCGAGCTCGAGCTCGAGCACTAAACCCAGAATTACCTGAAAGATCTATTAAGCTTTTCGCAACAAACTTTTTGTTGATGAAAAATGCAATTCCTTGGAGCACTGAAGAAATAAACCTTCTTGGCCGAATCATTTTAATAATAGAATGCGCTAATGAAATTATTATTCTCTCGGTTTTCTTATTATCGCCCGTCTTATGAAAAAAAAGGGAATCCAGAACGGCCTTCAGTGATTCGGGTATCACGCTCTCTGCGTCAATAAGAAATATAGTAACTGGTATCGTAGATTCGAGATTGAATGTCTTGTTTAACCCTTTAACGGGCAAAATTTTCCGAAGACAATTTTATACAGAAAATGCTAGTTATGCAGTCTTTTAGAAACAATAAAAGATAATTTGTCACTAGAAATCGAGTTTTCTATTTTTTTCGTTCCTATATTAGGCGGTAAACCATTTTACCAGAGACCATTTAGGACTAAATATGTAGGTAGTGTTCTCTGGTACAAACTCTATACCACACCTTCATAAATAATGCAATAATAAAATAAATTTCTGCGGGATCAGAATAAAAAACACAATAGCTTTCAAACAGAGTTATATCAAAAACGAAATATACAATAACTAAAGAAAAATCACATCAAACTCTATAACAAATGAACATTACCTATCTTACTTCCATATGATCCTAAATATGGTCCTAAAATTTTCCTAATCATCAGATATTGTAAAAACTGGATTAAAAAAATCAAAAACAAATCAGAAAAATATTATAATAACAATTATTGCGATTTAAAATTGTTCATTATCGTTATCATACCACAAAACATGCAAATAATGCTGAAATTGTATACATTCGAAAGAAAATTTGGAAAAATTTTCCTAGCGCAAAAAGAACAGGATGAAAAGTTGATTGATATTTTATGGAGACATGTATATGCAGCATGTATCAAAATATGAATCCTTAACTAGGAGTAGAACTAATAGAAAAAATAATTCAAAATGTACACAAAATTCACAAAATAAGTTCCAGGTTGAGAATATGTATAGTTTTTTACTAAATAACTGAGTACAGCATTAGAATTTTGAATTTATATCTATTCAGTATACATATATAGATGATAATTACCTTTTTGATTCGTCAAAATCCCTTCCGGATTATAAATATTAATAAAAATATGAACTGAAGAACATAAAACAACCTAATTGATGCTTCTCGAGTCTCACTGGTATATATGGTATACCACTTTCAAAAATGCGACCGCATCCAGAAATATCTTGTAATAAACTGACGTCGGAGACTAACGTATATTGAATGACGATGTTTTTAGGATGCATTAAAACCAGATTTTGAGGTTATAATAAGGAATAAACAATAAACAACAAATGGTTTACCATCGCTGCCGTCTTAACGATACGCAGGCGTTCTTCGTTTGGATATTTACATTGTGAATTAAACTGTCCCATTCAGGATTTTGTTTCCGATATCGCGAAAACATATAACGGATTAATGTGATTTTAAATGACTACCTAATCAATATTTGATCACCATATATTTCCTCAAGTTTGGACTTTGCCGTCTCTACTATCGGGTTTTCCGCGGAAACTACCTCCATTAAGTTTTCCAAAGACATGTGGGAATCTTCATTTTGTTCAACATAACATTGAATTTCTTGCATGGCAATAGACACATATTCTTTATCAAGACGACCACTACTTTTTCCTGTAGTAGATTCATGTGTCGATATAAAACGCAAGCGTAGCGATCATAATGACGCGCGCTTGCGTGGACGTCGGCAACGCGCGGGTCGAGGGAGAAAAAATGTGACGTACAACGGTCAGAATATTCTGTACTATTTCTATAACATTTTTGACAACAAAGTACGATATTTTTTAGGCGAAGCAAAAAATTTTAAAAGGGAACCTTCCACCCCCTCCCCCACTGCCGGCTCACGCCCCACCATCGTGGACTTCTAGTATGTTTATCAGGACACTTAAATGAACAACTATACCGATTTTCAAGACTACACGAAGTATTTCGGCTGATTTAATTGATTTCCTAAACTATGCCAAGATATTGATATAGGTACGTATATTATAGGCCTAATTTAATAATGTACTTTCTATTCACTACAAAGACATCTTTGATATTATATTTTATCGAACTATTCTAAAGTTTCGATTAACCAAGGGACAAGAACCGCAAAGAAAAAGCACACCCACACAATATAGAATAAACAGAAGGTGAACTTGGTCAGACTTTCTCCATACTGTTTTTTTGAATCAATCAATCAATTTACACATAACAAACACAGAAAACATAGGACAGAGGACCCACTGGTGGGATGAATGATTTGAAAAGCATATTAAATGAAAAAGAGGAACATACAAATAATTTTCCAAAAAGTTACTATGTGATAAATTTTGAAACTTTTTTGTATTTGTAATATTGAACCATTCTAATAGACTCCCAACGCGATAGAAGTGTCTTAAGAATGTGAGCTATGAGTACATTTGGTAGGTTTTGGAGCAAACCTAACAGTACCATCTTCCAAGTTAGTTCCCATGGAGCTAGTGCAGTCTTCTTCACTGTGAGAACTATGAGAGCTCTGTCTAGAGCCTCTAGAATCATTTGAGGCTGTACTGCTTCGTAAAGCTGTAGGAGGACGTAATTGTTCAGTAGTAGCGTCGATAAACACGTCATCATTAAGATTAGATTTACCTGAATTATTCGTCTAAGCTTGGACCCACTCCGCCTTTGACTTTGATCTTATGTGGTCGTTTTTAATTTTTTTTTAGGTAATGGTTGTTCATGGAATGTCTCTTCTATTACTTAGGGTTTTCCGAGGAGCCGTTTTTTCGAAGAGCCCTTTTTCCGAGGAGTCGTTTTTCCGAGGAGCTGTTTTACCGGAGAGCCGTTTTTCTCATGTTCGCGTATTGAGGCGCACCACAGTGAAGGCCACGAATGCGTCAAACAAAACATGCGTCGCTCAGTGTTTGAGACACAGAATGGAGCGTGGGCGTGCTTGTTATTCTATGGTGCTTGTCAAATGGGAAAAATGTAGGAAGAACTGATTCAATTCGCGTTAGCCGGCCTACATGCGACGCAACCCACGCAGGGCAGACAAACGACACAGTGCACAAAATTCGTGGGAGGGCAGGCTAAAGCAAATTGAATCGCGTCCTCCTGCATTTTTCCTATTTCACAAATTTGACAAGCACGCACGCACACGAATCTGTGTCTCAAACACTGAGCGACGCATGTTTTCTTTGACGCATTTGTTGCCTTCCCTGTGCTGTCCAACGTCTTGGCTTTTCAAATAACTTCGCAGTCCAAAAGTTTTGGTATCGGTGGTTGGTGAAAATGACAGGTTAACTGTGCAGAAATATCTGAACTAGGCACTTCGTGCATGGCTTCATACAGTTTTTGATTTATGAGGGGATTTCTGGCAAAGGCCAATCTTTTTCTTGGCTGCTTTGCTTTTCCAGTATGTCCTCAAATTCTTCATCGATTATTGTATCATCAGAACCTTGACGCTTCAATCTTCGACCTCTCTCTGATGTTATAATTTCTATATCGTTCATGGATAATTGATCCATTTTCGCTGAAGTTCTTGTATCGTCTGATATTTGTCTTTGTAGTAAATTGTTGACATTTGTTGTAGGTTCTTGTTTCAAGGGTTTTTCATTTGTAGGAGTCTTTTTTCATCGCCTGACTAGATGAATCTGAGCAAATACTCACTTGAAGAACAAGATGAAGCAAAGTTATTCTAGGGATGCCGACAGGAGAATAATTAAAAAGTCCATGAATGACAGGAAATCTGAGAAAGATGTTTATATTGAAATACTCAATAGGTCCAAGACAAAAATTTTAAAAAATCCACAGAATGTTGTTAACAATTCTTTCGTACTCAATGTCCTCGTACTTCCCAGTTTTTTTTTGCAACCCCAGGCAGATTTGAAAATTTCTTTTAAAGCCTCCCTCTTTTCTCATCAAAGGCGCATATTACCTATCTACATTTAATTTCGAAGGGAGGGGACAACCATTTCTAGAAGATATTTATGATACCCCAAGTATGTTCATAATTTAACCCTTCGAAAGGCATCTTATTGCCCTCGGCGGTAATTCGAGTTTAGGAGGAGGGGTTGCTTTTCTCTTCTGGTTAAAACGGACTCACTTTAATCTATTGTGTATATACGAATACAACCCCCACGTCAAGATTCGTAATTGAACAAACTACATGGAAAGTTTCGCCAAGAAAAAACAGAATTCTTGCCTGAATTTAAAAAAAGTGTAAAGATTTAAATACAACATCAAGAGGACAAATATCGTATAGCAATTATTTATATTTTCTCATATGCCCAAATAACGCTTTATTCTTTTTCAGGTTGTGTGGTTTGTCTAGAACCCTAATGCATTGGCAACTAAGGCCATTCTCCTGTTTTGTCGTTCCAATTCGCTCAATTTGACGCTAAAACTTTTAACGAATTTACTTGTTCCCTTTCAGACTTCTTTTTTGTAATTTTGATTATAAATTTGCCATTTCGGATTTATCAGCATTCATTTCCAAAGCACTTCCTCAATCTGACCGTACCATACGTTATAAATAAACTATCCCGCAGAGATACGTTGCTAAATTGTTAAAAAATCAGCATTTAATAACCCTTCGTAATAAATTCTCTCGGCTATAATAACTCATAATAATTCCCCAGTAAATGACAGACACTTAATTTTGAGGAAATTATCCGGCCAGCCGTACATGGTGGACCACATTAATGGTTTGGCGCAGACCAGCAAAAGGCGGTTTAAGTTAATTCTGGTAAAGTTTCACCTTGTATATGGGAAGGTTGCGTGCCCGAACCGGTCGGTAGAAACGTGATGCAGCACTGCAGCCTCTTGTAAAAGGAAAAATTACGTAATCGTTGGTAATTTTACGGACCACCTCCCTATAACTTGGACTCACGCGAGGAGCGGACTCACACATCACGAATTTAATTTTTAGGATACATTTCTGTATATACAGGGTGTATATTTTAAGTGATACCATTATGGCTATATCCGAAACGGTAAGAGCTACAAGGTCGGTTAAATTAGAAAAAAGTTGCCTTTTTTGATGCTTATTCAAGACTTGTTTACAGTGTTGCCAAAGTCCTTTTAGTTTATGAAATACAGAGCGATTTATAAAAAAGGCCTAAAATTATTTCGTCAATTATTTTGAAAACTATTGATATTCGAGACACAATTTAAATTTGAAAGTTTTATAATTTTTTTCGCTCTACAACATGGCATCTTCAAATTTTAAATTCGACGTTTCGTGATCGAGATACTATCATCAACTTCATTTTTTTAAATACGGACCTGGATTTTTTATGTCATTTTTGGAAAGAGAATTAAGGGCGCTTCCTTACAATGACATAAATAATCCACGTCCGTATTTAAAAAAATTAAGTTGATGATGGTATCTGGATCACGAAACGTCGGAATTAAAATTTGAAGATGTCATATTGTAGAGCGGAAAAAATTATAAAACTTTCAAATTAAAATTGGTTCTCGAAAATCAATAGTTTTCGAAATAAATGATGAAATATTTTTGGACGTTTCTTAGAAATCACCCTGTATTTGATAAACTAAAAGGAATTTGGCAACACTGTAAACGAGTCTTAAATGGGCATCAAACAAGGCAACTTTTTTCTAATTTAACCGACCCTGTAGCTCTTACCGTTTCGGATATAGCAATAGTGGTATCACTTAAAATATACACCCTGTATACAGGGAGTTTATCGTAAATCAGTAATCAGTCATTTTGGTATTGAGAATAAAAACAAAATTGGAATTAATTTATATTAATATATTACTTTCAGCGACTTTTGACAAGGGTTATTGATTTTATTTTACAATGGTCCTCTGTCGAAATCCAGTGATTGGCAAACACAATAACAATGGGGAAAAAATCATTGGAGAAACTAGATAATTTCAAGAATCAAAATTTATTCTTCCATAATACAAAATTTTAAAAGTATCTACTATGAGGAAAATGTGAATATGTAGATATCTTTTCTTTGGTTCCCTCAATTTCTTTCGAATTTAATTTATAACAAATTCTCTACATTGACAACACCGTCACGTTTTTCCTAAATTTACTTACCTTTTTTTTTTAAATTTCAGATAGACAGAAACCACGCCCATTGCCTCCCAAAGCTTATAGTATTGTTGTAAAACCGCCACTCGTACTTTTTGATTGCCCCCTGTAACTATAGTTGAAGAAGCCAGAAAATTCGACGCAGATATGTTCCTAAAACTGGAGGCGCTGTTTCAGGAATTCTGCGCGAAGTTAGACCAAGAGCCAGAAAACAGATCAAATGCTACAACTGCGGCCGAGAAGGACATAGCAGAAATTGTAGGTGACGATCCTGCTCAGGAGATCGTGAAGCGGAGGAAGAAGGTGGATTATAGAAGGTTGAATGACGTTACGAAGAAAGACAGCTATCCATTACCCCGGATTGACGATACCCACAACACCCTATCAGGATCCAAGTGGTTTTCAACCCTGGACCAATATCCAATTGGATATTGGCAGGTGGAACTCAATAAAAAAGATAAAGAGGATGCCGCATTTACTACAGGAAACGGCCTATATCAATTTAGCGTCATGCCGTTTGGATTATGCAATGCACCTGCAATTTTTGAAAGACTAATGGAGTTAGTTTTGCGAGGACTGACTTGGGAAACGTGCATAATATATCTGGATGATGTCATGATGATTGGCAAAGATTTCGACGAACACCTGTCGAATTTGAAGGAAGTTTTTGCTAGGATTCGAAGTGCCAATCTGCAACTAAATCCCAAGAAGTGTGTCCTATTCCAGGAAAAAGTAAACTTCCTCGGCCACGTCGTCTTATCAAAAGGAATAGAGACAGATCCAGATAAAGTCCAAGCTATGCGAGATTGGCCCAGACCAAAGAATAAACATGAAGTTAGAAGTTTCCTGGGACTCTGCAGTTACTACCGAAGGTTTGTCAAGAATTTTGGGAAGATTGCGGAGCCTTTACAAGAACTAACTGAAAATAACGCTCGTTTTGATTGGATACTTGAATGTCAACGGTCTTTCGTGGAGCTGAAAAATAAATTGAGTAGTGCTCCAGTTCTGGCGTATCCCAGGGATGAAGTTCTATTTATGTTAGACACTGACACCGACACTTCGCAAAGTGGAATAGGGGCTGTTCTTTCCCAAATTCAAAACGGCGAAGAAGTAGTAATTGGATACTTCAGTAAGTTCATTGGAAAGGCAGAGAGCACTCGTAAATGGGAGAGTCCAGATGAAAAAAAACCTAGTATATCAGACCGTTGTGCCACGAACCATGGTGGACAGAGTGCTTCAAGAACTGCACAGTAGTAGGAGTGGCAGACACTTTTGAGTCAACAGGACCTTGGCTCGAGTAAGAGATAGGTACTATTGGATCAACTGTCGTAGAGATGTTGAAAAGTGGTACCAGAGATGCGATCTCTGGACTTCTAAGAAAGGACCCAAGACACGATCCCGTGGAGAAATGAAGCAGTACTTGTCTGGTTTCTCTTGGGAGAGAATTGCGTGGATATTGAAGGTCCTTTTCCTACGACGGTCAGGAAATAAGTACCTCATGGTTGCTATGGACTATTTTTCAAAGTGGCCAGAAGTAGGTCCCATACCCAATCAGGAAGCAGTTACTGTTGCGGAATCATTGCTGGAAAACGTCATATCCAGACATGGGGTACCGATGGAACTTCATACCGATCAGGGAAGGAATTTTGAGTCCGAGGTACGAAAAGAACTGATGAGGTTACTGGGAGTAAGAAAAACGAGGACGACTGCACTTCACCCACAGCCGGACGGAATGGTCGAGAGGCACAATCGTATTACCAATCAATACCTCTCGATGTTTGTAGATGATCACCAGCGAGACTGGGATAAACTAGTGCCTCTTTTCCTTCTGGCTTATAGAAGCTATCAGCATGAGTCCACCGGCTATACACCATCTCTATGCTGTTGACTGGAAGAGAAATGAAGCTTCCAGTAGATTTAATGTTTGGCAGGCCTCCAGCCGATGAAGACGAGGCTGTACTTCCAGTTTACGTGGCTGATCTCCAGGACAGACTTAGAGTGGTACACGATTTCGCTAGAAATAAGCTATGTCTGACCAGTGACAGAATGAAGATCTGACTCGACCAACGGCAGTCACTGAACACCTTTAATGAAGGCGATGTCTGGTTGTATCAGCCACAGCGAAGAAAGGGACTTAGTCCGAAACTGCAACGACCATGGGAAGGGAAAATTCGAGCGTGTTAGAGGACATGACTATAAAAGCCTAATTAAATAACCACGTTCGAAAATAATCGTGCCGTATAAGCTTTATTTGGAGTAGTTCGCAGTGTAAAGTAGTGTTAAATTTCGTGTGATTTTTATTTTATTGTGTTTAATAAAATTCATTAAAGTTCGAAAAAGTAGTTTCACTTATTTGCGAACCCGTAAAAGTAACAGTATACTGAGCAGCTGGGGAGAAACCAAAAGAAATTATGTCCGCCTCAGAATGATCATTAAAGCTCATTCGTTTTAACGAAGCGCCAATATTAAAACAAATCGTGAGTATAAGAGTATATAGAGACCTACAATGGGAATCAATAGAAGACTATAACCTACCTGCATCCTAAGAGAAAAGCTGATACAATGTCCCTGGTCATTGCCAATTTGGATGGGGCCAGAGAAGACGGACGCGTCCGGAAAACAAAAATTCCGCGTATAGTTATCGACCCTTGATTTGGCTAGTGGGTTCCACCAAATAGAAATGAATGTGACATTGCTAAAAACAGCTTTCAATACCGAAAACGGGCACTACGAGTTCACTTGGATGCCATTTGGGTTGAAAAATGCCCCAGCGACGTTCCAAAGAGTCATGGACGGCATTTTGCGTGACAATACAATCTCCCAGAAGTGGCTATACGTCAGAATAAAAAGTTTTAACTACAATGGAACTGATTAGCCAAATCATCTGAGAGGGTTAAACTTCTCTCAAGATTCGACCCGATCGATAGGTTGCAAAGATGGTTAGTATAATAACAAAAGTTGCGATTCCCAGTTTATTAATGATTGTGTAAATACCTACTTTTTGCATGTTTTATATGAGTTTATGAATATGCTCATTTTTTGTCTTGAACATAAGCCACAAAAAATTGAAAACCATTTAACTGGGACAACGAGAAGGAAATTACGCAACACAATTGAACCAGTATTTTAGAGAATTCCAACAAAACCACACAGAGTTAAGATAAGGGAAAGAACAACCTCGGAATAAGTATAAGAACAGAAGAATCAGTCAGAACTTTTTCAAATGTCAAAAGTTCCAAACTGTGAAAATCACAAGAAAGCAATGTTAAAAACATAAAAAAACAATAAGGAGAGAATTCATGCCGAAAATCCTAACGGTTTACCACAATTATCTAAAACCAGTCACCATAAAAATTTAAAGATACGTTCGCAAGTTAAGGTTATGGGAGAATATTTTTTAAGAAATACAGCGTTAAATGCGACGCCGACTTTTGGTTTTGTATAATGGCACTTTGTTAGCATTTGATGGGTTCCGCATTATGAGACAATTTTGTTGGTTTTTATATGGAAGATTGATTACATTTTATGCTTGTTACAGTTACAACTCACTAAAAATATATTCTAATATACCTAAAGCGGATGTTTCCGACATTTTTATGCCTCTACCCTTGCTGCCAAAATGTTCATTTTTCGTTTGAAATAAATACAAATCAAAGCCATGATCACGATTAAATCCACATTTTAGTACTTAATGACACGCGATATGACCTCGACGACATCGTGCGCATATATAACTTTCTCCTCTCTGTTCTTACTATATGGCTGGCTGGTGGGCTGAAAAACGACTTTACAGCTGTCACGGGTTATATTATTTGGAATCTATTCTTAAACTTCCAGAATTAGATTTTTTTTTTCATCATCCGTAATAGATCAACTCTCTGGTATAAACGTCACACATTTTTGTATTTTAAAAAGGTACTCAGTCCATCCATCCATCTATATCTGATCTGAAAGCAATAAGGAATATTATCCCCAATTATAAATGAATCAAGATTAACGACCGAGATATGCCCGCACAGCATGTGGGAAGATGGTTTATGACTTTGTGTGGAGTGTGTGTGGAAGAAATAAGCCATATTCAGATGGTTTGATAAATTTTTGCGTCAAATTTCTCTCCAATGAGACTAATTTAGATTATTTGATCGTTTCAAGTGTACAGAATGTGTGTGTAGCGTTGGATTTTGTCTCGAATGTGGTATTCTTAACCAAATCAGATAATGGATTTTATATCTCATTCTAGGCCAGCTAGTTAACAAAAAGTATCGGCATTTTTTTTTTTTTCAAAATATGATATATTCAACATTTTTCCGTCATTTCCCATCCTAAAAATTTCATCTTGCCATTCCATAGTACTTTCAACGTTCTACGGTGGTCCGCATTTCAAAAGCCTTCAATTTATCTACTAATATAGGTAGGTACCTAGTCTTAGACGCCCATGTCTTCACATCATCAACTGAAGCAGACCATACAACACATCCTAGCTTTTCTCATTTCTTAGCGGATGGAAAAATTCCTGAATCTGAAGAAGCAGTTACAAGTTATCTCAATACTTCTCCTTACCTCCCTGTCACCCTTCCAATTTCCATGCTAACTGCAAGAAAATTGTAGAGAGCTTCCGGTCTAATGCTACAATATAGTTTAACATGAATCACTTCCTCCTACTGACAGTCGTCAATATTGTTACCTTTTAATTTTAAGCCCATAATGTCTGCTGACGTCATTTAGCTGTTCTATGTGAAAAGTATGTACCTAGATATGCATCTTATTTATGGTGAAGCAAGATGTAACACTAGAGAAGCTGAGCAATTTCCTAATCGCTGACATCCGTCTCGAAACACATTTCTGGCAGTCCATTGTCGATTATGAGCAAACGGCAGTTTTGAACCAGGTGGAGGAACCGGACGTCCACGAACTGCACGAACAGTTGCCTTTGAGGAAGAGGTTTTCAAATCGAATTGTTGAACAGCCCAACAATTAAATGAATGCTGCTCACCAACGCATCGCAAACCAACCGGATTTTGGTTCGATCATTCTGATTTTATTCACCGAGAGGCTTGCTTCACTAAGGACGGGTGCTTCAATATATGCTTTGGGCCTACCCACATTATTCTTGTTTCACACCTTTCAAGAAAAGGCTTAGCTCACCAATCGCACTGGTCCCATACCTATGAAGAATCAATCTAATTCCGCCTATAGTTCAGGACCATAAAAATATGTAATTGGATTCGTGTGACAGTTTGAAGCTCGATTCCACCTAAAAGTGATTAGCCAGGCACTTCTTCAGTTACATTTATGTAATTTTTCTTGTAAAAAAAAAACACGGCAAATAAACAAGCGATAAATTCTGAAAAAAGTCACCTTTAGCATTAATTCGCAAGGTGTTCGGTTTTCGCCCGCAAGCAAAAATACTACAAATTGGCCGACCATGCAGGACCGAGTTCATATCTCCGAAAAGTATCGCACACCACACGTTGTTGTGCATAATTGCAGCCGCGCGGTATCCATTTAATTGCCTATAAAATTTTTCAAAAGAGCCTCGATAGCGTCACTCTCGGGGGCTGATTTTATCTCTGGATCTGCTTTCGTCGTTGCGGGACTTACGAGGGCTTTTAGCAAGGAACGAACGTTAAACTGTTTTGTAATTTTTCACAGGACGTTCACAATTCTTTATATAAATTTGAGGCTAAATTTCGTCTTTTTATATTAAATTCCCCTCGTACAAGCAATCGGACATACACACACTTCCTTTTTAGTCCCCTACAGGCAACACTCAGTAAAATGTATGCATTTTGTAGATGCACTCGATAGTGTCAGTTCTCCTCGCATGCACTGGGGTCGGTTAGTGCAGGTTGCAGCGCTAATGTAGAATGTGTGTATATGGATATATTTTATTAAAAGCCCTGGCCTAATCATTCCCAGCCAGATAATGGGCCGCGCGGCCAGTGAACGAACTGAAACTTTTCCGTTTAATTATACACTAGATAGCATCAAAGTTGCATTTGGTAACGAGGGGAGGCTCATGATTATTCAAAATTCGCTAGAAATCTTGATTCGCAGAATAAAAAATGGTTACGCTGATTTGCTGGTTTTGTTATTGATTCAGCAACATATTATGGTAGATATGTTCAGAGATAACTGATCCTTTTCAGTTGCCGGAGCCTCTTCAGTTGCTGAGTCCATAGTCCACAGACGAGCGTTGCGCAGATTCGAAAAATGCTGCTCTGAGCTATGTATGCAGCTGCATTGAGTGCAGGTTTGCTTTGTCCCGTTTCCAAGAGCTTTGATAACTCCTCTCTATTATCATGCAGAGTCAACTTCTATGGTGAATTCTATTATATAATGGATTGAGTTTACACAAATAGTCCAGAAGTGCATCTAACTCTTTATTTTTACGAATTGTAAAATTTCTCTGTATCATATAAATAAAGTACCTAGGTACCCATGCGAAAACCTTTCTTCATTCTATAAAGTGGCTGGTTTTAATGACAACTAGACAAACGAACCTATAAATAAAATTTCTATGTATGTCTCACTATTACTCTTGCAGAATTGGGTGTCTATTATTTTGCGTTTAAAAAGTCAATGGTGATCCTTTTCCAAGAAATATCACCACTGTACGCGAATT
The DNA here is from genome assembly GCA_917834065.1 of Ceutorhynchus assimilis. Classification (NCBI taxonomy): domain Eukaryota; kingdom Metazoa; phylum Arthropoda; class Insecta; order Coleoptera; family Curculionidae; genus Ceutorhynchus; species Ceutorhynchus assimilis. Next base: position 12,521,768 of record OU892280.1, on the reverse strand, counting down.
GGTTGCACAAACAAAGTTTTAAGATCATAAAGCGAGCGGTACCAGAACATAAATCAATAAGTACCCTGTCGTTTGAGCCCATAATGAGTCTCGGTTGTCAATATTTGACCTGAAAGAATCATGATTTGTGTGTGTTTGCATGTGCGGTGTTTCAAGCAAATATTTATTGTGTCGGTAAAATAATTTCGTTTATTTTTGATGTTAGAGCGTTTTTTGTGTAGCATTTCACCATTTTCGATAATGGGTGGTATGAATAAAAATGAGCATTTAGTTTCTACTCCAAATTTTGGAGTAAATACTCCACGTGGTATGAAGTAGATTTTTACTTTTGGTATGAATAAAAAATTGTTTATGCTCTTCGGTAGGAGAATCTACTCCATAGTTTTAGAGTCTGCTATGCAGTAGACTCAACTTTCTGCTTCAAGTTATTTCAGTACTTCGGTAGAAGGCAGAGCTATGGCAGAGTTCTTCAATCTTAACCTGCGTTCGGAAAAATTTTACAAAGCTAGAAAAAATACGTGTGATCGGGACTTTAAAACGTTGTACCGGTTTAGTAAAGAAAATGTGGAGTGGTTATCAAATCAATTTTTGGGTGAAGAGTCTGGAGAAAGAAGAGGTGGTGCTTTATGCAACAAAGACAAATTTAAAATATTTTTAAGATACGTAGGTGACCCGGGCTTTCAGGCAGGAGTAGGCGAGGATGTTGGTGTTCACCAAACTTCGGTGTCTAAAGTTGTATGGGAAGTAGCTGATAAGATAATTCCGCAAAGTGAACGGTGGATCAAATTTCCCCGCAGTCCTGCGGATATAATATTATCCATTCACAATCCGATGTCCACAGATACAGGTAAAATTGATTACTTTTCAATGCTATTTGATAGGGAAAGGTGATAAATTTATCTGTACCTGTCGACATCGGATTGTGAATAGGATATAGAGGCGAAAGAGCGGTGGCAAGCAAAATAAAATGTTGAGTATCTACTCTATGATGTACTAGGAGTATGTACTATGATTATGATTATGACTATGCAAATGTTGTATAAGCCGGCCATAAGAGTTAAAGCACAATTGATTTTTCTGTCTGTTTGTTTTATGAAGTATATTCCTGTCTGGATTTTTGTTTGCTAGTCTGACTCGTAGCATTTTCTGATGTACAAATTTGTGGAAGCTTTTCTCTGTTTGTTTAATATGCAGTATTGATAAAGTTTTTTATAATTATTATAAATATTTATATATTTATTTATTTCTACGCATTTTTAATCAGAAATAATTCAGAGAAAGATAAAGATCTAAAATGTCATATATATTTTTTGAGGTGACATTCCTTTACCGTTTACCAGGTAAAGCCGCTTTTTCATTTTATGCTCTCGCTTGGGGTTCGGGTTCAGGTTGGTATACCTGGGCCTCTGCCTTGGACCAAAAAGTAGATCTTTATCTCGGGTTTATCGCACCTATTTAAAATAATTCCGAGCGGTATAACAAATATTTTGCTTTGTGTGTTTTCTTTTTTTGAGTGCGGTAAACGGTACCGTATCTTATCTCTGTTGGGTGCTAAAAGGACGATTTGTAAGAATTCGAATAACAATTAGCTTAGTTAGTGCGAACGCAAAACAAAAACGTCCATCTCTCTCCACATATATAAAATAATAAATCCGAACTCATTACCCCTGTCCTGTTAAAACGATCCGTCCGTGTCCGCTCGAATATACGTTTTCACAAAGATAAATTGTTCAAAGCGTCGCACAAAGTAAAATATCGTTAGTTGCATACACATACACGCATTAATTATTATTCATACTAATGATGTATTTAGAGGAGTATCTCGTTTCGGCGCTCACAATTTAGTTTTTAGACGTATTGTTACAACAATATGACGTTTCATGTTGCATTTTGGTCATCATAATGATAATGACTGGCCTCGGATCTATTCATCGGATGAACTGATTCTATTAAGGAAGTTACATAGACAAATAGCTCGAAATAATAATATGTATTACTAATAGTTTTATATTCAATTTCATTAAAAATTAGTGGTTTGTTCAAGATCAAAGATCTGATGAATATCCGCATTGGATGAAAGAAACTCACACTCAACGTCTCCAATAACTTATAATGTTTGGATTATGGGATAATTCGCGAACGAATTATAAGGGCCTATATTTTTCAACGAAAACCTCCAATAGATCAGTTTATTTGAAACCTTTGTAGCCCCATTCTGTCTTTAAATTCTCTATTTCCAAAAAAAAGGTACTATGATATGTCCAAAAAGATGGCGCTCCGCTCCATATGCTCAAATGTCAATATCCTCAGTTAGCTCAATTAAGTTTTTCCTAGTGGATGAATTGGAAGAAATGGTGCCATTGGAAAGCCTGCCTGTGTTCCAATTCCTCTGGATTTTTTTCTTTAGGCCCACCCTCTAAACCAAAAGTATATCGCTCACACAATCAGCAGATTTGGAAGATCTTCGCCAACGCATTACACATGAAACTCTATAAATATTACCACATACGCTTGCTCCGTAATGTGATGAATGGATCAAAAATACGGAAACATCACACTGAAAAATCGAATTTGGAATTTCCTACACGTGCTAAGACTATAATTATACTGACTATCTAATTAAAACAACAGGCACCTAATTAGGAAAATAAGCAATATACAAGCTTCCTACTTCTTGCTGTATCAAATTAACAAAAAACATGTCCGTTAGAATACTTTTTTTAATTCCATTTAACATTATCGACCAATTGGCGAAATTCCTGTACCAATAGATGGCGCTAAATTACGCGAAAAATAGCAATATGTCTGCCGAACTCAGTGCAATGAACTATAACCAAAAACTAGAATGCTAACACATAAGGAAGAACGTGAAGCCTAGTGCAGCTGCTGCGGAGGGGATACCTGTTTTTGTCGCACTCATTATGTTAAATGGCGAAAATTGCTTCCAACACGTATTTCAATTGATGAAACCTGTGAAGGAAAATATTACAAAACTTTCGAAAACGTCATATGTCAGCGAGGAGCAACAGAAAAAAACAACAGTCCCCCTTTGTGGCATCTGTCTTTCATGGCTTCATTTTTTGGGCAGATATGGCAATGTGCGCGCATTCCATTTTTTGGCTATAGTTCATTGACTCAGTGAACAACAAAGCCAGTTTTTTGAGGTTAGTTTTTCTTAAATTGTGTTTTATGGCGTTTTTGTGATTTATATAACAGAAACAATACATAGAAACAATAATATTTTGTAGAAAATTGAAAACTTCCAGTGTCTTCCAGAAACAATGCCGGGGGCCAAATGCAAACTTGCTTTGTTGTTCACTGAGTTTTGAGTCCCAAAGTTGATCATAGATGTCGCCTACTTCGGGACCTTTCGCGAATAGCGTTTTCTATTTTCCATTTTCCATCGTTTTTATTTAAAGCTACAAAGTACACTTGTGTTGCATTTCTTACTTCTTCTTCGTCAATATAACTAAATTACATGAATTTCAGAGAATTTTTGATTCGTGTAGTATTTCTCCATTAGGCCAACACCTGTACGTATGGCAGCTGGTGTAGGAAGACGAACATCCTTATCGTCTTTTTGTGTGTGTTCGAACTGCGACTTTTAGATGGCGCCACAGGTAATTATTCATTCTGTTAGGATCTGCACCACACAATATTATTAATTACTGTTATTTCGAATTTCAACCACTGATCTAAAAAATAAATGGATAAACAATTCATACGGCTTGATTGGCAAAATTTGTGCGAAAATTTGGGGTCAATATTCTACGAACAATTGTGCAACGGAACAGCCTAACGCCTGCGCAGTGTCTTATCTTTCGAACAACTGTTCTAAATTTTGAAATTCCTTCATTTTCATTGGCCAGATTTTGTGCACGCACAATACATGTATCTACTGCGCACGCTCACAGCTGTCCCAGTCAGTTGTTTTTGTTTAGATTTTGACCTCGTAAATTAGCAGCATTAGAAGCGTTCTTTGTTTTTCCATTTATTTTTGAGATCAGTGATTTCAACAGAAGGAGGTGAAATTGGTCACAATTAACATACAAAACACTTTTTATTTATTTTTGCACACTCTCTCTTTCATATCCTTCAAACAGCTGGTTATCTTCTCGCCAAGGCCTACTAACCTCTTCTTTTCGTCATTTTCTTAGGTTGGTAACATTGGTCGGCAAATCCCTACAATTCCATGACAAGTGATAGAATGAAAATTCTTTTACTAGTCATGGAATGAAGCTCGGAATAGACGAAAACCGTAATATTTGTAGAAGAAATGTAGTCCAAACCTGCAAAATGATGTATGATTGAATTGTGTAATTGAATTGATTTAATGTAGGTATGTACCTTCCCAAAAGAATTCAATTATTAGTGAACAGCAAAAATTCTATTTTCATTTTTTCCCCCATTTACATTCGTCAGAGAGTATTATTTGATTTCAGGCACAATACAATTTATTAATTAGCGCTCGTTCGAGAAAATAAAAGCTCTCTGATAGTTAATTTAAAATAAATTGCAGTTGGATATTTTTCAATATCAGCCATTTTTGGTTGAAGTAACGCACTAAAAAAAAATCAATCGTCCAAATTTTAATTTAATTTGCGTCGCAAAATACATATTTCATGCGGTTAATAACGAAGAGGAGCGTATAGATATCCCTTTAAAAAATACGGGCATTCAAATAGCTTAATTAAAAATTTAATTAAATATTTAGATACCCCCTTGTACCCTCAAACTCCCTTTCTAACGACCGACCCTAAAATATGATGGTCCAATTTGGCCATAGGGTTCTGTGACATAATCAATTAAGGTAATGAAAATATTATCAGATTAAATTTTTTTTCGGTCGATATTATTTAGACTTTTTTTCATTTGTACCTAATAAACTCTGCCTTGATATTATCCTTCTAATTTTCGAAAAAAAAAAACTTTCAAATTTAAAATTTAGTTCAATAATTTATATTATTGACCATAGATGGCGATGCATGTTATTGTGAATTAAGAATATGAAATCTTGAAAGTTTTTTTTATTCTTGAATTTGCAATATCAAATATCTGAGATGATAATTGATAATTTGAAATATAAATGCACTCATATACTCACTGACGTCACGTGAGCTTTGAAATTGTCTTTGTATTTTTCTCAAAAAAAAAATATTAAAATATAAACTCTCTATAGAAATGTACCTATAGGTATTGTTCGTCGTTTTTAATCTGACACTTTCCGTATGGGAAGCGAAGGGGTGAAACATGTATCATAAATAGTCACGTCGGTGGAATGCAACACAGGGCGGTGGCCCGGAGGCACCACTGATGGACTGTCACCTGTCACTTGGCAGTCGTGTTATCGTTTTATAATACAGTTTTGATTTTGGATGCTGATTTAAATAAATATTTGTTTTGAAGACACATTCATTGTTAAAAAATAATTGGTGTCAGGTATGAATCAAAGATTTATTCGATCCTGGAAATTGTGTCTACCCCGGAGAATCATGGAAACGTTATTTAAACCCCCAGAACCACTGATTCTACATGGCAATGTAGCAGACAACTGGAAAAGATTTATCCAGAAGTTTGATTTATTTATAAGAGACAAAGGATAACGCACACCTAACATGGGATTTTTGGGCTTTATGGATTTTGCCCATTTTTTAATATGTTGTAGAGGATTTAATTCTTAACAACCCTTAAATGAGACGAAATCTTGTAAGTATTACGGTCTTTGAGATATGAGCGTTGAAAAATGAACTTTTTGCGACTTTTTGTTTGAAGAGTAGATATACGAAAAACTGGTGTTTGTCAGTCAAAATTTTGATAGGTCGACATATTTCACGTCACTAACAAATGTCAACAGACTAAGGCCGGAACTGCACTGGCGCCAACATTGACCCCAGTGCGGTCCCGGCCTTAACCTATGTTGACATTAATTTTTGAGTGACGTAAAATATATGTGAACCTGTCAATATTTTGAATGATAAACACCAGTAGCACCAGTATTTCGTATACTCTCCACACAAAAAGTCGCAAACAAGTTAATCTTTCAACGCTCATATCTCAAAGGCCGTAATACCTACAAGATTTCATCCCATTTAAAGGTTGTTCAGAATTAAATCCTCTACAGCATATCAAAAAATGGGAAAAATCCATACAGCCCAAAAATTCCATGTTAGGTGTGCGTTATCCTTTGAAGCTCATTGTGCCCCGTTAAAAAAATTGATTTTTGAGAGATATGTTTTCAAATCGAAGCAGTGGATCATTGTAGGGCTGTAGAAGCAAGGAAGTCCCAAGCTCAGGCTCAAGCAAATGAAGCCTCTGTAAGTGCCATCAGATTCAGCAAAGGTTCAAACAGAAGTGATTTATCTTATGGTCAGCAGGAGAAATTCAAATGCAGTTTTTGTGGCTTCAAACATGTCAGAGGCAAATGCCCTGCATATGGTATAACTTGTAATGAATGCCAAGGAAGAAACCACTTTGCTAATGTGTGCAAAATGAAAGAGTCTAGGAAAAAAGCGAATGGAAATAGAAGTCAACGGAAAAAAGTGAATGAGGTGAAAGTGTCAGGATTGAGTGAAAATGTTGACAATGACCAGAATAATAGTGACTCTGATGATTTCTATATTGGGTCATTAGTGAGGAGTGTTGATGGGCTGACGTCGAAAGCTGATATCGTGTGGACTAAGGAAATATTTGTGGAAGGTACAGCTATTGAATTTAAACTGGACACAGGGGCTGAAGTAAGTGTGATTCCTAAACATATTTTAAAAAAGCATGGCTTTAGGAAGGACATTAAAGAATCTCAAATAACTTTAATTTCATATGGCAGACCTGATTTTAGAATTAAATCCATCGGAGAAGTCTCACTATTGTGTAATATTAATAACAAGTTGACATATTTACCGTTTGTTGTAGTTAATAGTCAAAATCAAATGCCTTTGTTGGGTTTATCAGGTTGCCTGTAGTTAGAGTTAGTTAAACGAGTTGATTCTGTTCATTATGTTAATTTCAATACTTTAGAAGATGTTGAATTTTTGTACCCGAAAGTGTTTGGGGGATTAGGTCAATTCCCAACTGAGCATAAAATTGTTCTTAAAGAAAATACTAGATCCCATATTCAGGCAATGAGACGCATACCTCAAACTCTTCACAATAAAGGTAAATTGAAACTAAAAGACCTTGAGAATCAGGGCATTATTAGAAAAGTTGAGAAGCCTACAGAATGGTTGAATCCCCTAGTAATCGTGGAAAAGAAAAATGGAGATTTGAGGTTGTGTCTCGACCCAAAATACTTAAATGAAAATATACAGCATGAACACTTTTTAATTCCTACAGCCGACCAAATTGCTAACAAACTCAGAACTCAGTAACAAAGTCATTTTTACAGTATTGGATATGAAAGATGATTATTTCCAAGTCAAGATTGATGATCAATCTTCGGATTACTGCACATTTGGCACACCATTTGGTCACTACCAATTTTGTCGGCCAAAAGGTTTGAGTTCTGCACCAGAAGTTTTTCAGAAGAAAAATTTTGAGCTTTTTGGGGACATTGATGGAGTAGAGAGAGATTTTGATGATCTGATTATTTCGGCTAAAACAGAGGCTGATCATGATAGAAATTTGAAGCGCATTCTTGACCGAGCCGTCAAATATAATATTAAGTTTAACCAAGACAAAATACAATTTAAATCAAAAGAAGTAAAATTTTTGGGACAGGTTTTTTCGAAAGATGGTGTTAAAGCCAGTAACTCTCATATTAATGCCATTTTGAAAATGCCGAATCCCCAAAATAAAACTGATCTCTTGAGATTGCTTGGCATGGCTGAATTTTTGGGTAAGTTCATTTCCAATTTGTCGAAAGTTTCTGCGCCCCTCAGAACCTTGACTCGCCACGATGTGGATTGGAAGTGGGCCTGCGAACATGATGAGTCGTTAAGATAATTGAAACATTTACTGACTAATGCTGCTGTCTTGACATTCTTTGACCCTTCCTTGCCAATGGAAATTGAAACTGACGCCTCAAAAAATGGCATTGGCTCTTGTTTATTGCAAAATCGCCACCCAGTAGCCTTCGCTTCGAGAAGTCTAACAAAAAGTGAAGCAAATTATGCTCAGATTGAGAAAGAACTTTTGGTAATTTTGTTCAGCTGTCAAAAGTTTCATTATTATGTGTATGGTGTTAAAAATGTTAAGGTTTGTACCGACGACAAACTACTAGAGGCAATTTTAAGAAAAAGCCTACAGTCTGTATCTCCAAGGTTGCAAAGAATTATCCTGAAATTACCTACTTAATTACGACCTAAAAGTGATATATAAGCCAGAAAAATATACTCCTGGACAAAATTATCGCACCACTGCACATAAGCATCACCATAAGCAGTGGTGCGATAATTTTGTCCAGGCAAGAGTATATTTATTTATCGCAGATACAGTATCTCATGCTTTTTAAACTAAATCTGGGGACTTTACTCAATTAAATTTAGAATATAATGTTCATGAACTCTCAAAATATTTGCCCATCTCCAATGAAAAAAAAAATTGTTAAGGAATTCAACCAAAAATGACCCTCAATTACAGTGTGTAATTAATTTTGTCAAAACTCAGTGGCCTTCTAGCAAAACACTAATCTCAACTTTGGCAAGTCATTTTTATAAACTCAAGTATGCTTTATCGATATCTGATGAACTACTATTTTTTAACACTAAGCTAGTTGTTCCAACAGATCTTAGAGAAGAGATGCTCACAAGACTCCACGAGGGCCATTTAGGGATTGAAAAGGTGAAGGCTCGGGCTAGGCAAATCTTTTATTGACCACTTATGTCACAGGACATTGAAAATTACATTACAGTGTAAAATTTGTGAAAAGTTTGCCATGAAAAATCTAAAACAGGAGCTTTTGTCATATTCGATTCCAGAACGTCCTTGGGAAAGAGTGCGAGAATATATTTTTTCTACTGACGTTTCATAATAGCAACTTTTCGATTGTCATTTCAGTTTTGAAACGACATTCTTTTAGGCACTGAGTGCGTGAAAGTTACTTTTAGGCACTCAGTGCGTAAAAGTGACTTTTGAATGCGTAAAAGTGACTTATGAGTGCGTAAAAGTAATTTTTAAGCACTAGTGCCTAAAAGTGTCATTCATTATTCAGAAATAAAAAACACACTAAACACATATTTGAATTTTGTTTTGTATTTATTATGAATATTGAAAATGGAATTACTGAATTGAACGTTTGGGTTACTCAAAACAGAAGTTTGTGTTATTACCTACTTTCTAGGATTTTAATTATTGATGGCGAATTTTGAAAAGAAAATCGCATGAAAAGTGTCAGGTGTCAAGTAAAAGCAGGTAACAAAGATTTTGGGTGTAATCGACTTATTCACATGAAATAAAATTGTGTTTTTTTATTATAAAATGCCAGTAGAAAAAATCTTGTATACAATACGTTACGAAACGATGTCTTTTAGTCACTCGACGTGTTGTCCAACTCGGCTTTGCCTCGTTGGACAATTTTCACGTCGCGTGCCTAAAAGACGCTCATTTCGTAACTTATTGTATAAATAGCTATTCTCATATGACGATAGGTCTTATCTTGTAGTTATGGATGCATATTCAAACTGGTTGGAGTTGGCTCCATTAAAAAACAAGTCAGCTAATGCAGTGATAAAAATATTAAAATCAATTTTTTCCTGATTTGGATGTCCAGACAAGCTAGTTTGTGATAACCTCTCCTTTGGGAGTTTCACATTTAAGGAACTTGAAAAGAGTGGAATTTCGATATGGTGTTTAGAAGCCCAAACTACCCCAGATCTAACGGTCTGGCGAAAAAAGCTGTAGGCATTGCAAAAAAGCTACTCAAAAAATCTTTGGATGAGGGCAAGGATATGTTTGAAGCCCTAATTCAATATCGAAATTCACCTCTTAAGTTTTTAAGCTACTCCCCTTCTCAGTTATTCATGAGTCGAATGTGCAAGACAAAGTTGCCAGTATCAGCAGACCTATTGAAGCCCTTATTATGTGAAAATGTAAAAGAACGGATCGAGCTGAGGCAAGGCCGGAATAAGAATTACTTCAATAAGACTACAACTCAATTGAAACCGTTAAAACCTGACCAAAATGTTTCGGTTTTCAACCATGTAAAGAATCATTGGGAGCCAGGTAAGATATTGGATTTTGCTGAAGGTCCAAGATCTTACAGGGTTTTGGATTCTCATGGAAATGTAATGAGGAGAAATCGTTTTGATCTGAAGGAATTTCATATTGATCATAGACTGAACCCGGATTGTGACATTGACTTTAGGCACGATTGTGAAAATGCTAGTACTGTGTGTCGTTCTCTTGGAAAGTCTGATTGTAATTACTCAGAGCCTACTAAGCTCCCAACTGAGATTCAGTCTGATAGTGAAGCCACTCTTGTTCGACCCTTCTCGCCTCCTTTGGATCTCCGTCAGAAGTCCAAATCTGGTCGCACAATAAAAAGGCCCAACAGATTGAATCTATATTAGTTGATCATTTATTATACTTGATTTTGTAGTATGTGTAATTTTTAAGTCTTAGAAGAATATTTCAAGTCTTAGAAGAATGTTTATTTTTAAAAGAAGATATGTATCATAAATAGTCACGTCGGTGGAATGCAACACAGGGCGGTGGCCCGGACGGGGGCACCACCGATTGACTGTCACCTGTCACTTGGCAGTCGTTTTGTTAGGCCGGAGACACAATGACAAATACAAGGTACAAGTGACAGATACAAAATACCAAAAAATCGAAATTTTGTATCTTGGCGTGGCAAGTAAATTGTATCTTGTATTCATTTATTCTGTGTAATAGCATTGATACACGTGTTATTATATTTTTGTCTCTTGTCACTTGTAACTTGTATTTGTCATTGTGTCTTCAGTCTTATCATTTTGTAATATAGTTTTGATTCTGGATGCTGATTTGAATAAATACTTGTTTTGAAGACACATTCATATTTTAAATAATACAAAACATATGGCTAAAACAGGTGTGACATCAGGTGACCATTGGCGTTCTAATGTAGGGAGCCACCAGCTCACATTCCTTCGGAGTATCAGATTAAAATCGATGGACTTTACATAAATCCGTATCGGCATTATACCTAAAAATATTCTAAATCAGTTCCACATACGAAAATAAACTTGTGGAAGGCAATATGGAATTTTATTGCTCGAAACGCACTGCTGTCTGGTTTTTTCTAAGCCTCAACAACCAAAAATAGTTTTCGATTAGCTGAGAATAGCCCCTATTTAAACATCGATACCGTGTCGATACTTCGAAACCATAAAATCATTTCTAAAGGCAATTAAAAAAAGTCGTTAATAAAAACACGACCCAATTACAGCCGTCATATACATTTTTAGTCGTATCGATCCGACATATCAGTTAAATTTTGTTATAAAACGTAAAAATTAATTAAATTTGGATCGAGTGAAGGGATAGTGGGAAGTCGGGTAGGGGGTTGGATTAAATTTAACTTTTGTATTTTGAATAAATTCGGTTGAAATTTTCGTGCTTTATAAAAACATTCGACGAATTCCCGACAGTTTATTAACTAATTTCGATGTATCAAATTTTTGTTCAAAAAGTTCATATTTCAATTACTTGGCAAATTGAAATTTTAATTAAAACTATGTATTTGGTTCGAATGGAATCGAGATTTGTTCAAAGTAACAAAGTGAAGCAGGTCACTGCATCTAAGATATTGTATTTTATAGAAATATCATCTCAATTTGTCAGCCGTATGGCTATTGGCTATCAATCCGTATTGTATTGAAATGACCGGTTTTCAACTTTATTAACGATAAAGGTTTCCTTTATCTACGGTCGACATTAACCATGCGCTTATATGGTTATTTTTAGATACATCTTCAGCTACTGCACCACTGTCACTGTCATAGATTTCAATTACAGTTTATATCTAATTATTATTTTCCCATTTTTTACTGTTTCTTTTTTTGTTCAAAAAGGGTGTCAAATGATTCGAAGTGTTTGAAGAGCTTTGTGGTGATTTTTATCTTATATCGTCTTATATTGAAGAGTAGTCTCACTTATTTGTCAATTAGCTCGTACTTCAAATTATATACTAGTATAAACTTCTATTGAAAAGCAGCAGATTTTTTCTTTTACACGTACCTACGATCTCATATGAGTATAAACTATGTATTTATAATCAAATAAGATCAAAGTTTCTTTCTTTATGACTTCAACAGAACAAAATGAAAGTCAAATAAAGCGAGCTATTGTTTTTTCAGTTTAATTACATCTTTTATTAGCCTTGGTGTAGAGTGAAGGCAGAAAGAGACAGAGAGGGGGAGTTGAAACATTTGCGTAAACTTAAATTTGATGTGTTTTGTTATCTCCCCCGTTCCACCCCTACCATCGTATCGCCTATCTCTCTTTCACAGTAGAGGGTTTTTAATTAAAGTTGGAGGTAATTCCGTACGTACTAGAATATGGTCGCCGTTAAAATAGATTAAATTTGGATGAGTTTTATTAAATGCGAGCGATGTTTTATTAAAAGATTTTATAGATTAGATTTTAACTCTACAAGAAATTCCGGAATTATTGGTTTTAATTTACCCCTGCAGAGATCGAACTTTATAGTAAAATAATAACTTTTCTTTTGCTGAAAGAGAATCGTTGACACTTGAAGGTGGCACCGTTGGCAACGTTGTATCCTTTGGCCCAAAACAAAATGGCATGCAGAGGAACCAACAATGCTTTTTTTTAATAAGGCCTGGCAAAGCGCCGAAGTTACTATCACATTCAAGAAGGGCGATGCCACTAACCTGGAGAATTACCGCCCTATTAGTTTGCTGTCTATCTTATATAGCTGCTGACGAAAATACAGATAGACTAAATGCTAAGTTTGATTTCTACCAGCCAGTTGAACATTGGAAGACCGCAAACAAGGTGGCATGATAACATTCAAAGGATTGCTGTAAAAAACTGGACTGGATCCTGGCGGCCCAAGACAGCAACCGATGGAAGATGATAGAAGAGGCCTATGTCCAGCAGTGAACGGAAACAGGCTAGACAAATGAAAATGACCAGTTATGCCATTACTGCCGCTTGGATTTGGTTCAACTATAGTACCTATATCAGAATCTACTTTTTCGGAATTGGGCCCTTTTATATTCTGTCTGGATAATAATTAAAAGCGTTAAGTGTATCGGTTTTTATTTCGATTATAGATGATGAAACTTCAAACATCAAAAAAAAAAAAACTTTTCCTCCAGCAATCACGTTGTTGCAGTGCAGCAATTCCAGCCTGATTAGGGCACGTATTTAATTTTCTCAGCGATTATAATGGCAAATAATTGAAAATTACCGATGGCCAATTTTTTTTAAATCGTTTCTCGTGCTCTTTAATTCCAAGAACGCGGGTTTTATGCATACAAATTAATTGCCTTTTAAAAAAATTCCGTTTAATCGGTAAGTGATGGTTAAATAATGGTATATAATGGGCGAGTACAAGAAAAAAAGTAGTTTCCGCAATGATGGCAATTAATTTGAGCTTTGCTTGCATTCCACTATAAGCGTATACCACTTTTTATATATTTTTTGCATTAAGGCTTGATTTCGAAGAAATAGTTGCATTCTCTTGCGTTTAGAAGACATAATTATAATTAGAAATAATGTTTAAAGATATTCTTCTATTTCTTGGGCCTTGAAAATGTCCAGTAACCTATGAAAGCATTGCTGAAATTTTACATCTAATATAGCTACAAGAAAGTCTTCTACTCCTACTCATCATCAGAGCTGATGCTTGAAAGTTTTTGGGCTTAATATAAATGAAAATTGGAAGGACATACCTACAGTGGATGGCCTTGTTTGAAGAACCACTACACACATGGATGGTGTTTTGAAATTTCAGTCACACAGCAAGAGCTATGGCGATTTAAAATATTTTCATTCACATAGTATTAAGGTTTAAAGTCAACCCCCATTTTCTGAACCTTGTGTTCAAAAATTCCAAAAAAAATATATGTTTTATGGTTATTGATATACTTTAATCCATAATTTTTTTAAGCAAATTTGACTCGCCATTTTTGAGATACATCGCAAAAACTGAAAAAAAAAGTGGTTTTTCACCATTTATTTCAAAACGAATAGATGAAGTTTCCCGTTATTTTTATTACGAACTACTATTACAATTCTACGCGACATATATTTTTTTCAAATTTTTTGAACTTGTAGTTTTCTCGCTACTGCAAGAATAGTTGGAAATACGCCTGTAGCTACACTGTTTAAACAAAAATCCGACGGATGAACGTTCAAAATTATTTGTGTTGGTCCAAACTACAACCCTGTTTATGTAAAACAGAATAATACTTCGAATTTCCGCAAAAAAAAGAAAAAACTTTCCATCACACAATTTAATCAAATGCAGATTTCTATTTTTTTTTACTATCAAGTTAGGGCACACCATAGGGGCGACAGTACTGGCATCTCGCGTTGCTGTAATAAACTATATGCCTGACTTTAAACCTTTTAATCACAAACTAGCAGCACCCTGTTACGCAACACGTGATTTTCCTAATACATTATTACTACCCTGCACCAGTTTTACGTCATGAATATATTCTACAACAAAAAATAAACAAAGCTCTGGCAAAAGAACACTGAGCGATATGGATTCGATTTAATACCTACCATGTGAAGAAGCCTTAAATTGCATACAGGCGAGACAAAATAGACGACAATAGGAACGAATGAATTATAAATGTATACCAGACTCTTTTGCGCTTTCGATATCACCTCTATTTGACATGCGCTAAAGGTCACACTCTGATTCCGGTAGAGTTAATGCTTCAGCTAAAAGAGGAAGCCCAGAAGACTGATAAGAATGTCTCTCAAAATGACTCAGATCCAGGTTTACTATTGTCAAGGTTCTATCCAGAAGAGGTTACAAAACTCTTCCTTTTTCTAAATAGTCAAATCTAATTAGTATATCCCATTCATTCGTCTTTACGTTGGTCACTGAGAGAACATAACAAAATTTGCAGATAATGTGTCGATACTGAGATTTCTTAAGCTCGAGTTTAAAATGGTAAATACTTAATAGCCTGTCCAATTTTTAAGTTTCTGCGTAAATTGTCTAATAGGCCATTCACCATAAATGACCTTGTAAGTGTTTTCTGGTAATTGACAGCGGTTATTTGGCGTTACAATTTTCTGAAGACCTTTTTGCAATATTTAATGAAATTGCATGATCAATGAAATACATATTATCAAACCGTTAAGTTCCAGGAAGTTTAAAGTAATAAAATTCTTGAGTAAGTATTCTTGTATTGTCACGATAAGGGACATGTTTCTGAAAAAAATATCGCCAATTATAGTGGTTTATAATGGTTACACTACGCAATAGCAAAAAGAAAGGAGAATTTATTAATTAATTAAATCTCCTATCTTTGCCAGCTTATTTCAATTACCCATCTGCGTAAATAAGTTATAGCTCATTATCCAAACAAGAAGATAAATACCGCTTTATCGCCCATCACCGATCAGCCATTTATTTTGCCGCTACTACTACTGCAAAGACTCGAGGATAATATTTTCTGCCAAACCATCATTGCTAATTGCAGCAAAATTTTAAGTGTCAGCTATAAAAGCGAAGAGCCACTCTAAAAGTGGCCACAAGGTGCGACTCTACGTCCCAGAGCTGTGCTCTCTGAAAACGTCGGAGCTAGACCTCTAATGTGTTTGTGACGGTGTCGTTTATATTATGTTTTTCATGTGGAATACATTTTTGAGGACTTCATTTTTTGATATTTACCTGCAACAATAGAAATTAATTTATTTCGCACTTTTTTTTTCTTTTCTCTCTTTTGAATAACGAGCGTGTAATAGATAACTGTCAAATTAATGAAGATACCAGACTTATCAGAGTTTATCCAAGAAATTCGAGGCGTGATTCATGGGCAGAGCCAAGAGCCCAACTTTTATAAACAGTAAACCAAAAATTATTTCCATCATAAAAACAGAATACCTTATACCACATACCTACTAGATTTATCTAATAAACCAGCCGGGGAAGGAAGCTAAGTCCAGAACTTTAAAACAAATTATTTGGAATATTAAAAGGTATACACCGTGATTGTCGTAGCCCGTGTATTCGAATTCAATTGGATTGCAGGTGGATTAATAGAGATAGCATCTAATCCACCTGCAAGCTAATACAAGGGCTACGTAAATCACCCTGTATTGTAATAATATACATGTTGAGCTACGGAAAACCTCACACTTTGACAGGTGATTAATACTTTATACATCAACATTGAGTCCTTTTTTTCCCAAAATTGGTTCCATTTCAGGGTACTTACGGCCCTTATAAGTTGAAAATATGAAAAAATTTGCTTTAAATTGAGTTTTTTTTCCGATCCCTCGAGTCCGTCAACTTTTTGTTTTTGGGGGTACCTACGCATTTTTAAAATTTTCAATAAAGCGGGGAGACACGAGGTGCCACTAAAATTTCAAATCGATAAGAGGGTCGAGTTATAGTAAGTAAAGTATTTTTATTCTGACTTGAAACACTGCATTATACGAGGATATTTCAACATCACGTCGCTCTCTTCTTTCTATCAATTTCATAGAAACTCTGTTGTATAAGTTTACCTGTACAAAATATAAGCAGCGACGAAATATCACTACAGTAGCCCAAGGGGATACATATTTAGTGTTTTTTTTTTATTTATTTTTTTCTAATTCTAGAACACAAACTAAGTCTAATAACACTATTTTGGGGAACATTTGAGTTGCCGTTAATTTTTAATAGAAAATATAAATTCAGCAGCATTTCAAACGCCGCAGAAAACCCGCCAAATATAACGTCAGTCCATACAACTAGCAAAAATATACTGCAAATAAGTACGTTGTCAGATTGTCGTTGTCACTGTTGATTTTCAAGAATGCCTCTAGAAACCTCGTTTTTATCCTTGCATTATATAGTTTTTTGTTGTATATTTTGGACTACAGATATAAAATTATTGTAACTTTTTAATTGTTAGTAGGTTTAGTTGTAGAACAACAGTTTTTCTAGTGTTGCAAAAGGATTTATGCCACGTCATTTTAGTATTAGGGAATCACGACATTCAGTTTGGCAACGTTGCACTGTCTAACGTCAAGTAGGTTATGTTGAGCAGCGTTAAACGAACAAGATGCAAATAACGAATGAGGAGTTTCATCATTGTCACTCTTCAGAGCTTAGACAAGGAAAGCATGTAGGATGTGCGCCAAAGCCATTGTGAACGATTCTTATTGATCAGAGAGTGTATATACGTCATACAATGGCCCATTCCGGTACGTTTAAATATGTGAGATGAAAACAGCATTTTTGAAAATTATTTTAAAAAAAATTAGGACATTTTAAACCCAACTGGAAGCAAGGGTATTTTTATTTTGGTTAATACAACTGATTAAAAATAATAAAACAATGAAATTCAAATATGATGAATGTCCCCATTATTGGGGTGGGCTACTTACGTTCTATAATCAGTGCCGTCCCAATTTATTCATTATTTGCTGTATTGCATTATTTATTTCAAGTCGGATCAAAAATACTGTCTATACTCACTCCATTTGTATCTATATAGTTATAACAGTTATATGTATAGTGTCTACTCAGGCGAAAGGGAGGGTTGTCAAATTTAAGTAAAATACATTATTTCTATCACCTAAATTGTGATAAATGGTGAATAGTTCTCACAAGTCACATATAGTTTCAGAAAATATACAGGATAGTTCAACAAGCGCGCCTCGGTCACTAGTAGCCAATAAACTGTTGAACTTATGGAAAAATGTTCTGTATGAAAGTTTTAGCATTTCATCTCTGCTATAACCCAAAATTATTTTCAAGTATACAGGGTGTCTCAAAAAAAACTAATCCCAAATGTGTGTTTTTTTTAATGGAATACCGTATGTTTTTATGTGGCAAATGAAGCCTCTATTTACTCTTTATTATTTCTTTTTTATTTCTGTCTATTTTTGAAGTTATGAGTTGTTCATAACCCATTTTTCCAACACCCGAATTTGACAAGTGATAAAAATGGCGGTGCTTCAAAATCGGCCAGTTGCGCAGGATAGAACCTTATTCTATTCTAACCAACAACTCTCCCATATCTCTGGTGTAGGGTCAATTATAACCCTGGGAACTTTTTCGATACCGTGGGAAAATCGGCGGATTTTACTGGTTTTGTGCTGGTTTTGACTAGTTTTAGGCTGGTATACCTGTTTTATTTTGCTGGATTTTGCTAATTTTCACTGTTGTTTGCTGGTATAGCAGGTTTTGTGCTGAATTTCACAAAACCAGCAAAACCAACATGAAACCAGTGAAAAGCAGTGAAAATCAGCACAAAACCAGTGAAAACTAGCACAAAATCAGCATAAAACCAGTAGGTACAAAATCAGCAAAATCCGCCGATTTTCCCACGGTATCGAAAAAGTTCCCAGACTCAAGTGACCCTATACCACTTTTTCTTGGTAATGGCGCCCCATGTAGGAAATCGCCCGTCGTAAGTTTAGAACCCAGTCCGTCGTACCACTTTTTACTTAAAAAAAAAAAAATAGTCGCTCTAGATTCGGTCCTGGAAAAGAGGAACTCAAACGGATTTTTTAAAAAGATGCTTGAGAACATCGCAAACACTCTTCGACTCTGAAAATTTGAATCAAATCGCTCAGTTCATTTAGAATCTAAGGTAAAAAGTCAAAATTTTCCGAAAATTTCAACACTGTATTTTCTTAACGAGACGTTTGCGGATACATGTACCTATGCAAAAAGTGATTGTTCTAATGCACTATATCTATCATAACAAAATGCGCACTTATTTCGGACTCACCCTGTATAGTTATGTAATATCTAAATTAAACTAAAGTTCATTCCACGTGACGAGGTAGTGAAAGTAAACAAACTTTGCCAGGTAAGTCGAATTTTATTGGCGAGAAGGGAATTAATTATACCTACTCCGCCCTAGGTAGGACCGTCTTATAGGTTGTTTTGTATTTCTAATCTGTGCATATATTTCTTTTTTTTTCCGATTTCAGAATATGATTTTCTTGTACATTTGATTTATACACGTTATAAATAATTTCCTTTTGTGAACTACTAAAAGCACTTCTTCAGCGTAATCTGTTGAACTTGACATTGAAACGACCCCGCAATATTTAAACGAAAATTGGTTACCCGTGATATTTGGTTAAAATTTAAATATGTTATTAGGGATGTCGTAAGCAACATTTTGTACCATGGGCGCAACCTTGTATACATGACAGGTGAGGCGGTATCAGCTGTCAAATATTGGAATCTAATATTCAAAAGCAAGGTAACTATGGCAAATTTTGATGAAGTAAATATCGATTTCTACGACCAAGGTAAATCAAAAAATGTCAACCTTTTTGACATCTGTCAAAATCCTGCCAAACGGCAGCACTCATATTTTTCAGTTTTCAATATTTCATGAAATGTTATTAGACATTTTTAACTTATGTGAATACTGGGTTCAAAAATTGAAAAAAAAAATTACAGAACTGTCAAAACCTGTCATTTATTTTAGTAGGAAAAAATATTCATGTCTGGCTCTTTTTTCTTGATTGGAGGTTATAACAGGTTGAAAAGTGGTGAAAATACAGTTTGTTCCCAGAAAAACAAAAATCGATGAGTTCCATCAGCGATTATTTTATTAATTAGGTACGTAGATAACACCTAAGAAAACTCTATGCCAATGAACAGTTTTCCTGTCTAGCAAAAAGCGAAACTTGCATTTTTCAAACGACATATAATCAAACTACATACTTTAATATTATCACCTAACATAAAATATTCAGTTTTCTATCGCGAACGCAGCAATGTTTATCTTCTTTTGGTTAGATAAACGCAGCACATAACCTATTTACTTAGGTAATTGAAATATGGTGTAGATAAGGATATATGGCTTTTATAATTAATTTATATACAAACACCATAACGTATATTTGCCTGTAATTATTAGAAAACACGGTTCTGTGCTTCTATAATTAAATATGGAAGAGGATGTTTGTCTATGTAGGTATGACACAGCCTATGAACTTATGATATTGGATTAAGTAATGAATATGCATTTGGTTTGCATGTCAAATTTAGAGACCATTTCTAATAATACAACACGATATGAATAAAGCGGGGAAGAACGACGAATTTACAATTTCAAAGATAGTCGTTTAAAAGAAGTTACGCGCTGTTTGAATAGGTACCTACTCAGTTCTGTTCTGCATTACTCTCAAAACAAACTTCCAAATCCAGAATCCTACTGAATGAGAAACTGTCTGCTGAATATCCCTATGATAGCGAACAGCATTGGTCAATGATTATAAAACCGCCATGCTGACAGCCTAAGAACAATAAATGGGCTTTATCACAAGGAGACATCAGAACAATAAATAAATTCAGAACATCAGATCAGAAGAGGTAAGCCTATAATATCTGGCCAAATTCAGCTCGGAAGGAAAAGACCAATCTTCATGCAAATAATGAACAACAAAGTCAATCAAATTGAATTATTTAGCAACCTTTAGCGAGACCTGAGCTTTCTTCAGCGCCACCAAAGTATTTTATGGTCACTCTATAAAAGGTCCTTATTCCCTTGAAATTAGTCAATCAAAGATCCCGCTTCTATTAACGCCCGATGAAATGATCGTTTTCAGGAACTCTTAAGCAGATACTTCAACCCAGATGATAAGAATAGACGATGAAGTCCCTGACCATCTGAGTGACATTTCTTCCCATCAAGAGGTTGAAAACTCTATCAACTAATACAAGAGAATGATAAAGCTGCAAGGCTAGACGAAGTCCCTGCTGAACTTTTTAAGGTAAGGGGACTTGAGCTGGTCATACAGACACCCAGGTTCATTGCCATTGCCAATTTCCACAGATTTGCGAGACACCTCTCTATAGTCACTATATTGAAGAAAGGTGATAAGTTACAGAGTGGAAATTACCCGAAAAAAAAAAACCGGAGAGACTGTAGACATGATCGTCACCGCAAGAAGAATCGAGATAGCGAAACAAACCTCTGCAAGTAAATAGGTATATGGCATTTATAGATCTTGTCAATTCATCAACAACGCTCCTTAACTGCACGACATCATGAACGCCACTGTCTTTACCAACAAGCAACCAGGATGTGTCATTGCGCCAAACTTATTCTCTATATTTGTGGTAACCGTACTCTACCTTTTCTAAAAAAACCTGTTGTTGGGCGTTGAAATCTCTTATAGAACTGATGGTAAGCTGCTCAAGGAAGACCTGCAAACTACTCTATATACATTTGAGCAAGCATGCGAAAGCATGAGTACTCTACCATTTCATTGAATCCAGACACACGTTGCAAATGTTTTATTTAGGAAAGCAACCCAAATAAATAAGAAAATTAGTAGTAGTAGTAGTAGTAGTAGTAGTAGTAGTAGTAGTAGTAGTAAAGAGTTTTATTTGATTTGGGCGGTGGTTTGGAAAAAAATTGTACTTTCATCTGAAAACCCGCATTGAGATATAACAGCCTTCCACTAAAGGTTCTAGGCAACTAGGCAACACATACAGAGTACAGAGAAAGAAACCATCACTATAATTCGAATTTCAAGTAAATAGGTATAGTGAAATTCCGAAAAAAAAAATCTTCTCAAATTTGACCCCATCGTCCGAGTGTCAGGCGGTATACACGAAACAAATCTCGACCAGGCCGAACCCGAGAGACTACAAGCCGTCTTAACAAACTGGTTTCCGAGACCTTTGTTCGTTTTTTTGTTTTTTGTTTTATTTTATTTTCAGTACCGTGTGGTGTGGTACTTTACATGGCCGACGGCCGTCTGGTTCGACCTCAAAACAATGGGACCCGTCGTATAACCTAAATGAACATAACAAACCCATACTTAAAGTTGAAGAAATAAAAATTACTCAAATCAATTACTTTGTACTTACTGTATAATGAATAAAAGATAGCAATGCTTTGACAATTAATTATCATCAAATTTCCAGAATTTAATTTACCCTGGAATGTTTATTTACTATCGAATCCACACGTGCACACATGGTGCCCTCTATTATTGCTAGTAAGAAAGAAATGTGACTGTATTCTCCCCAATTTCACATTCCCATGTAATTGGCCGTCCATGAATATGTATGTATATGGGAATGGGGAAACATTATCCCTTTCTCCCATTTGATTTATTTTGGCCGAACAATTTTGCCTCAGTTGAGATTTGGAATTGATTCCGTTCTATTAACATATTTATAATAGAAAATTGAGACCAATAGGATTTTAATGATAATTTTCCTTGGAGAACTTGTCTTTGTAGTCGGAAATGGAGTGAATTATTGTATTTTAAATGGGAATTCCATACAACTTGCGAAGGTTTCCCTAAAGCAGAGTTTTGGGACAAAGTGTGTCAGGGCAACAGACAGAGGCGGATCTACAGAAGAAGAAAAAAACACAGTTGTTACATTTCGTCGGTTTTTTCTTTTTTCTTTGCAAATGTCGTCACTATCACTATCTTCATTTTTGATCAACTGAATTTGTTAGGTAAAGCTCAACTAGATAAACACAAAACAACTTTGGGACGTTTGGAAAAGTTAATTTACCTATTGGCACGTAGCAAACGTTTTTTCTCAGGCATGGGTAATCCTCAGCTGCAATAAGTAGATACGATTTCCATCAACTTTTAAATAAATAACGTGGCTGAGATTTCAAGCTCAGGCATAGTTTGGCATATTACGAACGAAACATACTTGTAACCTATCAAACCTGATAGTTGAGAAAACGTTTTATTGTTAACATCTTACATGTTTCGTGCCAACTACTTTGTTACGTTTATAATAAACATTTAGGAAACGTAAGTTTCGAGGAAATAATGCCCTTTTGTCAAACTCCACTGTTTACTCAGATTTTCGCAATTGTTTCGTGAAGTTTAATCTAGTAGTTTAGTGTTGCTGTTCCTTGTATTTTCTGGATAAGGTCTATGTGGGTTTTGTTTTATTTTTTGTCTTGTTTTATCACATTTCCTAGTTACTTCTTCTAGTTCGATGTCAGGTATATTTCTCTATAGTTGACATCTTTTATATGCATTCACAGGTTTGTCTTCTCTTATTAGTTTCTTTCAGTCTTTGTCTCATGTGTTATGTTATTGTTTTCGTTTCTTGATTTTATCATTTCTGTTGTTGCCTTACTTCTTTTCAATAGGTTTATTCCTTTGTTTTTCTCGATTGGATTTTTGACGCGCTTCGTGTTCTTTATGTGGCTTTATCATTTTCCTTGTGTTATTTCAAATAGGTACTAAATTGAATAGGTAAAAAAAATTAATTAACATTCTATAGTACCTAAATACCAGTAGATCCAAGATCCAAACTAAGTATTGATAAAACGGCAAGATGGGATGAGAAGTACCGACTAGAAACAGGTATCACAACAGCATTTGGAAATAATTTGTCTATTTCAGAAGTTTCCTCAAATGAAAGCTATTTATGGGTCCAAAAAAATTCAGGCTACCATGGGTGTTACATAATCGAGACGTTCTGGAGATGAATGTATTGAAACCATAGCTTGTACGGTGATTTCTTTCTGAGAAGGTTATGGAAAAGCGGGTGTCCCTTACTGGGATGTGAAGCCCTATTCTGATGGACAGTACCTAGGTATGCGGAATCACTAATGGAGTTCAGTACCTTGTAAAAAGTATACAAATCTTTTTGATTTCGTCTAGCTGCTAAGAGTTGTAGATTGAAGCGTCTGTATAGGTCATCGTAGTCATATACGTAGTTCTCAGGCGAAGGAATACCTGCCTTGAAGGCTAAAAAACGTATGAATTTGCGCTGCACTAGCTCTAGGGCTCTGATATGATTAAAGAACATCGGTGACCAGACAGAGGAGCAGTACTGCATCAGGGGCCTCACCATTGAGCAATAAAGGTATCTGATAGAATCTATTCTTGTAAAGTCTCTCGAACACCTCTTAACGAAGCCTACGAGTTTTAACGACCTTGTCGTGATGTCTGAAATATGGGCGATAAAATTGAGACTGCTGTCAAAGATGACATCAAGATGTCGTTGTTGTGAGACTGTTTCGAGCTGCACGTTGTTTATATGGTACGCGAATTGTGGAGGGCTACGACCCTTCGAGAAAACAATGACTTTGCATTTGGAAGCATTGAGCTCCATGTCAAAACACACCACTCAGAGAGTCTGTCAAGGTCAGATTGTAGTCTGGCACAGTCTTCAATGGAAGAGACCTGAGTGAACACCTTTAAATCATCCGCAAAGTACAGAAACTCACTACCAATGAAACAAGACTTGATATCGTTAATAAAAACGTTGAAAAGCAGGGGTCCCAACTGAGAACCCTGTGGAACGCCCGATGGGATGTCAATGGCGTGTGAGGAGAAGTTGTTGACTTTGATTATTTGAGTTCTCTCCCTAAGATAGTCGCTAATCCACTTCAACAAAGTACCAGAGATTCCAGCACTTTCAAGCTAAGCATGCACAAAGGTATGGTTGGCACGGTCAAAGGCCTTTGCGAAATCGGTATATAAGAAGTGGACCGATCCGCCATCCTCAAGAATCCTTGAAACTTTGTCCTGGTAGGACAGGAGATTGGTTTCACTTGAGCATTGTGGACGGAAACCGGCCTGCTGCTCAATTAGTCAGGGATTGATATTTCAAGTTAAAAACTTTGTCACTGTGCTCTCAAATACCTTTGGGCCTGTATTTTGAAATATCCATTTTATCA
The DNA here is from genome assembly GCA_917834065.1 of Ceutorhynchus assimilis. Classification (NCBI taxonomy): domain Eukaryota; kingdom Metazoa; phylum Arthropoda; class Insecta; order Coleoptera; family Curculionidae; genus Ceutorhynchus; species Ceutorhynchus assimilis. The sequence continues at coordinate 12,497,004 of OU892280.1, read as the reverse complement.
CCCGATTTGTGAATGGGTATCTATAATGAAATTCACCCAAACTAAGTGATTTATTGAACAGGATGAAAAGTGGGCGGGATAATATAAAGCTATTCTTGATCATTAGAGGTGGGAGACCGTCTGGGCCTGGAGCCTTAAAAGACTGCAGGCTACATATTTTTTCATAAATAACTGATATTGAAATATTGAATTCAGGAATATGTGCATCGCTCCGAGAGATGACCTGACTAGCAACACAGATTTTGTTGGAATAAACAGAATAAAAGTATTCAGCAAAGAGATTAGCTATCTCTGAACTATTTTTCGCGATGTTGCTATTATAAAACAACCTTTTGCTTTTCGCTTGGAATTGATAAAATTCCAGAAGTGTTTGAGATTGTGATCATTCATCAGTGACATTTCACAGCGCTGCACATAATTCAGATATGAGTTCTTTGAAAGAGTCTTACACCGAGTGCGAAGATTCGAAAAGTTGTCATAGTCACTAGGAAAACCAGTCCGCTTCCAGGTTCTGTGTGCTTCTTTCTTTTTGATTATTAGTTCCTTTAGGTCAAAGGGGAACCATTTAGGAAATTTATGGGTGGAAAGCTTTTTCTTTGGTACAAAGCAGTCAATAGCAGTGTAAAGAATGTCGTAAAAATCACTGACCATTTCTGTAACATTTGGGCCTTGAAGCAAAGCATCCCAGTTGATCATACTAAGATGATCCTTAAGAAGCGCGTAATCAGCAGATTTAAAATCATAGTAGTACTCATCAGGTTGGGGGTAGTAAGAATTACACTGCTGGGTGTCAGCGCATAATAGGTTTAATATTAATGCAGGGTGATATGAATCAATAGGGAGAAGGATGTCTTCTGCCAAGGCGCAGTGTTTCTAAAGTATAAAATGATTTCTGTTAACGAATGGTAAATGTGGCAACGCCAAACCTATATTGCAGATTTCTGTAATATCGGCTGCCCTGGGAGATTGCTATTGGGGGAGAAAAAAGGGAAGGGGGAACATGTCTTTGTCTTTTGAGTGTGGCCGTCTGGCGAAAGGCTGTAAAAAAGTGGCAGTGCAAATAAAATGTAATTTTGATTGAAATTTTCGAGTGTTTATTACAAAAAAGTGTCAACAACAATTAGCTGAAGCTTAGGAATGGTTCCTAACATAAAATGGTCCTTCGAAACCCGGATGTACTGGTAATATTGCACAAATTGTAATTGGCAAGATGGGTCCGTAAAGCAAAGGACGGCGTCCATATTGGCATCAGGCACCGGCACCATCATCGTATCGATCAATATCGATCGTGACGTATATGGTGGGTCGCATAGCAACAGTTGCAACCGTTGCAACACACATCAAATGTCAAATTGGTAAAAAAGGAGCACACTCCGAGGATCAGCTGTTCGCTGACAGCAGCAGATGAAGTTTGTTTATTGTTTTGGTCATTGGTTTTTGGTACACAGATGTGAAAAAGTGGATTTGGATTGGATCTTTTCTTCTTTCATTTGGAAATTGGAAAATAACTGCTATTTATAATTGGATCACAGGATTTAAAATACTGGATTGGTTATTGGTTTTACAATTGTTGGTAGGTAAAGCTTTTGTTTGGTGATTGGTAAAGATAATTAAATAAACCTGGTAAGTGGTATCCTTTTCAAAAAAAAATTAATATAACTTATTCATTGTTGTTTTATTTACTTCTTGGTTACAAAAATACGCTTATTAAGGTGGCTTCGGTTTGGTTGGCAATGTAAATTGAAATTGTGTTACTTCATACACTAAACTTTCAGTTTATTTGCTAGGATTTATCCTGTTTTGACTAATATATACTCATTAGTTTGTATATTGCTGGTTGGTATTGATAAACAAAAAGAAAACTTGTGTTTTTTATCATTTAGTCTAGTTTTATTGTAAACAAATCGGTATTTTTATTGATATTTCCTCGGATATTTCATATTAGTATATAATATATTGGTAGGCAGGTCGTTGAATGAAAATAAACATTGTATCTATTATATTTTGGTATTGGTGTTTGTTAAATAGTTGTAAAGATGACTGATGAGGTTGAACTTAAGACAAACATAAAAAGGCGTGGAATTTGCAAGTCAAAATTGACAAACTTTAATAAATTCTTGACTTCAATTGTTGACTTAGCAACAGATAACATAGATAGCGTAAAACTAGTTGAATTGGAAAGCAGAGCGGATAAACTTCCAGAAATATTAACTGAATTTGAAACTTATCAAAGGGAAATAGAGATAAGTCATGAGAATTTAGACGAACAACTTGCAGAGAGGGAACAATTTGAAAATTTTTATTATAAATTGCTTGCCTCTGCAAATGACTTACTGAAAAAACATTCTGACAGTTCCAGTAATGATGATAGTGTTTCTCAATTGGGCAGAACTAATGCAGTGGGTGGTGTAGGTGTAGGTTTTCCAAATGTCAGATTTCATACAGCAGGCCCAAAACTACCATCAATTCCTTTGCCAAAATTTTCCGGTAACTTTGAAAAATGGCTCGAGTTTAGAGACACTTATAAATCATTGGTGCATGATAACAGCAATATTTCAGATATTGAAAAGTTTCATTTCTTGCGTGGTTCTTTGGAAGGTGGTGCAAAGGATGTGCTGCAAAATCTTGATATTAGTTCAACAAATTACTCTATTGCTTGGGATTTACTTTGTGAAAGGTATGACAACAAGTCCATACTGGTTAATAATTATCTCAAATCACTTTTTGGTCTCCCTGCTATGAGTAAGGAATCAGCTGGAGAGCTACGTGTACTATTAGATGGTATTATTAGGGGACTACGATCACTCAAAGCACTTAACATTCCGGTCGATAGCTGGGATTTGGTTATTATTTATTTCATGTGTGAGAAGTTAGATTCGGTTACGGCCAGAGAGTGGCAAGAGAAGAAACCAAAGAACAGGTTGCCTGCACTGGCTGAATTTAATTCATTTTTGAAAACTAAAACTGAACTACTGGAAACGCTTGAGGGCCAGTCGAGGAAGACCAAGGTAAGTAATCGGTCGGATACTAAAAACAAACATTTCAATTCTCTCGTGAATATCAATGAAAATTGTTCATTTTGTAAAAGTAATCATAGTATAATGAATTGTCCTGAATTTCTTAAATTATCAGTTTATGACAGATATACAAAGGCAAAATATCTTAGACTTTGCTTGAATTGTTTGAAGGCTAATCATATGAGTAAAGATTGTCGTTCAAGTAAGTGTAGAAAGTGTTCTACTTTACTTCATTATGATAAAAAATCTTCAAATGAAAAGCAAGTTCATTCAGATCAAAATTCAAATGTTGTACCTCAAAATAGAGTGGAAAGTGTAAGTGTAAACATGTCTTCATCTTGTGTTGGTCAGCAAGATATGTTACTTTCCACTGCACTTGTGCAGTTATTTGATTCAAATGGTCAATCAATTACTGCTAGAGCTTTGCTTGACTCAGGCTCCCAGTCGAATCTAATAACTGAAGAACTTTGTGATAAACTGGATATTGGTAAGCAAGAAATCAATGTTTCAATTATTGGTGTGAATCAAACAGTTTCTTGCATTAAATATAAATGTAACCTAACTGTACAATCTCTTCATAACGAGTTTACCAAGGATATCTCTTGCTTGGTGGTACCTAGGATTGTTGGATTTCTTCCTGGTAAAACTATGGATGTTTCTCAGTTGCAGATTCCAAAACATTTCAAGTTGGCAGACCCCGGTTTTGCTATTTCTGGCAACATTGATCTTCTCCTAGGAGCTGATATATTTTATCAACTTTTGTGCATTGGCCAGTTTAGTTTAGGGAATGATCAACCCATTATGCAAAAAACAAGGTTCGGATGGATTTTATCTGGTCCATGTAGCTATGGCAATACAGTGCAATCTCCAACTTATTGTGGATTAAATATCAATTTGGACATTCAGAATCAGTTAGAAAAATTTTGGTCAATTGAGGAACCCCCAAATAGTTTGAAACCTATACTTTCACATGACGAGAAGGAATGCGAGAGTATTTTTGTTCAAAGTACAAAAAGAAATGAAGATGGCAGATTTGTTGTTCAAATTCCTCTCAAACAGCATCCATCTGTATTAGGTAATTCAAGTTTTTCCGCTAAAAGGCAATTTTTCTCGTTGGAAAGGAGACTGCAGAAAAATCCTCAAATGAGACAAATTTATATTGAATTCATGCAAGAGTACGAGGCCATGGGTCATATGTCTGAGTCAAAAGATAATTCTGGTGAGACTTCCTACTTTTTACCTCATCATGGAGTCATAAATGAGAATAGTTCAACAACTCGTTTGCGTGTCGTTTTCAATGGTTCATATCCCACAGATAATGGAATATCCCTCAACGATATTCAATATACTGGGCCAAATATACAAGATGACTTGTTGGAAATATTGTTAAGGTTCAGAGTTCACAATATCGTCGTTTGTGCCGATGTGGCAAAAATGTATCGCATGGTGATGGTGAGTGAGCACCAGAGAAGTCTGCAAAAAATTTATTGGAGGGCGAGTCCAAATGATGAGTTAAAGATCTATTCTCTCAATACCGTTACTTACGGTACGACCTCTGCATCCTTTTTAGCTATTAGGTGTCTCAAACAGTTGGGTTTGGAATTTGAAAATGAATATCCAGAGGCATGTAATGTAATTTTACATAGCTTCTTTGTAGATGATTTGTTATGTGGAGCAGATACTGTTGCAGAAGCAGTAACTTTAAGTATTCAGGTAGCTAGAATACTGGAAACTGGTTGTTTTTCCCTGAGAAAGTGGGTATCAAATTCCCCTGAGGTGATTAGGCAAATTGTTGGAGATGTTTCCAACAATGCTTTCAGTAATCGTGACATCCATTTCAGCGAGGAGAATAAGACTCTTGGTTTGTATTGGTCATTCAAGAATGATCATCTCATGTATCGTATATCTTTAACCGAGCCTGGAAAATATACTAAAAGAACTATTCTTTCATCCATAGCCAAAATTTACGATCCATTAGGTCTAGTTTGTCCATGCATAATCATTGCAAAGATTATTTTGCAAAAATTATGGTGTACCAAGATTGGTTGGGATGATTCTTTGCCATTAAGTATTCACTCCTCATGGCATAAGTTACGGCAAGAATTGTTGGTTTTAAATGACATGGTTATCCCAAGGAAAATGGTTTGTTTTAATGCTAGCATTATTGAATTACATGGTTTTTGTGACAGTTCTGTAGAAGCTTACGGTGCTTGTTTGTACTTGAAAAGCACAACCACTTGTGGTCAGTCTCAAATCTCTCTTGTCTATGCTAAGGCTAAGGTGGCCCCATTGAAGGTAATAACACTTCCTCGACTGGAATTGAGTGGCGCATTGGTTCTTGCACAATTGGTTAGTACTTTCAAAAGGTCAGTCAATCTAACTATTCACAAAACCTATCTATGGACTGATTCCTCAGTGGTATTAGGTTGGTTATCTCACTCACCGCACAACTTACAAACATTTGTTGGAAATCGTGTATCTCAAATACAATCTTTGACTTCAAGTCAAGATTGGCATCATGTTTCATCAAAAGATAACCCTGCAGATATATTGTCAAGGGGTTGTTATCCTGAACAATTGGTTGACAACAAAATATGGTGGAATGGACCTGTTTGGTTGACTAAAGATTGCTCAGAATGGCCTAAGTCAATAATTGAAATTGATATATTACCTGAATTAAAGAAACAAACCTATAATTGCCAGGTTATCCCTGAATATTTTCCAATTAAAGAATTTTCCAACTTTTCACGCTTGAAACGTAGCTTTGCTTATGTTTTAAGATTTTTCAAAAATTGCAAAACTGATAGGGCATCTAGAAATTTTGGTAAGCTCACAGTCCATGAAATGAACGATGCATTGGAAAAATTAGTTGTAGTATCCCAAAAGGAATCCTTTCCTAGTGAATATTCATTGCTGTTGCAAAATAAACAATGTCTTAAGGGCCCTCTCAGTGCACTAAACCCATTTATTGATATAAAGGGTGTCTTGAGGGTGGGGGGTAGATTAGAATTGTCAAATTTAGACTATGCCAAAAAGCATCCAGCTGTTTTGTCATGTAAACATCATTTTACAAGATTGCTGTTTTCTTTTGAGCATAAAACATTATTACACGCTGGGCCTCTTCATTTGCTTGCTTCAATTCGAGAACACTATTGGCCAATTGGTGGGCGAAATTTGTCCAGGCATATAGTTCACAAATGCATACGATGTTTTAAGGTGAAACCAAGAGCAATTGGGCAAATGCTGGGTGACTTACCTCAAGAACGTATCTCCCCTACGCCTCCTTTTCATGTAACTGGAGTAGATTATGCGGGCCCCTTTCTTATAAAGTCCAAGAGTGGAAGAGGTGCCAAGATATCAAAGTGTTATGTGTGCCTGTTCATTTGTTTTTCGACTCGTGCAATTCATCTAGAATTGGTATCAGAATTAACTTCTGAGGCATTCATTTCCACTTTCAGGCGTTTTGTATCTCGCCGAGGAAAGCCTGCTTTAATATGGTCTGATAATGGTACAAATTTTGTCGGTGCCAATTCTGAGCTGAAGGAACTTAGTAAGTTTTTGCAGGGGCATAGCGAAGAATTTGTAGGAACTTTTGAAAACGAAGGCGTTAGCTGGAAATTTATCCCTTCTCGAGCTCCTAATTTTGGCGGAATTTGGGAGGCAGGAATAAAGTCTTGCAAATTCCACATGAAACGTGTCATGGGCAATGCCTCATTAACTTTTGAGAATTTCTATACATTGCTCACCCAGATTGAAGCCATTTTAAATTCGCGCCCTTTGGTTCCACTTGCTAGTGATCCAAGTGATTATGACGTATTAACACCAGCCCATTTTTTGGTTGGTAGGCGATTGACAGCTTTACCTGATCTCGATGTTAAAGAAAAGTTTGACAATCGTCTTTCTAAATATCAGTACCTTCAAAAGCTTTATCAACATTTTTGGGCGCGTTGGTCGAAGGAATATGTAATCCTCCTTCAACAACGTTTTAAATGGAAACATCCTCAGAAGAATATTCAAGTGGGTGAACTAGTGATACTTCGTGAGGACAATCTCCCTCCTCTCAATTGGAGAATTGGACGTGTAAGTGAAATTCATTTAGGACGTGATAAGCAGTGCCGCGTAGTGTCTGTAAAAACTTCGCGGGGTATACTAAAGAGACCTATCTCTAAGATTTGTCCTTTGCCCATTGACAATGATTAGGGACTTGATTATTTATTAGGTTTAGGAAAACTTGTTTGAATCATTGAAATTAGTTTTTAAGTTTGGATTTAACTATTTGCGTCCATCTATGTTTTGGATAAGGAATTGTATTTGTTTCAGCTTAGCCACCTTTGTATTTTTTTTTTATATATTATTTTGTGTTGAAAGTCTCAACCCTTTCAAGGTGGGGGGTATATGTTTCTAAAGTATAAAATGATTTCTGTTAACGAATGGTAAATGTGGCAACGCCAAACCTATATTGCAGATTTCTGTAATATCGGCTGCCCTGGGAGATTGCTATTGGGGGAGAAAAAAGGGAAGGGGGAACATGTCTTTGTCTTTTGAGTGTGGCCGTCTGGCGAAAGGCTGTAAAAAAGTGGCAGTGCAAATAAAATGTAATTTTGATTGAAATTTTCGAGTGTTTATTACAAAAAAGTGTCAACAACAATTAGCTGAAGCTTAGGAATGGTTCCTAACACGCAGGTGTCATCAGTATCCTGACTAAACATCAGATCTAACAGTGAGCCATGCGCGTTGTGGAACTTGTTTATCTGAAACATGTTATGGTAAGCACTCATGTTCGATAGGTACTCAGTAGCTGCGCGCTCCGAAGGAATAGCGGAGTGGGTTGCAGTAGCACTTGAGCTCAGGTCGTCATCAATCCATAGTGCTTTGGGTAAGTTAAAGTCCCCAAATATGCAGAACTTGTAATCAGGAAATGTTTCAGATAAAGTATCTACTGAGTCTGAAAAACACTTATAATTATCTCCATTAGATTTCGGCGGTAGGTATACAGCTCCAAGCAATAGTTTATGTCTATCAACTTAGCGAGACAACTTCGAAAAATCGATTTTCCATTATGCCAAGAATTTGCCGCTTTTTTGCCGCTAATTAAATGTGGAATTAAAAAATTTGCCGCTCTTTTGGTTTTTTCTTAATTACGTGTTTTGCTAACTTGACGTCAAGATAGCGAGACAACATCACTAAATATGTCAGCACTAAAAAACTAGGTACGTGAAAATTTGCCGTTTTTTTGCCGCTAATTAGTTGTGAAAATCAAAAATTTGCCGGTTATTTTTTTTTTCATAAAAAATAAAGTTTGAAAAAAAAAATCATTTGTTTCGCTAACTTGACGTCAAGTTAGCGAGACATTATCACCAAAAATGTCGGTAGTGAAAAATTGAGTGAATGGGAATTTGCCGTTTTTTTGCCGCTAATTAGTTGTGAAAACCAAAAATTTGCCGCTTTTTTTTACAAAAAATCAAGTTTGAAAAAAAAATCATGTGTTTCGCTAACTTGACGTCAAGTTAGCGAGACAATATCACTAAAAATGTCGGTAGTGATGAGTTGAGTGAATGGAAATTTGCCGTTTTTTTGCCGCTAATTAGATGTGAAAACTAAAAATATGCCGCTACCTTTCTTTTCATAAGAAAATCGTGTTCGAAAATAAAATAGTGTTTTGCTAATTTAACGTAAAGTTAGCGAGATCACTAAAAATGTCGGTAGTGATAGATTGAGTGAGTGGAAATTTGCCGCTAATTATCTCTTTTTCTACAAGAAAATATCGCGTTTGAAAAAAAATATCATGTATTTCGCTAACTTGACATCAAGTTAGCAAAACAGTAAACAGTATCAATAAAAATGTCGGTAGAAAATTTTATTCATCTGTCAAAACTGGTATTCGAACCATAAACTGGGCTCTGTGTCATTTGCGCGACAGTCGTTTGCGCGAGGGAGAAAAGCGCGATACTAAACACGCGAGGGACAAACGCGCGACGGAACAAAAACGCGACTGCATAAAAGCGCGAGAAACAAAGGCGCGAGCGAGAACAGCGCGAGAAACAAAAGCGCGAGGAACAAAAGCGCGACGGAAAAAAACGCGAGGGAAAAAACGCGACGGAACAAAAACGCGACTGAAGTAAAGCACGATTGGACAACAACGCGAGGTATCTAACTATCTACGAGGACTGTAAGCAAAAGAGGGACACATCAAATTGTATCAATAATATTCAGAAAAATGCAGCCTTACTCAAACTAACCCATACTAACCTGTTGCCCTAGTGCGATCTAGTCTTCGTTAAATAGAATTTTATTTGAAAAACAAGGCGCGGTCAAGTGACCCTACGCTATAAATAAATTGACTGTTTTTTTGGATAAAATGCTAACTTATGAGTACTAGATCGCACTAGGCGGACGGGTTATTTTGGGTTAGTTTGAGTAAGTCTGTATTTGCTTTATTATTATTGGTTCAAATTGATGTCGCAATACAGACTTACTCAAACTAACCCAAAATAACCCGTCCACCTAGTACGATCTAGTCCTCGTAAGCATTTTATTTAAAAAAACAAAGTTAATTCACTGATTGATTGCTCAGGGTCTCTTGAGAGCGCAGTGCTTTTTAAATAAAATGCTAACTCACGAGGACGAGATTGCCCTAGACGGACGGGTAAGTTTGAGTAAATCTACATAATTTTGATTAATATTGGAAGAATTTGATGTTTCCCTCTTTTGCTTAGAGGTCGTCGTTGTAAATGTCGCTCTTTTAATTTGTCACTGTTCTAAATCTCGTTGTTTACATATGTCGCTCTTTTGATATGTTGCTGTTTTTTTTAGATGTCGCCATTTTGAATATCGCTGTTCCAAATGTCGCTATTTTGATTTATCGCTTTAACAATATGTCGCCTTTTTGATGTTGCTATTTTAAATATCGTTCTTTTGAACCGGAGCCACCAAAAATATCTTGTATTTTGGAAAACGATCTCCAGTTCTCGTAGTAAGGCACTTCGCGTTCTTGGCCAATCGGGCTTTATCCAGTCGCGATTTTGTTCTGTCGCGCTTTTGTCCCCTCACGCTTTTGCTTCTAGCGCTTTTATCCAGTCGCGTTTTTGCGCAGCCGTGCGCTTTTGTCCCTCGCGCTTTTGTTTCTCGCGCTTCTATCCAGTCGCGTTTTTGTCCATCGCGCACTTGTCCTGTCGCGTTCTTGTTCCGTCGTGATTTTGTCCCTCGCGCTTTTCGTATCGCGTAAACGGTTGTCGCGCAAATGACACAGATCCCATGCATAAACTGGCATTTTTTAATTGTTGATTTCAACCAATCAGATTACGATTACGTGATAATTTGTACTAGTGCAGGATTATCGAATTGGATAATTGCTTACTAACGGGTGGCATTTGACATTTTTTCTGATTGCTGACATTTTATACTTACGAGGATATACTAAAAATTTAAATTTTTGATTCATGAAATTCTCTCATAAAATACAACTAGAGCAATGGAAATATATCTATAATTTTTGAGAAATTTGCTCTCATGCATTTTTAACTTGAAAAGGCACTCGTCCCTCGTGCTTTTTTTCAACTAAAAATGCATTGGGGAAAATTTGCCAAAAATTATCGATAATTTCCATTTTATCCCAATTTGATTTTATTTCTAATTTTATTTTATTTTCTGTATAAATGAGCACACGATATTTCGCTTTCTGATTTTTGAAACCTATAAGGCTTCAATAGAGTTTTCCTAAGCTAAAGAAAAAAAAATGTAAAACTATTCTCAGAAATTTAGAAATAAATATTTGCTCCAACAAATGTTGAGTTTCACTAATTAAAATATACTTACAGGCTGCATTAAAATCAAGGGTGGGAGATCATTTACTTTTACTCACCTAATTTTATACTGCCCTTCGTTTTTTGTGTTGATGTCGGTCTAACTTAACGGCAAGCTTGCGAAACACAAGTTTTTCTCAAACACGATTTTTTCATGGAGAAAAAGAGCGGCAAATTTTTGGGTTTTCACATTTAATTAGCGGCAAAAAGCGGCAAATTTCCACAGCTTTTCTCTACCACTCAATTTTTCTCTACCGACATTTTTAATGATACTGATTTGCTCACTTGATGTCAATTGAACAATGATATTTTTTTTCAAACCCGATATTTTGCACTTACTCAATTTATCACTACCGACATTTTTAGTGATCTCGCTAACTTTACGTTAAATTAGCAAAACATTATTTTATTTTCGAACACGATTTTCTTATGAAAAGAAAGGTAGCGGCAAATTTTTAGTTTCCACATCTAATTAGCGACAGAAAAACAGCAAATTTCCATTCACTCAACTTATCACTACCGACATTTTTAGTGATATTGTCTCGCTAACTTGACGTCAAGTTAGCGAAACACATGATTTTTTTTTCAAACTTGATTAATTATGGAAAAAAAAACCGGCAAATTTTTGGTTTACACAACTAATTAGCGGCAAAAAAACGGCAAATTTTCATCTACCTAATTTTTTACTGCTGACATATTTGATGATGTTGTCTCGCTATCTTGACGTCAAGTTAGCAAAACACGTAATTAAGAAAAAACCAAAAGAGCGGCAAAATTTTTAATTCCACATTTAATTAGCGGCAAAAAAGCGGCAAATTCTTGGCATAACGGAAAATCGATTTTCCGAAGTTGTCTCGCTAAGTTGATAGACATCAATAGTTTACTATTAGCAGACTGACCTCTTACAAATAACTGTTCAATGATTGAGGCTGATTCACAAATAGAACTGAGAATGTTTTTCCGAACAGCTATTAATACACCCTTGAGGATGTGCTTGTTGCTGGTGTTCCGTCACTTCTGTAGATATTGTAATCATCCATGCCCAATTCGGCATCAAGAAAGTCATCACTCAACCACGTTTCTGTAAAAACGAATTTTTGGTACGAAACTAAAGGAATGGAACTGATTAGTTTGTCCAATTTAGTACGCAAAACACGCACGTTCTAATAGTATACCGATACAGAACTATTTAGTTTGCAATTACCTTTTAATTGACGGCTAGATTCTGGGGCGAATCAAAATCAGCACCAGAGTCATGTTTTGGTGTATTAAGTTTTCTCTTGAAGTTAAATCTACGAAAGATCACACCACTAGGCCAGAATTCGCAGGAGTTCATAACATTTTACATTGTAGTGAAAGGGAATGACACCAATTTTGAAAGAATTGGTATTCCCTATGGTTTTAAGCTGATAGAAAAAACTTCGTGCTCCGTCAAGTTAGCCCCCCCACATTCGAATTTTCTAACAAAATTTCAACCACTCACTGTGCTCGAAGTGTGCTTTACTGTGCCTATGATATTTTGAACTGTGCCGTTCCGATGCCAAAGGTATAGGAAAGAAAAGACGAGAGACTAACTTGACGCTCAGCCCCCTCAAAATTTTGGAAATCAGATCAAACAAAAATAGATTTCTATGCAATTTGAAGTGTGCTGAACTGTGCTGTATCAGGTTTTTTTCAAAATTTCCATATTCAGTCATTTTCTGACGGAATCCTACTAAGTAGAGATAGGGTTGCCAACCCTCCCGTTTTAGGCGGGAGTCTTCCGCTTTTTTACTAAACCTCCCACCTCCCGCTTTCCTCACAAATAGAAATTACATGGAATATAATTCCGAATTAGGTGCCCTTATTTATTTTTACCAAAATTTTAATACTTCATTATAAATCTGGCAACCCAGCGCAAATGGGGACCTTGTTTGCATCTTTCTTTATCTCCAATTCCAAACGAAGATAGATTTACTCAAGCCTGAGAGCTTGGGCATCTAATCTGAACTGAATGTATTCGATTGTGATGCTGACTGTAGATTATAAGGGGGGTTTGAGCTCTAAAAATTCACTGCCAAGCTCCACTTTATTTAGGCCAGTTTCGGTTGACACGGTCCAAGTATATTTGCAGTCTTGGACGCTGCGGTCGCTGCGCACGCTTCACTTGGACGATACTTGGATCGTATTAACTGTTTATCCAAGTCCAGGATAGGTCCTAACATCCAAGTAAGTAGGCTGGCTGCCAATTTACTTGGTCCAAGTATAAGTTGTCTAGTCCAGTTCCTCTTGTAATAACAAAACTGCTAGACAATTGCTTTCGAGCAAAAAGAAAATTTCGCCTGATTTTCAAGCTCGATATGTTTGGAACCAAAATATTGACCTCTGGTTTCCGTGTAGCAATTTTTTTCACAAAAAGTCAATCTGTCAGCCCGTGAAAACCGGAGGGCGGTATCTGGTCTGGTTCCAAAAATATTGAGCTTGGAAGTTAGGTGGAAAAATTTCCTTGCTCGAAAGCAGTTGTCCAGCAGTTCATTATTGGTAAGTCTGGCAACAACGTCGATACAATTTTTGAATTCGTAAGATTTTGTTCAAATTGCACCACTAGCCACTGTTTTCAGAGATAATGGACCGTCCCGGTTCTTTTCGTACACTCTGTATAGTATGTGATAAAATGTGACAAAATTAGGGCGTCGCACCTCAACAAAATTATTTTTCTTTCCCATTCGACCCATCCACTACCTCCTGCTTTTCAATTTTGAAAATCTGGCAACCCTAAGTAGAGGGCTAATTAACTTGATGCTTAGCCCCCCCAAAATTTTGGATATCAGATCAAACAAAAATGGATTCCTCTTCAATCTAAAGTGTTCTGAACTGTGCTGTATCAGGTTTTTTCTCAAAATTCTCATATCCGGTCATTTTCCGATAAAATCCTACTAAGGGGCTATAACTTGACGCTTAGCCCCCCAAAATTTTGAATATCAAATCAAACAAAAATAGATTCCTATTTAATCTGAAGTATGCTGAACTGTGCAGTAACAGGTTTTTTTCTCATAATACTTATATTCGAACATGTATAATACAACTATTTTTTTTTGTGATTTGACAGATGTCAAAGGTAAACCTGTAAAAAGGTAAAATGAAGGTAGACGATTACTAATAAACGAAAATAATTGAAAAATCATTCTTATTTTTCGCTTTGTAGATAAAACGTTGTACATTACACGTGCGTTTAAATATGACTACAAAACTCGGTCTACGATCTCGTCGTTCTAATCTTTCACACTCGTTATTGTAATCATGTTTATAAACGCACTTGTAATGTAAATAACTATGACATAACAAATGCATTTATGAAAATGATTACAATAACGAGTGTGAAAGATTAGAACGACGAGGTCGTAGACCGAGTCGTTCTAATCACACGAGTTTTGTAGTCATATTTAAACGCACGTGTAATGTACAACGTTTTATCTACAAAGCGGAAAATAAGAAAATGTTTTTTTTCAATTTTCAAGTTTTATTGGTACCTACCTACACTTTATTTTTTTCCAAGATAGATTTTGGCATTGTCAATTTTGAAACATAAACAATGCCGCTAATGCCGCTTATTGGTCGCTATTGTAAAACTGATGTCAACCTGCAGAAACACCTCATTTTGCGACCAGTCAGGGTCAAGCGTTATTGTTTATGTTTCAAAGTTTTCGATGGCCGAGTTCTTTTTTGTAATCTTTTCCGGCGATTTGCCCCGATATTTTGACAGGCACGTGACTGGGTAAGACAGTTTCAATTTACAAATCACGTGCCTGTCAAAATTTCGGAGCAAATCGACGGAAAAGATGACAAAAACGAACTCGGCCAATGTCAAAATCTATCTTGGGAAAAAATAAAGTGTAGTTGTCTACCTTCATTTTACCTCTACAGGTTTAACTATGAAATTTGTCAAATCACAAAAACCAGTTGTGTTATAGATTCATAAACTAGTCCATAACACCACTAGTTGTGTTATGAGTCACATGACATAACGCAAATACTAGAAAAATGGTTATGTAAAAACGTCATAACCAAACGCTTGTAGATAAATAAATAAATAAATAATATAACATAGAAAATATAAAAAATAAATAAAATAATTTTATCTTCAAGCAGCTAATAATTTGAACTTAATCGTCGTCAACACTTCACACAGAAGTGGTCCATTATGTTCCTAGGGCCATAAAGATTTTTATGTATGGGTTAATTTGTTCGTATTTTTCTCGCTAAAGGCAGCAGTGTCAGCTAGCCACATCACATACTGAAAAATCACATGTCTAGGATGGGGTTAGAGGAGAAATAGATTCCGCACGTGGATATCTGTTCCAGTAATATTTCCACTAACTTTTGCGCTGCTACAAAATGTTTAAAAGCAGTTCTACAGTTTTGGTGTTGAACTTCCCCCTTTCACTTGCAAGATAAACGCATGTGCTTTTTTGATATGTCACTCGGATGTTCTCAAGCAATATTTCCACCAATTTTGATGGTGCTACAATATTTTTGAATCTGATATCATTTACATTTTTTCTACCCCCTTCAACCCTTAACTTTAACGACGTTCATCACATTATCTTAATTTTTGAAGTTTTCAATACAGCTGGCACTGAACAATAGGATAGAATTACGTTTCTAGCTTGGACTTTTTGCATGAATACCTACCAATTGAACAAAATAGGCGTGAGAAGTTACTTAAAATACAATATTGGTTGCATAAATGGAAAATACGGAATCAATGGCAGTGGTAACCGACTAACTATAAAGAATTTCGATAATCTGTCAATGTCAGATAAATGCCTGGATCTGATTGGTTGGTTTCGCGAAATCATCCAATCAGAGCGGGGTCTTCATGTGACTTTTGACGCTTTTGACAGAATGCCGTTCCTTTTTTCAACAATCACTAGCTAAGCGCGCAGAACACCTGCCCATATATAAACTTGAAACCATATAGTCTACCATTTAATAAGTTATGCTTATTATGTATGGAAAAAGCAATAAAACTTACAAATAGTTACTCTCATAGTTCCAATAAAATATTAATAAAACACTTTAAAAAATTATATTCTATAGTTAGTTTAATCAAATTCATATATCTAGAGTCATGAAACCACGTGTTTCAAAAAATATTGCCATTTCCGTTTACGCGTCAGACGCTCAAGCTAAAGGAAGCGCTGCATAACAACTACTAACAACGTAACAAACTGAAATTCCCAACTTCATAACGCCACGCCATGTGGACTTAATTCCTGCGATCGGCGCGAGAGTCCGTTGCCTGTCGGACTCCTGCCGCTCTGTGTGTAACCGGTTGCAGGTTCCAGCACGGACTCTTGGCGGAAAAACGCGCCGTGTGGAATTCCATGGGGCGGTGCGGAACGACGCGTTTGCGCCGAAACGTTGCCAGTAGAATTCCTGAGCTCCGGCAGGATGTATGAAGAGGCCGGGCTTCGATAAAGACAGGTGACAAATCAGTGGGGTTTGATTGGGTCTTGGTTTGGCTGCTAAGCTTCGGTCTTTCTCTTCAGGTGGTCACCTAGAGAACCTTGATGTTTGATGGTCATCGGTGATCGGCTAATTGTCTGCCGGAATTGATAAGAGGATGCTAAATGATCTATTGCAGGTACATACATCAGGTTTGCCAATTTGAAGTAGAACAAGGGAGTCAATATCCTATTAAAAATTTGTTAGTCATTTCAGGCGCTTTTTTATACATATAGACAGGACTGTCTAGAAGATTTAGATTAAGTTTGAACGCCTAATGAAAATAAAACGCATCTTTGGTGTATATATTTTTGAAGAATGTTCATAACCGTCATTTTTAATTACAATGTCTTAAACTTAAAAAATATGTGTGTTAAACACTTCTTCCGGTTTCATAGTAGGTATAGCCAAGTCCGTAGCAAGAATCAAATGTAAGATAGGTAAAGCATGAAAAATTTAACGTATAAGGCATTCATAATAGAACAAAAGATGGTTGAAGAAAAACAGCAGACAAGCAGTGGAGAAGAAAGTAACACATCATTTGTGTGAAAGAAGAAAATTTGAATTTTGAAACAGATTCCAAATTTTTTTTTACACTGTGACGATAAACCAAAATGAGTCTGTATTGATTCTGGTCACTGCCAGATGCCAGATTACACAATAGGTACGTCTGGTTTTGCTACTTTGGCTCTATATGTCAATGGAGAAACCCAAATTCTCAATCACTGAATACTACGCTAATTGCATACCGGTTTCGAGCTTTCGTCAATGCGATGTAAGCGGAAGCATGCCAATTCTTCAAATTCTAATTTTATCACACCCAAACAAGTCATTCCTTGGTTTTGTTTTGAAGAGATAGACTATAGAGCCACACGCTATAACTAATAAATTTATTCCTACCGTTGGAATCTCCTGTAAACTTGTTTCTCCGAGTGGGTATGCTTTCGCTTATATCGCCATGACAGTACACTGATATAAGAGCTACTAAGCTCGTAACCGGTATGCAATTAGTGTAGTATATCCAATGATTGAGAATTCGGGTTTCTCCATTGTCTTACATTACAAAGCAAAACCAAACGTATTGTCTAATCTGGCAGTGAACAGAATCAATACAAACTCCTTATATGAGCTAATTAACAGTTGGACTACGAACGGTTGAACATTACTAAAGAACTCTCTAGAGAGCTTAAGAATATCACCTACAGCAGAAAAGCCTATACAAGATAGGATGTAGTTGCACCTACCTATAAATGTTAAAATATGAAAAAAAAACTTCCATAAACACAATTCCAGAGATTATCCATCTAGTGCCTAGGTGAATTAAGAATCCCAACTGACTTGGCTGAATTCTATTGATATTGCCTATATTCGGATTTTTTTTAAAAAGTATCTACTCAACATAAATAGAAACTAGTGCGGTTTATCAGCGATCTATGCATTTTTTGTAAGGATTTATACACAAAGGGTACCTACAGAGGAATAATAATCAATCGGTCTACTCAATTAAAATAGGGACATGTTAGAGAAGATGTGCTGAAAAATAGTGTAATACTCCAGATATTTCCCAAGACTGTTCAATCACAACAACAGAAAACGTTGGTACAAGGAATAGGGTATAGAAACCGTAGTCCCGTGGCAGCCAGTTATTCCAAACTCACAGAAATTAATGTTGACCAATTTCAAACATCCAGCAATCCGATCATATATCACCGAAGATGACCCGATTTTAAAAATATCAACTCAGTAGAGTCCGCTATGAGTAGAAATAGTTCAAGTGAGTCCAATTATTAAAAGAAACAATATTTAAAAAAAGCATGTGCAACGCCGTACACGTGATAGAAGTGATCCATTGAACTTTAAGACAGACGAAGTATCACATAAAAGGGAGATGCGCATCTGTAGTAACGTCACAAGGGTATTGGCGCATGACAGTAATAGGCAATCCTCTTTGCCTTGGTTTGTGACAATCATTGGCTGTCTTTCTCCGTCGTAGCCAAAACGCAGTGGCAATCTTACCAACGCTTGTTGTTATAGTTCATTTCCTTTGCCGGACCACAATCCGCTTCTGCTCATAGGGAGAGATTTGAATTATTGACAGAGGAAAGAGCTGCATACTCATTAAAGCATATTTGAATAGGAACAAAATACAGGTAAACATAAATGAGGGTCCTTATTCTTGAAACAGGAGAGCAGGGTTCTCAGGGGAACAAGTGTTCCGTCTTTCTCAATGATATGGACATGATAATATAAGTAACAAAGACGGAACACTCGTTCTCCTGGGAACGCTGCTCCCCTATTTCAAGAATAAGGACCCAGAAGTATTCTACTAGACCTACAGTTCAATCACTATGGTAAGATATATGAATTTGTAGTTGCACGTTTTTGATTTTCCTGTGTATACAAGTCTGACTACTCAGCTGGAGGAGCTGATACCTACTTAATGAACTCTCTTACTGATGAGTTGTCAAAAGAATAGGTACTTATGTGTTATTATAATAAGAGACTTCAATTTTCGTTATAATTGACTGAAAAACACTCTCCGTCAACTAAAACAAAAAATGCAACTAAGTACCTAAGTAGAGGCATGTCTGGACATAAATGGTAACATGTAGTAGGTACACTTCCAGCCAAGATAAAGGAATGATTAAACATCACTGATGGGTAATGAAACTGCTATTTGTTGTAACGACTGTGTGGTTATCTTATGATGTTGTCACTGAAATAATAGACTATTAAACAAATTCATTCCTCTAGAAAGTATTGAAGTAAAACCATCACAAGTCATTGCTAACTTCCAGCAACCCATGATAACATTGACAAAAAATGTAATCTTTGAAAGATTTATTAAAACACTAGATATATTGATGAATGTTGCCCAAAAATCTAGGAAAACCTATGAACAAGAAATTGCAAAGAGTAAATCTGATAAACAGAACAGTTCTTTAAATATGTCAACATGATGGATGAAATTGAAAACCTTATTCAGGATCTTTCAAAATGGGTGAAAGCTACAACCAAATAAAGCCTTGCCAGCATTACCGAATTCTGCATGACTGGAGCGGAAAATAATATTAGATTCACTTATTAAAGCATAGAACAAACAATAAAAGACGGGTCTTGATGAAGGGATTTTTCTTCAAAAATGTTCTGAGACTGTCAGTTATAGAACATCATTGGAGTATTGTTAGTCTTAATTTAAGTCCCATTACGGAATAATTTGTAAATGGTGCCAGATTTATGGAAAATTTAAAATCCCACTGTTCAATCACTTTGCCTATCAAGTGAATCAACTGAGACAGTCCTACACAGTCTCGTAAAGTCAAGAAATCGCTCTATGCGCTTTCATTGATATAGAGGGGAACTTTCCATAGGAATAAAGACCTCGACGAATCTAGTATTGCATAAATTGAAGCCATGCTTGAGAATAGGAAAATCAAAGCAACTATTGGAAGTGACTGGTAGAAGATGAACGTGGTAGGCGCCCAAGGCATCACAGTCCTAGGATATGCTGACCACCTACGACCTCACAGTTATCATTAGGGGTAGGCATGACAAGATCATTAGTAACCTCATCAAAATGCTCTAAATGCATTCTTAGATGGTGATGGTATCTACAGGAGGATTCAAGCGTCAACCCCAACAAAACCATAATTTCCTTTTACAAGGGAAAGGAGGCTGAATCTAACAGCCCCAACCTTAAATAGGATACAAATCTACTTCACAAGTGAGGTTAAGTATCTGGGAGTCATCTTGGATCGGTAATTCACTTGGTACCAACATATTAGGTAACCAACCGGCCACATACTGGACATTATTCAGTATGACTTGGGGTCTGAAGCCAAATAAGATGTATTGGTTATTTACGATGGTTATAAGATCCATGGTCACCTAAAACGCTGGAATAGTATAGTTGCCAAAAGTAGAACAACACAGCGCAAAACCGATTGGCAACTGTACAAATGTATGCATGTCTTGGAATTATAGGAGCAATGGAAAGCTGTCCAACTGTCGCAATGGAGGTCATGTCTTGCCTCCCCTCACTAGATATAGTAGTGAAGAAAAGAGGCCTTTGAAATGTCACAAAAATATATTTATTGTTCTTAATTATTTTTATATATTATGGACTCATGTAAAAGTACTATTTCGTACACCTAGCGACATCTATGATTCTTCTGACTAGTTTTCCTAACCTAATATCGAGAATTCTGTTGTTCCGAGTCACCTGTAGCGCGTCATTATTATGATTTTGATAAGCTTGACAGATTAAGAAAGAAAAGACAGAACCAATTTGAGTACTTTTGACTTGCCCTTTTCTCTTTTGTTTTGGGACCGAACAGGTCGTCCAAATTTTTAGAATTTCAAAAATCTTAAAACTTTATCTTTGTTTTTGGCCATCGAGTCCATATTCTCGAAAATTAACTAGCCAGAAGAGTGCTTGATCCTGTCTACTAGAAAGTTTCCTAGAAAATCAATCGATTGTTGATTTTTGTGAAGATTTTGCTATCGGCCGTTCAGGTATGTAAATTCCTTTTTGTCTTTAATGAATGAGTCCTTATATCCCCTCAATTCATTTAGGCACCTTCGGCAGGATGAAAAATCCGTGCCTGCACTTCTCCAAGTGAAAATTGACAAATTTGAGACTACGCTGTCCTGGAAACTCAGAACAAATCTGGGCCCCCTTTACCAGAAAAGTCTGTGTCCTGTTAGAAGTTGATTCCCAACCATTATTTGGTTGTCTCCAGCCAGTTTGGTACCTCTAGATCTCAAATTTGTGGAAACTCCCGAGGCACAAGGATTCCGTCCAGGCTTGTATAACTACTTACCTAGGGGTGTCTTAAACGTGCGATCTTAATTACCGTAACTTATTTTTACCTTTTCTATATCGCCCCCTATCGTTTAGCTTCATTAGCTAATTAATATCTTTGTAAATTCAATTACCGGCTTAAATGTTTACCGTATAGTAGTGTTTAGCTAGAATAGCTAACTACTATTCAAATAGAATTATTAATTTAATTAATTAATTCTTATCAGAGTCAGACATTGGCTTTTATTATCGTTTTCTCTATCATTATTTATTATCCAACAAGTGTGCATTATTATAATTATTATAAATTTATTTCCGTAATATCGAGTACTAATCGATATAATATTATTGTGAATTAATTAACCTTTAAAAGGTTTATTTAACTTCTAATTTCAAATCAATAATGTGGTAGTTTTACAAGGTAAACTAATGTGAAATCTTTAGGTAGTCCAATTTAAGTTTTATGGTTACCTATTTTGAACTTTAAAGGTGAGAAGGTAGAGCTCTTCCGGAAACCGTGACCCCTTGATTTCACCTAGCAGGTTTTCAATATTTAAGACTGCCTAGGGATTATTTTTTATCTTTCCGCATTGATGATTTTTTTATTGATTTGATTGACTCACAGTCAAAAATTAAATGTTATTTTTAATTTGACTTCAACACTTACACTTAGGTAATTCTCATCGTAGGTATCTATTTAATTGTTTTTAAACTTCAATCTTTTTATATACCTATTCAAATTAACTTTTGCTTCCAGTGAGCTGCTTATTGGATACTGAACAATAATCACCTCACCTTTAAATATTTTATTTGTTTCAATGTTAATGAACAACAAGTTCGCCATCCGGTCAATAAATTATTGTTTTTAGAATTCCAAAACTTGTGTTTTTATTGAAGGAGTTAAATGTCAGATAGGTATTGGATTTATTTTACTTTTTCAGATTTTTGAATTTATCTTTTTAAATAATAGCTAATTATTAGAATAGTGTCTAGTTTGGCTATTCTTTGATAATCAAAATAATTTTATACAAACTAGTGGCGCCCTCTCTTTACTGTACCAACACCAAGAACCACCCCAAGCTAAAGAACCACTGAGCATAGTCGAGCACAATTATGAGCATTCTTTTGTTTCGACAAATACCGTTGCAGCCTCGAGAATAGTACAGTCTCTAAAACTAAAGGACGGGGACTTTGTCGGCCACAATTGTAAATTCAGACAATCAGGAAGCACTTAGAGCTCTGAGTGCCTCTGAGTAGCTCTGTCACTAAGGAGCTGCAACACCGTTTTCATGGACCTTTGGTCTAAGGAAAAGCCATATAATAGGGAGAGTCCAGAATTGGGTAAAGGCTTAACAAGCCTACCACTGGAACACGTTTCCAGACAGGCAAAACAAATCATCTCGCCCCAGTCAATAAAGGCAAAGGAAATTATTGACCTTAGTAAAGCGTATCTTTTTTTTTTTTTTTTACGGATATGCGCACTCGCAAGGAAATGTCCTATCACGCTCGAGAAGCGGCAAGTGCGCGGAAATGTCGGTGTATGTTGGTCTTGAAACGGTTCAGGTTGTAACCTGCAGGGAAAACCGTCGCAGGGAGTTTATTCCACAGCGATGCTGTTCTCCAGAGATATGAATTCTGATATAATGAGGTTCTTGGTGCCTCTAGTTTGACAGTAAATTCATGGTTACCGTCTGTTTGACGGGTTCGCCTGGTAGGTGCTACTCTCGGTGGAATCATACGTGCCAACTCTTCAGAGCATTTTCCGTGATAGTACCTGTAGAAGAGAGATAAATCGCCCACAGATCTGCGATGTTCGAGACCATCCAAGTTACGAGTAAGTGCGGGGTCATTGATCAGCTTGATAGCTCGTTTTTGCACGGTATTCAAAAGCATTAAGGTATGTTTGGGTGCTGCACTCCATATATGTGAGCAGTACTCCATAGTTGGTCGAATCTGGGCTTTGTAGAGTGTCAGCAATTGGCTTGGTGTGTACTAAGGAATTCTTACGGGTCACTACCGACTGGGTCACTACACCACCTGAAAAAGATGGGCAAAACAGAATCACACCAATCCCGCTTCTGTGAAGAAGCCTCTGAGTCTGCGGAACATATACTTTGAGGCATCATTGTGCCGCAGAAGACTTGTTCATGTGGAGCAGCTCTATTTCACGGCTGCGGATGTGAAAGAAGCCAATCCCAGGAACATTATCGGCTTTGTCAAAAGCCTTAATCTGGGAACCTACTAGATATAAAGGGAACCATAATAGATCTAATCAGGTCGCAATGCGAAGAGGTCCATAACCCAAACAGCCCACTGTTTAAAAAAGGAGATACGCTGCTAAGTGCTAGCTAGCAATTACCGCCCAATAGGCCCAAAATGTTATGCGCATGTATATGCATGGTGAAGGTGATCAAAAGGATACACTATTCTTAAAGAAAAACCAAGTGATAAGTGAATACGAAATATGAGGATGACTGGACTAAAAGTTTTGATTTTGGTGAACAGATTGATGTGGTGTTTTTGGATTTTGAGGACTGGTTGCTGCTATATAAACTTAATAACTCCTTAGAGACTTTTTTAACAGATCTTAGTAGGTTAGTTTAGGTTAGTCTTATCGAGCAGATTTTGGGCACCTTATCGAGCAGACATGGAGTTTCGAGTGGAGTTCATCGGGGCTCTGGTAACTAGCTAACATGAAAACATCCATAACCCTAATGATAATGCGCTCATCCAGACACAATATATCATGAACTGCAAGAAGATTTACCAACAGTAAAGGAATAGTTCAACGTTTGGAAAATGAACGAAATTAAGACAAATGTACAATCCTCAGCATAAGCAAAAATATCCTTGTTCCTCCATCCTTTCCTATATGTTGCAGAAGACCAGATTGACATCATATCATGTTGATGAACAAGGCATTATACGATCGCCTGTATAGTTTGGAATAGAATTCACATATCTGGAAAATAGTAGAAAGGGCTAATATTTTCACTTATCTCTTAGGTACTAAAAGGTTTTCAAGGACCGTAATGCTGACTCAGAACTAGATAAGACTCTATGGGAATTTGTATAACGAATAGTCCTCAACATCACTAGTTCCATTCGGGTCCCATAATCACAATGAAAGGCGGCGTCAATTCTAATTAATTCCCATTATTTTATTCTGCATTCCAGTAACCGCTGAGAGTGGTTTCATTGGTAGAAACTATCAAATCGCCCTAATCCCATAACAATTACAAAATGCCCATCATGTCGGGTCAACATTGAAAAATTCATATTCCAATATCTATTAAATGCAAATTTCTATTGAAAAATAATTATACATCCGAACTATTGTTGAAGATCTACTCTAAGATTCAAGCCTTAGGTTGCGAAAAATCCGAAAGATGTTCAAGATAGTCCATGTATTTTTGCTCATTATAAATTTTATGCTAATAATCCACGGATCGGTTGAAGCCACACCTACTCCATAAGGTCTACCCGTATATTTTGTAGCAATAAACCTTTTTTTCGGACTTGCATCAGAGATTTTATTATGCTAATGAAGTACGCCGTGGACAAAGTAATTATATGGTAGATACCCAAAGTAACGGAGACTTTTGGCTTGCTTTCTACTATAGAAATTCGTAGGTAGATCATAATGATGAATATTTTGCCGATTAATGCGATTTTATAAAAATACTCGCTTTAACGAGAAAAAATGGATACAGTTACATTTCATTAATAATGGTTGAAATGTTGGACTTTCTAAATGCAATTTCAATGTTTTTGTAAATGAAAATTATTCATTGGAGATTCAAACTTTTCCTCGGACTTGGATGAAATATGTTTATTATGATAAATGATGAATGGATCTCAATAGGGTGCGAAATGTAGGTATTATTAAATTTTCCTCAGTTACATCACACACACATTTACCTCTGGTTAAGTTACCGCATTCCCCGTAAATAATTCAGAGGTTTTTCATTCCTCAAATTTCTACATAAAGTGCGCTTTAAACGCACGTTGGTTGGTATGTTTCCCCCAAAAAGTCCTGTAAGATTAATGCGGTCATATTTCTCGCTTGTTCTATGCAGTTTCCGAGAGATTCTTTTCGTTTCATGGCAAGGGAAACAGGTAAACAGGGACACAAATTTATGTTTGTGTGCATACCTGGGGCCGAATTAAATGCCATGTTAACGTTTTTATGGACTAAATTAATGTTAGCTGTAATTTATTTTATAAATAAACACAAATTTGCAATAGTTTTGTAAATTATTTGCTTTCATATGTTGTGCGAGAGACCACCAAACGGTGAAAGTTGTCCTGATCCTGATTATTGGGAAAAATTTCTGGTACTAGACTTTAGCCTCAATGCCCAACCTTTTCTGATTTGGTCTCCCTCTCCTTCCTATCAGGTGTGCTAGTTACCGTTAAAATGCACTCTTCCGTGTCGCCCGAAATAATTTGACTAATGAAAAACTACATTTCTAACAAATTTTCGCCACGCTTCTTGTAGGTCAGAAAAAAACAAATCTGAAAATACCAAGAATATAAGTGAGATGCCGCAACCGATAAAACCCTCCAACAAACCGTGATAGATGGTCTTCATCCAGTATAAAGAATTATATGGCGGCCGCATAAAATAGCTTTCGTGGAAGCAGAAGATAAAATTGTTAATAAGCACTTTGAGACACGATTCATGTGCGGTAAGTATAGGGGATGGACCTAGCTATATAGGGAAGGAAACGTATCGCTAGACGATATATGCTAATGAATTCGACATGCGGATGAATAATTACCTATACAGTGAGTAAAAAACGACCTTCTGTTTTTTCGAAACACACTTCACTTCACATTCGCGGATTTTGTTTATTCGTTTTCTGATTTTTTTAAAATTTTTAGGTATTGTAGAGCCGAAATGGTGGATCGGTTATTAAAATATATAGGGAAAAACACCGTAAGAAGCGACAAAAGGCCAAAGAAAACCTAAGCAGTATAGAATATGAAATACATGGCGTCATCTATGATATAAGTTTAGAAGAAAACCACGTGCTTAGATAGATATGTATATAGGTGTGCGGATGTTCAGTCTAGCTTCCTTTCAACCAACGAAATCGTTTGAACGACCTACTGTAACTTCACCTAAACCTCGTGGTTCCTAGATCTCAAGCCTGACTATTACAGTCAAGTTAGTTAAGTCCCAGGTCCTTGTCTTGATGAGTTCTTCCGTTCTGGGATATGCCGCCTTCAAGCATTCATTGAAGTATCTTTTTAGTCCTAATGCTGGACAGTCATACAAGATAATGTTGGCTCTCTTCACTACTCCTCACAGAGTCCCATCCTACCTTCCGAAGCCTGATTTCTATGCTCAGTCTTCTTCGGACCATGTTTAAAAGTTGTGCCCTTTCCTCCGAAAGCTTGGCATGATTGACCCAATTTCATACTTAGTGATGTTTTTCATAACATCTCTTTTTTACCTTCGAAGATATCCTTGTTTTCCCTGACAAACGAAGTGTTCACCGTCTTCAGTGCCGTAGATGTAAGATGTTGCCAAGATTTCTTAAATTGTCAGAATGTCGTTTACATGATTTATCTCTTTTCTTTCCGTGATGTTTTCATGGTCATAGTCATCGAATTGGATAGTCTTCAATTCGGGCAAAGCTTTGCTATTCAGACAGGTATTATCTCTTCTCTTGTCAAAGTTTCTACAATGGAATATTTATTGTACGTTTAGTGTAATTGTACAAATTCAACGCGGCTTCCAGAATCATGTTTCAACTGCTAACATATAGTTTTTTTCGGGGTTGCTGTTTTTTGTCACAGTTAGTGAAGCTCCCACGGTGACGGACATTGGAATCGTTAGGGTCGGACAGTACAAACTCTTCAGTGACAAATTCCAAGATGCTAAGCTGATTATGGGACGCAAAACCACCTTGACTTTCCAGAGAAGTTAGTAATAAAGTGTTATCTTAACGTTATAAAGCCTTGACTGATAAAACATTTTAGTCCTCAGGTGTATACACTTTTTTATGCACTTTTTTTCCCGAGGATTAAATAAAACAAGGAATAAAATGGTACTTTTATTCCCCGTTTGATTTAATCCCCGGGAAAAAAAGTAAAAATTTAATCCCCGGGAAATAAAGTGAAATTTAATCCCGGGGATTAAAAGACCCACTTTACTCCCTTAAAACAAGGGATTAAAAGGGTACTTATACAATAATTAATTATTGTTTTAAAAATTAAAACTTTTGTATTTTTCGAAGTCTTTAATTATTTATTTATTTATTACTGTTAACCTAGACTTTATAATGATACCTACCTACTTACAATTATTTATATTTCTTTAAAAATATATTACATATTATTGATTAAAAGGGTACTTTTAATTCCTGAAGTGCATAAAAGAAAGCTAAAGTCTGTTTTTTCTTTAAAGATAATTCCCCAAGTCAAAAATTTAGTAACTATGTTGGCAACACCAGCCTTTTCTACATAAAAAATTTGAAAACATTGACAATTTTACATTGTATTGCCAACATAATGTCAGTTTGACTTTTATCTTTAAAAAAAAAACAGATTTTATGTTCTGATGCAAGTTTGGGGTTTCCGCGATTATTTTTAGCCATGAGTCTTTTATGCTTACACACATTAAATGAAACTTTAAATTACACTTATAACACTTGATTAACTTCGAATTTACGATAAAATAATTGTCAGCACAAACTCAACTATCATCTTTATCGGCGGCCATCTTGAAAGTCAGGAATACAGGTGACGTCACAGCACTTATGAACAAATTTAGCCGATTGAGCAATCCTGCAGATTTTACGATTTTTGGGTCAAACACTTGGAAACCTCTCTTGTCTCTTGTCGTCCAAGTCCAAGGATAATACACACTACTACTACTACTACTACTACTACAGGATAGCCTATCCTATAAGCCCTGTGTGGAACAAATCTGAAGCCCCCCACCACGCCAAATCACCAGTTATGACGCTGGCAGCATGTCCTTTCTCGCCGCTTAGGCTGTTTGCACCACAGGTTATGATTCCGCGGGCTTTTGCTTCATGCATACTTGGTTTTAATACATTAATTACCATTCTAAAACAATTATTTTTTAGATCTCGTTTGTATTTTCATATTTGCCTATTATGTTAATCAAAATTACCGCTAGTGCAAACAGCTGACGACTTAGTTATGACGTCGAAAATAGTGACACACCAATATGGCGACGATTACCAAAAACGAGGCCGATAAGCAATCTTTAGTAGTGTGTATTATCCTTGGTCCAAGTCCGCCAACATTTGAATAACTAATCCATTTCAGCTTATTGCTGTCGTGTATTTATCATGGAATACTTTGGATCTTTCTGGAAACTTGTGAACTTGTTTTTCGATGTCGAAATCAGTAATGAATCACTATTCTTGTATCACTCACGGTTTCCAAATAGAATTATTATTCTTTAGAATTTTCTAGAAAACCCGCTTGTCAGCTTATTTTTTGATGGCGAGGCCAGTAATAAAGTCACTACTCTTGTATCATTCACAGTTTCCAATAGACCTATCTATTTTTACCTTGTATGCGCGCGCAACACGAGGCAATGCCTTTCTATTGGCTAACTAATACAGGTGAGAGATGTTCGTTTTGCACACTGGGCATATCCTTGTCCTTGTTCATTGCCCGTGGTCTGACAAGAATAAAAGTACGATTGATATTCAACTTGACATAGCTTGGCAAGTGACATTCAAAAGTTGTTTGAAGTTTTCATTGACAAGTACGTTGCACAACACGCGGTCTTTCTCCTTCCTTTTTTATCTCGTGCAAATAAGAAGAATGGATTGCTATACGTAAGTCTAACATAATTTGGTACGTTTTGCCTCGTCTTGCGCAATGAGCGTTCTGTGTCTTTTTTCATCTAATAAAGTTTTCGTATTATTGCCTCTTTGTCTGGTAAAATAGATAGGTCTATTAGTATTCCATAGCAGTCTAAAGTTTTGCAGAAAATCCTCTTGTGAGCTTGACTTTCGATATCGAAGCCAGAAACTTTCTAGACAATTTTCCCATAGAAATTTCTGATAAACCTACAACTTTTGATCGTGCCGTAAATTGCTAGATTATCCATCAACGTACTATATCGCCCATTGTCGAAAAATCTAATTATCGAGTAGGTACCTAATTACATGGGTTGATCAATAATTACAAAATACGGATTATTCTATCTGTTATTTCAAGCCGAATGAAGTTGACTTTTATACATTAGATATATTGTATGATATGTACAAGCAATGTACACCTAAATGTATGAATGATGGTAAGGTTGAGAGAATCGAAAACCTGAATACGTGCCATGAAGAAGGGCAATTCCGGAACGCCATCACATTCCTACGTTTGTAAAGAAATTTTAGTACTTTTCTAATTCACAACAGAAACACCTGATTGTCACATTTATTCAGAGCAGATATCTTTCCTTATTACAATCACCAACCAGCCGTCTATGGAGTTCAGACAGAGCTGATTGGCTTTGAGAATCTTGTGCTTTGATATCATTTGAATTATGTTGTTTTTCGAAAAACCGACTCATTTTTGAACTATAGACAATTGCCTAATGACCCATGTATGTAAAAAATGTGTATAGGTACCTAGACCTGATTCAATTACGCAATTTTACTACATTATTTGAGTTTTATTTAGACGTCTCATAAATTTGAAATGGTTGTTTTCGTCAGGGATATATTCACACGGGAGTAGCATCGACGGCCAAGGTACACTTTTGAAATTTTTATCTTATGAAATATGACCTGCAAGCATGTGTCACTCTTGAGGAATTGTACTGAAATACATACATATATTTATCATCTATCGAAAATATTTTTTTCTGTTAATTTTAGGTGTGAAAATGTGCTTGAATGTCACGTCGATAAAACTTATGTTATCTGAAGATATTTCCTCTCCACTGGCTATCTGCTTTATCGTTGGATTACGCTTGTCAGAGACTCCACAGTCCCCAATAATCGGTTTTCTAGTTAGTTTTATTACAGGAAAGACTGTAATCATCAGGCACCCTAGATTTCAGATTTGATATCGTCATCAGTATAGTTTGCCAACGTCATTCTGGCTTGTTCTCTGGACCCACCATTAAGAAAAGCAACTTAGAGATAGGCGAGCGCAAAGGGGATGGCTATCTGATTCCAGACAAAATATCAGTAAAAAGTCCAAGTATAGCAAAAATCTGGGGATTACCCGAATAAAACCTTCAATCCCTAAATTTTCAACAAATAATTCTGGTGAATAACAACGGAAAACAATACAAAATATGTAGGTACCTATATAAGTATAATCTCTCTCTTCTATACAAATACAAAATTCCATGTAAATAGCTTTTGTAGTTGTTGAAAACTCAACAAGCACAATGGAAATAAGAGATTTAAATGCCTGTATTATTTTCAACATACTCGCCATCTCTCGAGTGCACATTCAAAAATCCCGGGAATTTATATTTTCCGTTTTCAAAACAATTATCTCTCATTATAATGCAATATATATTTTCACAAAATATAATTTATTGTTATAAGTGGGGAATTTCGAATTTAACAAACAAAAGCCTCTATATTATTAGTAAACCGCCCAGAGAGAAATATTAATATTAAAGTTTGTTTTTAATTAAAGAAAAAGACGGCGGAAAATTACCCCGAAAAAGACTCCATAATATTTACAAAGATAATCACTATTTGACTTCAAGCAAATTTACTTCTTGAGCATACTAATTTAGATTAGAACGAAAAAGTTAAATTCATTAAAAATTCAACCCCCAAAAGTACTACGGACAGACAGGAGCAGCGGTAGGATAGGATGTGTTGTCTGATAGTTTGATACGTCTGCATATGAGAGAAGAGAGAAACATGACGGATCCTCCGGGGGTTAAATGTTTCCCTGTAAATACAAATTTTATGCCTTCCGCTTTGACCTGTCTGCTTTCTTGCCAACGTAACTGACAACCTTTTGAAAGTTTTATAAGAGCTGGGCTCGTAAAGCGTATCCACTTATTTTGATGCTTTTGATACTCAGTTGGGATCTGTGTTTGTGGTTAATACAATTTAGGTGGTTTAATTAAATTATTATTTTACATAAGAAGTTACGAAATTTTTTTACATTGCAGTTTCTGGTAACTCCTTCGAAAAACCCAGAAATTTGTCGACCCAATGATTTTTCTGTGATTTTCCGCTTGATACTTTGTGAAATAACGTCAAAGTCATCCAAATATATTCATTTATTCACTTCTTTCTATTTCTGGTTATTCTTTCAACAAGTAAAAAAGAAATATTACATTTTCTGCCTAGTTCATTGAAGCGACCAGCACAAAGTAATCACACAGCCTCCAGGATCCACTGCCGGACGTCTTCTTACACTTCGGCTTCAAATCTCGCAATAATTCACAGTATATGGAACATAAAATTTTTTGGAATTTCATCATTCTAGTAGGTACTAAGGTAGCTACCATACCTCATTTGGGCTTATGGTACCAGAAATAAAATCGCGTTAAGCGCAATGTGGGGTGAATTCTTCAATTTTTCAATTTCCTGGCGTATTTTTTTCAAAGATTTCGGCTTCAAATCTCAAAATAATTTAGTCTATGGAGTTTGTCAACTTGTTTTGACCAATACAATTTTTGAGTTCTACTAAGGTTTGTTTGTGACATACTAACTTGAACTGAGCTGTAATATTTCGGATTATGGCAGATATAACCATAATAACACGACACAAACGAACTCCCCAAAGCAGGAAGTGCTGCTCCGAATAACACAAACAAACAAACCTCTAGACAATTCATTAGTTGCAGATCCGTCATTTTCTCTTCCATTTTTTTTATTTTTCACAATCATTTTTTTTTGGACTTGGATTCTCTCTTGAATCCAAAAATGCTTTTTGACTTGCCTCAGCAGTTTTTTCTTTATTTGCTGAAGGCGGCGTTGCCTATATGGACCCGACCGTTAGGTAAGCTATATTATTTATATTGTAATGACCCGGGAAAAATAGACCCGTAATTTAAAGTCTGTTTTTTTTTTTAAGATAAAAGTCAAAGTGACATTATGTTGGTAATACAATGTAAAATTGTCAATGCTTTCAAATTTTTTATGTAGGCTGGTGTTGCCAACATAGTTACTAAATTTTTGACTTGGGAAATTATCTTTAAAAAAAACACAGACTTTACAATGTCTTTACTGTAAAAATTAAATGTAATCAAATAATCAAAAACTGAATTTCCTGTATTTCAAATCAGTATCTATAAATTGAAAGATGATGAAACAAATTAGCATTGACCAAAATCAATTAAAATATTTTTATCGGTACGTTCAAATTTTAAACAAGCCATTAGTGATCAAGTACGTGTCATCATTTGAACTCGTAACTAAAAACCCGGAAAAGATCAATTACAAGGTTAAGCACCTAATTAAATTGGACCCAAAATGACAAAAATTTCGAACAGATTGCATCATCTTCTAAATGAAAAAGTTATATTTTTGGACTAATATCTAGGTCGACCAATAGAATCGAATTATAGATGGTCAAACGACCGCCTATATTGTCGATTTTGGAGGGTAATTAATAATATTTTGGGGGGAATCGGAAAATATAAAATACAGGGATTTTAGAAGATCAGTCAGTTTTAAATTCAGTCTACTTTGAGTTAAAGTCTACAGTACCTAATGAGTCAGTCCGGTTAAAATTCGCGAAGAGTTTATTTTATTTTGTTGCCTCGGGAAAACGCGGTTAATCGAACTTTGAAAAAGTACGGAAAATTGTGAAAGAAAGAACATTTAAAGTCGTTCAACATTATGTGCGAGCTCTAGAGATTTTTGAAGTAAATTAATTAAGTATTTAACGGGTGAAAATTTAAATGTAAGTACTCTAGTGACTAGTATTGTTTTCTCTGACTTTTATCAATGATCGGAATGATAAGAAGTGAATTGACATTGAACTTTAATGCATAAAAACTTGAGTGATTTGACTGTAAAAACTTTATTGCATAACTTTAATTACCTTCGAGTATAATGACATTATAATTAATTTTGCAAAGAATTAACAAAGGAAAATTATAATGCTCTTAATAATATTCGATTTGGAGTAGGAATTATTAAAGAATTTTGAATTGGATTGTCCAATTTAAGTTTAAGGGCTATAGTAACGAACTAATAAGAATTTTGTTTGTTAGCTAGGAATCCGAAAATAGTAATTGTTCTGTTCAAAATGACCTTTAGTGAAGGATGGAACCACTAAATGTATTGGAAAGTTTTGTTTGAAAATTTTTGTTCATGAAGTACCTACCATTGATGATCTTAAGTGATGAAATTTTGAATTAGGGTTTTTTTCATTTAGAAAGTATTGTAAGGTTTTTATAAAAATATAGTTGGTAATACATATACAGGGTGTCCCAGGGAAAACAGTCCACCCCGATTTATTGGGTTTGGGATGAGAATCTGGGAAAACCCTCGGACACGTCAATGTTTGATTTGAGGGGGAACTATTTTTCAGTTTTTTTCATCCCCGTAGCTTCAATCCCCTAGCTAGGGGGAGAACAACCCCCCAAATTTGAATAGGGGATAGGGGTCATGTCATACATCTTTTTATAGGTCTCATCGAGTTCTCTATGGCCCTAGAATTTCATCTTATTATTTTCATCCGTAACGAAATGACAGCTTGTCAAAATCTTGGAAATGGACTATGTTTTAGTAGGAGTAAAAGCGGCACTTACCTCCTTTAATAAAAATACGAGTGAAAATACCTTCAATTTACAATTCTCGTGTACACCTCATTAATAATAATAAGAAAAAAATTAATTTCAAGTATTTTTATTAAGGGAGGTATGTATCTCTTTTACTCCCACTAAAACTAATAGTCTATCTCCAAGATTTTGACAAGCTGTCATTTCGTTACGGATGAAAATAATGAGACGAAATTCTAGGGGCATAAAGAACTCGATGAGACCTTTAAAAAGAGATACGACATGACCCCAATCCCCTATTCAAATTTGGGGGGTTGTTCTCCCCCTAGCTAGGGGGTTGAAGTTATGGGGATGAAATAAACTGAAAAATAGTTCCCCCTCAAATCAAAAATCGCCGTGTCCGAGGGTTTTTCCAGATTCTCATCTCAAATCCAATAAATCGGGGTGGACTGTTTTCCCTGGGACACCCTGTATACTCAATCCAGTGAGTAGGATTATGACTTAAATAATTATTTTGCATAAGCTGTCAGTAAATGACTTAGGAGTTTTAAGAATTTATAGATATAGGTGAAGCGTAGTTTTAATAGAAATGTGAATCGAAAGTGTTGTTTAAAAGAGTAAACGTATAAACTTATAAGTTATTAAGAATAGAAGAAGAAGGGCGTTTTTAGTATGTATAATAAATTGATTTGGGAAAAATAGAAGTGGCTGTCAGACATAGAAAGATATTTGCTTTATTTTAATTTTGGTTTTAAGTATAATAAAAATATAATTTAGTAAACTTCAATAGTTTGTTTCTCTCTTTTGCGAATAGACTCCCTCCACAATTTTATAGGTAGCCGCTCAAAGAAATAAACACCATCAATATACCGCTCGCCATTTACCATCTAACTAATTAAAAAGAGTACTTGGGCGAGTTTTGCTACAATATCAACTGGAACTGCGAAGACCGTACTGACTCGCGAGAGTGAGGCCATACTAAGGACATAATTTTTTTATTCTTTGTATGGATTTTGAAGTGGTTTCCGGTCGTGCCTTCCATCAAAGGAATAACGCCTAGAAAATGTTCTTATACCACATATATTTTTTAAACAGACTTTTCTGTTGTTGCCTTTTCAAGGAGTCAATTTATTTCAGCCGATATATGAACTTTTAAACGTTTTTCCTGTGATCACTGATTTTAAGAGAAATAATGTTCCTACCATTGTGAAAATATCAAATTCTCCATATAATAAAACATTCATGAAGCAATCAGTGAAAATTATTTGATTTCCACTTCAAATAAGCCACCCTTATTTATCAATTGTGAGTTTATTTAACCATCCAGCCATAGATAGAAATATAGAATTTGGTCCAAAAGAGATATTTCAAACAGGATTACATCGAGGGAGCACCATTCATCCAGGAATTTTAGTCTGGCGTTAGCGACAGGGAATCGTCAGCTGTGTGTAAGCTGCTTTCTAACAGATGTCACTCATTCATTCGTTTTCACGGAATCGTTGCAGTCGTGATTGTGGGAGAAAAATATTAGCTCAAGCTCAACGTCTTTTCTCTGTTTGGTTTTAAGCTTTCCAATGGCGTATTCTCAATTTACAATTGCCTCCAACGGTTGCTAATTGAACTAACGAGAGGGAAAAATTTCCACATCAAAACATCCTGAACATTTCAAACTCTATTAGCGAAGTTGCTCGTACCTATATGATGCACAAAAATAGAAAAACCAGGGGGGTCTGCAATGGACATTTTTTAATTAGAGGTTCATTGGCAGATATTTGAAATTCGTCGGCGGGCTATTAAACAATAGGTCGAAATTTAATTCTGTTTTCATTCCCCCGAAGGCATCAATAGCCGGTAATTAAAAATTTACGTTTATTTAGGCACTGCATGCAGGCAGGCAGGCCTCGGTGCATGTTGGGCAAAAATTAAAACTTATTCCATTGCCATTCATATGTCCAATAATAGTTAACTTTTTGATCGAGGGAAATATCAATTTTCGCCGGACAAAAGGACCTTTGCTGGTGGACAAACAGTAATTAGCATTGTTATTGGATGTCTTTTGTTTTAACAAATCGGTGCACATTGGATGCATTTTTCTGGGTGGATAGACAAGAATGAGGCAAGTGCACGATAACAAAATAGTCAGTGTGCGATGTGTATGTGAATCGAGTATTATTTACCGAACTAATAGTTATTGGTCATTCGTGAAGCATTGATTGAAACTTATATGAAACATCATCTAAGAAATCATTACCAATTTATCTTTCAGAAGATTATTTTAAATAATCCAATATTCAAAATATGGTATAAAAATAAAAATTTAGAACAAAAGTAGCTACTAATCATTGGATTTGTATGTTCAAACACCAAATATAGCAGAAAAATGGACTTAGAATAATCATCATCATAGTCATTATTCAATCGCTAACGAGTATTATAAGTTTCCGTACCTACTCATAACTTTTCTCTCATAAAGTACCCAGTCAAGTCAAGTGGATACTTCGTGGCAATGCATGTTTATCCAGTCACCCACATCGATCTGATATTCAATGAGAATTGCTCTAGTGCTGGAATAATCGGTTTCCACACAAGGGTCTCCGTGTCTTTCTGTGGATTTGGACCATAGGTTGCTTTAGTGAAGCTGAGAAAGGCCTTGCTGTTGTTAGAAGCTGGCAAATGTTCCAAATCGATTGAATTCGTCTACCAGCACTTGTTTTCCAGCATTCTTGTTTTTCAGCCGTGCACTTATTGTTGCTTGACAATTATAATTACTTTTCGGCACTCAGTGCGGATAAGGCCTGTATCCGCACTGAGTGCGGAAAAGTGTAACTTTGAGCCCGGAAATGCGTGCGGAAAAGTACTACTTTGCGCACGCTCGTAGGAAAAACCTTTTTCACTAGATTTGACCGGCCGTGAAAGCCTTCATTCTTTACAAATTTGAATGTTCCGTACCTACTCAGTTCACCAGTTTTTTTTTTTTTTTAATTTAAAGACATACTATGGCTGATACCTATTTTAGGAATATTACGTTAAGGCCGCGTTAATGGCCGCCATGTTTAAATTTAGTTTTTGAAAATGATGACTGCGTCACTCTACACATAGGGTTCAATATTTTTCCTACGACTGCCTCTGAAAATGGAGTTTTTCGCACGCTAGGCTACCTCTGAAATTAGAGTTTTTCGCACAGCGTGCGAAAAAGTTTTTCACACGCATTTTAGCGTGCGAAAAAGTTTTTCACACGCTTCAAGTTTTCTAAGAAATGAAAATTACATATTTGGTTGTTTTATTTTGCAATTGTAGGAAAAGCATTGTAAAAAACTCGTTTGAAAACCTTTTTTCACACTTGCTCGACTTGTGGAACTCGCCTACGGCTCGGTCCAACAAACTGTCTCGCCGTGCGAAAAAAGTCGTTTTCAAAACTTGTTGTTTAAATAACTATTATTATTTGTCCAAAACAAAATCTGTTTGTCAGTGAAACACTAATGACAGAGAAAGACAAATAACAATTATGATGCTTCCAATGTAGCTTTTTTGCCGTGGCGCCATCTACTTGAAGTTGCTTGAACTGTTTTCACTTTCAAAATTCGTTTTAAGGTCATCTCAAAAAATCCGCAATAATTTCCATAATCCTTTGGCATAAACATTATTTGATATATTATCTACAATCTCTACAATTAGCTTTTTTTTAGTTTAATGGTGGTAATCAATAAAATGTGCTTGATAAACATGCAAATATGCAACCACCAACACATTTAATTGTTTTGGTGGTTGCGAACATGATTTTTGAATTAAAAAAAAAAGGCTGAATATCGAAAAACCAAAATAAGGAATTGTAGTTAATCGATCAAATAATGTTTATGCCAATTCTGATGTGCCGTTTTTTTAAAGACCTTAAAACAAGTTTCGAAAAATCAACCAATCACAGTTTAAACATGGCGGCCATTAACGCGGCCTTAAGGGGTAACCAGGCCGACTGCTAATATCACCAACTGTGCGACGTTTGACGTTTTACCAACTGAAATATTATTCACCGAATTGGTGCAAAAGTGTGTCCTATTGTAGTTTATAAAACGAGTCTTCTGCCCACATTGGTTCAGGATCTAGGATGCGATCTATATTTTTTTCTGGAACAACCCGGTTGAGTATCTAGATTTTTTGCGCAACAAACTCTTCACCCTCACCCTTGTGTCTGGATTCTAAAATAACATCAAGGGTCTTGGTTCTTGCAACTGAGACTCTGATCCTGAGTTAAAGATATTTTGACAAGTATAGCCATTTACATACGTGCTTCCAACATTCTTGTTTTTCAGCCGTGCGGAAAAATCGATTTTCCGCACTGATATGCGTGCGGAAAATGAGTTTTCCCGCACGGTGCGGTAAAAATTTTTTTTTTGACATATCAGTGCGGAAAAAGTTTTTCCGCACGGCTGTCAGTGCGGAATAGTTATTTACCTAACAAATGCGGAAAGTGATACTTTACCGCACGCAACGGCAGTTGACCGAACGACGCGAAGCGGAGTTCGGTCAAGCCGTTAAGGGCGGTAAAGGCACTTTCCGCATGTGTTAGGTACAAAATTTTACCTATGAGCATCTACATCTCCAAAAAAAGCATTTATAAAATTAATTAATGAATCAGAATAATTAATGGAATAGAATTAAATTTAGAAAGGATCAAAAATCCATTTTCTGGAAAAGAAAGGAATTTTGATTATAAATATCAAATTCTACTTTACCGCACACTATGCGGTAAAGTGGACTACAAAGTGTTCGGTAAAGTGCACTTTACCGCATACTATGCTGTAAAGTTAACTTTACCGCACACTATGCTGTAAAGTTAACTTTACCGCATAGTGTGCGGTAAAGTGATACTTTCCATTTTCAAAAACGTGCGGTAAAATGCACTTTACCGCACGCTCGTAGGTAAAAAATTTTACCGCACTGATATGTCAAAAAAAAAAAAAAAAAATACATTTTTTCGCCTGTAGGAAAAATATTGTACCTATCACTTGCGGAAAAATTCATTTTCCGCACTTGTTAGGTAAATAGCTATTTCCGGGCTATAATATCGTGGTCCATTAGTATTTCTACCTAACGTTTCGTCTACTGCTACGGTAGACATCTTCAGAGGCGGTGTGGTAGAGGACGAAGTGTTCTCTTCCGTGTTTCTCCGATGACTGATAATTCGTCGTTGTTGGGCCTGTGGGCCTGCGTTATTTATATCCAGGGTTGTGGGCGTAGCTTGTATTGGGCTATTTTCAGGGCCGTAGCCAGGGGGGGGGCATTGTGGGGCAATGCCCTATCTTTCAAATGATCATGTCCTACCTTTAAAACGCAACATGCGTTAAGGTTTCTCTAGGAAATTTAAGACTAGGTAATGAATATCTAGGTCTGAAATCGAGTAAGTGCGAGGATATAAGTGTTTCCGAAAACTCCTAAATGTATGTAACAATGTTCGACGTTTACACAGAGGAAGTTTTTCGTTTCGAAAGAGTGCAAATGCAAGGATAATACGATAATACACACTACTACACCAGGATTGCTTATCCGGCCTCATTTGTGGAAATTGCAGCCATATGGTGTAACACTATTGACGACATCATCAACTACGTCGTCAGCTGTTTGCGCCAGCGGTCGTAGTTTAGAATATACCTACATTTATGATAAAAAATGTTATCATGGAATCATAACCTGTGATGAAAACACCCTACGTCAAGGCAAGAAACGACACGCTGCCTACATAATCACTGGTTCTTTGGCGTGGTGGGGGGCTTGAGATTTGATATACACAGGCCTTCTGATGATAAGCTATCCTGTAATGGTAGTAGTAGTTATGGCGAAAACCATTGGTGAAATTCGTGCAAAAAACATGTATTTCTGTCACTTTCTTTTACATGCTAGTAGAAGAGGACAATAATGCACCCAGTGCGCACTGAACTTAATGAATGGATTTCACTATTAGTGTGTATTATCCTTGGAGCGAATGGTCCAAGGCGGCGCGAGAATCAGCACCATTTTGTTTACTTGCCAGAGATGTTATTTATTGAAAAATTTGCCTCTGGTGCCATTACCACCAGATTGTTTACCTATAATTTAAGGGTGGGAGGGGGGGCAAGTAGTGTATGCCCTATATCAAATTTGTCATGCCCTATCACAAATCTGACTCTAGCTACGGCCCTGGCTATTTTCCTTGTCTCGTTCTCGGAAAGGAAGGATCTTTGTTTTTCGGAGAACTGGCAACCAGCTTTTGTTGAGGTCAATGGTTGAGGTTCATAACCTCTTCTTTTCTGTTGAAGTTATTGTGGTGTTTCTGTATCTCTATGGTTTTCTCTGTGGAGTCTGGTGTAAAAATGTTTGGTTCTATCGAATGCTTGAGTCTGGTCGAAACGAATGACATGGTTTGTTTGTGTAAGCACGTGTTCGACGTGTTAGACGAAACGTTAGGTATAAATACTAATGGACCACGGCATTATAGCCCGGAAAAAACTTTTTTTACATGATTCAAATTTGTTGTTACGTCATATAGTCCTCGTGTCCGCATGCAGATGGTGGTACTCACATGACTTTTACAATAATTAGGTAGAGAGACCTCTACTCTCGCCCCTACCACTCGTTTTTAGATAGCCATAGTGATTATGAGGGCATAAATCCATGCGGGATGTAATTTCATCTTTGTAGGCAAAGAAATATCGATCGAAAAGTACCAGCAAAACAAAAGTCAGGAAAAAAAAAAGATTACACGAAAAAAGAAAAAAACAAACTGTTTTCAAAATTGAGTGAAAGTTGGAAAAACCCACAACATATTTCTATGGTGGGTGAGCTAACGAGTACAAGTCAAAATTTTGCGAAAATGAGTTTAAGTCATTTTGGGTTGAGCAAAACTAGTATAAGTCATTTCTTAGGTCAGGTCAAAATATTATAAGTCATATTATCTTATTTCATAATAATATATGTCATCTATAGGTCTGGTCCAAAGAGTATATAAGTCCATTTTTTTTTGTAATAAAAAAAAACAGAACAAAAAAAAAATAAAAAAATAGATTATCTCTAATAAAAAAACACCTTTGTAAAGTTAAAAATTCGATTCGTCCGAAACCGCCACAATAAATCCGATTATTTTATTAAAGTGTAATATTTCGAAAGAATTTTTCTTGATTTGTCTAATAATTTTGACTTGTACTCTTTAGCCCACTCACCATAGATTTATTGAATAGAGTTGACTACTGCGTGCATGAAAATCTGGTAAATTCATTTGATTCTATCCAGGAGACCCATCCGACATCCCAGATTATATTCTTGGAAGATTTTGATGTTCATAACTCAGAGTGCCTTAAGCTCTTACCATGGTGGAAGGATTGCTGAAGCACACAGCGTAACCCAGTTGTTAGAAGAGCCCCCACACTCACACATATTCTCGAGTCCATTTCTCAACGGGCCAATTCACTCGATTTGTTCCTTACCTCTAATCTTGATTCTTATACAAGATCAATGTCTTTGCACCTTTTGGCAAATCAGACCACAAATTAATTCCCGCTCGAAGTTTGTTTGTTATACCTATACTGAGCCCCTGCTGCAATACCTCGCAGGGTGTGGCATTATGGAGCTGCAGACTGGGAAGGCCTAAAACCATTTATCTCGACCATGCCGTCATTCCGTAGACCGATGTTTGCTTCAAATCCAAATATTTCTCCGAGGCTGCACAACTGCGTTACCAAAATAATTTCCTTAGATATATAATTGTACATTCCACACCACAATAAAACATCCCATGCCAGAAAACCCTTGTTTATCAAGCAGTGTGTCCAAGCAATTGCAAAAAAAAAAAACACTGCATATCGTGTCTGGCGTAGAAACCAATGCGAACAAAATCGATCGTCCTTTACGGCTGCCAGAAATGATTGCAACCGTATAACCATCCAGACTAAGGAGTTACACAACCTATAACAAGTGCGTATTCGAGTTCTTGGATTGCCCGAGTGGATCAAGAGCCTTTTGGTCCTTTGCTAACCATAGGAAAAAAAATTTCATCTTCTTTTCACCTTTAGTTAAGGACAATAATTCCATTATAGTATCGTCGAAGAAAAAACCATATCTCTTTGCCAAAAAATTAGCATCCAATTCCAGGATGGCAGAACAGCTCCCTCTGCAACCATATTAGCATACCTACTGTCTAGTAGTGACTCCACTTGTTTTTTAATAATGAAAAGTCTTCTAAGTAGAAGATTGGTTGAGCACTCTTCATAACATCGCTTTTTCCACCTTCAAAGATATCCTTGTTCTCTCTCACAAATGAAGTGTTTAGCGTCTTAAGTGCCGTAGAGGTAGATATTGCCAAGATGTCTCAAATTCTCAAAATGTCGTATACATGATTTTTCCCTTTTCTCTCCGTGATGTTCTTCATGACTATGACATATCCATTGTTGAATTGCTTCGACAAGTTGACGTTTTATGCGTGTATCAAACGTCAAATTTTAGAAGCAATGTCAAAAAAGAGCGAATTTCGCGCAAGTGAGAATGAGGCATTAGGGCGGGTATTATAAAACTATTTTGACAGAATAACTAAAAGTTAACTTGACCCTATACCCACTCTCACCCTTGGGTAAAATTTAACCCTTTTTCGAACGCACTCCTGAAATCACATTATTTCTCATTAAATTCCATCAGAAGTTAACTTTTAGTTATCTGTCAAAATAGTTTTATAATACCCGCTCTTAATAGGTTACGTAGTTACCAACACTTCTATATGGGTACCAAGTCAACGAACATTTTATTAAGGGCCGAATTTATAGTTGTTCCTTGCTTGAGTCCTCCTTGAAGGTCGTGAGCTTAGAATGAATACTTGTTACTTTTTGACAGGTTAAGCCTCATTTACACGGTGCAAGTAGCTTGAGCAAGTACTAACGCCAGTAACTAAAATTTAGTAACTTGAATCGTGTAAACACCTTAATTTAGTATAGGTACTCGAGCAAATAAAATCTTTAGTCAAGTGATTAGACAAGTGAATAGAACCAGATTCTATTTAGTTGAGCAAGTGGCTTCCCCCACTCTCGTTTATTTTACTGACTTTTAACGGACTGGACGCGTGTAGACAGGATTTGTATAAGTGATTAGTGAAGTAGGTACATTAGTAGGGTTTGAATTTGAATAGGTACCTATAGTGTAATTTCCAATTTAATTTTTGCTGGAATAACAGGTCTCATTACAGTATCTTGTGTGCTAATCATGGGTTTTATTTTGAAAAGTAACTTATTGAATTTGTTCTTTTGTCAACCGCATACAATTTCGACAGTGGCGGATCTAACATGAAGCAAACGACGCACTCTGCGTCGGGCCCCCAGAGCTGAGGGGCCCCACACAGCCGGATAATATAAAGGGAGCAATAAAAATGAATTTAAAAAAATAAACTCATAAAAATTTAAAAAAAAAAACGGAAATTAAATTTTGAAAGAGACGGCAACGTTGTTCGTTGTATAACTCTAGAGAATCCTGAGTCCTGCTGCCCTCGACGCGATGCGGCAACCGCGGACGCGAAGGGCGCGTCGGCTTTACACGGCTGTTTCAGCTATAGTCTTCCAGACTCCAGATATAATTTATGGCACCGACAGTACAGTACGGTACTACTATGTTGTATTTCTTTTTGTTTAGATAAAAATTCACAGATTTCGCAATCCTTGCTACCATCGGAGACATTGGAAATGACTTGGGAAATGATAACACCATTATATGGAACCTATTTAACACATAATATATA
Organism: Ceutorhynchus assimilis; assembly: GCA_917834065.1. Lineage (NCBI taxonomy): Eukaryota > Metazoa > Arthropoda > Insecta > Coleoptera > Curculionidae > Ceutorhynchus > Ceutorhynchus assimilis. Next base: position 12,453,446 of record OU892280.1, on the reverse strand, counting down.
TTTACCTACGTCAGTCAGTGACCCGGTCAGTGAGATACACAACTCGGGCTACGCACTCGTCATGCAACTTCCATCGATAGACCATACGCGAGAACATAAACATTTCCTATGGTAAAAGTTCCTGAATTTTGACAAATATCTTTTTTCTACAACTGTCAAAAAATGATGATGTTCGCACACTCATGACAGTTTGCGAAGTGACACTTTTTTTCCCAGGTATTGATTTTTTAACGTTCCCATGACGCCGTGCGCGAGCTAGCTATTTCGCGCACGAGTGCGCGAAATAGCTAGTTCGCACACTGGGTGTCATGGTGACACATACCTGTCAGGAAATCAAAAATAATTAAAATTCACCTACCTTTGATTGAAAATGCAATTTTGGCTTCGAATGATTGATATTTAAATGGAGTTGTAGAAAAAATATTGTTTGCAACTCGGGCGCGAAATGCTACTTTGGTGATCTCGACTATTTTTTTAACTCGGCTGCGCCTCGTTAAAAAAATCAGATCTCGATCACCAAAGTAGCATTTCGCGCCCTTGATACAAAAATAACTATTTTGATTGAATTTGTTTTTATATTTGGCTGTAAAAAACTTCAAAAATACAAATAACTTTCGCACACTGACCTCAAACCCCAACACCACGAAGAAAAATACCTAAAAAAAGCATGACAGGACAGGGCCCCAAAAAATTTTTCGCGTCGGGCCCCAAATGTTCTAGGTCCGCCACTGAATTTCGATATTCTTATGGATCTTCCTTAGCCAGTTCAAGCAATAATGTGGAACATGCACCATGTGTTTCTCTACGAGATATACATGGTCGAACCCAACAACTTTTTTCTTTTTCAATTTCTTTCAATAAAATTTCTGATAAATCTCCATAAACACTCAAAATGCATTTTTGAATTTCTTTTCGAACAACTGTACTTGCTGCCATTTCACCTCAATTTGCACTAATCACTAAATTCGACTTAAAATCAGTAAAATGCATGTAGACACTCACTTGCACGAAAACAATAGTTATTTGTTTTACTAGGCAGAAAAGTACAAGATTAAATGCCGCGGCTGGTGTTTCATAGCCGAGGCTAGGAAACCAGCCGAGGTATTAAATCTACTTTTCTGCCATGTAAAACATATAATTTTTTCTCCGAATGTTCAAATTCACACATGGACATCTTTTTTATATTTATTTCATTCATTATTATTATCCAAATAATTAAATTATTTTGACAATTGTCATTGTCACCATCAATTTCAAATACTAAATTGAGTGAAATTATTACCTGGAACGTTGTGACACTGTCACTTTTAATGCCTATAGGCAGTAAAAGTCCACTTTTACTGCTTAGGCAGTAAAAATACAACTTTTGATCCTGTCAAGTGTCATTAAAAGGCCGCTTTTACTGTCATTCGGAGAAAAAGATAATTTAGCTACTGGCGTTAGTACTTTCTGAAGCTACTTGCACTGTGTAAATGAGGCTTTAGTCATATATATTCTAAACGTTCAAGGCTTCCTTAAGGTCTGAGGAATAAACCTCAAGGAACGATTATAAATTCGGCCCTATATAATCAAGATCAAACTTGCAAGCAAAACTCGAAGTAAAATAACCAAAAAATAACTAAAATACGAGTAAAAAACACATACCTATTTAAAATAAACTTGCTTGGCCGCCACGCCATATTGAATTTTGTGCCTGACAGCTGGATTGGATAGTTCATTGGATTGGATGTGATTGGATGGATTGCCTAATTATTATGGTCCTTAGGGCTAAATTATGGACTGACTGGTAAACGTCTGGTTGTTACCTAGCAGGTACTTTCCATGCACTAGAGAATAGACACTCTCTTGCATGTATTAATTACTTCTTGGTCATTGGTGTATGTAAGATGTAACTTTAAATAAATAAATAAATCATTTACAGACAATACGCAAACTTATAGTCATAGAAATACTATAGATTCTAAAAAAATTTCCAGATATTTACAAATAGGGCAGAGAGACTAGGGTGAGAGCAAAGAGCATAAAATTAGGCAATTTAAACCACGTGACATTCAAGATGGCGTGGCGACCACACATGGTCCAAAAAACACAAAAAAAATTCTAGTTTCTGCCCGACTTAATATTTTACGTACCTAGTAAGCAAATATTTTATTGAATAATCAGCTGCAAGCAAAGCTCGAAGCAAAATAATTACAATATGCACAAAAACACATATTCAAAACAAACTTGCTGGCCGCCACGCCATATTGAATTTTTCGTTTTGACAGATGGATTGAATTGCCTAATAGACCGATCTCCTATTACCTGAACTGCGCGCGTCGCTTGTAGGCTGCAGGTGAGCGTCCAATGAGAAACAAGTTTGTGACAGCCCTGCGTCATATTCTTATTCAGGAGCTATTTCAGAATTAATCGTCCCTTCTTTCTTTGTAATGTGTAATTCGACAAAGAGCAAACTAATACTTTACATATTACTTGAACTCACCGCAGTATCGTTTAAAGTTATGTTAGATTATACTTGACATATTCCTTTGCAATTTCATTGAGCGATGTTGCCGGATGAAACATTTATCAAAATAAAGGTGCAAACGATGTTCATCCACTTTCAAGCTCTTCTGTTGTCTGATTTAAGGCGTTGTAAAACACTTGACACTATATTACTTCTTTAATGTTATAATAATATTCGATTTGTATTGTCTACATTTGTTCTGCAACAATACAATCTGACTACACTGCAGCCTACGAGTTGCGTGCGCATGTCATCTTTCATTATTTTCTAACTTGTATTTATTATAATTAAGCTCTCTTTTTCTAATCCTGCGAGATAGGTCTATTATTCAGGATAATCTGGCGGAGCAAACTGACAAATATTTTGGTATATTCATTACAGAAATCTGTAACGTGGCGTCACGTCAATTGTACATGTGTCAATTGTGTCATCATAAGAGTCACTGTAATCATAACCATCATAACGAAATCCAAAACATAACACATAACATAACATTTGTGTGTGGCGCTTTTTTTTTCCAAATAATCCAATAACTTAATTGCCTAATTTTTGAAATGAAATTGAGCAAAACATAAAAAAAAATATATATAAAGTATAAATTTAAAGTAATATTAATAATCATGTCAGATTCAGTGCCCTCTCCGCAACAAGCCGACGCCTCAACATCGAGCCAGACCTTGGTCGAGACTGCTGATGAACAGGTAACCTGTAAAATGTTATTAGTAAATAATTTCCATATCAGTCCTTTTGAACTACCGTGTCGTGTAAACAGTTTGCTTCGCCTATAAATAATTTTGTGCCGAGATAATGTTTTCTTCAACAACTTTGTGTATTTTCCGTTTTGTGGGACGTAGCATAAATAAATCAATAACAAGATCCCTACACGCTTCTCCACTAGAAGGTATTCGAATTTTGGACATGACGAGGATAGTGGCAGGTCCTCATTGTACCATGGTACTAGGAGATTTGGGAGCTGAAGTAATCAAAATCGAAAAACCTGGCTCAGGAGATGAGGCTCGACTATATGGACCACCTTTTATAAACGACACAAAAGATTCTGCTTATTTTGTGGCTTTGAATCGCAATAAAAAAAGCATATGCATCAACACCCAGTCAAAAGAAGGCAGGGAAATAATTTATTCTTTAGCCAAAATGTCAGATGTTTTGGTTGAAAACTTTGTGCCAGGTAAACTGGATAAACTCCAATTGGGTTACAGTGACCTAAAGAAAATAGCTCCCCAATTGATTTATTGTTCGATAACTGGCTTTGGGCCTGAAGGGCCTTATAGGACTAGACCTGGTTATGATTTAATTGCCTCATCTATAGGTGGATTAGTGCATATTACTGGACCACAGGATGGAGAACCTTGTAAAGTTGGTGTGGCAATGGTAGATTTAGCTACAGGTAAATATTTTAACAGATTTGCCCACTATACACTGTGATTCACATAGCCTGTGCATTAAAAGTTTTCCAGATTGCAGGTGGATTAGTAGAGATAGCATCTAATCCACCTGTGATGCATGGACTACGTAAATCACCCTATATAACTATCCACTTATTTGTATAAAGTTTTCTTTAACTAGATTCTAGGAAAGCCTAATTTTTAAACTTGAGGTTAGAGGTTGAAGCATTGTTGGACAAGAGTTTAATGTAAAACATATCTAGCAAAAAGTTCACAAGCACATATAATTGATGTATGAATCCTTACCAAGCTCAAAAGACACCCAACTGTGCTTGAACCTCAAGCTGAGAAATAGAGCTTCAAATATTTTGAGGATTTTTAATTAAGTACCTACCTGAATTTTGAACAGTTTTGATTTAAATGGCATTTATTGGGGTATTTACAACCTTCATGTTCATAATCAAGGTTAATTAACATTCTTTTTTTCTTTATTAGGTCTATATGCTCATGGTGCAATATTGGCAGCTCTGATAAAACGTTCAAAAACAGGAAAAGGACAAAAAATTGATTGTAATCTTCTCTCTACCCAACTTGCAACTTTAATCAATATTGGATCTAATTACCTCAATGCAGGAGAAGAGGCTGTTCGTTGGGGCACAGCTCATCCGAGTATAGTGCCTTATCAAGCATTTCCCACTAAAGATGGTTATTATACTATAGGAGCGGGCTCTGATAAGCAGTTTTTGGAGTTTTGCAATTTAATTGATCATGCGAATTTGGCTAGTAATGAAAAATTTTTGAGCAATAAGGAAAGGGTGCAAAATAGACAAGAACTAATAGAAGTACTAACAAAAATAATTGTTAAAAAAACTAATGAAGAATGGCAAGCTATTTTTGCTAATTCATCATTTCCTAATGGCCCGGTAAACAACTTAGAAGCTGCTTTTGATGACCCTCATGTCAAACATATTGATATAGTTAAAACTTTGGATTATGCAGAAGGAAAAATTAAACTAGTAGGACCAGCAGTCACATATAGTCAAGGGGGTAATGAAATTAGAAGTCCCCCTCCTACTTTAGGCCAGCATACCAATGAGGTTTTGTCTAATGTATTGGGATATACCGAGAAGAAAATTGAAGAATTAAAATTACAGAAAATAATTGCTTAACGATAAGAAATCCTGTGGTTTGATTAAGATTTAAACATTTTGATTTAGTAGGTTTTGTAAATACTTACTTATTGTTATCTGTTTATTTTGGTTGGTTTTATTTATCTTTTATTACACAAAATGAGGCTTTTGATGTTATTGTAAATGTAAATGTTATTTTTAATAAAAAAATTTTATCAGTAGGTATAATTTTTGACCTTGTTAAATCCTCCAACTGCACTCTTACAATTAAAAAATTTCCAAAAACAAAAATAGCTTTTCAAATTGAACTTTAGGCTGCAATTTAGCCATATTAACTGTCGATCAAGAACTGCTACAAGTTCCAGGAAATAAAGAAAAAATTCTCTGCTTGTTTATGCACAAGTGGAATCTAGCTTAAACATTCTTAACCTACCCCAAATTGTTTTTGGGTTGTAATCCACAGCACATGAAGGGTTTAAGAGATAAATTAGCAAAGTAGGAGCGATAAGTGCAAATATTTATTATTGCACACCTCATCTATACAAGAACTATGTTGATTGTTTACAGTGCAACTCTCATCAAATGATAGCTAAAATTTGTTTTTTAAGTCTCATCAAATAATAATATGTAACTTTTTCTAGGATCATGCTGTTCCCAGAGTAACTGTGAAACTGAAAAAGCCAAAAACCGACAGAAAAGTTCAATGGAGTACAGAAACAGTGGACAACGAAAACATGGGCAAGAAAAAATCAAAATGTTGCTGCATTTTCAATAAACCTCTAAAATTTGGGGAAAGCTCATCGGATTCGTCTGATGATGAGTGTGAACATTGCCAAGGTCATGTAGATAAAAAGAAGAAATCTGACAGTCTTGAAGCTAGTGAAGATAATTGCAGCAGAACAGAGTCTGTAATCGAAGAACCCCCAAGCTCATCTGGAGAACCTACACACACAACTTCCGAGTGAAAACCTTTTGGTAACAATAATTAAGGAGTTATTACTTTATTATTAACTGTGATAAGTGATAATTAATTTAAAGGAAAAACATGATTATGTTACCTATGCGCTCAAAAGAAAAACAACTCTTTGCGTCATTGTTAGATGTGGTGTAACCAATTTTTTATTTATTGAATATATTTTTTAAGTTGAATTAATTATTAGTTGCATTATTTTACCGACGATGTCTGCTACATAGAAAAATTTCACTTATTTCGGAAAAATAGTTATAGGATAATAGAAGTGGGAAGAGGTGATATCACAAGAAAGTCAGGTTAATAGAAATTGCAGAAGGTAACATTCTGTGGGGGAACCTGGTGGGCGCATAGGTCTAGTCATAGTCCGCACAGTTAAGGATACCCTTCAATGCGACGTAAGTAAATGCCCCACAAGAACCAGAGGGATATAACAGTGCTGGCATATTTCCAAATTATCAAGATTTTTGTCCCATTGGTCAGGCAACTATCTGCCCACCAATAGAATTATAAAACGGTAAATTTATCTTGCAGATAGTTACCAATAAGTTTATCTGACGATGAATAAACTGGGCCCAAGTCTTTTTTTTTATTTTGAGGATAAAATACATAAAGGCGTTTGTTTTTAATAAGACACAAAATTGAAGATCACAGAAATTTATTTGCAAAAAAAAATTGCTACTAGTTGGCAATAGGCAGAGGCAACTCAAATTAACCCCTGTATTATTCAATGGATTAAATTGAGTATTTGAATACACAAACTGAACTGGAACGTGCTACCAAGAATCCTAAAATTTGATTCATAAAACAATAAATAAAGCACACAGAAGACCTTGAGACAAAAACATTGTTTCAGTGATTGAGAATAACAATAAAAAGATAAATAAATAAATAAATAAATAAAAGGTATAATATTGTGGTTTATCAGCAATGGGGCTCTTGATATTTGTACAAAAACGAAGCCTAACAGATTATATAATATTTTTTTAAAAGTGTATAAGCACCATTATACTGAGTGGCCGGCCCATGGTTAAAATTTAGCAGAAGAGATTTGCATAACAAATTCTATGCATTCTGATTGAAAAATTAGCCTAAGATGAGTCACAATTGCAGTAATTTGTTTTCATATCTCTTCTGAGCTAAAATTTGCTATGCTCTGGATAACCTACCCCAGTATGTATAAATGTATAACAACTAAAATTATTACATTACTAGATTTCACGAGTATTTTTTGTTTCAGTTAAAAAAGCTAATTGGTATACAGGCTGTTTGGTAAAGCGATAGACAGTTTTACATCCTGCGGTGTTGTACGCACACTTACTAAATGGATTAAGCGGTCTTGAATATTTTTTTTTAGATTTCTCACTGAGTTGGAACACATTTTCAAGATTTATTCAAGACAACTACAAACAAGTCGTAATATAAAGATCATTTTAAAAGATACAAAATAAGCATTCCACAGAAATTTTTATATAGCCAATAGATGTTAAACAAACATTGAAAATTTTCTAACAAAGTACCAAACACCTTGTATACCAGAAACTCGTAATTCATTATTATTATCTAGACATGTGTGGTGGATACGCTGCACCTTTATCTCTTGTGCTACGACCTGAACAAAATTATATGTCAAGAAAAATTAAAGCCACCAAAATCATCAAATTTTACCTTTTTTCTTAACAATTTTTCTTAATTCCACACCCATAGGCAAATCTCTAACGTCCAAACCCAACTCCTTAACCTTCGACCTGGAACGCCATATCTTAATTTTAAAATCATCAGACGTTGTCACCAACATTTCAGGATCCTTTGGGTTGAAAGCCACAGAATTGACCACATCTACATGAGGATACTTTGCAAGACAAACTCCATAATGTCTGTCCCACATGTAACCATGTTTATCTTCGGCACCACTAAATTTTTAAATCTACAATTATACATTGCATTCAAGGGAATTGGGCCTTACCTTGCCACGTATTCGTTACAAACATCAAGAAAGATGAAAAAACACTCGTTATTTGGTGTGTAGGCTTGGTGCGCCCTAAACATGGTTCCTACTTGTTTCAGTGTCACTAAGTCGATCACGTGAATATCGATTTCTTGGGCTATTGGAGGCGGGTCCAGAGGATTTGTTATTACATAGTTTTCAGGCCAAGATCTACTGTTTACATAGAGATACCTAAAAAGAAACAAATGCACCATTTCAAAAGATCTGAAACAGGATGTACTTCTTTTATGTCTGAGTCAAAATGAGCCACATGCAGTAAAACCTACTAAAATATTTTACAAAAGTACAAATTAGTTTCTGCTTTCCAGTCCATTCTCTTAGGAACCCTCTAAGCAAATTGAGGACAATTGTTGAGAGTTTTAGTTTAGTTTAGAGATGCAGCCATCTCAAAGTTGGGGCATAATTTTTAACAAAAATATAAAAATATTGCTATACAAATCTTACCTATGATCTGGACTGAGTCCCATTCCAACAATATGCCCGTGTAAATCAATGAGATGATCAATTTTATCAAACTTATTGGCTACTTTTTCAAAATCCAACCAGTCAGGATCCTGTGAAGGACTTGCAGACCTCATTTGTTCTTTTCTTTGCTCGTGCAAGATTAATCTTTCCTTTAAAGATGGGCCGGGGTCCAATTTTTTAGGAAACACAAACGGTTTTATTCGTTTGAACCCGATCTGGTGCGGGGTATATGTTTTATTGCCAGTAGTAAAAATCAAATATTTATCACTTAGAGCATCGGTTTCGTCACTGGAAGCTGAATGATCGTCATCATCAAAGCCTTCATCTTTATTATTATCATCTTGATCCATTTCATAGTCACTATCGTCTGCAGCAGCTTCACTCTGCTCCATTTCCACTTTTCTATAATCAGAACTATACCATATGGGATTAGCAAACTCATCACTACTACTCGTAGGGTTTACAACAGGTAGTTCATCAAAAACTGACTTGCTGGGTTTTGAAACATTGCCGATATCTCTATGACTTACAGGGTTGCCATGTTCAAATATCACACCTTGATCTACAGGCACTCCAGAGTATTCCGGTTCTTCCAAAGCGATATTTTCAGAGTTTGGTAAACAATTGGCAATCATGATGTCTCTAATTGAACTGGCATTTCTGTTGTAGAATCTAAAGAGACCGTGAGTGATGGGAACCAATTCTGAATCAGCTTCCTGTGTAGCTCTGTTCAGCCACAAATGTGAGCTGCTCACTAAATGAGCCAACCAATGCAAATCACCGGAAAGCAAATACTGGTCACTGTACCAAGTGCCAAAAATATCGTAAGGTTTGTTGACTACCCTAGATTGTAACGTAAAACCATCTGGAAAATAATATGTATATTATTCGTTTGGGGGTTTTAGAAAAATGTAATTTTGTTTTACCTAAATTAAAAACAGCAATTTCACCAGAAGTACTATGAGTGGTTCCAAAATGAACTCCAGATACTAATAGTAAAGTATCTGTTTCATTGAACTGAGAATATTGTGTATATTTCCATTTGAAAAGTTTCATGTTTTTGCTGTATTTTACTGTGGCTGGATAATTGGAATTCCAGACCTAAAAAAAACAAGTGGTATTTTAAAAACAGTACTCAGTGTGCCTGGACAGCTTTCAGTGAGTTCAGGGAGATGCTGATTCAACTTCAGGCACACTAAACAGATTTATGAAAGTTTAATTTGTCTTTACTCTAGCTGATGAAAAAAGTTGGAATGTAATTTTCTACCTAAATAAATAAAAAATAAAAAAATTTATCATAAATTAGAGGATTGGAATTATTTGGTAATCTGGAACTCTTAAATTTAATTCGAAACAATAAAAATCAAAACAAAAAGTAATTGGAGAAAGATAGGAGAAAATTTTGATATTATAATGAAAAAATATCTGGGAGGATAGGGTATTGACGATAACACATTGAAGACTTTTTATCGTTCTGTTGCTGACGAACTAACAGCAAATTTAAACCTGCAAATCAATCCAATGTTGTACCTGCAGGAGGTTTTTGTACCGAACAATTTTTATTTGATTGATGAAAAGTGATGTGGTATTATTCTTGGAGAGATAAAATGTAAGAACTCTGGTATAAATAATTTTTCACTAAGAGTGTTTGAGGCCTTCCACCATCAGACTCTGGACGTGATGATAAGGTTAATAAATCATTCTTCGATGATGTTTGTTTTCGTTCTAGTCTCAAGACAGCTGTTGTTCCGCTATTTGCGGATGGTGATTTTTGTCCAATCTCATTGTTACCAACGCACTCAAAGATCATTGAAAAGCTTGTAAATAAAAGAATGATAACCTTTATGTCTAATCACAATGTCCTGACTAGTCAGTTTGGATTTCAAGATTTTCATGCCAGGGTACTTGTGATGCGAAGTTTAAGCTTTTAGAGAATGTGTATGTCGGTCTAAATCGGGGAAGTATGGCTGCAGCGGTTTTCTTAAGCATTTGCTTGCGTGAATCACAGAATAATTCTGCAAAAAATGTATCAGTTTGGCTTTAGGGGAGTGGCATTTTCGTCACGTAGAAAGCAAATGGTTCTGTCCGAGTTGGATTTTTATCCGTATTATTGTAAATTTAATTCAATCTTACCTCAGCCATATAGGTATCAGAATGTGAAGATTAAGGGGTGCAAGTCAGCAGTACCTCTGCGAACCTCCAGGGCTCCAATTTTGGACCACTTTTATTCTAATAGTTATTAATAACTTATCAGTAATATTGAAAATGCAAAGTGTCTATTATTAGCTGATGATTTCAAATGCTGTTTTCAAATCAGCATCAATGATTGTGTGAAATTTTACAAAATGACGTCTGTAATGTGGGATTCTGGTGTGATACAAATGGCTTTAGCTTAAACGTGAGTAAATGTTGCGTGTATGTCTTTTACCTTAAATAGGGATGCTTTTGACTATTCACTAAATAACAATAATCTTCCAAGAGTGACCCAACAAAGAGATCTCGGAATCATCTTTGATACTTCATTGTCCTTCTCTAATCGCATAATAACTATGATTGAAAGTGCCCATGAAATATCAGGTTTTATTTCAAGAACCACCAGAGAAATTGATATTGAAGTTAGCTTCTGTCTTTTCGACAGCCTGGTTTTTCCAATGTTAGAATATGGTAGAGTTATTTGGTCTCCATATTACAGCATTTGGATAACACTTATCGAAGGGGTGCGGAGAAAATTTGGTATTTACGAGGGGTCAACCACTAGCGAAAAAACGTATAGTGATTTCCAGTTTCTGGAAATGCATCTCAAATTTGGACCCCATTTCCAAGTATTCCCTCTCATATTCCCAAGTATTGGTCAACTTGGTTAACTGACACAGCGAGGTATACTGGGCCATATGCCAGTTTTCAGATTATTATTGAAATTTGAATTTCCCATGCATAAAACTTTATTACAAGTGTGTCTCATTCATACCCTTCATGTAGTAGAAAGAACAACGCCGGATTAGTTCCTGAGACATTGAAATTTGTTACTTTTACAAAGTGTATCATAACAACAAGTGACAGAAGTTTGGATTTCAATTAATGGTTAGTGAGTGATCACAGTTAATAACACTGCATTGAGCATGTTCAATTGGAAGAGAAAGATGTTGTGAAGGTAAGTCAGGTTTGTTCTTAGCTTAAAATTTCAAGTAATGGAAACACAGCTTGGTTTCCAGTTGCCCCAGTAAAAATACGTACAGAGGCAACTGGAACGTATACGATGTGGTATAAAGGTATTTCCTAGGGGTTTTTCACCTTGTTGATCGGTGTACAAATCACTGGTTAATATATGTCAATACCAGGTAAATACTATGTCAATCAATAGTGTCAATACTATGCAATACCTACTTGTTAATTATGTAGGTAATATATGTCAATATTTCTAGATATCTTGGCAATATAGTGTCATAATGACATTTGGAAGATCAGTTATGTCATTCCTATCCATAAATCAGGTGATAAATCTAATATAAAAAACTACCGACCTATAGTATTATGAGTGCAATACCAAAATTGTTTGAGAAACTAGTGGCGAGATTTCTATCATCAATGCTATCACCTTTGATAATTAACAAACAGTTTGGCTTCTGTGCTGGTCGAAGTACGGAATCGAATCTCATGTCCTACACATCTAGTATTGCAGGGGCACTGGAAAGGGGACTGGAGGTTCACCCAATATATACAGATTTCGCTAAGGCTTTTGATAAAGTTCCTCACAACATCATACTCAACAAACTGAGAACATGTGGGATCTCTGGTCCAATGCTCAACTGGATTCGGACTGACATGACTGGTCGAGTCCAGAAGGTCAGGGTTAACAATTTTGTATCTCTGAAATACCAGTGACCTCTGGAGTTCCACAAGGCTCACATCTGGCTCCACTAATTTTCAATATCTTTATAAATGATGCGGCATCTTGTTTTGTTTCTTGCAGCATCCTTTTATTTGCAGATGATCTAAAGACATTTAGAGTCATTTCCAGTCCTGCTGACTGTCTGGACCTTCAGCTCGACCTAAATGGATTTGTGGAATGGTGTGATTCCAATGGAATGGAGCTAAATGCGTCCAAGTGTAAACTCATGATTTTTTCGCGAAAACGAGTAAAAACTAACTTTGATTATCTCATTAAGGATGACGTTCTTACAACAACTGAAACTATAAAGGACCTTGGTATCATGCTTAACCCTGAACTCTCTTATGTTGATCCCAAGCAGCACTCCTATGTTGGGCCAATATTGGGACAATAACTACGATTTATTGACCCAAGTCAGATCCTCTATGTTAGTCCAATAAAAGATGTGGACATTCTGCAATATTTGTCCAAGAACGTATGTCAATATATACCCAAAAATAGATACCAACGTTGGTACAATAACGTAACCAAATGTTGGCCCAAAAAGAAATAATCAATATCATATCAAGAACTTTATGCAATATAGAGCCAATTGAAATTACCAATATTGGCCCGAAGACGTATGTAAATCTTGGCTTTATATTATATTTAATTAAGGTAACGGACCAATTATAAGGACCGACTAAGAAGTGTTTTCTCTCTGCCGGACCATCCGTGGACCCATTTCGCTGTATCACAACTCATCAGCACGGTTAAGTCCCGCCAGGGTCCCGCAGAGAGAAAACAACCAATTTTTGGCTTCATCCCGGAACCAGGTTTAAGACAGGTGAAGTGAAGACAGAGTCTCCATCTATTTTTTGGTCGGCACACCAAGTGCGCACGTTGAATACCCTATATTGGACCAACATTTTCAATACAGAAAATCTAACCTTGGTAAAAATTAGTATGTAAATATTGGCCCTTCATTGGGCTTTTCAAAAAGTATCAATATTGTGAAAAAATTGAAAATAAATATTGGGAGTACAAAGTTTTTGAAGTGAATTTAAATATCAATAAAAAATTGAATGCCAATATTGAATTAATATTATATTACAATATTGTTTCGATAATATAAAATGTAATATTTGGCCAATATTTCATTAATCAATATTGTAGTGAGAAAGTCTTGGGCCAATATTCAAATTACTGAAAAGTTAATTAATCTATGAAAACAATATTGGTACAAGATTATTTTTAAATATTGTTTCCACATAGTTAAAACTAACGTTGCCCCAATATTGGTACTGTGTTGATTTAACAACAAAATTGAATAAATATTGGCCCAACTGAAAAACGATGTTTACCCCATATTATGTGCTACTTGGGACATTACTGTCATAGTGAACAAAGCTTTTAGGATGCTCGGGTTCATAAAGAGGAACACTCATGATTTTGCCTCCATCCGTACGCTTAAGATTCTTTTTTGCAGTCTTGTTAGGTCTCATCTAGAATACGCGTCCTCTGTGTGGACTCCATACTATCAAATACATTCTTCAAGAATCGAGAGAGTTCAGAGGAAGTTTCTTCGCCATATTAACTACAAATTTTTCAACAATGAGAGCACATATCCTGTACTTTATCGAGAGTTGAATCTCTTTCCATTGGAGACTCGCAGGGATCTCCATGATCTTCATTGTCTTTTTAGAGTGTTCAATTCAATGATTGATTGTCCGCAACTCACTGGTAAGATTACTCTAAATGTTCCTCGGGTTAATACTCGTAATGATCTGTTCTTTAATGTACCATTTTGTCGTACTAACTATAGTGAAAACTCTTTTCTCCCTAGAGCCATGTCTCTGGCCAACAGATTTCCTGAGCTTGATTTCACTTGCACAGAGAACCATTTCCTCAGACAGCTGTCTCAGGTTATTCCAGGTTATTCCAGTCCTGTATCCATAAGTGATTATTGCTTGGGTCTAAATTGTAATTGTAATTAAATTATATATTTTTTATATTTTTATTTATTTTCATAATTTGTAACATAGTTTTAAGCTACCAACCTTAGGCTTAGGTTTAGGCTAAGTATTAGTGTATAATATTTCTCACTGTGAATTTTTGTAAAGAAAAAATGGACATTTTGTCCGGCAATAAATAAATAAATAAATAAATAAATGTGATTGGTTGATACCCATTAATAACATGTAAATACCTGTGGATATGTCAGTTTCTCCCACAAAACTATCCCAAAAGGCTAGTTTCTTTGTACAACTTGAGCTGTGCCTAGAGCACCTAACCAGGATCTTTCCTTATAGTCGTACTATTATAACTGGTGATTTTAATATTAATTTATTCCAGGATAACTCAGATAAGTTTCAACTTCTAGACATTTTAAATTCTTTCAATATTATTCCAGTGTTTAATGTACCTACTCGTGTAGGCAGAAACTCATCCACTGCCATTGATTATATATGTACAAATATAAACTCCCTTCTACTAGATAAAAAAGTTTCTGAGAATGGCCTATCTGACCATACCTTTCAACTAATTAGTCTTCACGTTATCTCGAATGCAACTCCTACCACCACCCTAAAAAGAGCTTTTTCGGAAAGAAACAAGGCATATTTTAGACAATTATTAAATGTACACTCTTGGGATGTTTTGGTTGTGGGTAATGGTAATGTCAATGACAGCATGATTTATTTTACTAATACCTTGCAAAGTTACTTTAACATTTGTTTCCCTCTAGTAAAAATGAAAGTAACAAACTATAACACCAATAAACAATGGCTCTCATTAGGTATACGTACTTCCTCAAAAAATCTGAAAAAACTTTTCTATAAACAACTAAAAGGAGAACTCTCTCCAGAATTTTACAAACAGTATAAAAATATTTACAGAAGAACTTTAAAGCTAGCTAAACGTATGTATTATGATAACAAGTTGTCCTTATCCACAAACAAATCAAAAACCGTCTGGGACATTATAAATTCTACAACAAAAAGTCAGAAGAAAGTTGAAATTGAAAGTATTATCTGTAATGATATTGAATACAAAAATCCTAGTCAAATTGCAAACCTCTTTAATTCCTTTTTCATTAATATACCCTTGAAAATCCAAGAAAATCAGAATATAAATAGAATACCCCAGCACAATGTTGTATCTGGGATTGAGAGTACCATTTTCTTACACGATGTTTCAGAGACTGAAATGATGCAAGCAATTAATAATTTAAAAAATACAAACTCAACCGGCCCTGATGAATTCTCATCATCTTTAATTAAAAGCTGTAAAGATCAACTATGTAAACCCCTTTGCTCTCTTCTAAACTTGTGTTTTTCAGAGGCAACATTTCCAGACTGTTTGAAAGTATCTAAAGTTATCTGCTTGCATAAAAAAGATAATACAAATGATATGGGAAACTATCGCCCTATATCGCTTTTATCAACATTCTCAAAAATATTTGAAAAAATTATATCTAAACGCATTTTAAACTTTTTAAATTCAAATAATCTAATATCAAATACCCAGCATGGTTTCCGCGACAAAAGATCGACTATTTCTGCACTATGTTATATTTTAGATAATGTCTATAAAAATCTAGACAAAAGCAAGAAAGTTATGGCACTATTTGTGGACTTAACTAAAGCTTTTGACTGTGTGGACCACGGCCTGCTTTTGCAAAAACTTCAATCCTACGGAATTCGTGGTAACTGTTACTCATTATTAAAATCATATCTCTGTAATCGTAAACAATATGTGCAATGTAATGGAGCTATGTCTGACCAGTTAAATGTTGAGGTTGGTGTACCACAGGGTAGTGTTCTTGGTCCCCTCCTATTTCTCATGTACGTGAATGATATATCGGATATCTTAACAACTTTGCATTGTGAATTTGCTGATGATATTACACTTTTATCTTCTGATCTCAATGAACAAATTATGAAAAAGGGTTTGACAGATAACCTGCATTTTTTATCTAATTATTTTTGTAATAATAAACTGGTGCTTAACCAGGCAAAGACTTACACAATGCAATTTCATCCTTATGAGGCAAATTACAATAAAAGTCAATACATTCTCTTGAATGGCAGATCAATAAGGCAGGTTAATACTGTGAAACTTTTGGGTATCCATGTTGACATGTCATTAAACTGGAGAGAGCAGATAAATTATGTATGCAATAAGTGTGCAAAGAGTTGTTTTGCTTTATATCGTCTGTCTCAAATAACAAGTAGAAGCACTGTAAGAATGTTTTATTTTTCAATTATTGAATCATGTATTAGATATGGGATTGTGCTTTGGGGTGCAACCTCTGCTTCACAGAGAGTCTTTATAATGCAAAAAGGGGCTATTCGATTAATGTATAATATGAAGTTTAGGGAATCTTGTAGACAAAAATTTATTTCTGAAAAAATCATGACTATGCCTTGTTTATACATTTTCGAAATCTTGAAATTTGTAAGGGATAACTCAAATGCTTTTAAAGCTCTAAATCTGCATCATGATTACACAACTAGATTTGGACTTGATTATCAATATGACGTTCATCGTCTTGAGCTTTACAAAGCAAATCCTTACTACATAGGGGCTATTTTGTATAACAAGATACCTATTAGCAAACGTCAATTAAATCAGAATGAGTTCTTATGTTTTATTAAAAATATTTTATTGGAAAATGCATTCTATACAGTGGAGGAGTTTCTAAACTTTACGCAGTGGAAGATATGAAAGAATACTTCATAAAAATTGTAATAGGTATATTATTTGATTATTCTTATGCTTATTGTTATAAATAGGTATTTAATTATTTATAATGTTACGTTATTGATTAGTATGTAATGCAAATTTTATCTGTAAATATTTTCCTATATCCTGTATGTGATCCTTGGAAATAAACATCTATCTATCTATCTATCTATCATTCTGTCATGGCAATACTTGGTGATATGTGATAATACTAGGGAAATGCCTGGCAATATGTGGAAATATTTTGTTAATACAGGCAAATAGTTGGTAATAACTTGTTATTAGGTACTGTTAATCGGTGTACAAATTTTGTAAGGTGAGAAACCCCTCGGTCGATAAGTTATTCCTCGAGTTATTCTATGGAGGACGAAAATGGCATCTGGATGTTATGCTGTTTGTATTGTCACAAGGGAGTTAGGGTCATCCAGTCTGTATATAACTCGCTTGTGGAGATGCATGCAAATTGAAGCCTAGAGACCGTTCTAGGCCATTGTTCGTTCAGGAGGCACTCCTCACATTGCCATTCTTTCTATTTTGGAGACTGTATCCTTAGTGCACAAAAAATATGAAAATTGTATAAATCCCAACATCCACAATACACATAATCGACATAATTCACCATTAGCTATACCAAGGAGCAATGTTGCCAAAAAAACTCTTCAAGTTCCATATCAGTTAGATGTGTATAGGAAGTCACCACTCACCAAAATGATGTTATTGTTCGTGTCATTTGCAAAGAGAACCACACTATGGTGCTCCAAAGAAATGTTGTTTCACCGGAAAGCATCCTACTTTAAGCGTCGTGATTTTGATGCACCCATAAAATTGCAGATGCTTGGAAGGGAAAAACGAACAGTTCAGTTGTGCCAAACTCTGAAGCACTGGAACGCCTATAAACTCTCTCTAGCTCTAGAGCAGTTCAGGAGTGCTTAAACTGCGTCACAGGAAAACGACGACTCTGGACAGAGCCCTAGGATACTCTAAACTTCAGTTGCATAGACTGAGGTTGAAAAGCACTTCTAACATAGGACACATACTATAAAATGACCTGTCAAATAATTATAAGAACAAACTTCCAGTATTATAGTTATAGTTGTTCATGGGTCATGGAACGACAGGACATCATTTAGGTGAAAATCTTTCATTAAATCAATAGGCAAATCTTAATTTTTTTGTATTTGTCAGATAGCAAGCAAAGACAAATAAAAACTCCAATAAGCTGTAAGAATGTTGATTTTAATTGTTTTCTCATAATTTTTACTTAAATAAAGAAAGCCTTGAATATATCACTTACAGTCACATATCCGTCTTTGGAACAAGAAGCGAAGTATTTTCCATTGTGAGCAAAACTGACATGCAACACCTGATGAGTGTGCTCTTCCAACATTTCTGTTTGAACCACTGGGATTTCGTAGCAGAGCCTTCTAAACTCTTCGTACCATGTTTTACCTTTTTTGGTCATAGTGTATTATTAAATATTGATTATAGAACATTACGAATTTACCTGCTACAACTGGCACAGATCTATTTATAAGGAAATTCTTATAAAACAAATCCCTCCACAGCATATCGTTTCTGCTAGCTGCTAGCCATAGTTTGCAAACTTTTCCTGCTGCTATTAGGTCTTGATAAGTTAACTGTTGAAATATTTTGTATAGGGCTGGATATGGGAGGTAGCACCATAGACTACCTTCGGTTTCGCTCATTTTTCTTCACTGTACTCTAGATTTCTCTGTAATAAATAATTTAAAACCCACACACACTAGTAAATAAATATTATTTCATTTTGATGATTTTGATGACACAAAAACAGAAAACTAATCAGCTGATTGAAAAGCTAAATTTGACAGGAGGGTCATGAATAATCCGAGCTTTGTTCAAAATACAAATTGCGGTAACCTATCCACCTATCCTACTTTCCTATTGGTCGGTTTGAATATTTATCTTCTTCTATTGGTCGGAAAGAAGGGTTTTTGCCCCTACTTGGAATTTTCCGTCATGTGAATCCTCTCAGTAAACATCCTATTTTTATCATTAATTTGGAATCCAAAAAAAAATGGAACATGGGAACTTTCCGAATCGAGAACAGCCAGATAAATAACTTATGGCAAGCAAATATCTTATTAACATTGGGTAGTTTGGCAACATGGCACCCAACCAAATCCCACAAATTGTCAAATGAGAAGTCAGAAACAGCTGGTTTTTATTTGATGAAAACAAAACAAATCCAAATTATAATAAATCATTTTATATTTAATTTTTTTGGTAATAATTAGGAACTCTACTAAAGTCATGTCGACTTCAAGCAGATCAAATGACCTCCCAGGAAACAGTGAGGACGACGAATTAACCCTACCTCGCGCAAGTATAAATAAAATGATAAAAGAGCTAGTACCTTCGGTCAGAATAGCAAATGAAGCCCGAGAATTAGTTTTAAATTGTTGCACCGAATTTATTCATTTACTCAGCTCGGAAGCCAACGAAGTTTGCAATCAATTGAATAAGAAAACTATCAATGCTGAACACATTCTTATGGGTACGTTGATAACCTCTTAATTTCTATCAAAATCATCATCAAACTTCTAGCTTTAGATAAATTGGGATTTAGTGATTATCACGCCGAAGCCGAAGCAGTTTTGAAAGACTGCAAAGCAGTAGCTGCTAAACGCAGAAGACAAAGCACGCGTTTGGAAAATTTAGGGATTCCTGAAGACGAATTGTTGAGGCAGCAACAAGAATTGTTCGCCAAGGCTAGACAAGAACAAGCGTATGCTGATCAGCAACAATGGGAGCAATTGCAAGCTGCTGCTAAACAGGCTCATGCTCAATCGATGGCTATGAGCGCTCATAATAGTGACGATCAAGAGGATTATTCATAAATTATTTTTTGTTTTCTTTTTATTATGGGTTAAATTGATATAAAGGTAAATTTGTATATTGCTGAATAAAAGGCCGGTTGGACAATTCAAGTATATGCTATACCTAGCATTAAAGTTCATTTTAGAACTAAAAAAGGTGCTGGGTATAGCCTATACTCAGGATATACTTGAATTGTCGAATCGGCCCTTAGGGTAGGAAAGTAAGTGAAGTCTTGATTTATGCACTCTTTATATCTTGTAATTGATAACTTGAACCACAATTAAATTAAAAATTACAAAGTGAAAATTTGTTTCCTAGGTAAAACCATTTATACTGGGTGTCAACAAATCCATTAGGCAACCCATACTTAACTTCAGGATGTTAAGTTTTATCAAAATGAAATTTGGTATAGGAAGGGATATGCTTTTGCATATTTTCCACTTTCTGGTTGCATCGGGAGCTGGCAAGGAAGAGGTCGATATCTCGAAATCGGAGCGATATAGAAAAAAACCGAGTCCGCCACTGGATTGTGCTCAAAAAAGTGTCTCCATAATGTTTTTACAGAAATGAAAAAAATTGATAAATAAAAAACTTATAGCCATTTTTCATAATAGGGGAAAATCGAAAATCGCCCTGTATTAATGGTACCATTGAAGATATCGCGATGCGGTTTTTGACAATCGACGTTTCTCGAAAATCGATCCCATGACATCTAAGTCAATTTTCCTCTATCTGGTCTGGAAGTGTGTTTTTCCTGTTAAAACACTCCAAATTGCAGCACCCTGTACATGGATGAAAATTGTACTGATTTCTTGTATGATAACTATGAATTTCATTATTTCTTTGTAAGAGATCTTGTAAATATGGAGGCTGCAGTGCATGTTCTATCTTATAAATGAAAAGCAAAAGTTGATATTTGAAACTACAATTAACGTCAAGCCAATTTAAAGAAGTTAACATATTTTTAATTGGTTCATAATAATCGCGATTTAAAATTGCTCTCATTGCTCTATTCTGAAGCACTTGTAATTTATCCACATCAGTCTTATTTCCAAAAAAAAGCAAGGATCCACAGTAATCAAAATGTGGCTTTACTATACTATTAAATATTAACCTCTTTGTATGCACTGATAGTTTGTACCTCAAACGACACAAAAAACCAATCTTTTTACCAATTTTACCAATTATATATTCAAAATGATCATTTAAACTTAATTGATTATTTAAAATAAAACCAAGATATTTTATTTTGTCCACATATTCAATATTCTCGTTATTCATTTGAATTCTAAAATTATTAACAAAAATTTCCCTACCTGTTTTTGTTCTACCAACTATTAAACATTTTGACTTAGATAGGTTAAGCTTCAATTTATTTACACACAACCAAGCATAAACAGACTTCAATTCCCTATTGAGGGTTCTGGAAAGCATTTGGTGCGAATCAGAACTGAAAAATATAACAGTATCATCTGCGAACTGATGAATCAAAAAACAAGTCATTTTTCAATATAATTTACTAAATGACCCCTTAGCGGTGGCCCCTTTCGTGGATGGGCCCCTAAGCATCGCTTACATCCGCTTATGCATATCGCCGCCACTCGAAAGATACCCAGCTAATTAGGACCAAAAAAAAAAGCGAAGTCGATATTATATATCATCATATAGGTACTTATATCATATTATATATTACATTTCTATGTTCAATGAGATGACTGCATGTACTAACCTGACGAAGTGAGTAGAAATTAACTTTCTTTGGTAGAAAACTTATTAAGTTCTACTGAACTCTTGAATAAGTCCACTTTCACTTTCATTTTTTAAGTCAATTTGACACTCGAGAGGGTAATTTTTACATATTTTTTCAGGTTGCACTGAAGATGGCTATGGCCGAAAGCGCTCTGCAATGATATTAATTATAGAAATTTTGCACGAAATACAAAATCTTTTTACTCAACGTGTAATTCCTCAGACTTACACTACAGATATTATATATGCCATGAAACAACAGAATACAAATGAAAAGCAACAAAGCTCTAGTAACAATCATTGGTCCGGGACCTAATGACATGTATTCAGAGACGTTCCACTTTAATCGTTGCACTTAATCAACAAACAAAACATAAAAACAATAGTTCAGCTCTGGAACTGGGTCCGCTCTACTTTTAATACACTATCAAAATCAAATAACCGAAAAGCATGCAAGGATTATCATCTCATGAGCTACTTTATTAAGCTCTTTCTATGAATTTTACACACAAGACTGAGCACAAGACTCTACAACACCTATAATGCTACGTACATCACCCTGTATAGTCTGCAAACTTTGGGGCAAAAGCATTTGACAATGTCAGACATAATCACTTGATGATTGGGGAATAAGGACAGGACATAAAACTTATTGAATATTTCAAAAACTGTGTATGTGGCCTTTTCACTGACAGATACCAACTGACCAATCTTCAATGAAATAACCATTGATCATCAATCAAACTTTACTATAAAAGAGGTCAAATTTATAAAACATCTTGGGATAATTGAAGATAAAAATCTGAAATGGAAAATAAATTAAGTAAATGCTTGATACACAAATTTCACCTAATAAGAAATATCTTGAGTAAGGAATCTTAATAATGATATATCAATCACTTGTCAAATCTTTACTGGGTATGTTATGGAATAGTGGTCTAGGGTGGACTCTACAAAAACGCACTAGAAACTTTGAACACCATACAGAATTATATCCTGAAAATCATACTTGAAAAGGACAGGTTGTTTCCCACCTTGTTCCTATATAATAACAAAATTCCTAACATTAGATCTTTGTACTTTCATGCTATAGTTGTGTGTTCTGTTTTAAACTGAAAGAAAAGGGTTATTTGGATCACCAATATAAAACTACGCAGATGATTAACAGGCACCTTATACTGTCCCCTTTCATAAATTTGAGAGAAATCAAAGATGTAACTCCGTGATGGGACCAAAGATTTTCAATGGACTGCCTCGGTCCATTCGTGAGGCTAGGAGGAAAGCATTCTCAATGCATTGAAAACAATTTATTTATGAAAATTATGAAACTTTATCTGACCTTCTGTAGCCTATAGAATGTCAAAGAACTGGTAATTATTTAATTCTTTGCTAGAAAATTATCTCTAGTCTCTATCTCATCAGTCAATACCATCCCGTCTCATTTGTGCAACAGGTGACATCGAGCAAGTTTTTATCATTGTAGGCAGTGGTGGAAAAAAAACTGTCCTGGGCTGCGTATACCTTCCACCAAACTCCCCAGTTGAGAAGTACGAAAGCTTTAGTAACAACTTGGAAGATATCTCTGAACAATTCAGCCATACTGAATATTGCATCATAAGGGTTTCAATCTCCCCAAAGGCAGCTGGACTTTAGAAGATATCTGTTCGGTGGCTCACCATAATATGGAGAGTTACCTTGCTCCTACTAAAATCAATAAAATACAACATATGTCAGAAGTATGTGCTTTTCACAATCTATACCAGCTTAATAACATTTATAATATCAATAATGTCACCCTTGACTTGATATTCTGCCACTCAAGGATTCCTATAACTCAGCCAGATGAAGATGACTACCTGCTTATTCCGTTGGATAATAACTATCCACCACTGTTGTTTCAGCCAAACTGCAACAGAATCACTGCAATTAAAATCCACAGGGAGATGGATACTATTATGACTTCAAAGCCTCAAACTTCAACGACATAAACTATTTTCTTGGCTCTATTTCCTTTGATGAGCTGCTTTTGAACACGTCTGTGAATGAGATGATTTACATTCTTTAAAGTTTTTTATATGAAGCCTTTGATCTCTTTGTACCTGTTGAATAGCCAGTGGAAGGTTTCCCAAATGGTTCTCACAGGATTTGAAGGCACTCATTATACAGAAAAAAATCTTTAAAAAAAAATATAAACAAAGTCGCCTACCTTCGGATTATCTGGCATTTTCTGACTTGCGCTCACAGTGCAATCTCTCTAGGGAGAATTTTCGTGAATACCTAATTGAAACTGAATCGGCATTGCAGGGTGACCCAAAACAGTTCTGGTCCTATACCAAATCTATACAAAACTCGAGTAAGCCTCCTCCAAGTTTTAGACATAA
Organism: Ceutorhynchus assimilis; assembly: GCA_917834065.1. Taxonomy (NCBI): domain Eukaryota; kingdom Metazoa; phylum Arthropoda; class Insecta; order Coleoptera; family Curculionidae; genus Ceutorhynchus; species Ceutorhynchus assimilis. The sequence continues at coordinate 12,429,361 of OU892280.1, read as the reverse complement.
CGGTGAGTCGGCAGCTATGGATCCCCAAGCTGCCGAATACTTTGGTTCAGTCTATACTGATCAAGTATTGGATTTCCCAGATCAACTTTCTCTATCTCCTCGCAATTTATTTGATTTCACTATTCCTATCTCTGATATCTACATGGAGCTAAATAACATCGACCCAAACAAGGGACCTGGCCTGACCATATCCACCCACTCTTTCTGAAAAACTGCGGTTTTGTTTTGTCCAAACCCTTGCATATAATTTACAACAAGTCCCTGAGGGACGGCTTCTTCCCTGAATATTGGAGAGCCAGTTATGTGGTGCCGATTCTTAAATCCGTTGACTCATTAGATGTGACTAATTATCGCCCAATTTGCATCATCAGTGCAATTCCTAAAATCTTTGAGAATATTGTCACAAAATTTTTATCATCATCTTTAAGCAGCGAAATTATATCCGAGCAGTTTGGCATCAAGAAGAGGTCATCAACGGAAATTAATCTTCTCACATACTCTGACTTTTTGACGGGCGCCTTGGAGAGGGGTGAGGAGGTACATACTAAAGTCCAACAAATACCATTTTAAAGTCACGTGATTTTTCTCTATCCTTGTTGAATACATCAACCTTTTTCCGACTCGAAAAGAAGCTAATAGAAAACGGATATCCAATTCAAGTTCAGAATGTATTACAAGGGGCAGCAGAAGCGACAAAAGCGAGTCTCGCAACAATTGCAAGTATTAAAATTCCCATCTGATTGGTCAATACTACTTCAGAAACGCGTTTGTAAAATGCTAGTGGGAACATATCTTAAAATGCAATAGTAATTAACCACCAGTAGCTTTATTTTGTAGGTGATATCAACGACATAATCAATGAACATACGTTTTTTGCAACCAATATCAAGTGACTTTAAAATGTTATTTGTCGGACTTTATCCACAACTTTATCTACACCGACTTCTCCAAGGCGTTTGACAGAGTCAATCATTTAGTCACATCACAGAATACATATCCTCCGTGAGGATATGTGTTCTGTGAGTCACATTTAGTCCTGATCAAAAAACTAGAGAGACTTGGCATCTCTGGCTCTCTGCTTCAATGGGTGGGAAGCTATCTTACAGGAAGGACACAGATAGTTCATATTAACAACTTTACCTCTTCCCAAATCTTAGTGTCATCAGGTGTTCCTCAAGGCTCGCATATAGGCCCACTGCTCTTTAACCTGTTCATCAATGACATATATTCTTGTTTCCTACACTCTTCATTTCTTCTTTTTGCCGACGACTTGAAATTATTTTTGAAAATCGTTACCCTTGATGACTGCCATGCTCTGCAAGAGGATCTTGACAGGTTAATTCAGTGGTGTCAAACTAATGGCAGGGATCTGGGCGTTTTGCTAAGCTCCAATCTTGATTTCTCTTCACACATCGATGCCATAGTTAACAAAGCACTTCGGATGCTTGGGTTTGTGAAGCGTAGTACAAGGGAATCAACTCCATCAAAACGTTATACTTCTCATTTGTTCGTACACATCTTGAGTGTGCTGCATCTGCTTGGAGTCCAAACTATGCCTGTCATATTCATCGTCTTGAAGGTGTGTAGCGTAAATTTTGCAGATATCTCAATAACAAATTTTTTAACGATGAGGAATTTCATTATGCACCACTTTGTGACGCACTCAACTTGTCAACCCTTTGCGCAAGAAGGAAGCAGAAAGACCTCAAACTGATTCATAAAATCGTAAATTCCATAATTGATTGCCCCTACTTGACTTCTAAAATAGTCCTACATGTAACGTAACACCCTCACATCTCAAACTTTTCATCTTCAATTTCACAGAACCAACTATGCATATCACATATCACTCTTTTATTCCTCGTACCCTCAGACTGTGTAATGAGCTGGGAGACATTGATTTTTTTAGGCTCTATGAACCAGAGTATCTTAGAATTTGATGACTTATCACGGATAATTATCTTCACGCCTTGACAGTAGAGTCTCCATCATAGTCTCCATTGAGATAAGTTAAGGCTGCTCTGTTTTCGCGTGACCCTATTGAAAACAATACAGTCCATATCACTTCATCTCATGTTGCAAACCAAACCTCAACAATCATTGTTCTAGCCTATTCAGCGACAACCAAGTTTAATGCGAACCAGTTTTTTGAAGGGTTATAACGCAGTAGTGCCATAGTGCTGCTTAACAAAGGAGACAAATCAAAAAAATGTTGGTATTTCATGGGAAGAATCATTGATCAGTGGTAAAGATGGCAAGACTTAACAAGCATACACTACTCAGCTTGAATGGAAGCAATGACAAGTTGAAGATTTATTCGTAAACTATTTTTGGGTTCTAATACCTAATAATAAAACGATTATTATGGATTATTGTTATTAGGTATATTTTGTCATACATATTACATCAGTTACATTAATAAAATAATGTTTATACCTAAGTACGCATAGATTTAATAAATACTCTGTAAGGGTAAATTTGTGCTTTTAATTTTTTCTTGGTAAAGTTCAATGATTACCTATAGAAAAATTGTATTGATTGATATATTGATTAGACAAATTATAATTTGGAATAATAAGATTCATGCACAATCATCGAACGTCGAATATCTGCAACCTCAGAACAACCTATAAAATATAAATGACAATAAAATAATTCAAGTAATTTACAAATTTCTACCTGAAATAGCCAAAGCATACTCAAACTCAGTCCTAAGAATAGTCAAAATTTTTCGGACTCCATCTTCGCCTCCACAAGTCAGTCCCCAGAGAGCAGGGCGTCCAATAAAGACCATTTTAGCACCCATAGCCAAAGCTTTGAAGACATCAGTTCCATCCGATACCCCTCCATCCATGTAAACTTCGATCCTTTTACCTACAGCTTCGATTATTTCCGGGAGAGCTTCAATCTAAACCAACAACGAATAAATAATTTTTAAAATTATAGAGACATTTTCTTACTGATGCTGGCCATCCATCCACTTGCCTAGCTCCATGATTAGAGACTAAAATCCCAGCAACTCCAGCGTCAGCAGCTAAAAGAGCGTCTTCGGCAGTTAAAACACCTTTCAAAACTATGGGAAGACGAGTGTAGGATTTCAGCCAATGGATGTCAGCCCAATCCAGAGAGGCATCCAGTAAATCACCGAGATTATTGAGGGCCGAACCCGTATTTTTCCCTTTCTTGTTCAGGGTATCTGAGTATTGACCTTGGAAGTTGGCTAGTCTAAATAAAAGGAGTAAATATGAGAGGTATTATATTGTGGGCTGGTTGGGAATGCATCACAAAGAAAAGTTTAGCAGTTGAAGCCGCAAGAAAATAAAAAAAAAAACGAGAAGATAGTAGTTTTACCAATTGAAGGGCTAAAATTTGCTTCGTTCACCTTCTCTTTAAATTTAGCTAAAAAGTCATAGAAATCCTACGATATTCAGTGAACTCAGAAGAATGTTGCATAGTCAGTTCTAGGTAAAGATGGAGCAAAGTTCAGTGAGATCTACTTTACTGTTATTTTATCAAACTCTCTCTAGAATAATTTTAAGTGCTTTGATTCGCTGTTTAAGATTCGGACTTTTGTAGACTTCGATATTAACTAACCCAGACCAAAAGATCAATTTCTAACACTTCAAGTTACCAGAAAAAAACTTGTTATTTTGACAGTATTAACACATTACTCTATCGATTCCGTAACAAATCCTTACGTTAAATGCGAAGGCAAACTGAATTTGTTTCTCATATCGGCCAATCTCAATCCAAACATAGGCGTATCGACTGTCAAAACTAAAGCCTTGAACCCAGCATTTTCGGCACGCCTTATTAAACTTTTAGTTATTTCCCTATTTTTGTAAATATACAATTGAAACCATTTTAAGGCGTCGGGTCCAGCTTCGGCCACTTCCTCTATGCTACTAGTTGATATGGTACTTAAAGTGTATATAGTTCCCATGGATTGAGCAGCTGAAAATGTTAATACAAATGGGTATACTTATACACACATATTGGCGTAGTTTTACCTCGGACATTGGCACATTCTCCCTCTGGGTGGGCCATTCTTTGCATGGCAGAAGGCGATATTCCTATGGGCATAGAGATTTTTTCGCCTAAAATTGTCACGCTCAAGTCTCTTTTGGCAACATTTCGTAAACATCTTGGACGTATTTTGTATCTGCAAACGCACGATGTTGATTAATGATATACTAGATTTTGTGCCTGCATCAACAGTTTTGGTTTATAGTGGGTATAACAAACTGCTGATGAAAACACTGAACCATAACTGATTTTTCATTGATTATAAAGAAACGACTATAATCATTATTCTTACTTGGAAAATGCACTTCGGTTGTTCTTTAAAGTCTCCTGTCTTCCAGCACCACTTCTATAATAATCCAAAGTATTTCTTGGTAGTAATTTGTGAGCTTGTACTTCAAAGTCCTTCACGCAAATCAAGTTGTCCATTTTTTGACCTACACGTTCTGATTACAAGAAATCACATACGACTGAGTTATACATATTACGTTCGTCATTAAATTTTTTGATAACAGTATTATGATAACTGTATATCTTTAGTGCTTTATTAATTATTGATTAACACTCTCTGGGTTATCTCTATTAATGATTATGTAATAATATAATTGCAAATTATAATCTGTTTGGGGTGTTGGATTTATTAAATGGAAATGGTTTTTTAAAAAATAAAAATCTATTGAATACAAATAAGACTTAAGACTAACAGGAATAAAAATGAGAAAAAAAAACTTATTTACATTTCAATGGGAAAATTCGCATATGTAGGTACTCTTTCCTGAGGATTTTCTGTACAAAAAAAATAACTCAGACTATGTTTCTCCTTATCTTTTAAAAATACATACAAAGAAATACTATTATAGAAAAAATACATTAAATGAATATAACATTCTCTTGGGTACCTATACAATATATCAGAAAATTCAGAAATTTTCCCCCTCTAGAGTCAATTTTTACATGTACATTCTATAAGATATATTCACTGGGTATGTTGCCGCCTCTCTCTATCTTAATTTCAAAGCTTACAGTACATTAATTACACTTATCTAGTCATCAATTAATCCCGTAGTAACACAGTTTCAATTTTCTTGCATTATCTTATGTAAGAGGGCGTCGCAAGTTTTCTTAGCATCGCCCAGTAACATGGAAGTATTGGTTTTGAAAAATACTGGGTTGTCGACAGCTGCATAACCAACACCTGAAATTATGTATATTTTTGAATCTATATAATTAAGCATGAACATAAAAATACATACAAATAGACACATAGCACATGTTATAATATGGTCTAGTATTATGGAAAATACGTTTAAGTAAATTCAAAAGGAATTAATGTAAGGATTAGGCTAGAATACCCACAGAAAACATAACAAACCAATTAACAAACTTTCTAAATTTCTTTTAGTCCAGATACTGTGTGTAAGATTATCCATTGTCATAAATCCAAAAGCTATCAGTGACAGCGCTAGTTTATACTGGTAACGACAGATTTGAAATTTGCAGCATATGGATAATGGAGGTCAGAATCAGTCATGGAATTGCGACTTCGAAAAATATGCATAGTATTAGTCTCTGGGAACACTTAGGAGATATTTATTTATCACCAGTTTCTCCTCAGTGTCCTTATTCTCAAAACATGGAAGCAGCTTTCTCATGAGAACGAAAGTTCTGTCTTATCACCCATATTATATTTCCAGCTCTTTGTCTATGAATACCCTTGGAAATTCAACAACTCAACTTTTGTTTTTCATCCACCAGCAAAAAACTCCATATTGCATTTAAAATCTATATTAATATTCCACACTAAATCAGGCTGAAGCAGGCCTAAAAGTGCTCAATTTTTCTAGCTTACTTTTATGTAATCCACGCCATCAAACACTTCAAACAAATTGCTGGTAGCAATACTGATGCTCAATTTTTTTAATATAAATAGGTACCTACTGTTTGGTAAACCAACCAACCAACCAAAACTAGGTAATTAGTAAACCTTAAATAAAGATCCAGGTCCCTATGATCATCCATATACATAATATACAGGGTGTTTCACGAACATCAAAACACAGGCCTTTTACGGTACTTTAAGGTCAATTAAAAAAAAAAAAAGTCGCGTGCAGCACAGTACACGTGATAGAAGTGAATACTTACTCTCTCTCCCTCATATTCATCATAAGCTTCATCTCACTTGCGAGACGAAAATTTTATAAATCGTGTCATGCGACTAAAGAAATATTGAAAATTTCATATTTTCTTATTTTTTCTTCAGACACCTAGATGGTGTTTCACATTCAAATTTGAAAAGATGCTTGTTCAAGGGATGCTTCATCATCCCTCAAAAAGAAAATTCCTTGCCAGCCGTCAAACTTAGGAAAATCATCCCTCGTATAAAAAAAATATTGAAAATTTCATATTTTCTTATTTTTTCTTCAGACACCTAGATTGTGTTTCACGTTCAAATTTGAAAGGATGCTTATTCAAGGGATGCTTTATCATCCCTCAAAAGGAAAATTCCTTGCCAGCCGTCAAACTTAGGAAAATCATCCCTCGTATGAAAAAATATTGAAAATTTCATATTTTCTTATTTTTTCTTCAGACACCTAGATGGTGTTTCATGTTCAAATTTGGAAGGATGCTTGTTCAAGGAATGCTTTATCATCCCTCAAAAGGAAAATTTCTTGCCAGCCGTCAAATTTAGGAAAATCATCCCTCATATGAAAAAATATTGAAAATTTCATATTTTCTTATTTTTCCTTCAGACACCTAGATGGTGTTTCACGTTCAAATTTGTAGGGATGCTTGTTCAAGGGATGCTTTATCATCCCTCAAAAGGAAAATTCCTTGCCAACCGTCAAACTTAGGAAAATCATCCCTCGTATGAAAAAATATTGAAAATTTCATATTTTCTTATTTTTTCTTCAGACACCTAGATGGTGTTTCACGTTCAAATTTGAAAAGATGCTTGTTCAAGGGATGCTTCATCATCCCTCAAAAGGAAAATTTCTTGCCAGCCGTCAAACTTAGGAAAATCATCCCTCTTATGAAAAAATATTGAAAATTTCATATTTTCTTATTTTTTCTTCAGACACCTAGATGGTGTTTCATGTTCAAATTTAGAAGGATGCTTGTTCAAGGGATGCTTTATCATCCCTCAAAAGGAAAATTCCTTGCCAGCAGTCAAACTTAGAAAAATCATCCCTCGTATGAAAAAAAAGTCGCGTGCAGCACAGTTCACGTGATAGAAGTGAATACTTACTCTCTCTCCCTCATATTCATCATATGCTTCATCTCACTTGCGAGACGAAAATTTTATAAATCGTGTCGTGACGCGACCTTGAAAAATCACTCTCATGCGGCCAAAGAAGTATTCATTTCAAAAAAAAAACATCCGTCATTTTTGTATTCAAGGGGGAAACTTTTTGACTCCATCGGTATTTCACTCGGGTACACTCCCTGGGTGGGGTGACTTTCATCCCTCTTTTTTAGATAGGGTAGATGGGTCGATTGGTACCTTGTTTTGAAGGTATTTCGATTCTCGTCACAACTGCGTGTTTTTTTTTGAAAATCTAATAATTAGTTCTCAAGATATTCCCTGTCAAATTTGCTATGGGCTGAATAAGAAATAATCTTCTGACCCTCTTATTCTCACTGAGAGGAAAGTCAAGAAAGTGGTAATTTGAGAATAACAGGGCCTAAGATTATTCCTGATTTAGCCCATGGTAAATTTGACAGTAAATATCTTGAGAAACCATTCATTCGATTTAAAAAAAAAAAAAAAAAAACGCAGTTGTGACGAGAATCAAAGTATCTTTAAAACAAGGTACCACTCGACCCATCTTCCCTATCTAAAAAAGGGGAGTGAAACTCACCCCTCCCAGCGCCCTAGCGGAATACCGTAGGAATCAAAAAGTTTCCCCCTTGAAAATAAAAATGATGTGTCTGAGCGTTTTTTCTTTTTAAATTGACCTTAAAATATTCATGTTTTGATGTTTGTGAAACACACTGTAGTATGGTGCTGCTAGACACTAACGTTGAGAAAAATACAAACATTGAATATGTTAATTCCTTCATAAAAGTTTGCAAATAACTTACCTAAAGATCTCTTCATAACAATCACATGCTCAGACTTCCAAACGTTCATCACTGGCATACCAGCAATGGGTGAATTGGGATCATCAACGGCGGCACTATTTACAGTATCATTCGCTCCAATAACCAGTACCAAATCGGTACTATTAAAATCCTCATTAATCTCATCCATTTCCAATACGTCATCATAAGGAACTCCAGCTTCGGCCAATAATACATTTAATTGACCTGGCATACGGCCAGCTACCGGATGAATAGCAAATCTGACATTTTTTCCCTTTTTTTTTAATACCTCTACCATTTCAGCAATGGGATATTGAGCTTTAGCTACACACAGTCCGTAGCCAGGAACTATAATTATATTGCGGGCGTTGTTGATCGATTCTACAGCGCCGTCTATGTTGATTTCGGTATGAGTACCAGTGATTTCCATTGGTTTGCCAGTTCCGGTGCTCGAAGTACCATAGCCTCCCAGAATGACATTTGGTAAGGAACGATTCATGGCCTATAAGAAATAGTTGACTGAGGAGGAAGATAGTTGTGGAAAACTTTCTAGTCTAGTTAATTAGCTCCAATGTGATTGAAATTGCTACTATAGTATACGATAATACAACAATAAAGCAGGTACATAAGATATAATAATTAGTTCACCTACTAATACTACCACCTTACAATGTGAAGATCATTGAACAATTCTGAACTGAGGAAATATGATATAACATGACATGACATATTTTTTCATTTGCATCTTTGAATCTCCCCTTAAACAATCCAATGAATGGCAAGTTCTTTGTCATTGGGCAACGCATTGAAAATTATTAACCCCTTATTGTATACTGCTTTCTCAGAAAGCGATTTATTCTTTCTTGCATTATAAAAATGGTCTCTATTTCTAGTTGCATAGTTGTGAATGTCCCCGATACTTGACAAACCCTTCGACAGATAGTCAATCCAGCCCTTTCAGCAATTTAACTATCAGTGTGTCCCTTCTTTTCCTCAATATTATACGCATAGCTCTATTTTGCAACTTTTGCAGGCGAATCATCTCATTTTTGTTGGCAGTGAATAGTATTGTTGCACTATACACAAAATGAGGTAAGATCAGGGTGTTATATATTGTAATTTTGGTCCATTTAGATAATGATGAGGATACTCTGGACAGAAAATTGACATTTCTTGATATTTGGTCAATGATGTACAGGATATGTTCTTTAAATTTAAGAGAATAGGGAACTTGCACATTAAATTAAAAATGGAATAAATAATAAAACACAGTAACAAACATCCTAATAATTGATGCAGTTAGGAAAAAAAGTTATATCTTATCTCTGGTCTCCAAAATCTTCAATTGAAAATACCAAATAATTCGAAATTCGTAACGCGATCGAAAACGTGTTTCTATGGGTCGTGACGTCACAAGGCAGTAATAATCGGGTCGCGCCGCCGCCACGCCTGCTCGAAGTTCGAAGTGCTCGTCACTGTCAACGGAATTTTGTTGCCGAGTGACGTCACACTAATTGGTCATTTTAAATGGTGATGTTCGGAGCGTAACTTTAAAATATTTATAAAAAATTAACGGCGCATTTTTAATGCTCGATATTTGGTATGACTACGTATTAAGTGTAGTAGAACACATTCTTGAAATAAAAAAAAAAATGTGCAAGTTCCCTATTATCAATAATAAACCCCAAATACTTGATCTTCTGAACCACCTCTACACGCTCATTTCTATCTATAAATCATACTGATTGTATTTCCTGCTGAATCCTCTGTTACTTCCAATCATAATTAATTTCGTTTTGCCAACATTTAGCTTAAGCATATTATCACTGAACCACAACTGAATTTGCTGAAGATCCAGATTTATTGCATGCATCAGGTTAACTGGGTCTTTAGAAAAAAAAAATAGATCAATGTATCATCAGCAAACAAGTCTATAGAGCAATTTTGAATCAGCGCATCAATATCATTAATATACAACATAATTTTAATTTTTTCGAAGAATTTTTGGGCTGGCTAATACTATGGTCAATATATTGCAATTGAATCTGTTATGATTTAAAATGATTATAGTTACCTTGCACATAATATAAGACAAAATAGCTCCAGAAGAACCAATCAAAGCTCCCACAATAGTCATCAAATTATTATTCAACATAAAACCTTCTGCGCACAATGCCCAACCCGAGTAACTGTTCAATACTGTTATCACAACAGGCATATCAGCACCGCCTATAGCTGAAGTCAGAGTCACACCCATAGCTGTACTCAAAGCGGCTGTAGTGCCCAAAGCACCTAAACCTCCTGCCAATGTGGGATCATAGAACAAGTAACCTCCTGCTGCAATATTCGCTAGCAGTAAGGAAGAGTTTATGGCGTGACGGCCTGGAAGAAGAAGAGGGCTTGATTTGAGGACCCCTTGAAGTTTACCATAGGCTATTAAAGAGCCACTGCAACAGAAAAATAGATATAAGATTTATATAAATTAGTATTTTAACTCACCTAAACGTTACTCCTCCAATATATGTGCCCAAAAACAAGGCAGTTCTAACAACATTAGCTGCAGGATCGGTAGCAAAACTATCAAAATCATGTATATACGTTGAAATACAGGTCAAAACAGCGGCCATGCCAACCAAACTATGAAAAGCCGCTACCAATTGGGGCAAATCAGTGATTTGAATTTTCTTGGCTATAATCGACCCGATAGCGCCTCCACCCAAAGCTACAGCAGCCATTTGCACTAGCACCTCATTGCTTGGCGCTATTTGCCCTAAAGTAGCCGCTATTCCGCCAGTTACTCCAATGATTCCTAAACTGTTTCCTAGTCTGGAGGTAGCTTGGCTGCTGAGTCCAGCCAGGGCGCCGACGCAGCAAAGGGAAGCTGCTAAGTAAGCTGCCTGATGGACTTCTGCTAATCCAGACATGGCAGCGTAACCGTAGCCTCCTAGAAATACGGCTGCTGGTAAGGCGTAGAGGGAGTTGTAGTCTGGTGGATCAGTGGATCTAGATTTAAATTTTTTTTTTTAGATTGTTGATATATGAAAATCACCATAAGAGTCAATTTACAAAAAACTTATTAATTTCAACATTTGCTCAATTTTATAATGCCAAGCCTAATCTTTCGTAAGCAAATATCTAAATACTTTTACTTTAAATGGACATTATTTGCTTTTTTTCATCTTGCTTTTGACTCCTGCAATTTTTGAATTGTTATTTAAGAAAGAAGAGCTATCCATTATTACCTAACATTTAATTATCTCAAGAAGAAGGGCAAATATGATATGAAGAAAATTGTAATACTTCTAATACCTACCATGCGATTTTCAAGTAGAGATTGTAATGTTGTGTAACTATAGGTATATACCTACTGCTAACTGCAAACAAACTATTAATAGGTCAAATTTGTTTTAGGTATATTTTTAGATGAAAAATGATAATATTATGATGGAAGACAATAGTAAGTTTAGTTCCAAAGGTCAATATTTATTCTCAACATTATGTGTTAGATAACTAAGCGAAAATAAAACAAAAAGAATTAGCTCGACATGCAAACACTCTATGTTTGCATGTCGAGCGAATTCTTTTTCCTTCCACTTATAATAAGCACTTTTGTCAAGAATATCAGAAATACTGAGATACTACCTTGGAAATTATGAAAAATCAACTAAAACATAAAATGTCAGTAGCTTGGTCAATTTTAAAGCTACAGGATTCAGTTTTCTATTCGCACCTTTTTAAATCCCTATTAAAAAAGGCTCCCAAAATTTATTTGTATCTGTCGTTTTCATGATATTAATATAGGAACTTATCAATTTAATATTGGTTCATAGACCTAATTACTATGTACGTAGTAGTTAGGTCTATGAATGGTTCTTATTTGGCGACTAAACAATTCGAAAATTTGGAGCGTCAAAAATTGAACGTTCAATTATTCTATTAGACTTGTTCAAATCCATACAGTATAACTCCTGTGTGAGATGAATAAGATAAATTCCCACAATACTGCTGTTAAAATACAAAATTTCTTATTTCAAAATTACCTTCTAAACATATCCAACATCCTTTTAGTCACTAAAAACCCTCCAAAAATGTTAATGAACGACACAAAGGCAGCACTGGCAGCTAACACCTGTAAAATAAATCACCATCAATGTTAATAGAAAAGCCTTATGGTAAACTTTTCACATATAGTGTCCACCACCCACTCATCCTTGGACAATTTACCAATTTGTATTACTATGTAACTGTAAGACTATTAATGTTAGAAGTTTTACTGTAAAACTACACATGTGAAAAAGCGTGATGACAATAAACATTATTATGCTGGCAAATTCCCAAGGATGAGTAAATACTACAAGTTAAATGAATGGTTACAAACTTTTAGGGCAAAAAGTACAAATAGAAAAAAACGCAACAATGAACACGGACTAACCCAAACTAACCCGACTGACCAAAACAACCTTCATCTTCCATTAGATAGTAGGTTGCATCTGGAGTCATTTCCAGCCGCTTAGTACTGATACCTTTCCGAATATTTTAACGGGTTCTGCTGTTTTTGTTGTTTGTTGCAAAATCTCCAGAAGTGTGCAAATCTTTTTGCTGATATGGATGATGAATGGATCCATGAGTTAGCATTTGGTTCTTTTCCCGCCTTTCGAAGTTCTTCTATTCCATTCAGGTAGTTTTTCATTAGCCCAAAGAATAAACTCAGAGTCTTGGAAAAGAGTTGAAGCTCCTTGTTTTGCGAGAAAATCTGCTTCCTCCATGTTATCTAGCACTTGATAGCTTCTAGAGCTCTTAGACCTATTTGGGTATCCCACAGGATCTCAATGTGCTTTAAGAGGCTGCTTTTGGGGTGATTTATCAATTTCTCAATTTTTCTGAGTGCCTTTTTTCATAGAATCTGGCTCCAAATCTCAGAATAATTTAGTGTATGGAGTTTGGGGGATCTCAAAGGACCATTAGGACACAAAATCTCAACAACAAAAAATTGAAATTTCATCGTTTTAGTAAGAAGAACCTTATGATTTAGATTTTGGAAAACTTTGAAAAGTCATAACTTTTTTTTCTATTGAAGATAGAGAACTGAAATTTTCAGCGATTCTTATTCTAGTAGAGGACTATAATCCCTGAAAATTTCAGCTCATTTGGACTTATAGTTCCAGAAATAAAATCGTGTTAAGCAATTTGGGGTGATTTATCAAGTTTTCAATTTTTCTGAATACGTTTTTTCATAGACTCTGGCTCCAAATCTCAGAATAATTTAGTGTATGGAGTTTGGGGGATCTCAAAGGACCATTAGCACACAAAATCTCAACAAAAAAAAAATGAAATTTCATCGTTCTAGTAAGAAGGTAGCCTTATGATTTAGATTTTGGAAAACTTTGAAAGGTCATAACTTTTTTTCTATTAAAGATAGAAAGCTGAAATTCTCAGCGACTCTTAACCCGGTAAAAGACTACAATCCCTGAAAATTTTAGCTCATTTGGATTTAATTTAAGTTTCTGAAATAAAAGGCTGCTGAGGAGAGTTTCAAGCCTTTTCGATTTATTTTCAGGTCGACTGTTCCTCTGCTAGCTTTGAACTATCTGTGTTCCACGTTCTACACTGACAAGTTGTTCGCCAAAGTTTTACATTCTCCCATGTTTGGCAGTCCTTTACCACCACTTCAAATAGAATGTCTGAGTCCAGTTTTGTTGGCATTTGATATGTTAGTTTATTTCAGCACTCTAGCTTTATGGCCTTCAAGATATGAGTGTAGCATATATGTAAGTAGCCTATAGGCATCTCTTATTGCCTACCTTAGTTCAGCCCAGTTTTTAGCCACCAAAGGCGTAGGTGATTATGGGTTTGATTGCCATTTAATGTACATATCCAATATTATCATTTCTGGTTTTAGCCTCCATGTTTTTCCTACGAGTTTGCGGCATGTGTAAATAGCCACTGCAGCTTGTGAGTATATTTTCTAAAGATGGCTTTTTAAACTGAGTTTGGGGTCCAAGTGACCCCTAAAATACTTTACTTCATACTAGAAAGATAATTGCGTTCCATTTAGACTCGGTGCTATAAGACCGAGATACAGCTTCCTTCTTTTTTAAACAGACAGAACTAAGGTGAAATGCTACTAGCGTCCACAAAGAGGGAACATGACAGAGCTTATAGTAAAAATTGCCCAGTTAATATCCGCTGATTCTGAGCGATGTTTATCCTATAATAGGAGCTTCTACTCCCATTCCTCAAGAGCTTTATATCCGTCTGAGGCTCCCCCTGTATCGATGGAAGCTGGTAGAGCGATTTCTATCGCCCAAGTTCTTTTTCTACGTCTGTTACTATATAAACAATAAAGTGCGCTTGTTGTGGAACTATCTGGGATCGATGTTCTATTGCTGTCTTCCGCCTTTATCATCAAGAGGATAGACGAAAAAGTAAACGTTCAGGAAATCCAAAACAATAACAAATTAAAAATATAATCATCGGACCTCAAGACGACACCAGAAAACCCCAGTCCACTAAAGTAAATTATTCTACAAAAATGCTGGCCATCACAAAAAAGGAATACAAATACCTGTTTTATTTATCAACAACAAAAAATAAGACCAGATTAGAGTTTGCAGATATTTGGAATGAACAACAATCGGAAAAAAGCGATGTAATTGTGAAAACGTCAAAAGAGCAAGGAAACTCAAGGTAATATGAAATGGGTGGACAATACATTCACTGCAACATATTCCTGTGTCATTGCTTGTGTTTAGAAAGATATTCCAGATGAAGAAATTAGTCAGCACCTAACCAATGAAGGAATAATACACCGTTTTTGCAAACGAATAAAGTCGCAAGCTACCGGCAATTGGACTACGTTAATAAGAATTATTACGGGCGAATTAAACTCCTTTGAAAAACTTCTTAACTACGGTTTTCCATACAAATACAAAGTATATCCAGTTTTTCCTAGTAAAGCGCCAGAGCCTCTACCAGTTCCACGTGAAAAGTGTTCACAGTTCACGCATACTACAGACCAGTGCCCAAATCCCATAATATGCCAAAAATGCAAAGGAAAACACCATACAAATTCCTGCACTACGTTATTACCAGAAAAATGTGCTGCTTGTAATTCTGAAGAACAGCAGGCATGGTTAACGAAATGTCCAAAAAGACCTCTTAAACCCATCAAGGGAATTCCAAGTACAAAGATTAAAACCCTAAATAAAATCAGCAAGGACATTAATTCTAAGCAAGCAAAAAAAAGTTGCATTCACCAACCTTTGATAATCCATGACCACATAATCATGTATCAAGATGGATAAGTCAAAAATTTATATATGCAAACATAAACAGGTATGCCTCCAAAAAACATCTTGTACATTATTATGCACAAACCAACAATATAGACTGTATTATGTTTGGAAACCAAGTGAAAGGAAAACACCTCTCCGCTAAACAACTGGGACAGTATTCAACAAAAAGGTAATATTGTCAATACTAACAAACGAGGCGGTTCATTAGTCGAAGCAAAACAACAAGTCAAGCTAGGAAAAGCCAATCCACCAGCAATCAATAATACATTAAACAGTTGCCTGCACTTCACTTTCCCTTTCCGAGAGAGTAAGCTGCATATATTATTGGTTTACATTCACCCATCCCATCATCGCGCATAGAAGAAACTATATTTACAAAAGCCGCACTATACGAATACCTGTGTGATAATTGGCGACTTCAACCCAAGTGCTGAAAAAAAAACAACAGTTGAACTTTTTCATGCAGAACTCCGATTTTGTTAGAATCAACACACCAACTACATTTATCATGACGAACAACCCAAGAAGCACACCTGATATAATATTATGCACTCAGAATATTAAGAAAAACATTAATACTTCATTAACATCAGACCTAGGAAGTGATCATCTCAGTATACTATGGACTCTGGATGCTACAATACCTTCAGAAGATAACTACATAGAAGAAACAAAATATAACATACAAAAATGTAACATTGATGTTGTAAATCAGAAGCTGGGGGAGTTTTTACATGAAGAAGAAGAAATTAATGGAAACTTTATCGAAGAATTTAATAAGAAATTGTCGGAATTAGTTACCTACATCGAATTCTCCAAAATTAAGGAAAAAAAGTTTTAACTATGAACCTCCCTTCATAGTAGCACCATTGTATAAAAAGACTTTTTATACAATGGTAGCACTAATTAAGAAAAAACGCCAATTCTACAGACAAATAAAACAAAATGACAACGATTCAAACCTAAAAAGGCAATTCAATGATTTAAATAAAGAAATACACAAACTGATTGGAGAGTTCAAACAACAGTAAGAATGACGGGGACGAGCAAACTGCAATTGTCAACGAATGGTTTGATGATTTTTTCTCAGGCGAGCTACACACAGCTGATATACAAATCGAGGACGATGAATACAAACAGGTCATAGCCAAAGGGCAAAACACCCTTCCAGGTTACAACATCAACCGTAATATTTTAAGACAACTCAGCCCAGAAATCTACACAAAAATAAAACAAATTTACAGCTACTGTCTAACTAATGGCTACTTTCCAAATACCTGGAGAAAAGGCATAGTCATAACCATACCCAAACCGAACATAGACCATTTTAGAGTGGAAAACTACAGACCAATTACCCTTTTGCCAGTTTTAGGAAAAAATCTTGAAAAAATGGTTCGGAACAGAATAAATCGCGAAATAGGAATAAACATACCTGGGCATCAGTTCTGTTTCAAGCAAGGTCACTCCACTATTAATCCACTATCCATTCTAACATCAAACATACAGTCAGCAAATGTTATGGGTTTCAGAAGTGCGACGACGTTTTTAGATAAAAACTTTTGATACAGTTTGGCATAGATGTATCCTGTTTAAACTTTATCAGTTACAATGTCCAAGATACCTGATATGACTTATTAAGAAGTGCCTGGAGAATCGACAAAATGTGGTAAAAATAAACGGAAGCCTTTCATACCCAGTTTCTAATGAGCAGGGAACACCACAAAGATCATCACAACGCAATGCTCTATAATATTTATTGTCACGACATCTTCTCTCCAACAAACCAGGTTACAGTTGCAAGTCCATATATCATACAATTTGCAGACGATACCGCCGATTATATCACACCACAAGAATATATCCCAAGCTGTTCAATTTCTACAAATAGCACTTAACAGAGTGATTGTCTGGTTAGATAGGTGGAAACTAAAAGTAAATCCTGAAAAATCGCAATTTATAATATTTCATCACAAGATCAGCGAAGCTTCACCAAAACTAGATATTCCACCACCAAATACCCCCTCAATCTCGCATCAAATACTTGGGTATTCATTTCGACAATAAATTAAATTTCAAATATCACCTGTCAACAATGAAGAAAAAGACAATAACAAGAAGCAAGCATTTTAGAAACCTAACATACAAGGACGAGGGTATTA